>CM046882.1:109996633-110621633 GCA_025667525.1 Glebionis coronaria
ACTTTGAATCAGTCCGTTCAAGTAAATACAGTTTCATTTGAAGACAATGGGTGACTTGGGTTAGTCACCTTCATGGGCACACACGAAGTTAGTTAGACTCGTTAACGCATCGGTGTCATGAGCTTAGATAGTAGTAAAGATAAACTATGTGACTTTGTATGTGTTATATTGTCAGGAGTGGATACGAATCTTGTGGTTCACTAATATGATTTTCATTGTTTTCTTAAACTCAAACCTAGGAACTCACCAACTTTGTGTTGACACTTTAGCAATGTTTTTCTCAGGTATGCTACTATGTGGAGTCTGCATTATTGTTTTGGCATGTAGAGGTTGTTCTCTCGCATCAAGTCCTCTTCACGCCATGAAGTCGCAACCCAAATCCAGTCTTCCGCTGCAGTGAAATTTGGGGGTGTGACAGTCTCAGTGTTGCCCGATATCTGACAAAAATCCCAAAGGCTTTGTCAGATATCGGACAAAGAGGATTCTCATTCTATTTTCTTTGTTAAGTTGTATCTGTGGCGTATTATTTCATTGTTTGTGCTTCTTTTCGACTCCCCACAAGCCACAGCTTGTGGGGTACCTTATGTTCTAACAGCAAACCTAAAAAAATCAACAAAAAATACATCAAAAAGCTACTTGGCATGGGTTTCGAACCCCTGACCTATTGTGCAGGGCTCAAGGTTCTTACCATTGTACCAAGATCGTGGCCTTGCTAGGCTTTCCCCCTTTTAATTCTTATAGCATCTTTCACTCTGCTTAATAAATATAAGCCGTGGCTTTTCAGCCCGTTTCTAGCTTATTCATTGTGGGTTTTTGCTCTTCTTTATTTTTTCCTTGAAACTTATTAGATTTAGGATTTTTCTGGGCTAAATTTATATTTTTCACTTTAATATGTTATTTTTTATTCATTTTTGTTTTTCCATTTTTAGAAATTGATTAAAAAATAGCAAAAATATGTTTTAATTTTCTGAAAAATAATCTTTAGGCTTAGAAAAATATATTTGAGGTTTATAAAAGGAAAATTTTCGGGTTTGCTTTTATTTAATTATTTGGATTTTTAGGTGTTTTATTAAACTTTAAGATTTAATAATAATTATATAAATTGCTTTCACAAAATTTAGTTTATTTTTCATTCTTAGTTATAATTTTTAGGATTTATTTAGTAATTTTCAAAAAAAAAATTAATTTTGTCGATTTTTTTAGAATGGCAAATGTTAGTGGTTAGTGGGTCGAGTCGTGCAATAACATCCAAGCGGAAGAAGGTCTTTTTCGAACCCTCGACTAGTTATGTTCGACTCCTTATCCGCTTCGCCTGAAAGGCCCTTGGCAGCCTTGAACCCAAGATCTCCGGGAAACCTCCCCTAAGGAAACCACTTAGTGGAACCTTGGTGGCCAACTGAGTTAAGCCAGTTGGTTAATTTTGTCGAATTTTGCGTTTTGTTTTTACGTTTTCGCGTTTCGTGAACTAGCTCATTTTTAGCTTAATCCGTCTTATGCTTTCTTTTCTTTTCTCTTTTCAAAATTGTAATAACTCCAAAAACGTTTCTAATGTTAGCTTATAAACACATATACCTCCACCAAGAACGAACTCAATTGTCGGTATTCGCATTTTCCTAAACGTTACTACTTATACTTACCACGACTTTGGTGTTTGCTTTCTTTTTCCTAAAAGTTAGTAAACAACTAAAAACCACTACACAAAAATAGTGCCGCTGTCGGGGAGGTGTGTTTAGCCATATTTATTATTCGTGTTTTTTTGAAAATTTACATTTTTGACCTTCCATTTTTGGGAAGTGTTTAGATCGTATATACTCTTTTCTTATTTTATTCTATTATAGTAACCATAAAACAATGTTAAATTGAACTCAATTAACACAAAACCGTTTTTGTTTTTCTTGTGAATAATATATTGTTTTTACGTAGCACAATTAATAAACAATAATTATCCAAACACGTGTGAAAACGCACCTCAATAGTGGGCGTTCCGGTCATTATTGAGTGTATCGATCAAAGTAAAATCAAAGGCAAAATAGATAAATACTCTAAATTGATTTAATCTCGACGAATACAAACTATAAGGTGGGTATAAGGCGGTTGTATCTCACGACCTAAAGAAAAAAGGCTCTTAAGTGCTTCGCGCCGCCTCGTTTTCTCGGTCGCTTGTGTGTATTTTGAAAGTGACAATTAATTAAGGGTTTGCCACATCAAGTATTATTAATCTATTTTTGTTGCTTATATTATTGAACCTCGAAACGTTTTGGTGTTCCACCAACGTTTCAAAGTCGAACGAAGGTTTTTACTTGACGTAATTACTTTCATTCCCTTTGGATTCATTAATCGAGACTTTGATTAGTGGATAGATTTTGTGGATTTAATTGTCTACATAATACACAAAAATACCAAAAAAAATTTGATTGAAAAACCAAAAACACAAAAATAATCTTCTACTTTCCCCTCTATTTTCATAATTCTCTTCTTTAGCCCTCTAAATTGTTTAATTCACATAATGACGCTCTCGCTGCATCATGTTGGATGATGGTGGTTATTACTCGTGTCCATATGGTGGAGGCCCGCCCGATGGGGGAAATTGTTTTTATTGTTAGGTTTATGGAGGACGAGAGGGTTATATCTATAACTCTCCTCCACATGATCATGGTGACCAATCTCAATCTTATGACCAAGATCACCAACCGCATTCGTCTTATTAGTCGTATGATTCGTCTTATAATTGTGATGATAATCAAACTGATGAAATGAATCATAACGCCTTTGGTAATTATATGAGACATAAAAATGAAATTTTAACGATGGTTCAAGAACAAGTGGTGAATCTAAAGGAATCTTACAAAGAACAATTGGCCACTCAAAAACCATATTACATAGAGCAAATGGCTTCCATGAAAACCGAGATAGAAAACGAATATGATGCCGCTTTTAGATAGCAAAAACGTTTATATTACCTAAATCAAGAGATGTGGGAAAAATATGTAGAGGAAATCAAGGAATGTCACACTAATGAGCGAGAAAAAAATTCTTTTAATGTTTGAGATCTTAGTGAAAAAATTAGCTTCGCATGAGTCGAGTTTGTCATCAAACTATACCAATACTAATCCTGAAGGAGAGGTTCAAATTGTTTCGACTCCTAAGACTCGTGCGTCGCGTATTGATCCCGCTCTCTCGAATTTTTGAGTAGTGCTAACTTCATCATCTAATAAGAACGTAGGGGAAACAAAAACGTCAACAACGAGGTTTTTAAAAATGTTTTTGAAAAGAAACGACAACAAGAACTCGTAGGATACGTAGGCACAATGTCAATTTTTGAAACGCCTTTACCTTTAAAAACTAATTTTTCTAATGAAGACAAAATTATTGAAGATTTTCTAAATCAATATACACCATATTTCGATGAAGAAATTCTGTTAAATGAGTTAGAAAAAGAAGAATGCAAAAAGGTTTTAAGGAAAATCGTTGATCCCTCGTTTTTAAAAGATGATCGAAAATTAATCCCGGAGGGACGTGTTAGTAAGTTTTCTAAAATGTTTGAGAATCTGCTTCGATCCCTCCGAAGGACAAAGTTGAAACCGTCAAGGCTAAACCATCTCGTGACGAGGCTTTTATTCCTAATCCTACACCGTGTGAGATTTTGGATTTATCATGTGAGAAGTCTGCCGATGGCCTTGCTCACATTGATACGTTTTTTGACGTCGATGTCGAAACCACTAAGTCAAAATCTTCAAACGAAGAGCCTTTCATTTCTAGTTTCACGCCGGTTGAAACCAGTGATTCGTTTATCGTTAACGTTATTTCTCGACCACTTCCGTGGAAGAATAATCATGTTTTCGACCCGTCTTCGAGTGATGACCATTACGTTGACCCCGATGGGGGGATTTTCTTTATTGGCTCACGTTTTAAAAATTTTATCCCCCATCCCATCCACAATTTAAGTGTGAAAGTTTTTAGTGTGCCTAAAATTGTTTTAGAAACGCCAAATAATTTCAGTTTAATCAAACTAGGTTTTCATAACGGAGAGTTTAATTGAACTTACTACAAACTCATCTACTCCTTTTGACGACGTTTTGTGTGGATCTAGTGTAGGGGAAGCCCCATTTGTTTCCTCACACTTCTCCACCGAGGAAGAGATTTTTGACCCCGGTATCACGTTTAAGGGAAAATCTCGGTCTTCCACCGAAGTAGTCAACGGAAGATTCTTCTACACTTACGGCGTGATTTAACCTCGAGTAACTCAATTCGTTTTCCCACCCTTCTATTTCTCATCTATTTTCTTGTGTCCCTTTGGGACAATGTTGCTCGAAGTCGTGTTGTTTCGTTTATCATCCAAAAACGAAGACATGATCTTTGATCCCGGTATAAAGACTATGTCTTTATTATCGGTTGCTTTGGGCTTTTTGCTTTTCGTGTAAGACCCACATGACCATTACCATGATAATCCCTAAATGATCACATTTATGAGGATTCGAGTCGAGCTTTTGACTCTGTTATAAAAAACAAGGTGCCTCGTGGGAGATGCTCATGCTTATCCTTTTCTAATTAGTGTAATGTGAGGGGATTTGTTCCCTTCCAACCTTTGTTCTGTGGTTGTTTGTGATTGTGAATATCTAGGATCGTCATCACGATTGAAGCATCTCGTGTTCGTTTTACTCAAGCTTCGATCGTTTACTTTGAAGATTTCCGATAGATATATATCCTTTTGTGTTCTAACAATTATCTTAACGCATACTTCATAAACGGCTTAAGATTAATTTTTATACCCTTTCCATGCTAGATTAAGCATTCGAATTGTCGTGTCTAGTATAGGGGTGTTCGACCCTTAGACTCGAAACATTGAGGATAATGTTTAACTTTAGTATGGGGGTGAATAGATACTCGACCTTGCTAAACCTTCACGCTCTCCAAAGTTTATCTTTTTGTTATTGTTTTGTTGCAAATAAGGCTAAAATGGCCAAATTTTATAATTTTTCTTCTTTTTCATAAGAGTTTAGACACGAATGTAGATTTCCGATGGTGAGAATAAGACTAATTTTTTACTCGACCATGCGTGTTGAGCACTTATCTTTGTTCCTTAACTTTTTTTAGGCTAAGCCTCTTAAATGAGGACAAGATATGATAGCGTTATATAAGTTACTATGCTAAACGTAGAATACGTGTATTCTTTTAAAAACTCATGTGTCCTAATAATTTGTTTATTCTCCCCTCGCTTGTATATATCTAATTGTTAATAAATATTGACTTGGCTGTTTGGTCTCAACTGTTGGTTTCTAATTAATTCTAATAGCTTCCATGTAATTAAATTGGGAAACCATTTGAGAATCGCCAGCGTCACGGTTTTGAAGTATTGGCACCCGAATAATCGAAAGCTTGACCTAATAATAATTTTTAAGAACCTTTTCACCTAAATAAAGCAAAAGTTCGAAGCTCACAAGACCGAAAAATCTATGCAAAAATTGAAAGTGAATGTCTTAAATATTGAAGCTTTAAAGATCCAAAATTACGTTTTACGTTAAGGATATATGTCTTTGGCCATAATAAACACCTCATGGCGAGGTTAAATAAAAGGCAAGGCAAGACCTATGCCCTAAAAAGCGGAGGTAAACCTATGATAATCAGGCCCATTCGTCAGGGGGTGTATTAAAGTCTTGGTAATAAGTCAAATTTTCAAAACCGTTATAAAACTGTGTCTATCGAATCTTATTTGTTGACTTAATTTTTTGACATCATTGTCTATTAGGAGAGGTTATTTATCAATGATTTAGGTTACACCGTTTCGTCTATATTTTTGGACCTTAATCTCTATTATCGCATAAGTAAAAAATATATCCTCATGATCATTCAAGACAAAAATAAAATATAAGAGATACCTATTAGGAATAAGGGAGTCTAAGTACGTGATTAGAGCATATGAGTAGTGTTAGCATTACTAACTTATAATGGCAATGATCTCGTTTCACGCTTAGTATGGAATTGGGTGAAAATCGAGGATGGCAAACTTATCTCTATGAGGCATTCACGTGTTCTTATTCTTTGACCCTAAAAGTCACGTTCTCGTGATGAAAATCATACATTATGTCTAAAACATGTAGTATTACTATAGTAAGTTTAAATTTCAAAAAATTTCGTATAAAAACGAATTTTAGAAATGCTACGATACTTTATTCTAGCATTGCGTGAGGGCACGACAATGGTTTAGTATGAGGAGTGATGAGACTGCAATTATATATAGTCTCATCGTCCCAAACGGGGTTAAAATGCTTAATTATGTCATAAAATACCGTGAAATATGCTTGTATTTGTTCATTGTGTATTTTAGGTACGCATATCGTGAAATAGACAAAAGATCACAAGAAACAAGTAAAAACGAACGCGGAAAACGAAGCCGCACAAAGAACTGGACCCGATTGTGGATTTTGCAAAAATTCCCATGAATTTTAAAGAAATTACAAGTTTGGTCCGTCAACTTTAAAGACTTGTCAAGAATGGCCCTTGAAGAATAATTTAATACATGATTAGCCCTTGAAGTTTCAAGATGTATCAAGAATTACCCTTGAAGATGCTACAAATTACAAATAAGGTCTTTATTCATGGATGATAAAACACAAGGACTGAAATTATCATTACTCTAAAGTAAATATCAAAAGGATTCTACAAAGGAAAGCTGCCAGATTTTATTTGAAGGTTTTTGTGAACAAGAGGGGTGTAAATAGGCAATACCATCCAACTCTCACCCACGTTTTAACTAACCCATACCCAAACCTAGCCCATGTCATAGCCCAATAGCCTTAACCCGGTTTATTAATTTAAATTACTTTTCGAATGTTTTTAATATTAACAAACCTAAGCGCCAAACACCTACTGTTATGTTAAATAGATCCAAACCCACCCCTTATTTTTATAAACCTTAATCTTCAAATCATTATCAAACTAAGGGGGTTTCATCTCAATATTTCTAGATTAGTAATTGATCATATCCTTAACCCAAACCCACCTCAATAAAAGGCCCCACTTCACCCCATGTGCCAAACCCGACCTCCCCTTCACCTCTCACTTTTACCCAAAGTCCCAAAAGGGGACAAGATCCGTGGTCCCTGTTGATTCCTTAACCCCCAAACCCAAATGGACAGTTTTGATGCATTTGACCAGCTGGCAACCCATGTGAAGGAAGCAGAGGTTACGGGGTACACATTTTGACCAAAGACGAACTCAAACTCAATGGAAAATGAGCGAAATTCTGCAAGTAGGGTTTAGTTTATTTTTTTCTTTCTAGAAAGATCTGTAGCCTCATATATAACGACATATAGGTTTATTTTTCAAGTTGTTCCAAAATTTCTAAAATTTTCATGTAATTCCTTTTTATTTTAATATAAAAATTGGTATTGAGTTTAATATATTTCGTGTTCCAAATTTATCATTTGTTTGAGTTTAATTTTTATCAAGTGTAATTCCTTTTTCATTTTATTTGAAAAGTTGGTGGTTTGAAAAAAAAATTGATTCCAAATCCTTTTTCTTTTTATAAACAGTCTGTTTGTTGAATCTATTACGAAATTCAAGAGTGTTTCAAGCTCTTGTTAAGTTTTATCAAAGAAGTTATTGATGTTTTAAAGAATATTTGTAAAGGTTTGAAGAAATAAAACAATCTGGGTTTTAATCCCAATGCTTGTACTAACAGTATCAAGTCTACAAGACTTGATACTTGTGTTTTGTTTGGTGTTTGTGTGTTTACAGATGAGGAAGCTTGTGTAAATTGCTTACACATAAGCTCTCAATCCCAAGGGTGTGGAAGTACACCCTTGAGGTGTGCCACTCTTTTCCCTTTTACTTTTTACCAAAAATTTTATGCATGTGTTACGTGTTTATCTGCTTCTTAATGTAATTTCGTTGTTCAATCATTGTTAAGTTAATGTTCGTTGAATGATTTGACAGTTTGGCATAGTTATTATTGTTTTGTTTAAATTCTTTTGTTAGAATTATGGTTTTTAGACTCACAGTGGTGTTTGGGACTATAGAACTTAGGGTAGGGATTACCACCTATTTATGTTGGAAATACGTTTTACGTATTTGTGAAGGATCGGTCGCTCCAACGATAATTATGTAATGGGCTTGTGATCCACTTTGTAAGTATATAGTCCATATAGCCCACATGTAGGGTGGGCTATATATATACCCCTCCTAGCATGTTAGGAGGGGGTTGGTCATTCATTGTTTCACACTAATCATTTATCTAATCACTTTCTCTCTCTACTCTTCTTCCCTCTCCTTTCTCTCTCTACACCTAATCTCCTCCTTCCCCATCTCTTCCACCAAATCCATAGATCTAATCCATCCATTACCAAATCCTTAGAATAAGTAGGCCTTCAATTGGTATCAAGAGCCATGGTTGAATCTTAGGATTTGCATTTTTTATCTTTTGATTTGGTGGTAAAAATCCCTTCTTTTTCTAATTTTTTTCATAATTCGATAAATTTTTTATCAATTTTTATAAATCTTATCATTTTTTTTAATAAAGTTATCAATTTTTATAAATTTTATCTATTTTTATTTTTTTATCAGTTCTATTTTTTTTCGTATGTTTTTACCATCAGTTTTTGATTATCAGTTTTTTTAGTCTCATTTTATCAAGTTTTTTTTAATAATCAGTTTATTTGTTTTTCAATAATCAGTTTTTTTATCATATTTTGTCTAATCCTTTTTTAATCAGTTCCTTTGTTTAATAATTTTTTAATCAGTATTTTTTTTCAGTTTTTTTTTTTTTTTTTTTTTTTTTTTTTTTTTTTTTCTTCATGTTTTTCTTAACAGTCCATGAGTCCAATCCTGTCCAAAAATAGTCCAAACAGTCCAAAAATTGTTCATATCAGTCCATGAGTCCTATCCAATCTGTTAAAACTGTCATCAATCCTTTTTATCCAAAGTTATCAGTTTTTCGTTGTCAGATTTTTTCCGAATAGACATATTTTCCGAATGGTCATTTTTTCCGAATAGACAGATTTTCCGAATAGAAAAAAAAAAAAAAAAAAAAAACTTCCGAATAGGAAAAAACTTCCGACTAGACTAAAAATTCCGAATAGACCAAAAAAAAAAAAAAAAAAAAAAAAAAATTCCGAATAGACCAAAAGTTCCGAATAATCAAAACTTTCCGAATAAGAAAATCTTCCGCATAGGAAAAACTTCCGAATAGACCAACTTTCCGAATGGACAAAGTTTTCCGAATAGAAAAACATTCCGAATAGGTTTTTTAAATTAGACTCTTTCCGAATAGAAGTCCATTCGGAATAAATACTCTCAGACTCTCATACAACGACTCGACTTCACACCTCACCATCAGACCCACCCTCGACACACCCTCCCCTCACCAACACCTCTCGACTCGACACACCATCACCTCGAACAGACCCAAAACAGTGACTCATTTACCCACCCTCGTCTCACATCTCACACAAACCCACATCTCTTGAACAACCCAAAGACAACTGACTCCCTCTGTCGACTCCCCTTCGACCAAACCATCTCTCGGACATCCTCCTCCCTCACCAGAATCATTTACCCACCCTCGATTCTTTCGTCACGGCCTCAACTCCAAATCACACCTCTCGACAGACCCCTCACCCCCTCGTAACAAACTCACACAACACAATACTCTCGACAATCTCTCGTCTTTCCCTCAAATCTTTTACAAGACCCACTCTCATCAAGACTCCATTTTTTTATCAAGACTCGATCAAAACCAGATTTTTCGACAGAAAGACTCAACAGTAGAAGAGAGAGACTCGAAAACATAATATTAAACGAAAAAACCCTACCTGAGACCAATCAATTGATCTTGAAGACGACTCTGCTTGGTTAGGGTTGTTTTATTCGGCTTGGATCGAATCAATTGATTACAACTGAAACATCATCAATTGGATCGAATCCATCGTACATTTGAATTTGAGAGAGGATTATGAGATTGGTGGATGCGTTTTTTGTTTGAGAGAAAGTAGAGGAGCAGTTTTTGGGTGAGATTAGAGACGGAGAGTTTAAGAGAGAGAGATAAATGTGTTGTTGGTTTATGTGATTTAGTTAAACAAGAAACAAGAAGTGTTTTTTTAGGCGGACATAACAAAGTGAGTTGACTGGGCGGATTATCCAAGACAAGTGGGGCGGTGGGTTTATTATTACTGGGCCACGTGTCTGGTACACGTTTTTGACAGGCGGAGGAATCCATGTATTTGTTTGAGCCACGTGTTTGGACGGAGTTTACAAGGAATTAATATCAGATTTTTTTTAAACGTTTTGTTGATTTAAGTACTTTGTTGATTTGTTTAAAAGTCAAAACAAATTTAAAAGATTTGTTATAGTTTTACATTTTTATTTTTTAATTTAAGTAAATTTTTTTTTAGTTAACACAATTTAGATTTTGTCTACATTTTAAAATTATTTTTCCAAAATATATCCAAAATCAAATCAGTTTTTTTAAAGTTTTATCCTTTTTTATTATTATCTTTTAAATTTTATTTTTTTGAATATTTTTATTTTGGAAATTTTAGTTATTTTGGATATTTTTGAACATTAATTTCTATTTTGGATATTATATTTCTTGATTTTGATTATCAATTCATATTTTTATTCAAATTTTTATTTTTGAAAATTTTTATAATATTACGTTATAGTCGGGACAAAGTGACGTGATATTTAGCCGACGGATTGTTGAGGCGGTTATTCTAAAAGTTAACGTGGAAAAATATTTGTTGGATTTCACGTTTATTGTGGCCGGATTTAAAGACAGACGTGACGAGTCCAAGTGACGAGCTTCATTTATATCATCAATCGAGGAATTTTAAGTATTATTTACGGGTCTTTCGTTTTAATCGATCTTTAATGGATTCGTCAGATTCGACATGTCAAAAGGGAGAGTTGTATTTAAGGCAAAACGAAGTTAAGAAAAGTGGCATCACCTCCTTTCAACTACTCCAGTCTCATCTTGTCACTCTTTCGGGGATTCAAGGTGGGAGCGAATTTGTGACAATCTTTGGACAAGATCGTCATATATTCATCGACTCAATCTTCACCACTTTGACCCAACTCGCCGAGGAACTTAACAATAAAAGCTTTAATCACTCTGCATCGGCACTTGCTTATAAGGCTCTTGTGACACAACTCACGCCTTTCCTCCAGTTCAATATCATCAAGTCTGAAAGTTCAATGATTTGCCAATCATTTCTTCGAGATACACATACTGAACTTCGAGTCTTCCGTGATACAATTCTGAAACTCATGACATCAGTCTCGTCTTCGATTTATGAAAGATCTCGACTTCAGCAAACGTATGATAATGGAGTGCAAGAATCAATGCCGCAGATGCAAGAGGAGAATGGTCATACGGTTGACAACTTGGAGCCTAACGATGGCCAGAGCACAGATTCAGAAGGACAACATGATCTCAGTGGCACGTCGGGGAATGTTCACGAGATTTCTCTTGATGACACCTTACCCATTTATGACGAAGAGCCTGCAAACATGGTACAATGTGATGTTGGTTATGTATATGCTGATGATATGCCGCATATTGACCATTCTAAACCTAATTATGACAAACATGGGATGGAAAAGAGTGATAGCAATACCACTTCTGATTCATCCGATGTAAGTTATAATGGGGGAGAGATTGTTCAGAATGCTAAACATCATGATAATTGTCCTATAACTACTTCATTGTCTGCTTCTGATTCCAAGATTAGAGAGCTCGAAACGATTGTAGCTCAACAATCAAAAGATCTTGAGGATGCCAAACTTGAATTTTCTAAGAAAACGGACAAATTTGAAACATACTTTGAAAAACTTGAAAAGTCAAACGTTGTTCTTGAAAGAAAATTGGATCAAACTGTTCTAGATTCTAAAGCTGAAAAGGATAATCTTTTGAAACAAATTCAACTGCTTGAATCTAAGTTGGCATCCCAAGATAACGTGCTCAAAGAAAATGAAACATTAAAGGCTCAAGTACAGGAAAAGGTTTTTGCTATAGCTGCGTTGAAAAACGAGTTAAGGAAAAGTAAAGGACCTGGTGTGGACACTAAGCTTGAAAAACCATCAATCTTGGGGAAACCGCCTACAAATCAGTTCGTCAGACAACCTACTGCATTTGGATCCGAGCGATCACAATCCTCGAGACCGCGGTTTGCCTCCCAAGTTGATTTGGTTCATCTTATTAGACCAGTTACTCCAGCAACTAGGCCCAATGAGATCACTCCAGCTTTAGCAAGACCAAATCATATGATTGCCTCTAGTTTCCCTAAAGATACCAAGACCACGTCTAGAACTAGTTCAAATGACGTTTGCCATAAATCTGGTCTTGGGGAAGCTAAGCAAAAGACACATGCAAGAGATAACAATGTCCAACCTAGTCAGATGCCTTCTAGATTACCCAACACTGCTAACCGTAGCATGCCATCTTCTAGGAGCATCGATCAATCATCTAGGAATTATTCAGACATTAAATATGCTACTTGTAAAACATGTAGAAAATGTGTCTTTACGGCAAATCATGATGCTTGTGTCAAGAAATTACTTGATGAGGTAAACTCCCGTGCTAGAATTAAGTCCCAGTGGATAGCTAAAATCAAACCCTTTGGTAAAGTTTGGCGCCCCACTGGTAGAACTTTTACTCTTGTAGGAAACGAGTGCCCTTTAACTAGGATAGTCTCTGATTCTACGAAGACTACTAGGGAGGAAATTGCAAAGGATGATACATCATTTAAGCCCGAACTTAAGATTTTCTATAAAAGGAAACGTTTGCCAACTAAGACAAGTGAATCATCCCCTCAGGCCACCTCTGACACAAGTAAAGCAAACGGTGAACCCCCACGTGCTTCTATAATTGATATCGCTAACCCACGTCAAAGCATGCAAATTCCTAATGAGATTGCAGGTACCAAAGTTGATGTTCCAAAAGAACGAAGCGGTCCAATCGTTGTGTACCGTTCAACTAAGGACACTCTTAGAGTTTGGTTGCTGAAGAAGCAGATATCAGAGAAACAAATGTCTCAGGGGATTCATGGTTAAGCTGCACAAAGGACTTACAGTCACATAACAGACTGTAACTCGATCCTCAAAGAAAGGAAAGTTCATCCCGATGATGACTTATCCTAAAAACGAGAAATTCATTTTTCTCGGGCATGAGCTTATATCAAAAACATTCCAAGTTTTTAAGCTCATGCATTATGGTTTATCATTAAATATCAGATGGTAACCCGTGCTTCAAATAAAGGAAAGTTTATCGCCGATGATAAACTTATCCTTACAACGAGAAATTAAAATTTCTCGGACACGAGCTTACATTTAAACCATTCAAAGGTTTTAAGCTCGTGTACATGACTTACAGTTAAATGTCAGACTGTAACTCGAACTTAAAATAAAGGAAAGATTATCTTTTATGATAACTTATCCTCTTAATGAGAAATTCACCTTTCTCGGTCATGAGCTTGTATTAAAACATTCGAAGTTTTAAGCTCAGAAAGGAAAGTGTATCTTTTAAATAAGAGAACTTTTCTTCATAACGAGAAATTAACCTTTCTCGGTCATGAGCTTTCCGTTAAAACAGTCAAAGTTTTCAAGCTCATGAAAACGACTTCTAAGTAAATGTCAGCTTAGGACTCGTTCTTCAGATAAAAGGAAAGTTTATCGCCGATGATAAACTTATCCTTAACAACGGGAAGTTTACAACTTCTCGGACTTGAGCTAGCTTTTAAGATATTCAACATCTTAAGCTCAAGTAATTGTTTTTTCAAAACTTTGAACACAATTTTTCGAGAATTCCTCAAAAGGTTTTTCTAAATCTTTCAAAATTGTGTGTTCAAAAAACGTTTTGATAAAACGAGCATGTCTTCTGGAATCGATAATATTTACGAACCTAGAAATGTCATTCAATAATGACACGGGGTTGTAAATAAAGTTCGAGCAGAAGTTCAAACTTTTAAAACATGCTCAAAATGGTTTGCTATTATTTCAGATAGCAACCCGCTTTTCATAATCAAGTCAAGCATTTCACCGGAAAGCTTTGACTCAACAACGGGAATTAATTTTCTCGGGGACGTGACGAGGTGACCAACATTCGTGAACAAGAACCATGTGCTTCTTTCATATGCTGTTCTCCATTATTCAGGTCCAACCTCGTACATTGCTAATCTTGTGAATTCATTATTATATCTGATCTTTGCACGTAATAAATACCTTACACTTGTGTTTAAAAGGTATTTAATTTACGTTTCAAGTACACCCTCATTAATTTGAGGGGGAGCTTGTTAAAATCATGAAGATAATTGGATTTGCATTTTTCTTCCCAAATTTTCTTAAAAGGCTATTAAATCAATTGATATTAAAAACATCGATTGGGTTAATATTTTTAATATGGGGGAGAAAATGTGATTTAATATGGGATATGATCAATCATAAATGGTTTGACTTAACGTGTTAGTTCATCCCGACATGTGCGAAATGTTTTCGAATATCGTAGCATATGTTAAGGGGGAGCAAAATGGATTTGCACTTCAAAATGGATTTCATGGTGATTTATACTTACCCAAAACATCTCTATTCACGACGGTGACGATTGTGGTGACATAAGGATGGTAGGATAGGTTAAAGTCCAATGATTTCTCTAGAACCGGAGGAATCTTCCCAAGGACATTCCATAGCTAGAAATAGTAGTCTTTAGGAAAGATGGAGAAAGATTGTGAACGTAGCTGAATGCCGACCAAGTACTTAAGTTAGCACTGGAACAATCACAACAAGGTGCTAGTTATGACGTATTGGTAAGCATTGAAGGGGTTGAAGAATGAAAAAGAATTGTAAAGATAAAGGGTGTAAAGAAAGAAGCCCTCCTTACAACCTTAGGCAGAAACCGGGTCAATTCATATGCTATTGAGATCATTTTAATGATTCTTGATATTGAAGATAGACATCATGGACCCAGTGATGCAAGGCACAACCCATCCCAGCTAACTCAGATATCTCTTAAAAGATATTTGTTTTAATCACACGGAGATCAACACATTATCTACTGGTTTATTCACTCCGAATAAATTGGTATTGAAAAGGTGGCACTCCTCTCCAGCCTCCGATCACTAAAATCCAAAATGCACGATCGAGTCTAGAGCCATTTGAGATCATCAAATATCTCATTAGGACACACTTTCATATTCACTTGCTTCTTCACACAATGTGAAAAGTAAGAAAGATCTTAAGAGTCCTACGCAAAATCTTCATGATCTTGCCTGAACATCCGAGTAATACGAAAGTATTTACAATGAAGATGGAAATCCTTCTTGAGCGAATATAAAAAAGCTCATGGTAGGTGACTTGTGCGATTCTTTATGAATCAAACTTGTGATAACTGGAAAGCAACAGTGGTTTAATTCTTAAATGAATTTAAACACGTTCCAGGCCTCTACGCATTATCATAGGATCTTGCCAGAATACTCAGAGTGACTCTTTATTGATCACAGTGACGAGTGGAAATCCTTCTAGTGTTAACATCAAACAGCACTTGGTAGGTAACTTGCAAGATTCTTTATGAATCAAGCTAGTGACAACTGGAAAGCAACGATGGTGCGGTTCTTAATTGAACTTCACTTGTTCCAGGAACATGAATTGACGGCTTCAAATCATGCGGATAATATTATCCAAATGATTCACTCTTTACGTTCGCAGTCAGCTTTGGACGGTCGAGTAAAGAGAACGGGTTTACCCGCGAAATCTTGTCAAGGAGGTTCTTAATTGAAACTACCTGTCACAAGTACGATATTTAATATCGTCCAACGGTCTTCACCGACCGGAGGTAAAATGCTACCGAATTAGAATGAAATGTTCAAGGCCATTTCATCCGTGTATATGGTTTGTTGCTAACTGTCTTATGCAGCGTAACAAGAAGGTGGCATTGCGGTGTATAATCCAGAAGAAGTCGTCACCACATGCTTATACTACATACACTTAGTACTTCAACAAATTCAAGAAAGTCTGAAGGTCAAGTCTTCCGCTGTATCAAACTCTGAAGCTTTCAAGAATTTAAAGGTATAAGTATGTGGAACATGAAGTCACAAAGAGGCAAATTTCACAAGTGATGAATGCACAAGGTCAAGGCAAGGAAACATGCTCAAGACTAAAGTCAAAGATCACATCAAGCATATTCACAAGAACAAGATCGAAGACTCAAGCATAGATGCTAGGTTTAAGATTTTGTAAAATGGTGTGACCTCCCTTAGGGGGAGATTGTTGGAAATGTGTTTTCCCAAAGAAAGTCTCGGTCACATCATTATTAGCATAGATCACGAGCCATAGTATATTTAGAACTTTGTAACTTGGAGCGACCTCCCTTAGGGGGAGATTGTTGGAAATACGTTTTACGTATTTGTGAAGGATCGGTCGCTCCAACGATAATTATGTAATGGGCTCGTGATCCACTTAGTTAAATATAGTCCATATAGCCCACATGTAGGGTGGGCTATATATATACCCCTCCTAGCATGTTAGGAGGGGGTTGGTCATTCATTGTTTGACACTAATCATTTATCTAATCACTTTCTCTCTCTACTCTTCTTCCCTCTCCTTTCTCTCTCTACACCTAATCTCCTCCTTCCCCATCTCTTCCACCAAATCCATAGATCTAATCCTTCATTTACTAAATCCTTAGAATAAGTAGGCCTTCAAAGCTTCCTCCCCTCCTTCCTTTCTTCTTAATTGCATCATTAAGTCCTTCCCTTCTTAATCTTTTGTTAATCTTGGACTTTAATGACTTATGGCTCGGGATTTCATTTGATAACTCGTCTTTAATTCTTCAATAAATAAGACTCGAGTTCTTCGGCTTTTAGTAAACTTCCGTCTTTTGACTTTTTCTTCGATAAATCTTCAGAATTGGTCTTGGACTTCCGTTCTTTTTGCACTCTTGACTTCTTGACTTCGTCTTTCATCTTTTTCTTCAATAAAAGCCCGTAAATGCCCGTGTTTTCTCCCCTTTTCACAATTTCGTCCTAAATCACAACAAAAACACAAACCACGCATAATTTCGACATAAAAGACATAAAATACACGTTTTGGCCCGGTTATTATTGTAATTAAGTGGTTAAAAGGATGGGTGTTTACACACCTATCACATTACACTTACCTATTATCTTTGCTAGTGCATTTTAATTGAACCTAATCATTATGCAACTTAGATTCAAACAAAAGATAGTTTTGATACAAACCAAATTGAAAGTAATTTTAATTTGGTCACCAATCGAAGAGAAACTATTCAACCTCCCCTTCTAGTTTCTACAATTGGTATCAGAGCGATGGTCACTCAAGATCTTTGAAGTATATTGTACTTTGAAACTTGGATCGATCCATTGTCTCCTCAAATTAGAAGGTCAAGTTGTACTAAAGTTTCTCTTTGGTCAAAACTATGTTTTCTTTGAAAATATGTCTTTTAATTGATAATATTGCATCCCTCTTAGATTAGTAGCATTTATACATTTTAGATCTACTCTTGAAATGTATCTACTAGATTGCATCTTGTCTTGTGTAGGTACTCATGCAGATCAATCATTGAATTGATTGCGGATTGAGCTACTTGCACTTATAGAAGACTCATCTTCATTGATCTTCAACATCCTTGAATGATGATACCAAGATGATTGGGAATGATACTAGTCCTTGAAGACGTAGTACTCATCATAGTCATTGATTGGGCATAGCATTGACTCCTTGATGGATTGCTCTTTGTGGCCAAGGTACGCTTTCGTTCTTCCACACGCCCTTTGATCATTCTTTTGATCATTACTTGACTATGTGCTTGCTCTTGGCATCCTTGCCTTGACATTTGTTTGTGGTTTGTGATTCTTTCCTTTTATCCTCTCAAACCTTCATTGCTTGGATACTTGACTCACTATGGTGATGTAGAGTGAGTTAGTAGTAGCTTAAAGTATCAAGCATGATTTCCATGGTTTGCACCCATACGATTAGTAGGCCCTTTATGGGAGAGAAAGTGAATTAATACCTTGCTCATATTTTGGTTTAGACTAAGACTATTATTGAAAGTGATCTTAGTCTATACTTAAATAATTGCTTTGTGTTTATTCATTACCAAAGCCGTTTAACGTTTCGCCGAAAAGGCACGTCTTAAACCACTATATATGACACTCTTTGTTACCACTATTTGAAGATTGTCATTAATCCCTTGAGCATTGGTCCTAGTCTTGATTCACTTCCCTTGACTTCTCTCCACTTTGCCGTTTTGCTACGAGTAGTCGTTTGCCCGTTTCAGTTCTTTTCGATCTCAATTTAACTCGTAATCCTTCGTTAAGGCATATTGCTTAGTGTTATGATGATCCAATGATATTCTAAAAGGCTCATGATATAATTTTAAGTATTTTAGAAAAACTTGGTTTTTGAAATTTGGCGTTTTTCATTGATAAAAACCAGCCTCTGTAGGTGGTTCTTTATCTAGGCGGCTCAAACCCGCGGTTCCTTATCGATAAGGTACCGCGGGCAGTAACTTTTGTCAAAGCGCCAGTTTGATTATTTTATTCTTTTTCAAACCAAACCCTCTCTCTCCTAAAAACACACAGCCGACGGTTTACCCTTTTTCAACCATTGTTGAAGCTTCCAAAACCTTCAATCACTCAAATTAATTGATTCGAAGTTGTGGGTTTCACTCATCCTTCATCTAACATCAATTAATTGTAAGTATTTTCTTTCAATTTCATCTATTTCGTTCTAGGGTTCATCCTTTCATAATTGGGGATTTTTTAAACTGAATTTGAATTAAAACCTTAATAGGAATGTGGGTTGACATGGTTATTTTACTATGATTCCTTAGGTTCATATTCATTAAGATTTCACTAAAACCCACTTGTAGAACAAATCCGAATTTTGATTAATTATTTTGATTAAAAGATGGATTTGAGATGAACCCATGAACAAATAGGTAATGACATTGTTAATGTTTACCTAAAAACCTTGTTTTGAGAAACCAATGTTCTAAGTCCATTGTTGATCCAACATAGTTCATATGTTCTTGGTAAATAATGGAATAGCTACATTATGAACATGAGAATGATATGGATTCAATCCTTTGTTTGTCAAGAAATTGATATAACACATTCTCATATTCTTTGTTTGTTGATTTTAATTTTTCATATGAGTGATTGGAAAGATATTTTCGTGTTTAGGTACTTGTCATGTCTTCAAGATATCAAAAAGATCATGAACGAACACGAGCATACATGCCCTCTTCTCATTAACCTCATTTGATTCACTCTCACAAAAACTCGTCTAAGTCTCTTGAACATCGTTGTTTCCATGAAGGACGCATCGTTTGTTCCAATTTCGCAAATGAGTTTATTCGCTTCTTGTTTAAGTCTATTGGGTTTGATTGTCTTCTTGATATTGATGAGCCAATATTTCCTTCGTTTCTTATGGAGTTCTTTAGCTTATTCACATTGATAAGCATCAATAATGGTTTATCTATACGATTATCCATTATGGGGAAAATCATTATTTACACTCTTAAAGAATTCGGTGATATTCTTAGAGTGCCATCTAATGGTCAATGTCGATTCACTGATGCTTGGAGTATTGACTCTTTAGAATCGGCTCCTATTGATGCTCATTATGTGACTGTGCTTCCATCATCTTCGGACATCATTCATGTCATCTCTAAACCTCGTGAACATCCTATTCTTGGTGAATTTCAAGGAGTTGTTCGAACTCTCACTCCTTGGGAATTACTTACTAGCGATCTTAATGATTTCATGATTCCTTGGGCCGAAATCATTAGGGAAAATGCAATGTGTCTAGATGGGAATCGGGACTTAGTACCCGCTTGTCTTGCACATATGTTGTACTGTGTTGCCACTACAACTCCTTACAATCTCGCATCTTTCATAGCTAGAAGAATTAGATTTGTTCTTCTTGAGTCTAAGTCAAGTCTTCCTTTCAGAATGCTTCTTTCTCGTCTTCTTAGAAGAGTTCTTTTTTGACTTTCCGTCTTTTGTTTCCTCTCCTTATCACTCCGTTGATCGTGTCATGACTCCCATTCAAGGGACATTTCACCCGAGATCAATGTGAACTCGTTTCAAGTCGAAAATACTTCTCAACAAGAGTCTTCTAGCAAACCTCCCTCCAATTTCAATAACTTCATGTCCTCTTCAATCTCCATTTTGTCCTCCCATGAAGTTGATTCCGACTATCAATTTTATCTCAATCATCTTCTTCGAGAACGTCTCAGAAGTGAATCAAGGAATTAGATGTTATGCTCATGGTTACTTGCAACACTCATCTAGGATGATTTCATGACTTTATTTTCTTCATTTGGTTATGTATTAACTTATGTTTGGATTATTATTTACTTTGATCCTAGATGTTGCTTATGCAATGATGTTTGTGATTTACATAGCTTTGTGCATGCCTTGTGATAGTTAGCTTATTAGATTATGATCTGTAGTTAACTTTGGCTTGTGAATCCTTTGGTAAAAATCTGGGTTTATCAAAATTTGGGATGGGAAATTTTTGAAAGCCCTCTGGTCGCGGTTCCATATCAACCCGCGGCTCCTTATCGATAAGGAACCGCTGGTCCAAGATAAGGAACTGTCGGCCACTGTGCACGACAGCATCTTTTGCTTTACACTGTTTTCTTAATTCTGTGTAAACACTGCATGATTTTCTGTAATAAACTGCACATTTCCTAAACTAGCTTACCTAAATTCATTATTCACCTAAAATGATTTTAACCCATTACTAGTTTGGATCATCCCCTCACCCATTTAAACCCACCTTGTTAGTCATGTTCTTCACACATCAAAACATCCTTCCCTAACCCTTAAACCACCCTTGTCAACCATGGTATGTACCAAAACCTCACACACTTCCAAGACCTCCACCCCAAGGAAAACACTCAAAATAAGGATTAAGGTAGCCAAGCCTAACTCCTCACCCTTCTACACACCTAAGAATGAGATGGTTCCTATCCTCATTTATTCATCACCTTCCCCACCTCTTGCTCCATGCAAGACATCATCCACCCATGGTACTAACCACTCCATTGGTTCTACCTCCTCTTCATTCAAATCAAGAATGAATGAGCTCTCTTCACCCTTCACTCCAAGTGCACCCTTGGATGTGACCACACAACCCCAACCAATCCAAAGCATTCCTTTTGTGAATTACTTTGATGACACCTTGGTGACTTCACCATTTACCCCTCCTAACTTACCCACCTCACCAACCTTGGAGAACATACCTCCACACTCACCCATTTCCCCTTTAGGGAACATGCCTCCACTCTCACCCACATCACCCTTGGAGAACATGCCTCCTCCACCTCCACCCAACTCAAACATTCCAATTTTGGGTTTTCCACTTTCCCTCCTTTTGGGTGATCCATACTATGGGTTTCAACAAACACATGGTCCTAGTTGTCCATGTTGTCTTTACAACCACTACATCATCCATAACCTTAGGATGGATATGTTTGGACTACATAGGAGGTTGCAAGAGTTCTTGTTTGCCTTGTTCTCCATGTCTCCTCCTAGGAGATGAATGATGAGTTTTCTTAATAAGTGTTTTCAACAAAACCAAGCCAAAGAAGACTACTCATCTAGATTTAATGTTAAGCTAGCTTTGTATTAGTTAGTTTTTTCATTTGTCATTGTATTTGCTTCCTTCATGAGTGTTTCATGAAGTTGTTCTATGGATTTAACTTTATGTGTTCCTATTCTTATGTGCACATTAATCAACTTTAATTTGAAATTAAAATTGAACCTAAATCTATCACAACCTCTAAAAACTTGACTAAAATTGGTTCAAAATGATATCTAAATTATTTTGTCACCCTTTGTCAAGACATTCTTTGTGAATGTGTTGCTTTATGCAACCCTAGCATAATTTAGTGCTAATAGAGGTAAAATTCCAATAATTGCAATTTTTTGAAAAAGTCTTAGTTTTTCTCAAAAACCTGTAAAAACTTGGTTTCAAGTCTACTGGACGCGGATCCTTAAAGTCCCGCGGTTCCCTAGCGATATGGAACCGCCGGTCCCTATAAGGTACCGCGGACAGTAAATGACTTTTGACACGTTTTTGGTCAAAATTCTTTAAACCCTATACCCTGTCAAGATTCCTTGTTTACTCAAATTGACTAAACATTCCTTGACACTACACTTTTTGTATTCAAATTCTTACCTTGATCATATTTTACTTATACCCCAACCTTGAGATTTCATTCTCACACTCTCATAATGCCTAACTCCTACATTCCTAACCTTGACATTTCTTTGTCACAACCCCACTCACCCAAAGCTTCCTCATCCAAGCTTTCAAAGAAACCGAAAATCTCGGTTCGACCTATTTGGGTTAAGAAGAATGAACCATCTTCCTCCAAACCACCCAAAAACCCTACCTTCTCTCCAATCAAGTATTGGAATGAGACTTATACCATTAACCCCATCACCGGAGCTAAAGAAAATGTTCTCCCACCACCACAATCCTTCAATACCCCTCAACTCAATGACCTTTCAACCTTCCCAAACCTCACAAGGCATTGTGAAAACATTCCCAAACCCATTACCCCTCCACCACCAAACCCTAAGTTTGATGCCCTACCCCCATCAAACGATTTTGTGTTGCATCATGGATCCTCGTGTGCTTTTTGTCGATTTCAACAAATTGAACTTGCTCATGTGTATGAGAAGTTAAATTTTCTTGAATTCCTCCTCACTCGACCTCCTATTCAAGTTTTCGTTCTGGTGGACAAAACTTTGAATGATGCATCGTCGTCTTTTTAGAGTCTTTTATTTTTAGCAATCTTCGAAAATTATCACTATTAGACTAGCTTATGCTTAGTGGTTTATTTTCCATATTTATTGCTTTTAGATACTCATATTGTGTGTATAACTATCTTCTTTGTTGTGTCTTTTCTTTTATGTAACATTTGTGTTGTTTGTGTGTTATTTCATTAGTTCTATTTTGAGTTGATCATGGTTAATTTTTACAATTGCTTATGGGTGATTTCATCTATTCTAAACTTTAACCCATTGACAAGCTTATCATCTTCATTGGATTAAAGTTTGATTTTGTCAATTACCTTTTTGGACAAACTTAGCAAAATACTTGCTTCTAATTTGAGATTTCTTCTCTCTCCCTCTCAAGTTACTTAGTAGGTAGTGATCATATATACATTGGTGTTTCTTTCCTTTCTACTAACCTTTGTGTAGCATGTCACCTTAGCTCATATACTTAGTGCCCCAAGCAAGGGGGAGCTACTAGCAAAGTTCGATGTTCTTCGAAGACTTGTGCTAACCTTTTTGCTACGACAAAAGGGGAGAAATGATAGTGATAAACTCGTTAATAATTCGTTATTTTGTGTTTCTATACAAATGAGTTTATAGTTTGTCGTAATCAAAAAGGGGGAGATTGTTAATGCAAGTAATGCCTAAAAACATTATTAGTGTTAACTAATCTTTCTTAGTTTTGATCACAACAAACCATACAACACATTTAGTGTAAAACACAAAATGAATTATTTAACTAACACTATCATCAAGGTAATAATCATATCACTAACCTTTCTTAATCATACTTAGTGATCATCAAAATGATTATTCTTAAAACTCACTTTTGTTAATATGACAAAAGACTTTTTAATAAACTTTCTTTTTTAGAAAATGTTTTATTAAAATGGAAAATGAAAATTTGAAAATAGCATATTCCAAATGCTGTTAGAATATCCTTTGAAGGCTTCAAATACCTCAGATATTCCTACCCCACTAAAAGACAAAAAACGGAGCGTACTCTAGTGGCGGTACCTTAAGTACCTACGCGGTTCCTTAGCGATATGGAACCGCCGGGCGAGATAAGGTACCACGCACAGATAGTCGTTATAGATCCGTAATACTTTGTCTCCTTTAAATAGTGAGTCAAATCTCATTTTCCATTAAGCCTCTTGGACGTTTTTCTCAGCCCCCTTTCTATTTTCTATAGCATAATCATTAGTAAATGATCACTTAAAGTGTTAAGGATGTTTACATATGATTATCCTCTTGATCCCCTCCTTTACCTTGTCCAATGAGAAGATCACTCACTCACTAGTGTTGTGATAAAGATGAATCTATGAGCTAGTCATATTCATCATGATACCCTTTTTGTTTTAGGTCAATCCAATGTATTTATGAATACTTGGACTAGTTGTCTTCATCCAAGTTATTTGTGGATACTTGGATTTGTTGTGTACATCCATTGCATATGTGTTTGCTTGGATTTGTGTTGTGTAAATCCAAGCTACATGTGTGTACTTGGATAAGTCTAGTTGAGTTGTAATAGATTTGATTAGTAGTTCTCACTAAACTATAAAGTGATGTGGTTGTGTCTTGTGAGTTCTCACTAAACTTGAAAGTGATTTGTAGTTGTGTTGTGTGAAGTTCTCACTTAGCTTCAAAGTGAAGAGTCGTGAAGATTGGTTCTAGCTTTAGATTAGAACTCGACATCTAGCCTTGTGTCGTAAAATCGTGAAGTAGGCAACGTCGTGAAGATTGGTTCTACCTTAAGATTAGAACTCGACATCTAGCCTTGTGTCGTTAAATTGTGAAGTAGGCAACGTTGTGTAGATTGGTCCTAGCTAAAGATTAGGTCGCGACATTTAGCTTAGTGTCAGAAAATAATGTAAGCAACGATGTAAGGTTTTCTCCGCCGAGAAGGGAGCTTGTGGATATGGTGGAAATCTCGAGTAGGTGTACTCGAGGAGTGGAGTAGAAACGAGGATAGAGCCTCGTTGTCGAACCACTATAAATCTTGGTGTCTTCCCACTAGGTTGTCTCCTTCCTTACTCTTTACTTATTTCATTATCATTACACTTACCTATTATCTTTGCTAGTGCATTTGAATTGAACCTAATCATTATGCAACTTAGCTTCAAACAAAAGATAGTTTTGATACAAACCAAATTGAAAGTAATTTTAATTTGGTCACCAATCGAAGAGAAACTATTCAACCCCCCCTTCTAGTTTCTACAAAGCATTTCATATGAAAGCTTTGGCTCTCAACGGGAATTAATTTTCTCGGGTAAGGTTTACTTTAAAACCTTGTAAGGGATCAAGTTTACTTTATAACTTGGTCTAACACGGATATATGTACGCATCAGTGCATTTATTTGTTAAAACAAGAGAAGTCTTGTTTTTATGAAGCTATCATCTCTACAACCATAGCAATCTACAATTGGTATCTACATACTCGACGATGCGACTACTCAACCGACGACTACAGCTCTTTCACTAGAACACGGGTCAACAATTGAGGGGGAGAAATTGTCAAGCATTCAGAATCTTCGATGCCGAAAGTACCAAGCTCACTAATTGGTGTCAAGACAACAATACCAATCGTACACGTGGTGTCAAGAGATGACTTCAGACGTGACGAGGCGACCAACATATGCTGACAAGAACCATTTGATCTTATCATATGATGTTCTCATCAATCAGATCCAACCTTGTCAATTTTTTCTAATATGGTGAATATGTGATTGTTTTACAAATGATATCATATCTCATACATTTGGTATCATGAAGATAAAATATACTTGCATTTTTCTTCCCAAAAACTTTGTTAAAACTACATTAAATCAATTGATATTAAAAACATCGATTGGGTTAATATTTTTGAGGGAGAAAATGTGATTCAATATGAGAAATTATCACAAATGGTTTGACTTAACGTGATAGCTCATCCCGGCATGTGCGAAATGTTTTCGAATATCGAGGCATATGTTAAGGGGGAGCAAAACAGATTTGCACATCAAAATTGGATTTCATGGTGATTTTTACTTACCCACAACCCATTAATTCACGACGATGAAGATTGTGGTGTCATAAGGTTGGTAGGATAGGTTAAGTCCAATGATTCTTCCAAAACCGGAGGAATCTTCCCAAGGATATTCCATAGCTAGAAATAGTAGTCCTTAGGAAAGATGGAGAAAGATTGTGAATGTAGCTGAATGCCGACTAAGTACTTAAGTTAGCACTGGAACAATCACAACAAGGTGCTAGTTATGACGTATTGGTAAGCATTGAAGGGGTTGAAGAATGAAAAAGAATTGTAAAGATAAAGGGTGTAAAGAAAGAAGCCCTCCTTACAACTTAGGCAGAAATCGGGTCAACATATGCTATTGAGATCATTTTAATGATGCTCGATATTGAAGATAGACATCATGGACCCAGTGGTTCAATGCACAACCCATCCCAGCTAACTCATATATCTCTCAAAAGGTATTTGTTTTAATCACACGGACACAACGCATTATCTATCGATTTATTCACTCCGAGTAAATTGGTATTGAAAAGGTGGCACTCCTCTCCAGCCTCCGATCACTAAAATCCAAAATGCACGATCGAGTCTAGAGCCATTTGAGATCATCAAAAATCTCATTAGGACACACTTCCATGTTTCCTTGCTTCTTCACACACTATGAAAAGTAAGAAAGATCTTTAGAGTCCTACGCAAAATCTTCATGATCTTGCCTGAACATCCGAGTAATACGAAAGTATTTACAATGAAGATGGAAATCCTTCTTGAGCGAACATTCAAAAGCTCATGGTAGGTGACTTGTGTGATTCTTTATGAATCAAACTTGTGATAACTAGAAAGCAATAGTGGTTTAATTCTTAACTGAACTTAAACACGTTTCAGGCCTCTACGCAATATCTCAGTGATCTTGCTAGAACACTCAGAGTGATACCTTAGTGTTCACAGTGATGAGTGGAAATCCTTCTAGTGTTAACAACAAACAGCACTTGGTAGGTAACTTACAAGATTCAATATGAATCAAGCTCGTGACAACTGGAAAGCAACGATGGTGCGATTCTTTAATGAATCAAACTTGTTCCAGGAATCAGAATTGACGGATTCAATCATGCGGATAATTTAATCCAAATGATTCACTCTTTACGTTCGCAGTCAGCTTTCGACGGTCGAGTAAAGAGAACGGGTTTACCCGCGAAATCTTGTCAAGGAGATTTTTAATTAAATCTACCTGCCACAAGTACGATACTTTATATCGTCCAACGGTCTTCACCGACCGGAGGTAAAATACTACCGAATTAGAATAAAATGTTCAAAGCCATTTTGTTCGTGTCTACTTATGTTGCGGCATTTGAAGACGGTGGCGTTGCGGAATCTAAGAAGAAGTCGTCCCTGTATGCTTATACTTTATGCACTTAATACATCATCTAATTCTAGAAAGTCTAAAAGTCAAGTCTTCCGCTGTATCGAACTTTGAAGCTTTCAATAATTACGAAGGTATAAGTATGTGGGACATGAAGTCACGAAGAGGCGAAGATCACAAGTGATGGATGCACAAGATCAAGGCAAGAGAGTAATGCTAAAGATTGATATCAAAGATCACATCAATATGTTCACCAGAAAAGAAAAAGAAAAGAAAGACGAAAACTACGAGCTCAAGACAAGCATAGTATGCTAGGTTTATTTTATTATTGTAACTTGGGTAACGCCCTTGTTTGGAGTGACCTCCCTTAGGGGGAGATTGTTGGAAATATGTTTTACGTATTAGAAAGGATCGGTCACTCCAACAATAGTCCAAGTAATAGCTCGTAGTTTAGTTTATTTTCACTTATCAAACAAAGCCCAAACCGAGCCCATGAGATGTATGGGCCGGCGGCCAATTGTAAGTCCAAGCCCATCTCATGGGCTTAGGTATATAAACCCTCTCCTTAGATGGAGAGGGTGGTGGTTTCATTTTCATTTTACACAAAGTTAATCACTTTCTCTCTCTAAAGTGTGTGTGAAATCATCTATCTTTCTATCACTTTCTCTCTCTAAAACATAAGCAAGCTTTACATATCCTACAATGGGTTCCCACTGCTTGAGTATTCTTTCCACTGTTAGCTTAAAACATAAATGTCACTTTCATCTTTTTGAGTTTTTGTCTTATTAGCATAAAATCCACTTTTTTCTACATTTTTATTTTTCCCAAGTCATTTTAGTTATTTTATAATTTTCCAAAAGTTTTTATAATTTTCACATATTTTATTATTTTTTAGGATTATTTAATATTAAATTAGTTTTTAGTCAATTAAAAATAATAAAATAGTTTTAAAAAATCTGAAAAATACTTTTTAGTTTCAACTAAATATAAGTAAGATATTTATTTGATAAAATATTATTTTAGACTTTTTGTTGATTTTATTTAATTTCAGGACTTTAATTAGCATTTAAAATAAAAAATTAAATTAATAATAAATTTTAAAATATATTTATTTTTATTCTTATTTATATTATTTAGGTTTTAATTTTGATTTTTAATTAATTTTTAGTTTAAATTTTTAATTTCATCGCATTTTACGTTTTTACATTTACGTTTTAATTCACGGTCGTAGTTTAATTGTAGCGTGACTCGTCATTTTATTTTCTTTCTTCTCACAACCAAAAACGTTACTAATCCAAATACATATTTATATTTTTGGCACACAAATCATACACCTCCGCCGAGAACGAACTTTCACTTTCGAATCTTTACGGTTTTTCTAAACATTATCGGTTTAATACTTACCGCATATACGCGTTTTTCCTAAAACATGTGTAATTTATCTACATCAAGGCTCTTACCATCAGTGAATATCGTACATTTAGTGCCGTACAATTAATGTCTCCATAGGCGAAGAGTAAAAACCACCGCACCCAATTACAAATCATGGGTTGTGTAGTTTCCTCATTCTTCCTAAGTTTCCTAGAAGCATACATAAATAAAAAAAGCTCCAAATCCTTTAAGAGATGCATTACAATAAACAAAAAAATCTTCACTAGCTTCGGGTAACGATAAGATCGGCGTACTGCAGAGTTTCCTTTTCAAGGTTTGAAAAGCTTCTTCTTCATCATTGCCCCACACATACGGTTCATTCTTCTGAGTCAGCTTAGTTAATGGTTTTGATATCAAAGAGAATCCTTCAATAAACCTTCGGCAGTAACCAGCTAAACCTAGAAATTGTCATACTTCTGTTGGAGTAGTTGGAGCACTCTAATTTTTGATGGCTTCGATCTTCGCAAGATCAACATGTACCCCACTTTCATCAGTCACATGTCCGAGAAATTGTACATAACTAAGCCAAAAATCACCCTTTGAGAATTTTGCGTACAACTTTTTGTTCTTTAACAAGTTCTAGATAGTCCTTAAGTATTCGGCATGCTCTTCCTCGCTCTTAGAGTAGATTAGAATAACATCAATGAACACGATCACGAATTTATCAAGATACCGCTTACACATACGATTCACTAAGTCCATGAATACAGCAGGTGTGTTGGTCAACCCAAAAGGCATAACCCGAAACTCATAATGACCATAACGAGTCCTAAACGCCGTAATAGGAATATCTTCCTCACGTATGCGAAGTTGATGGTAACCAGAACGAAGATAAATCTTGGAGAAAACACGAGAACCTTGAAGTCGATCAAATAGATCATCAATTCTTGGAGGTGGGTAACGATTCTAAATCGTTAGCTTATTCAGCTCTCGGTAATCGATGCACGTACGGAACGAACCCTCCTTCTTCTTAATGAATAGAACAGGAGCTCCCCAAGGTGACGAGCTCGGTCGAATAAAACCTTTATCAGTTACTTCTTGCAACTACACAAATAATTCCTTCAACTCGGATGGTGTTAATCGATATTGCGCACGTGCCACGGGTGCACCACCAGGAAGTAGATCGATTTGAAATTCTATTTTCCCTGGAGGCGGAAGCCTTGACAAATCTTCCGGGAACACTTCGGGATAGTCACGAATGATTGGAACATTTTCTACTCACTTCTCTTACGATTCCTTCTTAGATACTTGAGGTAGGAATAACTCACAACCTTTTTCGATATACTTACGAACTTTAATGCACGAAACGATTTTCAGTTTGGAATTATTTTTCTCCCTCGGTGACCTCATCAGCCTTGTCTTGAATTATGTGTGCCATGAGCTAATAAGCCATGCAGACAGCTTCACAAATAGTAAATGGCTTAGAAGAAGTCACATCACCACGTATATTCTTGGTCAGCCCGTGAATATACTGCCTGACCTTGACAGCTCGGGTTCCACCATTCTTGGACATAAAGGAGCCAACTCGTAGAAACACTTGGTATATCCATCAATGTTAGTTCCCTTCAGTTTCAGGTTGTACAATGCTTGCTCCATCCTTTGGAAATACTCCGAGGACAAAACTCCTCAGTCAACCGCTTCCTCACCTCAGTCCATGGTGTCCCATAAGTAACGTCGATACTCATGAAAGCAGGTTTTCCATTCCACCAAAATTAATACACTACCTTGGAGAGTAGCGGTTGCAAGCTTCACCTTATCCACCTGATTAAAGTCACTGATTCGAAAGACTGACTCTAGCTTCTCAAACCACTCACACAATCCTCCATCATCTTTAGTCCCCTTAAAAGTCTGTGGTTTCCACTTCATGAATGAAGTGCAGCTATAGCCTCTAATTTCGGGTACATTTGTTCCATTAGCACCACCAACATTATTGGCTCCAGCTTCAGCTCCACCAATTCCAGTTCCACCAGATCCAGCTCCGCCATTCATGTTGACCATGAATTCAGTTAAAGATACAGCAACTTTTCACTAATAACTTGGCGCATTTGTGCCTCAGTCATAGCTTTCTTTGACGGCATGATTCTATTGCAATGCAAATCAAATCATAATGAGTATTCATTCAATGCCTGTGTTATACCACAAGAATTCTTAAAAGAGAAAAGCAAGGAAAGATAGTAATAGAACGATATAGGATTAGGAATCAAAAATAGTCATTTCATTAATCATGAACGAGGAAAAGTTGTATTGTCATGCATTATAGATTATCATCGTCTAATGCCATAAAACTTAAGAATACTAGTTCTACTAACTGATGTCACATTTTAGTTAGTGAAAGATACTTCAATTGATAAACTAATCCACTAAGAGTTACTAGGTGATTCACGTGGCTAAGAAGGCTCCTCGGTCCCACTAGAAGAAGATTTCTTCAATGTCTTTCTGGGACACTTGATATCCTCCTCAATGGGTGGTTTTGGAACATCCCCAATACAACCATCCCACGATCATAGAATTAGAGGAACAAAATCAAAGAATGAGTCGAGCAAACAAATTACGACTCATTAAGAGTTTGTTTGCGCGGATGCTATACGCTTAAACCCACACATTTAGAAATCAATATTTCTATGGATTTATCAAATCCATCCAAATAACATTTAGAAATCAGTGGTTCAACAATTTATAATTTCCTTGTTCAAATAACTGGACAATTTATTTCAGCAAGACGATTATAAATCACCTTATTTAAGCATCGCTAGCTCAACGCAGAAGATCAAGATCAAAACAAAATAAAAACTGATATAACAAAAAAAGAATCAGTGATATGGCATGGAGTCCTATTTGGCATGTGAATACCATACCAATCAACCTCAATTCCTAACAAACAATAAGTACAATCTCAGAAAAACTTATTTCTAAAAACAGTAGAATGTCGAAGATTAATGAAAATGGAGATTAAATTTACTAAATGAAATGAACGGATTGATAAATTAAGAATAAGAACCGAGGAATCAAATCCTTGTAACCAAATAAATATCATCGAGAATCTTAACCATTTCGTTGGGATCATGGATATCCACAACTTAGTTAGTCTCGGGAATAACAGGATTCGCTTCAAGAATAGCTTCGGCGTTAGCGTTAAAATTACTAAGGTTGCTTCGTGACAATCTACGTCGTATCAATATCTCGTATTAGTATAAAATTAACATTTATAATTAAATAAATGAAAACATGACTTGTAATCCACAAGTACAATTAAGCAATAATTATTGCGGCATATATATTATCCCATATATATAATTTCTCATTCTCGTCCATTGGCAACTCGGAGGTTTCGCTTGCAACTGTTATAGTCAAAAGATTTCAAAATTTTATTTTTGGAAAATCTTTTCGTTCTCTATAACTTGAGCTCTGATACCAATCTATAACACCCCCAAATCGGGTCACTTTAGCGGAAGGGTCCTTGGGTATTACTATCGTGATATAATCACACAATTATAAAAAACGGCTCAAAAAGAGTCATTTATGATAAAAACATCCATTCATTCATTCAAAAGATATATAATCCAAACACGGTCCCAGATAATTCTAAAAATTTACAATGCACATAAAAAATATTGTTTTGAATGGATATATTTTATAAAAGCGAGCCAAAATCATTAAAGTTAAGCAAGTTTCACGAAACCGCCTTCCTTGAGTGCCTTATTTATGGACCTAAGATAAAACATGCTATAAAGTGAACAAAAATTGTTGAGTGAATCCATAGAGTTTAAAATATATAAATCGAACACAAGTATATACTTAAAAGTTCATTTGATGACAATTATGTTGTCCAGGACATAATCATCACGTTATTACATAAGTCTCCTGAAATTGAATGTTAACATATTTATATTTCAGCCTACAAACACACCTAGCCTAGTGCGTATATTTCTCTTATACAATGCATCTGATGTGACCCAATACACATGTGCTCCAATACACATTGCGATAGCTAGTCGCATCAGACTGGGCGTCACTCCGATAGATCTATCCATAGTATTAGCGTTCACTTACACCGAGTTATTAACAATTCATGATATATGGGTCTTTGAGGCTATAAGCAAACTTATGTAAATACATTCATCTAAGCATACAATCGGGTCCCTTGTGTTCTATTTTAAAATAAGCATGTTGTCCCCCTCGCGTGTTTTATAAAACAAGTAAATAAGTTAAAAGTGAGGCTATAGACTCACCTTATATGATACGCGAAGCTAGTGGTAGTAGTAGTAAGACGATCGTCGATGATGCAGATGCCTGGTAAAACACAAAAGCCGCAACCTACCAAATAAGGCGTGCACTTTGTCAACATATACAAATATTGACTCATGCTTAATAAAACCAAAATCAATAACTCAAAACTATGATAAACCCACAAAAATAACCCATACAAGTGATTCTATTAGACGCCTCTACAAGTTCACTTTACTTGACAACACTCTCGAAAACATTATGTCTGTACATACCAAACGTACAAGCTGTTTTCCCATACTTAGACACATCAAAATTTTATGATACTACCTGGATAACTCACTCACAACCTGTAAAAAGGCCTCCAAAAATTTTATTAAAAGATTTTACTTCTAAGACCCTCTCCTCAACACATCTTTGACCTCCAAAATTCGGACAGAATTGCGCCTTTGGCTTAAGACCATTTTTACCTTTCTAACCAATTCCGTTTGCAAAACTAACACTTGAGTTTAAAAATAGAATGGTAACCCTAGGTTTAGGGCCTGAGAACATCCCTTGGCCATTTTTGAAACTCATTTTATAGTCCCCGAGATTTGACCAAATATCAACAACAATTTCGGATTGTATTGACACTCGCCTCTCGGTACACGAATATTCAAACTAGGATAACTTCCTCCTCGTATTGAGTTGGAAGGCCTACTTTATACCGAATCGAAGCTTGGGAAAATTTCTACAACAATATTCTATCAAACCTAACTTATCTCAGATTTATAACTTTTAAGAACGCCTCTAAACCTGCTTACCTAAAATGCACTTTTATAAATCATATTAAATCATCATTTTGACCCATTCTACCCATTCCTACACTTCTAATTTTTACTAATTATCATCCAAATCAAATCCTACCAATCCTAATTCACTTGCATGTTCAATCTTTTGCAACACTCCAACTCAAATCATGCATGCAACCATTCAAAATAATTAATTAAATAATTACTAGTAACATATAATTAGGAACCTTACCAACAACAACAAAGATTAAGATCAACAGAATTCACCACCACCTTGTGGCCGTGGGTTTTGGTGGACAAAATCACCAAAGAAAATTTTTTCCAAGTTTGCTTCCTTACTTCCACTTGATTCCTAACAACTCAAACAACACATGCAAATCATAAAAGTGGATCAAAACACATTGTTTATCATGAAATTATTTTGAAAAATCAAAGTTAATACATGTGTGATTTTATTAGTGCAAAATAATCACAATCAAATTTCAAGGTTAGGTCTAACCTTAGTTTTCTTCAAATCAAGCTAACAAAATTTTTGTATGGATCTTTGTGTGTGTTTTTGTTAGTCGTGGGTTTCAATGAGAGGGGAGAGAGAGTTTGCAAAAATGTTAAAAGTATAAAATGAATGTGTGTGTTAATGGGAAGCTTTTATACAGTGGGGTGGGGGTAGATTTTGTAAATCGAGCTTTCTTTTGGACCTACAGGTAAAGTACTAGTTAAAGAGCGGGAAATGACTCGTAATCAATTTTTCAAAAATTTACGAGAGTCGGGTTTCGTAAAAATACTTTTCAAAAGTTAAAACACACACAAAACGAATAAGTAAGGTTCTGACTCTACTTAATACGTAATGAAACGAAAATTCCCGAAAATCTCCAATATCGAGATAATCGATAATAAAACATAAAATTTGGGCATCCATTGGCATCGCGATCACTAACAGAATTTCTTCAATCGTCACAACATTCAAATAAAGCCACACACGAAAAACAAAAATGAAGACAATGAAAGTATTTCTATGATAATTTGAGAATATAAATATCGATACCTAACGTATTCCTTGTCGGTTATGGCCTAAACGACATTCTTACGCTAAGTTTCAAGCCATAACCTTCCTGGTTAGCCGATAACTAAAAATTATCAATAAAGTAAATACATAATACGTAATAGTTGATATTAGAATAACGACGTGAAATCGACGGATTGTCACATGTAGATTAGTCCTACCTAAGATTAGGTCTCGACTTTCAGCTTAGTGTTGGAAATTGGTTAAGTGACGTGTAAGGTTTCTCCATCTCAAGGAGCTCGTTGATTAGTGAACTCTCGAGTAAGGAGTACCCGAGGAGTGGAGTAGGAACGAAGAGGGAGCTTCGTTTCTGAACCATTATAAATCCTTGGTGTTCAGTTTTTATCTTTCCTTTCCTTATCTCTTTCCATTCTTTATTCATTATTGCATATACTTTGTGATTATTAGTTTAGATACACTATCACTTGTTCATATTGTGCATAAAAAGGTTTCACATAAACCACTTGAATCTAGTTTTTGAAAAGGTTTTTTGAAAAGCGATATTTCGATCATTTTGATTAGAGAAACTATTCAACCCCCCCCCCCCTCTCCCTTTTAGTTTCTATAGTTTGATTCATTCATCAAATACAAAATCTGATAATACATCTCATTAGTTGGCAGTTTCAAAATAATCCTCTAACTCATAAACTTTATTCTTGATATAATTAGCATATCATGAGGAATCCTGACGAATCTATGAATGAGTAAGTTCATTCTACGGTTCAACATTTGCATGTTTTGCCTTAGCATGACTTGAGCAAGTGTGTTTAGAATTTTTGTGTATCATGCCTTAGCATGACTTGACTCATGAAAGCGTGGGAATCCCACTCGCTTATTGTAAAGTGAGACTATTTTCAAAGAACTCAACATAACGAGAAACAAAACTTTGTTCTCGCATGGGATTGTAGAAGTAGTATCCAATCGTCTCCTTTGAGCATCCTACAAAATACACTTATTTAGTTTTAGACTGTTTTAATAATCTCCAAGATATTCAAACAAAATTCAAATTTCAATTAAGACCATATGGGGTTATCTTATCTAATTATTTCATGAATAATGTCTTAATTAACCTTCCATGTTGGATTCATATTAAGTATATATAAGGCATACTCAATTTCCTAACCTTGATATCTATTATGAGTAATTTAGTTAATTCATCAATAATTAAATCAAATCATATCAATATATGTTTTAATTTCCTTTATTGGACATGTCATACAATTGTAGTATTTTAATAAGATCAAATTAATGAGGTAATCCCACAATTTATTTTGATGAACTTACACTCCATGGCTTTGCGTATTATGCCAACTCAAGTTAAAACTTAATTAAATCAATAGTATTATTAAGTCAATTGCATACTCTTAGTTTATAAGTCTTTAATCTAATCAATAACTTAATGTGTATGCCTCACTAGGAGACATAACCATCCAATTCTTACTATTTGTTTTAAGTACTTGACCGATTCAATGACTTTATGTATATGTGTTAATCAATAAAATAATACAAGTTAATTTCTTACTTTATCTTCTAAGTCTTTTCACTTGTAAAAGACATAATGTTCATGTCTTAAAAATGAGACACAAAAATTATTAAACTATACTAAAACTAAGTACTAAATCATGGTCTCAATAGTAATTTTAAGTTAATTACAAACTACCACGTTTATCATTTTCTAAGAAAACATAATCATGTAGCTTATCTTTTTATCTTGATATTTTATATCTAATATGATAACTTACCATCAAACATTAAAGTCAAGAAAAATCTTTTAATCATACTGTTAGAGTTGTTTCTTGCCGAAAATAGATATTTCTTCCACTTGAGCTTGTAATACCTCTTGTATAAACCAACACTACACTTACTTACTTTGTTTGTATTAACAATATGATAGTGTTAAGGATATATTTAAGTCTAGCTCAAAATATACTTCGCTTATTACACACACACAAAAATTGAAGGTGCTTGACGTGGGCTAGTGGCCTTGCCACCAACCTCTTTGACATCACTTTTTATACAATACGTCAAACATTTTCTGCCACCACTTTCGGTATAGTGCGCCAAATATTTCTTTTTGGCAAGCTCTTTGACGCCCCAATAGCGTCACAACTTTACCGTTCTCTCTAAGGCTAGATTTAGCAATACTGCGAGGCTTCAATCGTGAGGCAAAAAATGGTCCACTTACGCACCATATTGCCAATTTGATTCTTACGCGTGAGGATTGAGAAAACATGCTCACTATGGTGAGTTGCTTAACTTTCGGGCAACGTGTAGTAATAGATTATTTAATTTGGGTGTAAGTGTGAGTGGGTTATTTTGTGGGGTATATTTTTATAAAGTGGGTATTTAATTAAATGTATTATTTTGGTGTGATGGTGTTTTTTGATGTGATTGATAATAGTAAATTATGAGTGAGAGTGAAAAATAAGAGAAAAATTTTATGTGACGCTGACATGACTACTGTGAGGGAGTTTGGTGTAATTGATAAAATCATCATAAGAGTGTGGTTACTCTGGCTAGGACCCTTCACCAATCCCACTTGGTAGCTCGCCAAGCTTCACCAAAGCTACTCACGACACCAGTATATCTCGCCAAAAGGGTTCTTCGCCATTTAAGTGAGGAACAAAATGACAAAAAAAAACCGGCCCCACCAATATATATAACCGTTGCTCATGTTTTTAAATTTTAATTTTATTTTAAATTTTTTTATTTTATCCGCTTTCCATTATAAATACAGTACAACATTCACATTTTAACCTACAAAATTCTCAATTATATTCATACTTAATTCCAAATCAACAAATAATATGTCTTGTTCAGTTCCACACAATTTTGATCAAATCAAAACCTTGGTTGATAAACTAATTAGAGAAGACGGCGTTTGACAAAAAAAGCGATGATCGATTTAGCACTCCAATATGAAAGTGCATCCACTGCTAAATTTTACTTGCAGGAAGCATATGAAAAATGCACTGATATTCCTAAAGAAAGCCGTGATTCGATCATCAAATTTTTGAAACAAGAACCTGACAAAGACTATGAGATGCATAATGCTTTGTTTCGAAAAGCTGCTAAAATAGAAAAACAAATGGAAGTTAACTCAGTCTGGGGGCATAAGTAATTTAATTTTAATTTCGTAGTTTCATTTGAATTTCAATATTGTATTTTTATTTTCCGCGTTGTAATTTTAATTTCGTAGTTTAATTTGAATTTCTAACGGCTATGTATTAAATTGAATTTTCAACGGTTATGTATTAATTTGAATAACGGCTATTTTGTCTATAAATACTACTTGCATTTTTTCATATACAAAACACACTTTCAAACATGTCTCAAAAAAATACTTCTGGAAAAAAGAAACAAAACAAACGAAAAACAACTCGAAGCTTTCCATGAATCAATCCCCCACACCCTTACCCAAACCCGAGGGATGTATCATCGGTTCCTACTATTGATGCTTTACTTGACGAACCAGAGAGCCCTGCTGAAGAATACGAGGTACGTGGTGAGTTTCGTCTTAGTGAGGAACAAGAACGTCAAATGCTTCTTGATGAAAAAGCATTACGAGAAACCTTAGCAGAAGAAGCATGGGCAGAAAAAGAGTCGGAGAAGCAAATCAAGAAAGAAAAAGTTGTCAAATTCGTCATGAGGTATTTGAGTATTCCGTCGGACTCATCTGATTCAAATTCTGGAACCGATTAAATTTCGTCTAACTTGTATCGTATCGTATTTTTATTTTATCGCATTTTTATATTCGAACCATAAAGTATTGTAATTCGTATTTTTATTTTAAGAAATGAAGTTTATTAGAAAATAAGGAAAAAGAAAATAAAATAGGTAATATGATGGGGCCTAAATGAGGAGGAAATGTATGTCATAATAACATGGGTTTTTTTTATAAATGAGAGTATCAAGTCACATGAGTGAGAAGGTAAAATGAGTTCATGACACCTTTTTTGCTCTAAGAATATTTGCACTGACAAAACAAATGAGATTCTGTTGACATATTTAAAACATTGCATTTATAAAAGATAAACTAACTTGTCTCCGGATGAAGACAAACAGAAGTATCATCTATAATAATTGAAACCAACTAACAAAATTCCATCCAATGCCAACAAAGTCCTTCTTGATAATTGAGTTGTTTCGAGTCTTCTATTGTGCGCTCATGTCATTGAGAAGAATTTATAAGTGCAAAAGCAAACCCATTGTTTCATAGTTGATAGTTCATTAGGTCTGATGCTAGCTTGACTTTATAATAGATAACATTGGACAATGTCAAAGTCAATGTAATAAAAACTCGCCTGTATTTTCGTTCTACAAGAAATTTGGCTAACATGAACTTATAGAGCCATAACAAAACCAACCAATCTCTAACATGTTTGTATACAATAATGAAAACCCATACTAGCCGGTTTTATTTACATAAAATTTCATAGACAAAGACTTTCCACCAGATTTTCTGTTGTCTACCATCCATCAAATGAGTTCTTATGGATTGATCCTCAAGCTGGTACGCCTTTTTAAACTATGACGACGAGTCAAATGAGCCGGGACCTTGGGGATCTGATGGGTGTTTGGGGTCTAACCTGAGGGGTTTCGTACCATGGGTCAAGTGTGGTTTTGGCATTGGGTCTCGATGGAAGAGCGAAGCCATCGTTCAGACTGTAATTATTTTGACTTTGACCAATCATTGTATAAGATGGGTGAGGGGGTGAAGCATAACAACTTCTGTATGCTGGTGATCCATACTGTCTCATCGGGCTCGCAGTTGGGGATACAGGTAAGGAAGTATTTGGTCTCGTGTTCCTCCTGACAACATAAACAGAAATAAGTCGACTTTTGAATTCTGAAAGATCAACCTGGTGATTCCCAAACTCAATTTTGACCCAACGCGTATTTTTTAACCTGTCCACTTTGGAGCAGAAAGGAATTAGGAATACCTTGGACTCAACATTGCCCCTCTAGATGATGCAGCCACGGGCCCCTCGAATGAATTCATATTTGTTCTGTTAGAGTGCATTTCCGAGGCCGTCTGTTTTTAACATCATCAACCATGTAAACATTAGCCTAGTTCGATATCTGGCCACATTGAAAATAACATGTTTCTTGAAAATTAAAATAATCAATAACAGAAGGCCTATACCGGGGTGCGACTTCCATCAAAGGTGAAAGGAAATGCTTCTTTAGTCAAGTTGACATTTGCTCCTCTTGATGTAGCTTGATCTCGTACAAACGGGTGATCCAACAGTTTTGAGGCTGGGGGTCGTAAACATGGGTCCCGTTGTAGACATAGCTTTATAAAAGATTTTGCATCTTTGGAAAGATGTTCGGGTATTTCAGGCATATCTTTGCTGTTTCCAATCTTAAAAATTGCTGCCACCTGAAAAACCAAATATCCAATGCAGCCTTAAATTATCAAACAAGAGAACTATTGCGACAATATTAACTCATTCGTAGCAAAATAATGGGTAAAATTTGCCACCTCTACTGAAAACGCATAAACATAACGAGAAAAGGTAAATCTCAATCATGTAAAACACATCAAACAATATAATTCATACCCCTTCATACTGGCCCCAGGGAGGTTTTGAGGTTGCCATTTCAAGAATTGTACATCCCAAACTCCAAATATCTACTGCAAGGTTGTACCCATTGGTATTCATTACAACCTGAGATCAACAACTTGCATGAATACATGCTAACAAATATATCTGTAGAAAGCAACGTTTAGAATTAAGAAAAGAAGTGTACCTCTGGCGCCATCCAATACGGACTTCCTTTAAAAGAAAGCATATTGGTACAATTTGTAATCTGAAGAGAACAAGTAAACAAATGAGCCAATAACTTCATTTATATCTTCTTTTTAAGAACACACTAAAATTGTTTCTACTACTTTTGCCCCGTCAATTTCGTATATAATCATGTAAAACGTACATGTTTCGCCATGCCAAAATCAGCAAGCTTGATTTCGCCATTAGGATCCACTAATATGTTTGCCCCTTTTATATCTCTGCAAAAAGCAGACATTTCTTATTAACAAAAACACTATCGGAAAAAGGTAAAATTAAGGATTAAAGACATTTCAATAGAAAACTTAATTACCTGTGTACTGTATTCCTTCCATGCAAATAGGCAAGCCCGCTGAGAACTTGCCTGGTGTAGTTTTGAATTACAGGCTCCCTAAACGCACCATATTCTTGAAGTAACTTGTGAATTGAGCCACCAGACACATATTCCAAGTAAACAGATAGCGTTTCCTCTCCCTGCAAAATTCACAAATCATTCACTTTCCAAAAAATTAACCTTTTTCACAACCAAAAAGCTATTATGTCTACCATCTGTCCATCCCAGTCTGCATTTACTTAGCAAATTCAAACCTACGAGTGGCAAAATGGTCAAGTATGGCATCCTTTACAACTGGCCAAAAAAACTAATTCTTAGTGCATATCAAAAAGTATTATTACATATTGGATGCCTTTACCTGTAAAAAGAAAAAAAAAATTAACATTTAAAAAAAAATCAAAATCCGGCCATCTGTTCTAAAATGAATCCAACTTTCCATCAATTTGTATGTGTTTGTAAAGTGATTATTTCAACCTAGTCAATTATTACTAAATGGGAAATATATTCTGATCCTGGTTTTCTGACTATTAAGGTCCCATTAAAGAAGCAAATGCCAATGAAAATAACAACTTAAATGAATATAAAGCTGCCTAACTATCCCAAACTTAACTAATTACCTCATTCTAGTTACTACCACTAATTTCAAACACAAAAGACCAATTTAACAATCACAGAGTTGAAAAAAAAATTAGAAGGCCACATTTAGATAAGATAGACCAGGAACAATACCAGTTCACTTCCATAGTATTGAACAATGTTTGGGTGTGAAAGTTGACTGAGCAAAGTGATCTCCTGTTGCAAAGACCATAAACTCTTCAGAAAACATAACATAAATCCGAAAACCTAAGATTTTTCGAAAAAAATAATGAAGCTTAACTATTAAGCGATTGATCCCACTTCTTAAAAAAAAAACCAACATATGTCATGGAAGAACAGACCTGATTCAATTGCTTAAGACATTCTTTCGACGACGAATCATCGGCAACAACCCTTACTTCTTTTATTCCACACATCTGCCCACTCTCACTATTAAAACATAAACAGAGAGACAGCACCAGAGTATCTTAAGCCGCAGTCAACTTTAATCACAAAATATCCAATCTAAACATGATGTACTTGCAAATCCCATATGCAAACGAGAATAGTCAAATAATTGTTCAATAAAAAATATGCACCTCAGACCCTCAGTGATGACAACAAACATGAATGTGATGCATCAAAATCAATGCTATGAACATTATGCAAAATTTGTTAATGGTCAAATAGGTCATTTCTGATTCTAACTTTGCCAAAAAGGGAGGATGCTGCATTATTTTGGAATATCGCAAAAAGAATATAAAAAAAATAGATGTAAAATTTGTTAATGGTATGAACATTATGCAAAAAAATCAATGCTATGAACATTATGCAAAATTTGTTAATGGTCAAATAGGTCATTTCTGATTCTAACTTTGCCAAAAAGGGAGGATGCTGCATTATTTTGGAATATCGCAAAAAGAATAAAAAAAAAATAGATGTATTTGATAATGCAAGGACTTAGTCACTTGACATTTAAACCAGACATGCCTTTTATTAGGAAGAGAGGGAGTGTTACAAATTCGAAACTACATTAGATCATAGAAGCGCTATTATAGAATTGTGTAAATAGCAATCTAAACCCATTTACATATGAATGGGTTAACATGCGCTATTTTTCTTCATTAATGGGAAAAAACAGTAACTTTGACAAAAATAGCTAGGAGAAAGCGGGTGGAAAGTTTCCCAAAATGTAAGCATGGGGCATAAAAACTCCTAAATCATGATATTTTCAAGTAGCTGGATAAAGTTAAATAAAAACGCTAACTAATTTTCATTCATATTTGATAACACATGTTTATAAATATCTAGAAAGCTTTAGGACAGAAACTGCTTCGAATCCACCCTACCCATTTTGACAGGCTCGGCCAATAATCCGTTCTGCCCAAACCCATTGCCATATATTATCCAACCCTCTTGTAGTCATCCTAACATCTGAAGGGCCCAAAAGATAAGAGTCGATAACTAAAACATTTCTTTAGTATGTTCGCCATTTAAAGAATCCCAAAGATACACTTTAAGCAAAATACCTGTTAAAACCGAGATAAACATGTCCAAACGTGCCCCTTCCCAACAGTCTTCCTTTCTTCCACTTGGACGGTTGAGATTTAGGACTTTCCATGACACTAAGTGTTTTCATATTAGACAAAACCGAAGAGGGACTTGTTGGAGAACTGCACGTTTTGTTACTAGACAAGGCAGAAGAAGGACTTGTAGGTGAACTTGGCGGAAGAGGCAATGGATGGCATTCGCTTTTCCCATCATCTGTTTTTTTGTTAGGAGAGTCTAGAGATGTACTAGTAACAAACCGTGGATGAAGAGGTGATGTGGCTGTGGTCCCCACCCTTGAACCGGGACATGGACTTCTTGCTCTAGGACTAAACTTGTTCTCCGCATACCCTCTGTTTTAACAAAACAGTCATTAATAATATGGGAGTTGTAGATAGAGTGATAGAAATGTGTCCAAATGTCAAAGACATAATTATAACTTTTCGAACCACATATAAAAAAAACCATATACTCTCCCCCATCCTAAGCCTTGAAGAACACGTTAACATTTAGCTAAACTAACTAAAAGGGTGAGGTTTTCCCCTGGCCAGGGCAAGCCCTTTGACTCGAATGTAGGGGTGAGCATCGGGACGAAACCGATTCGTCCCGATTCGATCTCTACTTATCCCGAAACCGAAATTGTAGAAAACTCAAACCGAATCCCGACCCTATTTAATCCCGAGTCTCGAACCGAACCGAGTTAGGCCCGAGTTACTCCCGATTTGTGTGGTTTTCTTTGTGCGATCCCGAATTAATCCCGAGTCCCGACCCGAACCGAGTCCCGAAATCATGAAAACCCATCCCGAGTCCCGACCCGAATTTTATCGGTTTATGTCGGTCGGTTTCGGTTTCGGTCAGTTTGTGTCGGTTTTCGATTGTCGGTCGGTTTTGCTCACCCCTACTCGAATGTATGTGGCCTCACGGTTAATTCCAGAGCCACCCCAAATGTACACACCTAGCGAGGTTTGAACATTAGTCCTCTTTTGAGGACCTTACAGATAGAATCATGCTAAAGTTAACCAGTGCGAACTAGACCGTTATCACTTATCTGTATCACATTTTCACCATAGAATATTCCAATCCTTGATAGACATAAATGGCAGAACTATTGCAAAATGTTTACTTGTAATAGTGTAACAACCCGTCCCACGTCCGTATCCTTAGGGTAGATTGGTTTTTGGTAATGAACATAATTTGCGCATAAGCCATCACATAGCAACAAAGTGTAGCAATTAATTAAAGAAAGCTAAAAGTAATTTAAAAAGGTAAGAAACAAGAGCATGAAAGAAATAAAACCTGAAAAAACCCAATTGAGCATGATCAAAATTAATATTATTATTATTAATATTAGGGTCATCAGCAGCAGAAGAAACAGAAGATCCACCACTAGAACTAACGGAGCCACCAGAGGCATGATTATTATCCGTCACACCCAACGACGTCGTTGGACTTATAGACGAAGGCTGAGGCAAAGGATGCGCTACTCGATCCGAATCAAAACCCGCAAACCCAAAACCAGACCCATGTGGAGTAGTAGTAGTTGGAGTAGAAGTAGAAGAGCTGACACGTGGCGAGTCAAAGCTATGTTTTTTATGATTGCTGAAGAAAGGGTTATCTTGATGATGGATTTGATGTTGGTTTTGATCTTTTGATTTGGTGTTTGATGATGATGATTTTTTACCAAACCAAGCAGGCATGTTTTTTTCGATGAATTTTGACTTCATTTTCTTTCTTTTCTTAGGAACAACACAAATTATTACAAAATATCTGTATATAAATCACAGAGAAAGAGATTGTGGGACCCGCGATGTAAGGAAGGAAGCAAACAACACAGTCAACTACAGCTGGATATGAGGCTGCCACTTGAGCTGCGTTGAGTCGAGTTAAGGGTTATGTTATGTTTTGCAAAAAAAACATTTTATAGTTTTTACAAACTTAGTTTTTTGTTTTAAAAATATTTTTTGTTTATAAATATAATATATTTAAAAGTAAACATTTTGTAGTTTTATTTAGAGTACGGGGATAAATCTCCTCGCGTTGTGTGAAAACGCGACACGAAAACGCGACAAATCACACCCCTGCTCGCGTTTTCGTGTCTCGCGCCGAGGGGACGGCGCGCGTTTTTGCACGGTCTCGCGTTTTCGTGCATAATTTTTTTTTTTTTTTTTTTTTTGAAAAGTGGGCCCAATGTATACTCCATGGCTCAAGCCAACCAAGGAGCGTCAAAATGTGGCGTTTTCGTGTTTGTGGTGTTGTGGGATCATTTACCTATCACTCACCATACCCCTGAAAATTCTGGTGTTTTCTCACGGCTCAGCACGAAAACACCAAACGATACCCTGTGCTCTTAGAAAAATCAGTTTTAAACTTTTATTTCAAACAATTAGTATTTAAATAAATAGATAATTTATGAAGTTACTAATATATTCTCAAACTATATTATAATATATTTAGCAAATAAAATTTAGCTCAATTGGATGGATGCATTTGGTTTAGTCTCAATGTGTGGGAGCTCAGGGGTTCGACTCCTGTCATTCCCTATGTGAGGGATTTTCCTAGAATTGGCAATCGGGTTTAAATCTCAACGAAATGCCTTAAAGCCCCTTAATGAGAAACTGGATGGCTAGCATGGGGTTGATATTCTCTTCGTGAGATGATCCGAACTCGGGTCGAGAGACTTGGTGCCTCGGTGGCACGTAAGATACTCCGCTGCACCAAACTGCCGTTCAAAAAAAATTTATAATATATTTAAATATATTTTTAAGTCATTTTACATTTTAATATTACGATAAACAACTAATTTATCAAACACTTTTATTTTAAAAACATACAGTTTTTAGCTCATGTTAAAAATTTTGCAGTTAACAGCTTACAACATATAGTTTACAGCTAATTTTGTCAAACATAACAATTTTCTTTGTGTCAGTGTTAAAGCTGTGTACACGGATTTAGACTTAGTACAAACTGATTCAGGTTCAAGAAATAAAAAATTGTTCATTTTTGTGTTTAGCATTTTATTTTATTTTTGAACGGCAACTTTTGTATTAAAACTAGCAAGAAGCTAGAAGAAAATTACAAAGAAATTAAATTAGGGTTTTTTAACCAATCTAACCAAGAAAAAGAAAGATGGCATCTTCATTTGCATCAATTAAACGAACTAAGAACAATGTCGTCGGAGATCTCCGAGCGACAAGGAGTCTTTTCCTCAAAAATAAGCCGATTTCGAAAACGCCAAACGAGCCACCAAGTTACTATAAAAACTCCCTCCAATAAAATCTTCAAGCTGGGAGCAATTTGAATAGAAACAAACCAAGACCTCCACTCGATAAATGAAGACCAACTCTGAGGGGCCAGCTCCCACCAGCGACATACTCTTTGAAGTAAGTTCGTTGCCAGTTGACATCGATAAAAGAAATGAGAGCCATCCTCATCAGCAACATTACATACAGGACATGACAAAGAACCAAGAGGAACATTTGTTTCTATAGGTTAACCCTAGTCGTAATGCAATTGATACGTGCACGCCATGCAAAACATTCACCTTAGTAGGAACAGCTTTAGACCATTCTGTCGAAATACCGCGGGGAAGAAACAAATCATCCATGTAGGACCGAACGTCTTTAACCTTAAAAACACCATCTCCTTATAAGTCGCAAAACCACCGATCATTTCTTTGAGAAAGAGAAACTGGATCCAACATAATATTTAACGCAGCTAATTGCGCCTGTTCAGCGCCTCCACGAGGTTGTCTACGGAAACAAGCTACAAGAGACTCGGTAAACTTCGAAGCCACTGTAGCGTCATGATTATTATCAAGAGAAAAAAGTCTGGGAAAGTATGCATATATATGGAGTTCGCCCACCCAATGATCCAGCCAGAAACGAGTAGTAGTGCCGTTACCAATCCTTCTTTTACAATGAGCCGAGAAATCAAAACCTTTGTCTTTTAACTGTTGAAGCTCCCTCAAAATACCACCCCATGTGACAACCGTGGTTTTTAGGTTCGTCACTTGGTCTTATTTTAAGGTTAATTTATGTGTGACTATGTGATTTGCGTATTTACATGTTATTTTGCGTGAATGAGGTTGGTGTGGATATCGTTTATGGGTATAAAGTACTCATAAGTAAATCGAGGAACGGTTATTTCATGTTCATGAGCTCACAAATTAGTGACTATGAAATGAAATGGTGTTATTTTGGTGTTTTACGTATGCGTATAAGTATTATAGTAAATCGTATTTTTTTTACGATTTGGGGTTTAGCATTTAGAGGTCTCGGGTAAGGTGTTAGTCATGTGAGTATTTTTTTGGGATGGTTTTAAGTCATTTAAGACTTAGTTATAAAGTTTATTTCAAAATTTAAGATTTTTTTTAAAACTGTATATTTTACGTTTTTCGGTATACGCGTAAAATTGACTAGTTTTACGGTTTTAAGTTTTCGGAGGCTTTAGGAGCTGAAATAAATTAAGGTATTATTAATAACATAATAATAAGTAATAAAAAGAAAAAAAAATATATGTTAAAGTCGGTTTAGGCCGATTAAAAAGAAAGAAAAGGGAAAAAAGGAAAAAAGGGAACCGGGCTTTTGTAATGGGCCAAGGACTTGTTAGGAAATTATATAAAAACTTTTTATTAACTAAAAACACATCATAATCCTCTGGAGATCAAGCTTAAGTATAAATCAATGGAGTCTATTTAGGGTTCTTCATTAATTTTTCTTCTTTCAAAAATTCTAAGGTAAAATCTTCAATACACTTTTTAATTAAATTGTTTTTAATTCTCTTACAATCAATACATGATGGATCTAGGGTTAAGTTAATTATGAATTCTGTATTATAATGGTATAAACATGATTAGATTAATTATAGATAATTATTATACATGGTGATAGTAATTAATTAAGCTAATTGTGTTAAATTGGTTTTTAAAAACTGGACAGAATTTTTGGTCCATTGTTTTGATCATATCTGGAGTTCTAGGAACTTTCATGGTTCGATCCAAGTATCCCTGAATAGCTAATTGAGTTGGCTTTCAAATGCAGGAAACGAGAACTAAATTGGAGGTAGGGAGGTGGGTCAAAAACGGGTTACAACAGTCGGAGGTCAAAACAGTTTTAAAATTTGTCGGGTTTAGTTAAATGTTTTAGGGTGATTGGGGTACTTAGGAGTACACTTGAGCCCTCTAATGGGCATGGGAGTTGGTTTATATATTAAATAAGAGACCAGGGGTGAGGCTAAGAAAATGGGTTAGGGTAAGACCCCCTAATTATAACAAACTTTTTGTATGTTCAAAATCAGTAAAATCCAGATAGACAAAAGTATATATATATATATATATATATATATATATATATATATATATATATATATATATATATATATATATATATATATATATATATATATATATATATATATATATATCAAATCAAATCAAATCAAATCAAATCAAATCAAAAACCCTTATATAGGAAGGATGGTGAAACAATGCTTTAAATACAAAATTCTATAAAAATGACACATGTAATTCACTAAAGGGTTTCCATAAAATGCTTCAAAAAGAAAATAGGAATTACAAATGATGCTGATACAAATGATTTTGCTAGGTTCAATTTTACTCTCGATATCCTCTCGAATTGATCTCGGTCTTAAGTGGAATGATTGTTCTTGGTTACTAAATAAAAGGGTTTGGTTTACTAGTCTAATAAAAAGTGGAAATGAAAATTTAAATCAAAGACAATTACTTTAATTATAATTAACAAAGACTTGTATTAAACTTAAGATTAAAATTAAGATTAAAATTAAAAATTGAAATTAAAGTTCAAATTACAGTTAAAATATAAATTGTGAAATAAACATAAAGAAACAGTAAAACAGACAAACAGTAACACTAAAAGGAAAATTGATTCGGAACTTTAACCTTGGTTCGGAAGTTTACACTCATCCGGAACTTACTGATTCGGAACTTTTTGGACTTCCGAATGAAGCCCCTTGATTCGGAACTTACTGGTTCGGAAGTCTTTGGTTCGGAAGTCTGAAAATTGATTCGGAACTTTAGCTTCGTTCGGAAGTTTTGGCTTGATCCGGAACTTGCTGATTCGGAACTTTTGGTAAATAAATCGGTTCGGAACTTTCTGCTTCGTTCGGAACTTTTGTTACTGATTCGGAACTTAATGCTTCATCCGGAACTTTTGTTTGGTTCGGAAGTTTCAAACTGGTTCGGAACTTTTTAAAGGTAAACTCATTCGGAACTTTTAACTGACTCGGAACTTTTGAAAACACAACTCATTCGGAAGTTACTATTCACTGATTCGGAACTTCTGGGAACCCAGATACAGAAACTTAAACGAAGAACAAGGAAACACGGTTTTGATCCAAAAATCACCAAGTTTTTCACCAAAAACTAAAATAAATCAATCTCAAAGCATCTACTAATCATAAACTACTAATCCCATCAACAAAGACACAAATCCCAACAACTTTTGAAGATCAAATCAAGAAAAATAAAAACTTAAAAACTTGAAGATAAAGATGATGATGAACAAGATAAAATTGAAAGATTAAACAAGAACTTAGTATTGAATGATTAATTTTTTGACAAGATTAAACAAAGATTAAAACAACAAGATTGGAAGAACAAAAATTAAAATCATCAATCATCCTAGTGGTGATTGTGATGGAACGAACAAGAAAGGAGAAAAAAGGGGAGGAGAGAAAACTCCAGGCTAACTTCTCTAAAATGTGTGAAGGGCTCCTTTTATAGGCTTGTCCTTTGGTTGGTGAGTGGGCTTTCTCCCGTTCTTCTTGTCTTTTCGTCTTTTTAGAAAAGTTTCCGTTTTCGATTCTGATTCGGGATTTGTCGTCGATTAAATTCAACTCGTCTTTTAATTTCTTCGTTTAATAGACTTGAGTTTCTTCGACTTATATAAATCTTCCATCTTTGGTCCTTTTCTTCGATAAATCTTCGAATAGGCCCAGTGACTTCAAATCTTTTGCATCTCTTGGACAATAGACTTTATCTTGAGTCTTTTCCTTCAGTAAAACCCGTGTAATCCCATGTTTTCTTTAATATTAATCCGGTTGGCTCTGAAAACACAATAAACACAAAAACCACGCATAATTCCAAACAAATGATATTAAATACGTGTTTTGGTCTCGTTTTAGCCCGAATTAAGTGGTAAAAGGATGGGTGTTTACACACCTATCAAATCCCCTACACTTAACCATTGCCATGCCCTCATGCAATGCTTAGTGATAAAGCAATTTTACACTTTTCTCATAATCAATTAACCTTGGCCTTATTCAAATACTACTAGACAAAAATTAAAGTAACTAAAAGAAATTAAACTTTAAAAGAAACAAAAGGATAGAAAACCATTTTCACTTGAAAATAGCTACATGGAAATAACTTGCAAAGAGATCAAGGACTTACATTAGGGCTTTGGTGCTGCGAAGATTTATCACCCTCAAGTTTCACGTTCCCCAAACTAAGCTTAAAAACGAGATCATTGTTATTATAAGTTAGTAAATCAAACACTTACACACATGGCTTAATTAAATGCTTAAACTCCCTTATTCCTAGGTGTAACTCTTATATTTTATTTTTGTCTTTAGAATGATCATGAAGATGCATTTTTGGACTTATTTCGATAGTTTATTAAGGCTGAAAGCAAAGTAGGACGATTTAATCAATAGTTAGCTAAAGGACAAAATCTCTTAAAACTGCTTCTCGGGATATCAAAAAGTTCATATCTTGGCATAACTCGGTTCACGATTTGAGACCTTTCTCGGGCCGATATTTGGCATGTACTTCATACTTCATATCTTGAGAGACGTGCTTGAAATAATGGTCTTCTCATCGTTCATAGAGTTTCTTCACTTGGAGACTTTTGAGAGGTACTCCAACTTTGTTGACCACGACTTCATGATTATTTCTTCAATCTCTATTTGGGATTTTGAGATACAACGATCCGCCTCCTTTTCGGACTTGGATCTATTTATCCTCATACCTTGTTAGGGTCTTTTCGGATAGACTTCTCCATGATCTTTATGGGAGTTGATTGCTTTTCGTCGTGAGTCTTGATCCTTCATATTGACTTTGGGAATAATGCTTTTCACATCACTTTGGATCTTTAGCAATAAAATGGAATCCTCATGCCTTGTTAGGGCCTTTTCGGACTCGCCAATCTTCACGCCCCGCTTCATAAGTTATGCCTTGGCTATGAACTCTTATCATTACCGAGCAACTTTTAAACGATCTTGGGCTAGAAGCTAAGTAACTTTTCAAATCGTACGACCTTACTTATTGCAGATAAATTATTAGCAAGTGATGGGAGAATAGGCAAATAATTACACCAAGTGAGCTTGTGCAAGAATACCGACTTATAATTGACTCTATCATTTCTCGTCCTCCACAATTTAAAATCTCAAGTAATGAGACTCGTGGATACTTAGCCTAATAAACCAATTAAGGTCTACATGGTTAAGGATACTAGCTAGAATAAACTTAGATAAGTCTATTCGGGTTGAGTCAAAATAAACGCAACAGGCCTAATATGTCAAAGACTTCTAAACTAGCTACACCACTTTATTAAAATTTTTGACATTATTGCGGGATATATACATATGAAAGCAACGATAAAAATTTAAAAATTACAACTAAATGGCCAAAGTTAATAAAAAATTTGAAAAATGTTGAAAAATATGATTTTCCGGTTAATTGAAGGCATTTTCATGGAAAAGTCCACTTAAAACTTCGATAGAAGTCCCCCCTACACTTAAGATAAACATTGTCCTCAATGTTTAAGCATGTGGGAAAAGTTTCCCCTACACTTATGACATTGTGCACGTTGGTTAACTCAAGTTAAGGAAGAGACGACTAAAGTGATCAATTTCAAATGTGAGTATGAAGAAAATTGAATCACGATAGTTGAGAGATAGAACCGGATTTTGGATAACACGGGAGCACGGTTCTTCAAAGATTCCAAGAGTGCACTTATCCCTGTAATCACACCACACAAAGACAAACACATATAGAAGTCCCCCCTACACTTAGGGGATTAGAACATAAAAGGATAGATACTCGGGCTGCCTCCCGAGGAGCGCTTGTTTTTGATAACCGAGTCACGAGCCTGACTCGACCCAAAATTAGTTCATGGGGAACGTGGTGAGGGATGGAATCACCTCCTGAGAGGTGTCCTCACCAAAGTACAACTTCACTCGTTGGCCATTCACCTTAAAATTTGGTCCATCAGGTTGAGCGAGCTCGAGAGTACCATATGGAAAAATTTGGGCAATGGTGAATGGGCCGGACCAACGAGATTTGAGTTTTCCCGAGAAGATTTTCAACCGAGAGTTAAAAAGTAAGACCTTGTCTCCAACATGGAACTCTCGGTTTTTGATCTTGGAGTCGTGAATGAGCTTAGTTCTTTCCTTATAGATCAAAGAATTTTCATAAGCCTCATTACGGAGTTCATTCAGCTCATTGAGTTGGATCTTGCGTAGGTCACCGGCTTTGTTTATATCAAAATTAGCCCACTTCAAGGCCCAATAAGCCTTGTGCTCCAACTCAATGGGGAGGTGGCACGCTTTCCCGTACACAAGACGATAAGGCGTACAGCCGATTGGGGTCTTGTAAGCAGTACGGAAAGCCCACAAAGCATCATCAAGTTTATCAGCCCAAGAGGCACGATGCTCTCCCACAGTCCTTTCAAGAATTCGCTTAAGCCCTCGGTTGGATATTTCAGCCTGGCCATTAGTTTGTGGGTGGTAGGCTGTGGAAAGACGATGGTTTACACCGTACTTAGCCATGACTCGAGCAAATTGGTCATTGCAGAAATGAGTCCCACGATCACTAATAATGGCACGAGGCACACCGAATCTAGCGAAAAGAGCTTTCAAAAAGTTACAAACCACCCTTGCGTCATTAGTAGGCAAAGCTTTGGCTTCAACCCACTTTGAAACGTAGTCAATGGCTACAAGGATGTATTTGTTTCCTTTAGACGAAGGGAATGGCCCCATAAAGTCGATACCCCAAACATCAAAAATTTCACACTCTTGAATGAAATTTTGAGGCATCTCGTCTTTATGTGTGATTTTGCCTTGCTTTTGGCAAACATCACATCGTTTGACCATATCGTGAGCGTTACGGTATATGGAGGGCCAATAAAATCCGGAATCAAACACTTTTTTAGCGGTGTAGTTGGGACCAAAATGACCACCGGTGGGTCCTTTGTGGCAAGCATTAAGGATTTCAGACGCTGCCGGTCCATCAACACATCGGCGAATAATCAGGTCAGCACATTGTTTGAATAGGTAAGGGTCGTCCCAAAAGTAAGTCTTGATGTCGGTGAAGAACTTCTTCTTTTGTTGGGACGTCAACCCTTCCTTGAGAATTCCACCCGCCAAGTAGTTTGCAAAGTCCGCAAACCACGGGGTTTCATTCGGCTTCGAGTTTATAGACATTAAGGTCTCCAAGGGAAAAGAATCATTGATTTCTTTGGTCGGATGATCCCCTTGGTAAGGATCCTCAAGTCTGCTAAGATGGTCCGCGGCTAGGTTTTCTGCTCCTTTTTTATCGCGAATTTCGATTTTAAATTCCTGGAGCAGCAAAACCCAGCGAAGAAGTCTTGGTTTGGAATCTTGCTTTGTCAACAAGTACTTCAGCGCGGAATGATCGGTGTACACAATAGTGGTAGAAAGGACAAGATAGGGGCGGAATTTTTCAAAAGCATAGACAACAGCTAAAAGCTCTTTTTCGGTTGTCGTATAATGCAATTGTGCCCCCGTCATTGTCTTGCTAGCGTAATGGATCGGTTGGAAGTGTTTGTTCACTCTTTGTCCAAGAACCGCTCCAATAGCAAAATCGCTAGCATCGCACATCAACTCAAAGGGAAGCTCCCAATTAGGGGTAACCAGGACGGGTGCCTTAGTTAGCTTATCCTTAAGCGAGTTGAAGGCTTCAAGACACTCTTTGGAGAAGATAAAAGGAGTATCTTTTTCCAAGAGGTGGGTCATCGGGCGAGCGATTTTAGAAAAATCTTTGATGAATCGACGGTAGAAGCCCGCATGACCCATAAAACTTCTCACACCCTTCACGGTTGAAGGTGGAGGCAACTTTGCGATAACATCGACTTTAGCACGGTCAACTTCAAGACCGGCTTTCGAGATCTTATGTCCAAGCACGACGCCTTCTTTTACCATAAAATGGCATTTTTCCCAATTTAGAACTAGGCGAGTGTCTTCGCACCGCTTTAGCATACGTTCTAAATTGGCAAGGCAAGAAGAGAAGGAATCCCCGAAGACCGAGAAATCATCCATGAAGACTTCCATGGTTTGTTCAACCATGTCATGGAAGATAGCTAACATGCACCTTTGGAAAGTCCCGGGCGCATTACATAAGCCAAAAGGCATTCTTTTGTAAGCGAAAGTGCCAAAGGGACAAGTGAATGTAGTCTTCTCTTGATCTTGGGGATCGATGGGTATTTGAAAATAACCCGAGAAACCATCAAGAAAGCATTAATATTCATTACCTGCTAAGCGTTCAAGCATTTGGTCCATGAAAGGTAGAGGGAAATGATCCTTTCTCGTGGCATCATTGAGTTTGCGGTAGTCTATACAAACTCTCCACCCAGTAACGAGACGAGTGGGAATCAACTCGTTGTGTTCATTGGGAACAACGGTTATTCCGCCCTTCTTGGGCACACAATGGATTGGACTAACCCATGGGGAATCCGAAATAGGGTAAATCATACCCGCATCAAGAAGTTTGATAACCTCTGTTTTGATGACTTCATGTATTTTTGGATTCACCCTTCGTTGGCTTTGAATAGTGGGCTTAAAGTCGTCCTCCATGAGAATTTTGTGTGTGCAGAAGTGAGGATCAATTCCACGAATATCCGAAATTTTCCAAGCAATAGCCTTCTTATGAGCTTTCAGCACGGCAACGAGGCGAGTCTTCTCGTCATCTTTCAAATCCGTTGCAATAATGACGGGCGACTTCTTGTTGTCGTCAAGGAACACGTACTCGAGATGAGGCGGCAACTCCTTAAGTTCCAAATCCGGAGGATTTTCGACGGGAGGCGTTTTCAAAGTCGTGGCATCGATAGCAATAACCGTGGGAGATGGAGGCGAAGGATTGTCTTCGGTGAGAAGATTGTCAAAGAAATTCATGTCTTCATCCCCATCTATAGGAGAATCATTAGTATCTAAATTCGCATCTCCCATGGTATCTTCAAGATTGTTCCAAAATAAATCACCATCTCCAAATAGAGACAACGATGAATCAATGGAGGACACGGTCTCAACAGTGGGAAGAGAGGTAGGAATACTTTTGCAAGCATCATTAAAGTGTTCTTCACAAGCCTCATCAAGAACGTCAATACAATTAACGCTCTCATATGAATAAGGCTGTTTAGACAACTTTCCCATGTTGAAGACTACTTTATCGTCACCCACTCTCATGATAAGCTCACCGGCTTCAACATCAATAAGAGTGCGACCGGTCCTAAGGAATGGACGACCAACAATTAGTGGCACACGGGGGTCCATCTCGTAGTCGACGACAACAAAATCAGCAGGGAAGGTGAATTTGTCGACTCCTACAATGACGTCTTCAGCTATCCCCACTGGATAAGCAACCGTACGGTTAGCTAATTCCAAAGTCATTTTGGTGGGGATTAGTTCTGGGAGAGATAATTGCTTCCAAACACTTAGAGGCATGAGATTAATACTGGCACCTAGATCGGCTAGGGCCATGCAATTCTCTACTCCCGGGAAATTGCAAGGGATAAGAAAACGACCCGGATCACCAAGCTTGGTTGGCAATTTCCTTAAGAGCACTGCAGAGCAGTTCTCATTAAGTTGGGTGTTGGCAATATCGAGGAGCTTTTCCTTGTCGCTCAGAAGGTCTTTAAACATTTTGGCGTATTTGGGCATGTGAGCGAGAGCCTCAGCGAAGGAGATATTGAAATTCAGTTGTTTGAACATTTTAAGGAAATTCGAAACCTGAATATCATCCTTGCTCTTTTGCTTCTCTTTCCTCAACCTTGAAGGATAAGGTATATTGGATGAAGAAGAAGGCTTTAGGGGAATAGGATCACTCACAACCACGGGTGGAGGAGGGGTAGATGGAAGAGGTGGAGAAATTGGGGAAGGAGAAGAATGAGGAATAGGAGCAGGTGACTCGTTCTCCTTAGTCACAACCACCGGTGGAGGTATAGGAAACTCGGGTTCCTTGGTACCTTTACCACTTCGAGTAGTGATTGCTTTCATCTCCCCTCTTGGGTTCGCAACGGTGTTACTCGGAAGAGTACCCGAAGAAGAGGGTTGATTACCTTGGAAGAAACTAGCCATCATGTTCCTCAAGTCATTTGTTTGGCTATCCAACGTATTTCTCATATCGGCTCTCAAATCATTTCCTTGCTTGACCAAATCTGCTTTCAAATTGCGCACTTCCTCTTGGAGATTTCCCACTATCACATCATTGGTCCTCATATAGGTTGCAACCTCTTGGTGTAATGCAGTGGTGGCTTGGTTGGGAGGAGCATTGTATGCAGGTGGTTGGTAAGCAGGTTGTTGGTAGACTTGATTGTTACGTTGAGGTGGTTGTTGTTGCTTGTGAGGTGGGATGTATGGTTGTCGAGGTTGTTGTTGTTGTTGAGGAGGGCGGTTAAGGTTTTGTTGTTGGTTTGGGTTGTTTGGGGGAAAACCGGGTGGTGAGAGGTAGTTGTTGGAGCGATAGCTAAGTAAGTTACGGTCACCTTGAGGTCTGGCTTGATAAGCAGGTTGAGGATAGGTGCCATATGCCGCATTCACATTTTCAGCAGGGTAATCTTGGGTGGCGGTACAGGTTGTGTAAGAGTGAGGACCACCGCATATCTCACAAGGTTGGCTGACAGCGTTCACTTGAGCGTTTTTGGCGTTGTTGCTGTTGTTGGTGCTGACGGTGTGGGTGACAAGCGATTCAAGAAGCGTGGTAATTTTGTCAAGTCGCTTGTCGCTGTCACTAGTGCTAGCACTAGCAACATTGGTCCTAACACTCTTGGTTTGCACACGAGATTTGTTCTCAATGATGTCCCAAGCAGCATTGGAAGTCTTAGCCAATAGATTACCCCCGAGGCGCTGTTCAGTGAATCTTGGTCACTCATGCTTAAACCATTGTAAAAAGTATTGATTTGATGTACTTTGGTAAAACCATGTTGTGGGCATTTTCTTAAAAGATCTTTAAAGCGATCCCAAGATTCACTGAATGACTCATCGTACTTTTGTTCAAAATTTATGATCTCATTCCGCAAAGCGGTAGTACGAGAGGGTGGAAAAAAGTAGTTGATAAACTTTGTTTCCAAATCCGTCCACGAGAGAATACTCTGTGGCGGTTCCTTAGCAAGCCAATGCCGGGCTTGTCCCTCTAAAGAAAAGGGAAAAAGTTGTAACCTTATAACCTCTTGTGGAACACCATTGAACTTGACCGTGTTGGTGAGTTGTAGAAATCTCTTGATATGGTCATGTGGGTCATCAATGGTTCGTCCCAAGAACGGTTGAGCAGAGACCATCTGGATAAAGCCTGATTTTAGCTCGAAATTGTTGGCGGCAATTGGTGGTATAACAATTGGATCCGTGTTGCCATCGACATGAGCTTGCAGCAATTCAATCATCGGGCGGTTATCTGGAAGGGGCTCATTGTTGTTGTTATTATTGTTTGGAGGTGGTACACCGGCCATGTCTAAGTGATCGAGAGGCTCGGGCTCTTGATATGACGTGGAACGAGTGCGCATACACCTGCAAAAGAACGAACAAAGAGAAACAAAGCAAAAATATTTTTGGTTTTTATGTTTTTTTTTAAATTTTTTTGTATGTTTGAAAATTTTATATTTTTTAGTTGTTTTTGAAAAAAATTTTGATGAAAAAGAACGTTCACGGGGAACGGATCCCAAAATCCAAGTTCTCACAAAAAACTTTTGATCTTAACGAGAAGAGCCGGCAGCGGCGCCATTTGATACAAATGATTTTGCTAGGTTCAATTTTACTCTCGATATCCTCTCGAATTGATCTCGGTCTTAAGTGGAATGATTGTTCTTGGTTACTAAATAAAAGGGTTTGGTTTACTAGTCTAATAAAAAGTGGAAATGAAAATTTAAATCAAAGACAATTACTTTAATTATAATTAACAAAGACTTGTATTAAACTTAAGATTAAAATTAAGATTAAAATTAAAAATTGTAATTAAAGTTCAAATTACAGTTAAAATATAAATTGTGAAATAAACATAAAGAAACAATAAAACAGACAAACAGTAACACTAAAAGGAAAATTGATTCGGAACTTTAACCTTGGTTCGGAAGTTTACACTCATCCAGAACTTACTGATTCGGAACTTTTTGGACTTCTGAATGAAGCCCCTTGATTCGGAACTTACTGGTTCGGAAGTCTTTGGTTCGGAAGTCTGAAAATTGATTCGGAACTTTAGCTTCGTTGGGAAGTTTTGGCTTGATCCGGAACTTGCTGATTCGGAACTTTTGGTAAATAAATCGGTTCGGAACTTTCTGCTTCCTTCGGAACTTTTGTTACTGATTCGGAACTTAATGCTTCATCCGGAACTTTTGTTTGGTTCGGAAGTTTTAAAATGGTTCGGAACTTTTTAAAGGTAAACTCATTCGGAACTTTTAACTGACTCGGAACTTTTGAAAACACAACTCATTCGGAAGTTACTATTCACTGATTCGGAACTTCTGGGAACCTAGATACAGAAACTTAAACGAAGAACAAGGAAACACGGTTTTGATCCAAAAATCACCAAGTTTTTCACCAAAAACTAAAATAAATCAATCTCAAAGCATCTACTAATCATAAACTACTAATCCCATCAACAAAAACACAAATCCCAACAACTTTTGAAGATCAAATCAAGAAAAATAAAAACTTAAAAACTTGAAGATAAAGATGATGATGAACAAGATAAAATTGAAAGATTAAACAAGAACTTAGTATTGAATGATTAATGTTTTGACAAGATTAAACAAAGATTAAAACAACAAGATTGGAAGAACAAAAATTAAAATCATCAATCACCCTAGTGGTGATTGTGATGGAACGAACAAGAAAGGAGAAAAAAGGGGAGGAGAGAAAACTCCAGGCTAACTTCTCTAAAATGTGTGAAGGGCTCCTTTTATAGGCTTGTCCTTTGGTTGGTGAGTGGGCTTTCTCCCGTTCTTCTTGTCTTTTCGTCTTTTTAGAAAAGTTTCCGTTTTCGATTCTGATTCGGGATTTGTCGTCGATTAAATTCAACTCGTCTTTTAATTTCTTCGTTTAATAGACTTGAGTTTCTTCGACTTATATAAATCTTCCATCTTTGGTCCTTTTCTTCGATAAATCTTCGAATAGGCCCAGTGACTTCAAATCTTTTGCATCTCTTGGACAATAGACTTTATCTTGAGTCTTTTCCTTCAGTAAAACCCGTGTAATCCCATGTTTTCTTTAATATTAATCCGGTTGGCTCTGAAAACACAATAAACACAAAAACCATGCATAATTCCAAACAAATGATATTAAATACGTGTTTTGGTCTCGTTTTAGCCCGAATTAAGTGGTAAAAGGATGGGTGTTTACACACCTATCAGATGCCTTAAATACAAAATTGTATAAAAAGTATGGTGAAACAATGCCTTAAATACAAAAAGAAAATAGGAATTATAAATGATGTCTTAAATACAAAATTCTATAAAAAGGATGGTGAAACAATGCCTTAAAAACAAAATTCTACAAAAATAACACATGTAATTCATTAAAGGGTTTCCATAAAATGCTTCAAAAAGAAAAAATAGGAATTACAAATGATGCCTTAAATACAAAATTCTATAAAAAGGATGGTGTACAAAAAGAAAATAAATAACGCCTTAAATACAAAATTCTATAAAAACGACACATGTAATTCATTAAAGGGTTTCCATGAAATGCTTCAAAAAGAAAATAAGAATTACAAATGATTCAAAATAGTTTGACTTACTAAAATGGAAAATATTTTTAGATATTCGGACTGTCAAGTTTTGGACAAATAGAATTACAAATGATGCCTTAAATACAAACTTCAGTAAAAATGACACATATAATTCATTAAAAGGTTTTCATAAAATACTTGAAAAATAAAATAGGAATTACAAATGATTCACAATAGTTTGACTTATTAAAATAAAAATATTTTTAAATATTCGGACTGTCATGTTTTGGTCTCGACTATATAATGTTGCTATATATTAGACACGTGACAAAAAATAATAACAATAATATTAATTTCAAAAAAAATTAATGTAAAAAAGTTATTCATAACATTAACATATACAAAATTTATTACCTCATTAAATTCAAAAATACATAAATATTTCATATTATATTATTAAATTTAAAAAAAATTTAATGTAACAAACTTATTCATAAAGTTGACGTATGCAAATTCAATTAACTCATAATATTCTTAAATAAATAAATTATTTAAACTACGTTATTTTTGTCCATTTTATGCTACATTATTAAAATATTAATTTCATAACTAACATTGCATATACTAAACTTCTAATACAAACACACATAACTTCAATTTTTATTAAAAATATATACTTAAAGCTAGCTCGTCCACCGGACGGGTGCCTTAAATACAAAATTCTATAAAAATATATAAGGAAGGATGGTGAAACAATGCCTTAAATACAAAATTCTATAAAAATGACACATGTGTTTCCATAAAATGCTTCAAAAAGAATATAGGAATTACAATTGATGCCTTAAATAGAAATTTTTTATAAAAATGACATATGTAATTCATTAAAAGGTTTCCATAAAATGCTTCAAAAAGAAAATTAGAATTACAAATGATTCACAATAGTTCGACTTACTAAAATGAAAATATTTCTAGATATTCGGACTGTCAAGTTTTGGACTGGGTTATATACTGTTGCTAGATTATATACGTGACAAAAAAACCAGTAATGAGCTTTTTGAGCTTACTTTTGCTAGAATACATTTTACCACAAAACTTATAAAACAAAATAATTTCTAAAAAATATTTAATTATAATGTGTTTGCTAACAAAAAAAACTTAACAATAATATTGATTTCAAAAAAAAATTAATGTAAAAAAGTTATTCATAACATTAACATATACAAGATTTATTACCTCATAAAATTCAAAAATACATAAAATATTTATACAATATTATTAAAATTCTAAAATAGTTTAATGTAACAAACTTATTCATAACGTTAACCTATGCAAATTCAGTTAACTTATAATATAAATAAAGTATCTTAAGATACGTTATTTTTGTTCATTTTATGCTACATTATTAAAATATTAATGTCATAACTAATACTACATATACTAAACTTCTAATACAAACACACATAAGTTTAGTTTTCATTAAAAATATATACTTAAAACTAGCCCGTCCACCGGACGGGTCTAAAGGCTAGTATATATATATATATATATATATATATATATATATATATATATATATATATATATATATATATATATATATATATATATATATATATATATATATATATATATATATATATATATATATATATATATATATATCGAGGCCTTAACAGTAGCTTTAAGGTTGGGGCAAAAGGTAGGAGTTAGCTAACATATGTAAGGGCATAGGGTTTCCTTTACAGAGATCATGGGTATGGTTAGGTGGGCGTTTGGCTTATAGTTTGGAGACCTAAAAACCGGGACTGTTTTAGGTAAAATGTTAACGAGACGGATTATGAAGTAAACTAAGTTAAGGGCTTTATAGAGGGGTGTAATGAGATGCTTAGAGCATATAAATGAGGTATATATATGGGAGAAGGTTAGATGTCCATCATGGGTTGATGAGCCATCTTAGTGTTTGGTTCATGTTTTGATTGTGTTCTTTTGTTTGTTAGCTTTTTGCTAGTGCGCGGATTTTTGGAGAAGCTCAATCAGGTGAGTTTCATGGTCACATATCTTTTAATGATTTTCACTTCCAGATGGGATGGAAGAGACATTGTATGGTTTTGTAACTAATGTTGTGAATGTTTTTATGGTTTGTGATGGACTTGTGTGTGCACTTATGTGATTAACTGCTATGTGATTCTTGATTGTGTTTATGATTTGGATCAGGGGACACGTACCGTCTCAGTTATTGTGGTTTGACTTGGTACCAAGGGGATGTTGACAAGGCGGGGCCTTGGGGAGGTACATAGATGTGTGAGCATCTATGGGACCAATGGATAATGACAAGGCGGGGCCTTTGGATTGGTACATAGGTGTATGGGCGCCTATGGTACCATGGTGTTTGGTAAGGCTGGGAGCCTTGGATTTGGTTTGGAATGATTGATCTTGAATGTTAGTTGTTAATGCATACTTGTAGCACATTGTCCATATGTTTAGTGGTTTATGGTTGTTCACAGCTTATTATAATCTATTTTCGGTTAGAGTCTAAACCTATGACTCTCACCAACATTATGTTGACGTGTTTTAGTTTCTCTTTCAGGTGATAAAGTGGTTAAGCGTGAGAACATATGTGGCTAGGATTGGAGTCGCGTAGGAATGCATTTAGAAGGAGATCCCCGTTCCTTCTTAGTTTATTTCTATGTGTTTTGAATAAGTGATACTTTGTGGACACCTTTATGATGTTTTGTTTGTGGTAATTGTTTGTCTTAGGTAAGAGGTAGGACTGTTACCTACTTGCCTAGACTCTTGTATTTTGTGGAGATATTGTCATGACATTTGTGTCACCATTTTATGACATTTCCATTTCATTTAGTTATCTCTATAGACACGCCATGTTGTGATGATATACATACGTCGCGCCCTATTTTCCGCCATGTTGGGGTGTGACAGAATGGTATCAGAGCCAATGGTTATAGAGAATTAGTTTGCTTAGTCTAGTAACCTAGTCTATAGCTTAAGGGTCCCTGCATATAGGCGTCATAGGAGTATGTGTGCATTTTATATTAATTAAAGTTTTCTGGATGTTATTGGTTTTTACTTGTGATGTTTGTTAAGTTTTGGCTAGTATGGGTTGAACCATAGTAGTTCATACTTAGCCACATGTTATTTTCTTTTCGGGGTGTGACTAGTGCTGGTTGGACCATAATCATCCACGCTAGTCATTGTCATATTTTGCTTAAATTGTACATTATAGTACATAATTTGGTACAGGGTAGTTTCTATCTTTTGTTGGGTTATTTTATGTACTTGAGGTATAGTATTTTTCTTTTGATGTTTAAGTCATGTTCCCTAAGAATCATGTGGTGGTTCGAGTTATTAGGAGTAGGTGGATATGAAGGATTTAAGCTGTTTCCACTCTTATGGGCGACATGACTTATAACTGATTATGTATTCGTTTTGGATTTAGTCTATGCTATTTTAGCTAGACTATGGATTTATGTATTTCAAGAGTTTGACTATGTTATTTTAATGGATGGAGTTTTGGACTTTTTTTGGTTATGTGGTTATGAGCTTATGTGAGTAGATGGATATATGTGTTATGTGTTGTATTAATTCTTATAAGTGTCATCATAGGAAGGAGTGCATTGGGGAAGGGTAATTTTATAAGTATGGTGGCCAACATGAAAGAGGGTTAGTACATGCTTGTATAATAGATGTTAGACGGATTTAAGTATATGTATCCCGATATGCCTATATATGTATGATCCCCTACAATTATCGATTGTATCCTTAGGAGGGTGGCTAGCTCGTTTTTTTATATTAAACCTCCGTTGTAGCGTATTCTTTGAGTTTCATATTTCACGTGTACGTTTTAAAATGGTGTTCTTGGTTTTAAGTCTATTGAAATAACTTGGGATTTCTTTTGAGATATGAAATCTTTTGTGTTGGGTCTTACATTTCTTTTGGTCGGTATATATCGAAAAAAAGGGACTTGGAAATCTACTATAGAGTTAGATAGTTGGTTGTATTCGGTAAAATAAGGGTAAGGTGTTGGAGTCGTGTTTGAAACAAGATGTAACATAAGATTTTTTTTAATCAACACTTATTTATTTCAAATTCTAAAAAACTTTCTTTAAAATAAAGCGAAATAAAATTTCTTTCTACTTAAATAGTTTATATAAGTGAGCTTAATCAATATACGTCATTTATAATTATTTATGCAAGACTAAACAAAGTTCATGAAAATTTCACATACATTTATTTCTTTTCATTTAAAAAGGATTACGTTAATTACTAAGAGGATTCTTTAGTTTTTAAAAAAAAAAACAACTAGTATAAAACTGTTTTGGTCATAACTTATTCGTTTTTAAAGCTTTTTGGGTGATTCAAAAGCCTAAAATTATGTACTCGGAATGTACTTTTCAAATATTTGGTATGTATAGTCATGGGGTGTCAGTAGATTGATCGAAATTTTGGTACAAGTGACGGGTTCAAGGTTGAGTTTTGAATAGTAGTTTTTTTTTATGATTTGGTATGCACGGGATACCTAGGCTGCGTTTAGTTGGATGGAAAACACACTGTTTTCTACAAAATATTTTCTAGAAAACAAGGAAAACAGAAAATGCGTTCAAATCATCGTTTTCTAGAAATATTTTCTAGAAAATGCAAAATTCCTATTTTACCCTTTTGCACACAAAACAAAAAAACTCATTTTTTTTGTTTTCTAAGTTTTCCTTTAGACATAGAAAATTCATTTCCTCCTTTGTTTCCCTTATGGTTTTGGAAAATGGAAAACACAAATTTCTCTAACTAAACGCGTTTTTAAATTTTTTAAGTGTTTTGTGAAAAAAGAAATCATTTTTCTTTTTCTACAAAATAGAAAATAGAAAATGATGAAAAATGTTTTCCAACTAAACGCACCCCTAGTCTTTGAGTTGAGTTTTGAGATCGTCTAGAAGGTTGTTTGTAGATTGTTTAAATCACATAGATGTGGTGAGGAAAGAAAAAAAAAATTCTTTTGGAAAAGTCGATCTTGTGCACGGTTTAAATAATATGTCACGGGGCATAAGATGTTTTGGTTGCCATTAAGTGTTTCTTGGATCATTTTTCGTTGTCATGAGTCATTTGAATTGGTACATGTTTGAGTTTTCCTTTTGAGTTTTCGTGGTTTTGGTCTGTTTTAACTCGTGCACGTGACATGTCGTTAGTTATCCCTGGGTTTGATTCGTTGATCGTATCTAGTGGATTTAGGATGTAGTTTTGGGTTCGTATTGATTGGGAGCGTTGAGGTAGACATATGAAAGACTTGGTCGCGCCTACACGATTAAGTAGGTGGCCCTGAGAGAATGTTCAGAATGCCCTTAGTGGGGATGAAAGAGTTAAAAGTTCGTAGACGAACTAATGTGGTCATGAGGTCTCTTAGGAGTGCCAAGGGAGATGAATAGAGCTTTGTATAATGTATGGATATTGGCACAAGTAACGTGCCATAGAGAGTGTTGGAAGGGGATATAATACCTCAAAGGTATTTATGATTGTTCGTAAGGCATGTAAGTTTTCCGAAAATTTCCTGAGATTTAGTAGGTTTGCCTATTATTGTGAGGTAGAACCATAAATAGAGCAAGTAGGAGAAGTGAGAGGAGTTGTAGTTAGTGCCTTTCCAAGGAAATTGTTGATGGAATGATTTTAAGAGCAAGAGTTGTTAGAAATTGCAACGGATGCAAGGTAAAATTTGAGTTGCTTAGTAGTAGATTGGCTGTGAAAAGCGGTTGAGTGGTCTGATAAGAGGAAGTATTGGTCTTTTAGAATACGTGTAGATTTTCACGAGTAGAACGAGGTAGAAATTTATTCGTATTGCTTTTAAGAGAATGTGCAAGGAGGACGTAGTTGAAACTACAAAGGATGTTGTATGAACGCTTTGGGTTTACGGTTATGATTTTGGCTTCGCCGAGGCGCTAGCAGTTTTCATGGAGTCAATGAACCGGGGGTGCATGACAATATATAAACGAGTTGTCATCGGGAGCATCGACGACATCTTGATCTACTCAAATCTAAGAAGGAGAGTGAGGCGAATTATGAGTTGGTTTTAGAGTTGTTAGGAAAGGGAATTATACGTGAGATTTTCAAGTGTGAGTTTTAGGATTAAGTTGGCCAGGACGAGTAGTCAGAGATGATGGCATATCGTGGAACCAGCAAGGGGCAAAGTGAAGAAGGGTGAGGAAGCGTTTTGGAGGCTGAAGAGGTGGATTGGATAATGAGCAGATCTTGGAATTATCAGAAGGACTGGATGAATTCGCGAAGCATGACGATACGTGGAGCAAGGATTTGGATGTATACGAGAACGACAAAGAAAGGCGGTTGTTTATACGTTGTGGGAACTAAAGATTTGGAAGAACTAGATAGACTTAGTTAGTGGAGTTGGATTGTTATATCTGTCTAGAATGCTAGAGGCATTTGGGGTACGAGACGTAGAGAATGATCTATACAGATCATGAACGTCTCCAACGCATATTTAATCATCTTGATTGAACATTTGGAAAAGGTGATGGGTGGAGTTAAGTGATGAAAGAAATTTGCAAGGCCAAGTACCATCTGGGAAAGGCAAGCATGGTTGATGAGACATGGAATAAGAAGAATGAAGTGAAGCTGAGACAAACTTGAACTATATGGATGACGTATTAGGGTGGTTTGGATGAAGGATGTAGGTTGCACGAGTTGAGTTGTCTAAGGCAGAGAACGCGTCAACATGTATGTTGCGTGGCTTGGACAATCATATGGAGAAAAGGGACGTAGACTATACTTCCTACATAGATAGGAGTAGCTTAGAAAGGGCGATTTAAGGATGAAGTTGGTGAAAGGATACATAATGGGGTGGAGGAATAAGTACGACGAGAGTTGGGTGATAGTCGATAGACTGACTAATTCATCTCATATTTCAAGAGGAATGAGAAGTCACGTAGTTGAGAAGTTGGAAGGATTGCGTACGGATGTGATGGAATAGAGGGTTTTGCTTAAAAGTTAGCCTAATATGTATGGAATGCCTTATGAAGGATTATGTCAAGGGAAGAAACGATGGGAAGCAAGCGTAGTATACCATTGATAGACTAATGTTTGGTATGAGCATACTATAGGGGTAATTGAGAAAGACGCCTAGAGCATTGGCGTGAGATTTGGAGATAGTTGGAGAACACATTATATTAGGAAGAATTCTCCTACAAAAAGAGAGTCACCGGTGAGAGGGGCATATTCCCCATTTATGAGGATGTAAGGAATAAAGGGGGAAACACCTAAATTATAGGCTGAAGTCGGGATATAAGATGGTATGGAAATTAAGATTGTGGAGAGACAAGCGAAAAGTAGTATGGAGGAAGAATGATTCGAGGGGGCAAGAGGTTGTGAAGATAGTGGGGTGATACTGAAGAGAAACCATTAGAGCAAGAGGTTAGTAGTCACGAACAATGGAACGTCCACCTAGAGAAAAGGTGTAACACATGTTAGTATGAAGGATGGTTAGTTACTTGGTGTCGAGCATGGGAAAGAAAGGATGAGGTGGTGGTTATGACATGTTTCTTGTGAATATTATGGGAAGCTTTTGGTTATGCAATCCTGCATATACCATTGGATGTGTTTACGGTTGGGAGAACTTCCGAGTGATGGAAAATCCATAGAGGATAGAAGCCGTTAGGTATGGTGATAGGAATTGAGTAGAAACTGTTGGAGTTAATTCATAAGAGATGAGGTGGATCACCGTTACAGTGGGATGAAGTTAGAAGCGGCCAACGTATTGGACCGGAGGTGGATCGGAAAACTATGGAGGTGGTGGCAGTGACTAAGTAGAGGTTGAAAATAGCAAAGAACCGACAAGAGAGCTATGCGGACAAGAGGCGTAAGCCGTTGAGATTTGAGATAAAGTTATGCTAAAGGTTTCACCATGGAAAGGGGTGATGCAGTTTGGAAAGAAAAGGGAAGTTAGCACCTAGATTTGTGGGTCCATTTGAAATCCTTGAAAGGATTGGGCTAGTGGCGTATAGGTTGAGATTACCGGAGGAATTGAGTAGTGTGCATGACGTATTTCATGTATCAAACTTGAGGAAATGCTTAGCAAGAACTGACTTGCAAGTACCGTTAGATGATATTAGAATGGATACGAGTCTTCGTTTTATCGAAGAGCCGATAGAGATTATGGGTCGTGAAGTTAGGATGTTGGATAAAAAGGGTAATATACCGTAGTTATGGGTAGATGGAATTTGGAACGTGGACTAGAGTTCACGTGGGAACGGGAAGGATTTATGAGGAACAAGTATCCTTAGCTAATTGATAATGACGATCCTAAGGAGTAAATCTCGGGACGAGATTTCTATTAGGAGGGAGTGATGTGACAACCGTGGTTTTGAGGTTCGTCACTTGGTCTTATTTTAAGGTTAATTTATGTGTGACTATGTGATTTGCGTGTTTACATGTTATTTTGCGTGAACGAGGTTGGTGTGAATATCGTTTATGGGTATAAAGTACTCATAAGTAAATCGAGGAACGGTTATTTCATGTTCATGAGCTCACAAATTAGTGACTATGAAATGAAATGGTGTTAGTTTGGGGTTTTACGTATACGTATAAGTATTATAGTAAATCATATTTTTTTTACGATTTGGGGTTTAGCATTTAGAGGTCTCGGGTAAGGTGTTAGTCATGTGAGTATTTTTCAGGATGGTTTTAAGTCATTTAGGACTTAGTTATAAAGTTTATTTCAAAATTTAAGATTTTTTTTAAACTGTATATTTTACGGTTTTTTTCGGTATACGCGTAAAATTGACTAGTTTTACGGTTTTAAGGTTTCGGAGGCTTTAGGAGCTGAAATAAATTAAGGTAAATTAAGGTATTATTAATAACATAATAATAACTAATAAAAAGAAAAAAAAATTAAAAAATATATGTTAAAGTCGGTTTAGGCCGATTAAAAAGAAAGAAAAGGGAAAAAAAAGGAAAAAGGGAACCGGGCTTTTGTAATGGGCCAAGAACTTGTTAGGAAATTATATAAAGACTTTTTATTAACTAAAAACACATCATAATTCCCTGGAGATCAAGCTTAAGTCGAAATCAATGGAGTCTATTTAGGGTTCTTCATTAATTTTTCTTCTTTCAAAAATTCTAAGGTAAAATCTTCAATACACTTTTTAATTAAATTGTTTTTAATTCTCTTACAATCAATACATGATGGATCTAGGGTTAAGTTAATCATGAATTCTGTATTATAATGGTATAAACATGATTAGATTAATTAGAGATAATTATTATACATGGTGATGGTAATTAATTAAGCTAATTGTGTTAAATTCGTTTTTAAAAACTGGGCAGAATTTTTGGTCCATTGTTTTGATCATATCTGGAGTTCTAGGAACTTTCATGGTTCGATCCAAGTATTTCTGAATATCTAATTGAGTTGTCTTTCAAATGCAAGAAACGAGAACTAAATTGGAGGTAGGGAGGTGGGTCAAAAACGGGTTACAACAGTCGGAGGTCAAAACAGTTTTGAAATTTGTCGGGTTTAGTTAAATGTTTTAGGGTGATTGGGGTACTTAGGAGTACACTTGAGCCCTCTAATGGGCATGGGAGTTGGTTTATATATTAAATAAGAGACCAGGGGTGGGGCTAATAAAATGGGTTAGGGTAAGACCCCTAATCATAACAAACTTTTTGTATGTTCAAAATCAGTAAAATCCGGATAGCAAAAGTATATATATATATATATATATATATATATCGGGGTCTTAACAGTAGCTTTAAGGTTGAGGAAAAAGGGAGGAGTTAGCTAACATATGTAAGGGCATAGGGTTTCCTTTACAGAGATCATGGGTATGGTTAGGTGGGCGTTTGGCTTATAGTTTGGAGACCTAAAAACCGGGACTGTTTTAGGTAAAATGTTAACGAGACGGGTTATGAAGTAAACTAAGTTAAGAGCTTTATAGAGGGGTATAATGAGATGCTTAGAGCATATAAATGAGGTATATATATGGGAGAAGGTTAGATGTCCATCATGGGTTGATGAGCCATCTTAGTGTTTGGTTCATGTTTTGATTGTGTGCTTTTGTTTGTTAGCTTTTTGCTAGTGCGCAGATTTTTGGAGAAGCTCAATCAGGTGAGTTTCATAGTCCCATATCTTTTAATGATTTTCACTTCCAGATGGGATGGAAGAGACACTGTATGGTTTTGTAACTAATGTTGTGAATGTTTTTATGGTTTGTGATGGACTTGTGTGTGCACTTATGTGATTAACTGCTATGTGATTCTTGATTGTGTTTATGATTTGGATCGAGGGACACATACCGTCTCAGTTATTGTGGTTTGACTTGGTACCAAGGGGATGTTGACAAGGCGGGGCCTTGGGGAGGTACATAGATGTGTGAGCATCTATGGGATAAATGGATAATGACAAAGAGGGGCCTTGGGATTTGTACATAGGTGTATGGGCGCCTATAGTACCATGGTGTTTGGTAAGGCTGGGAGCCTTGGATTTGGTTTGGAATGATTAATCTTGAATGTTAGTTGTTAATGCATACTTGTAGCACATTGTCCATATGTTTAGTGGTTTATGGTTGTTCACAACTTATTATAATCTATTTTCGGTTGGAGTCTAAACCTATGACTCTCACCAACATTATGTTGACGTGTTTTAGTGTCTATTTCAGGTGATAAAGTGGTTAAGCGTGAGATCATATGTTGTCCCTAATATTATGATTGTATAATACGAATTAAGGTAGAAAGAAAGGAAGAAATGAGATGAATTTTAGAGAGAGAAACTAGAGAGAGAAAAGAGAGAGAAGTGTGTGAACTTGGTGAGATTAGATTAGAGAGAAGTGAGAAATACAAATGACCATCCACCCTCCTAACATGCTAGGAGGGTAGTATATATAGTCCACCCACATGCGGGCTTTAATGGACTATATATTGGGCCGGGCTTGTATTTTGGACTTTAATTAGTTCAAATCCAAACCCGTGAATCACGACTAAATAACTACTTATTACAACGTTCTAATAAATAATACAATAGAAACCTATGACCGAACATTCTTGTTTGACTCAATATTTTGAGGCTAACAATCTCCCCCAATGTGAGGTCATTCCTCTTTGATATTTGGATTCCAATGGAGATTTATGAATTTCGTCATAAATGAGTCTTGAACGTGTAACAGTAGTTTTGTTCCTTCATGCTGTGATCTTTGAGCCTTTGTCGTTGTCTTTCGACTTTGTCTTTAAGTCTTGAGATCTTCAAATCATTCTTGACTTGTCTTTGCCATCTTGTAATCTTGTGTCTTTATCCACATGCTCACACTATCAATTGTTGGATAAGTCTTTGGGGCATGAATATGTGGTTGTGTATATCTGACTTTGCTGAGTAAACCGTGACGCCACCTTCTCGAGACAAAACATAGACACGGACTGAATGGCTTTGACATTCGTCCTAAATCGGTAGCGTTTTACCTCCGGTCGGTGAAGACCGTTATACGATATTAAATATCGTACCTGTGATCAGGTAGATTCAATTAAGAATCTCCTTGACAGGGTTTCGTGGCAGTACTAGCCGTTCTCTTTACTCGACCGTCTCAAAGCAAGACTGCGAACATAAAGAGTGAATCAATTGGATAAATATCCGCTTGATTAAAGTCGTCAATTCAAGTTCCTGGAACAAGTTTGATTCATAAAGAATCTTACCATTGTTGCTTTCCAGTTGACACAAGTTTGATTCATAAGAATCTCACAAGTTACCTACCGTAGCGCTGTTTGATGTTGACGCTAGAAGGATTTCCATTCGTCACTGTGAATATTAATAAATATCACTCTGAATGTTCTGGCAAGACCATAAAGATATTGCGTAGAAACCTGAAACGAGTTTGAATCAATTCAGAATCAAACCACTGTTGCTTTTCAGTTTTACATATGTTCAATTCATAAAGAATCTTGCATATGACCTACCGCAGTGCTGTTTGATGTTAACACTGGAAGGATTTCCACTCATCATTGTGAATACTAAGTAGTATCACTCTGAGTGTTCTAGCAATATCACAAGGATATAGCGTAGGACTCTCTTGATCTTCATCCGTGTGTCCTAACGAGATTTGATTGATCTCTTGGCTCTAGACTCGATTTGTGCACTTTTAGTGGTCGGAGGCTGGAGCAGATGCCACCTATTCAATATCAACTATCTCGGAGTGAGAAAGTCAATAGAAGTCGTGTTGATCTCCGTGACAATAAAACAAACTTCTTTTGAGAGAAGCCTGAGTAGCTAGGAAAGGGTTGTGCTTCACATCACTGGGTCCATGATGAGTTTGTCTTCATGATGAGTTGACCCGGTTTCTGCCTAAGTTGTATGGAGGGCTTCTTTCTTTAGACCCTTTATCCTTACATTTCTTTTTCATTCTTCAACCCCTTCAATGCTTACCAAGACATCATTACTAGCACCTTGTTGTGATTGTTCCAGTGCTAGCATCAGTACTTAGTCGGCATTCAGCTACGTTCACATTCTACTCCATCTTTCCTAAGGACTTCTAATAATCTATTGGATTGTCCCTGGGAAGATCCCTCCGGTTCTGGTTGGATCATAGGACTTAAACCTATCCACCCTTTTGACACCAATAACGTCGTGAATTAAAGATGTTGTGGGTATTTGATCGTAACCATGAAAACCACTTTAAATTCTAACAAAGTGTTTGAAAAACATTTAACACCTTGCTAGTTTTGTCGTTTCAGAAAAGCTCCCCCTTTACATGTGCATCGATAATCGAAAGTGTTTCGCACATGTAGGTAAGAGTTAAAGTGCTTGAGTCTTATATTAGATCACATTTTAATCACATTTTCTCCCCCTATCTCTAATATATAAAATCTTTTGATATTAGAGATACCAAATTTGATTAAAATATATTTTGAAAAAATAGTCTTGAAATCTCCGGGAGAAAGATGTGTTAATCTTTTGCATGAAGTTAAAATGCTCCCCCTCAAAAATTGATCCAATTGAATTGTCATTATGAGGATATGATCCACATTTCGCTTTTTGAGGATGGGAGTTTGTTGAACATACAATTTTTGAAAGATTTTGAATAATCATTGATAAATTCTTGAAAAAATTGTGTTCAACGCTTTTTGAAAAATCCTATTTCTTTTTGTCGAAGAGGTTTTTCTAAAGCATAAACTTGAGTTCACAGACTTTGAATGTCTTGACGAATCCACTCAAGTGTAAGAAGATTTAACTTCTTTTGCTAAGGGTAGGAGCACGAAATCGTACACTCCCCCGTGAATATTGATCCGGGTTGCAATCTGAAAGTGATTACAAGCCATTGTGTTGAGCTCAAAACGTTGAATGTTTTGTGACAAGCTCAACCCAAGATAGATTGCTCTACCCGTTGTTGGAAATATTGTCCAAAATAGACAATTTTCTTTTGAAAATATAGAAATGACATGTTTTGAAAAATATTTACAACTTTCATTCGAGCTTTATGTACACACCCGTGTCGTTATTGAGCGACATTTCTAGGTACGTCCATATTATCGATACTGAAAGACATGTCGAGAAGAATATTTTTGGATTATCAAAGATTTTTTACTTTTGTATTTTGCTTTTTGATTAATATTTACAGGTAGATGTTTGATAGATGAATCAAGCAGGCTTCTTTGCCAGAACCTCCAGTTCTGCTGGAGTCAAACATCTCATACCAATTTGCCTAACTAGATACGCAAACCTCTCTTTCGAAAGAGCTTTTGTAAACAAGTCAGCTAATTGGTAATCAGTTCCAACAAAGTATAATTCAACAATACCCTTTTCAACTTGTTCCTTAATGAAGTGATATCTGACATCAATGTGCTTCGTGCGGGAATGCTGAACAGGATTGCAGGAGATGGCTATGGCCGATTTTGAGTCACAGTACATAGGTACTTTATCAAAATGGAAGCCATAATCCGTGAGTTGTGTTCTCATCCAAAGAACTTGAGCACAACACGCAGATAGAGACACATACTCCGCTTCGGCTGATGACAGTGACGTACAATCCTGCTTCTTGGAAGACCATCCCACAAGCTTGTCTTGACCTAGAAATTGTGCACCACCAGAAGTACTTTTACGTGTATCAAGACACCCTGCATGATCAGAATCTGAATAGGCCGTTAGAAAGAAACCGGTTTCCCTCGGATACCAGAGTCCCATGTGAATGGTATTCTTAAGGTACCGAAAGATCCGTTTAACCTCCTTGAGGTGCTTTTCAGTGGGTCGTGCTTGATATCGTGCACAATAGCATGTAGCATGATGTATATCAGGTCTGCTCGCTGTCAAGTACATGAGGGACCCGATCATGGAACGATATCTCGTTTGATCTATGGGTAATCCCTCCAAATCAGCATCTAGGGATGTGGTTGATAATGGTGTCCCAACGGGGTCACATGATGTCATACCATGCTTTTTTATTATCTCTTGACAATACTTAGCTTGGTTAATGAAGATACCACTTGGGGATTGGTGAACTTGAATTCCTAGAAAGAATTTTAGTTCTCCCATCATAGACATTTCAAATCTGCTGTGCATTACTTTTTCAAACCATTTTGAAAGTTTTGGGTTTGTAGACCCGAAAATAATGTCATCAACATAAATTTGCACAAGCAGAATGTCATCCCCATATTTATAAGTGAACAAAGTTAGATCAATGGAACCTTTTGAGAAACCTTTGGATACCAGAAATTTCGAGAGCTCGTCGTACCACGCCCTTGGAGCTTGCTTGAGTCCATAAAGTGCTTTGTGGAGACGATACACCTTGTCAGGATAATGAGGATTGACAAATCCTTCTGGCTGCGTGACATAGACTTCTTCCTTCAAAGGACCGTTAAGAAACGCCGTCTTTACGTCCATCTGATAGACAATGAATCCCTTATGTGCCGCATAAGCAAGAAAAATCCTGACCGCTTCCATACGAGCTACTGGTGCAAATGATTCTTCGAAATCAATACCCTCTTTCTGTCCATACCCCTTAGCCACTAGCCTAGCTTTGTTCTTAATGATCGTGTTCTCTTCATCCATCTTGTTTTTCCAGATCCATCGAAGATTTAATGGTGTTACATCGGATGGTCTGTCAACAAGTTCCCAGACTTTAAGTCTTTCAAATTGTTGAAGTTCATCCGTCATCGATTCAATCCAAGCATGATCAGCTAATGCTTCTTTGATGTTTTTCGGTTCCGCTGAACTCACGGCGAGTGCGAACATACAAACATCAGCATCGGTGTTAAGCTGTCGTCTTGTGCGAACGGGCTGTGAAGGGTTTCCAATTACGTGAACCAAAGGATGATCTCGGGTCCAATGATGTGTTGAAGGATGTCGTTGATAGAAAGTATGCATATTTGACGGATCAACATGGCGAGTAGAAGACTCTCCAGTTTCGTGTACCGGTGTACCGAATGGGTTGATAAATTCGTCTTCGTCAGATAATGCATTGTCTGCTTGATTTATGTTCTCTGGAGCAATGACAGTAGTTGTGGATGTTGTAGGATCGATTGTTGAAGTAATATTCTGAGGAGGTAAATCTGCAGCAACCCGTGTTGAAGTAGATGAAGTTGTATCTGGTTGTTGACGATGATCGGTTTCATCATTCTTATCATGAGTGACAGCGGAAGACTTTGATACAACTTGTTTCTCCCCCGTGAAATATTCATCATACATTGGTCCATATAACATTTCCAACTCTTCAATTGTCGTATCGACTGTCATATCAGCTCTAGGAACATTTTCTGGAACCAGCGTTGAACTTGACGGTTCATTGCTGTGGTCTTGAGTTCCGAGTTCCGTGCGGTTTTGAACGGAAGTCGTTTGTCCTTGTGGATCGGGACTTAAACTGCTTTGTTCAAGTGCCATTTCTTGAGATTCATCAAATCGGATGTGAATTGTCTCGACAATCAATTTTGTTCTTTTGTTGAACACTCTATATCCCTTAGACAGAGTTGCATATCCCACAAGAATACATGCATCACCTTTTTCTTTCATCTTATCTAAATTTTCACCATCTCGTATAATGTAACAAATACATCCAAAAACATGAAGGTGTTTGAGTGAAGGTTTACGATCATGAATTATGTGATATGGTGTCTTTTCGTGTCTTGGGATAATTAAGGAGCGGTTTTGTGTGTAGCATGCGGTTGACACGGCTTCGGCCCAAAAGTATAATGGAAGTTTTGAAGCGGATAATAATGTTCGAGCAGCTTCAACCAAAGTACGGTTTCGTCTTTCAACAACGCCGTTTTGTTCGGGTGTTCGAGCAATAGATGTTTCATGTTCAATCCCTTCGGCTTCAAAATACTTTCTCAGATTAGAATTCAAAAATTCTGTACCTCTGTCAGTACGAACCACTTTAACTTGAGCTTGAAGACCACGTTGTATCAATTTAAGGAAGTTAATGAGAACATCGGGTGTTTCATCCTTGGACCTCAAGAAGTGAGTCCATGTGTACCTTGAGTAATCATCAACGATGACCAGAATATATTTCTTTCCATTGATACTTTGAACACGCATGGGACCACACAGATCCATGTGAAGAAGATCTAACCGTCCTTTAGAGCTTGGTGTGGTCTTTGTTTTGAAGCTACTTCGTTTAGCTTTACAAAGTTCACAAGAAGAACAAAGATGATCTTTGATGAATTTCAAGCTTGGAAGGCCTCTCACAATATCTTTCTTAGAAAGCAAGTTAATGGTATCAAAGTTGAGATGATAAAGACGTTGATGCCATAACCATGCCTGAGTCGTTGAAGCTTTAGCCATGAAGCAAATTGGAGTTGATGAAGTTGTGTCTTGAAGTGAAATTGTGTAAAGATCAGTACCCCGTGTACCGGTAAGTAAGTCATTCCCATCATAATCACGAACAAAACATGTTTTCTTTCTGAAAGCAACTTCCAAATCCGCATCACAGAATTGACCAACCGAGAAAAGATTGTGATTGAGCCCTTCGACGTAGTATACCCTTTTAATCGTGATATTCCCCTGAACCAAATCTCCATATCCTAGGATCGGTGCAAATTGATCATTTCCGAATCGGACCGTACCCAGGAACTTCTCCACGAAGTTAATTAGAAGCTTGAGATTCCCCGTCATGTGCTTCGTGCATCCGGAGTCCATTATGAAGAGAATTATTTGTATCACCTGCAGAAGAGTTAGAACACGATGGAGCATTTGCTAAATTGGATACCACAATAGTTGTGATAGTAGAATCATTAGTGTCCTTATCAACATTTAAAGGCAAACTAACACTCGTTTTCACATTTTCTGTCCTAACTTTAGGCATCCATTTATATCCGGGAGGACATTGATTAGCAAACCACCATTTCCAAGACTTACTGGCAGACTCATATAATTCCTTAATTTTGCTTCTAGGATTCTTAGTGGTGGAGTCTGATGCATTACTTTTCTTAGTGGGGGTTGCACCAGAATGGTTCACTTTGCGTTTGGGTTTACTAGCTCTAATAGGCATTGCAACTTGCTTCTTAGTTCTAGTATCTACGCCTTTGACTTTATTTATAGCACACATAGAATGATTAGCATTAGCACACTTGCCACATTTGACACAAACAAATTTCACATTCATAGCATTCAAAGTTGAATCATTCAAATCGTCATGACACGCGATTACAGACGTTTTATTCTTAGAAACATTGAAAATCCTAGGGTGTTCTTCTACTTGCTTCATCTTCCCTTGATTCTTGTGTTTCCAGACCTTATCATTCTCTTGAGTGCTCTTAAGCTGAGGCCGGCTAACACTAGTAGTGGAGACTATTCCTGTAGTAGAAGACACACGAATATTAGTGTTTCTAGAAGTCTGAGGCGAGTGAGTATCTTTGTTTGTGGGCTTAGTGGGCATTCTATACATCCCTGGTTTAATCACATTATTGTGCTTAACGCTTGGTGCTACAGGATTCCTTATGGGTTGAGCTTGTGATAACCTTTCCTTTCCATCCATCTTGGGGGCAAACACAGGTTTTGCAAACGAGGAATTAGATAAAGCAGATGGTTTTCCCAAGATAGAGGATCTATTCTCTTTAGAGGCATTGGGTTGTCTAACAACATTTTTCTTAATGCTAGGTTCCACAATTTTCCCACCCATTTTAGCAATAAGTTTCTGCAACTCAGCTATCGCTCTGTCCCTGTCTTGTAATTGAGCTTTCAACCCTTTAATTTCCAAATTCTGTTCATTCATTTCTCGAAATGTTTGCGAAAGTTTTTCTTGCAATTTATTATCATGTGGAAAACTACCAACTTCTTTTTGCAGAGCAAGTTCAATTGAATGACAATGTTTTTGAAGGAAATCAGTTTTGTGTTGAAGTAACTCAAAAGCCTTTTTGTCAACATTTTCTTTACGTTTCGAAAGCTCAATTTCAAGACGCTCACATTCTTTGAGCTTATCAAGATATTGGCATGCAACTTCAGAATATTCATCAATATCGGCACAAGATGTAAAATAAGCACACATAATATCTTTAGAAACGCATTCTTGCAAGAGTAAATCATATTCATCAGAGAAAACGGACTTGTCCATTTGAAGATCATCAATTGCTTTCTCAAGAGACTCAACATATTGTAAATCATCAAACATTTCAGACCGAATTAAGCTTTCGAATTTAAGAACATTTTCTTTTAGTGTGGCCGCGTTCGGTATTAAGATTTGTTTGACAAGCACAGTTATGTCTTGAGGAATTGGTTTCTTCCACTCGTCATTTTGTCGTTGTTTCCAATCATTATCAATAATGGACTTAATATTATCTATGTAATGAGTAAGAAACCCAAATATCTGCCTACTCTTGCTTTTAGAAGCATCTAGGGGCAAGTAGTTGATGAACTTAGAAACGTTTGTTTTCTTAGTGGCAAACGCTTTCTTCCATTGAATTCTCTTTTCCCTGCATTCTAAAAATACTTCCTCACGAGATTTCTGAGTTTGTTTGTGGAACAGACCATAAAGACTATTCTCATAAGCATAATTATATGGTTTCACAAACTCCTTATTAACTGATGGTTGACTATCAGCATCCCAAAGGGCAGTCTCTTCACTATTGGCACTTAGAGGCATGCAATCAAGATCTGTCCTTTCAGTCTCATCAAGATAAAGATGCGGGTTCGCAGCTTGTGCTTTGGCAAGGTACTCAGGACTTGCAAAGCTAGCTTGACCCTTAAACATCGATGGAGGTGCTAGCATTCTTATGGATTGAATAGAATCATGCGTTTTATAAACAACGTTCTTCAAAAAGTCGACTTGTGCTTCTAGTTTCGTAACTTTTTCGGTTTCTTTATCATATCTACTTTTGAAGTCTTGTTTTAACGCATCTACCTCTTGTTTCTTATCCTCTAGAATTTTAGCAGAATCAGTAGTGGTCATAGAGAGCTTTTGTTCAAGTTCATTAACTTTGGTATTGGCAAGGTACGTTTTTTGACGTTCATCCATTAAGAAAATATTATATTGACGCTTCTCTTTAGCTAATAACTCAAGAGTGGTATTATATTTGTTTTCAAAATCGTCCTTTTGACTTTTTAACGCACTTCCCTTGTACCCCTCAAGCTCTTTGGTTTTCTGAAGGAGCTCATCTCTATAGCTTTCAGTCATCTCAGTAGATTTGATAAGAGCAGCTTTGCATTCTTCAAAACTTTGAGTGAGCGTAGCGTTTGCCTTCTTTAATTGCTTTTGACTCTTTTTATTTTCAGTGACATCTTTTTGTAAAGTAGCAATTAAATTAGCAAGCGCAATACGTTCCTCTTCATCATATTCATTTGCATGTTGATCATCCTCAGACTCATTATTGCACATGTCTGATGAATCGGGTGTGGTATTACTATCAACCGTTTCCATCATACATGTGTCATTAATGGCATTGGATAGATCACTATGCTCAGGGATATCACCAAATACATTATATTCATCAGTAGTGTGTACCTTATCGATTGGCTCAGTGTCAAAGATAGGACCATTGTCATCTTCAGTGACTTTGAGAACTTCTTCAACATGTGCCATGTACGAGTAATGTGCTTCTAATTCCTGGTCGGAGGCTTCATCATCAGTGTCATCAAGCATAGCTCCTTCCTCAGCTGACAGTTTGACCCCTGCTTCCATCTTCTTGCATAGCAGCATCTTTTCCTTATGGTAGCTAGAGTCCCTAACCCGTTTCGGCTTCCTACATTCCTTTGCCATATGCCCATAACCTTGGCAATTAAAACATTGAATCCCGCCCTGCTGAACCACTTGACTTCCAACCGTTTCCCTATTCCCAGTAGCAGCAGCAATCCTCTGAGTATCATACTTTGTAGTTTGTCGATCATATCTTGCAGAACCCTCAACATGCGTTGGATTATGTCGATCATACCTAGAAGGACTTTCACCACGTCGACGTGTGTCATACCTTGGAGGAATCGCAACATATCGGTTCTTTGTGTTAGATGATGTTCGAAGATTGTTGTTGGTGGGTTTGTAGATCTTCTGGTAAGTCTTCATAATGAAAGCAATTTGTTGTTTCATCTCACGATTTTTCTGAGCTTGATCTTCATCACTATCTTCTGCAGAAGATGACTCAGATGGTGGTGAAGGTGCTCTTGGTGCTTTGCCGCGTGATCTTGTGGATGATGAAGACTTGGAAGATGTGGAATATCGTGGTGAGGATTGATGAGATGGCATTTGTACATGATCTCATCGTTCTTTTCGGGCTTATTAATGCATTAAAATGTCATAAAATACCATATATATGCTTGTTTGTTTACGTGTGTATTTTAGGTATGGATATCGTGAAAAAGACAAAAGATCACAAGATACAAGGAAAAAACGAACACGAGAAACGAAGCCGTACAAAGAACCGGGCCCTAATCATGGAATTCTCATCAAATACCCTTAAAGACTTGAAGACAAACAAGATTGATCCTCATTCTTTGAAGAAATGACACTTAAAACCCTTGTATATTAATAATTACAAGTTTGGTCCCTTAAGTTTGTCAAAATTGCAAAAAGGTCCTTCAACTTTGAAGAAATGGCAAGATTAGTCCCTCAACAAATCAAAATTGCCAATTATGGTCCCTCATGAAGTGAAAGACATAATGAAGACCTTTGAAGATCAACATTGTCCAAGTTCAGCCCTTTAAAAATCACAAAATGGCAAAATCAATCCTTTGAAACATTTTGGAAAAGTTTTGTGCCAAAAATGTTAAGTGTGGAAAGTTATTTGCAAAGGGAAATAAGTTTTAAGGCTGAAAAACTTAGTTTGCCAAAAATCCCAAAAGAGAAGGACCAAAGGTGTCAAAAATGAAACATTCAAACATAAACTGGCGCTTAACACCTTACTTTCCCCCAAATTAGGATCAAACGTGTTACTGTGCATCTTTTTACACCCCAGAATTTACCTCCACTAAACCAAGGTTAAAATCCAATTCACCTTGCACACGAGTAATTCCCACACCCCAAAACCCATCCCACGCACAAACTCACCAATCCCACGCCTGTGGACCCCAACCCCCAATTCCCATTCCACCAATCAAAAAACACCTTGGTCCCCAAGGCTTATGACGTGTCCAAATTGAACGACCAAGATGTATGGCTTCCTCCCAAAGCAAAATGAACGAAGGAGATCAAGATTTGACAGCTCAATCACCAAAAACCGTCTAGAAGCTTTAGGGGTATTTTTGAGATTTTTATGTATTAGGGTTTGTATTTTTTTGATTCTAGATAGTTCTAAGAGTACTATAAAAGGAGACCCAGCCTGTTGGTGATCCCTTGTTCCAGTTTTCCTTCTTAAAATCTTGTAATTCCTTTTATTTAATAAAAGTTGGTGTTTGTTTAAAAAAGCATTATAATTCCTTTTTATTTATTTAAAGTTGGTGTTTGTTTGTGAAGGAAAACTGTGTTCCATTTGGTGAAAGAATTTTGTGGTTCAAAAATTGTTTCAAGGTTTTTGGAATTTGAGAAATTTTGGTCAGAATTTGTTCTACAGGATTTGGTGTTAGAGGTTCATTAGTTTGTTGAATTAGTGTTTAGAAAACGTTTTAAGAAGGTTTTAAAAGTTTTGGAAAGGTTTTAAGAAGTAAGAAAAGTAAACAGAAAGTTATATTGGATTGTATTTTTCTTGTTTGCTTTGATTTGTCATTAACAGGTTGAAAAGGTGTTGATATTTGTTCATGCACAGACCTCCAGCCTTGTGGGAGGAGGATTTAACATCCTCTAGGGCTTTGGATGTAAAGCCCTAAGGTAATCTTCTTTTATCTTTGGAAAATTTCAGAAAAAGCCTGTTTTAAGTGATTGATTTGATTTGGTATTGTAAGTGTGATAAAGCTGCTTGATTTGTGTTTATGTGGTGTCATATGCATGCTAGATGCTAATTAAACCAGATTGAATAGGTTTTGTTAGGTTTTGATTTATAAAAGTTGGTTTTCAGTTTTTAAAGAGGTGTTTGGAAACAGGTTTAAGCAGGGGAAAAGGATTTGATTTGTGTTTGATTAGGTGTTAGAGCAATTGAAATAGATTAAGATAGGGTGTTAGTTAGTGGTAAGATTAATTTGGAACAAGTTTTGAGTAATTTGTGAGCTTGAAAAAGAAAAATAGCTTAGCTAAACCTGCATAACCACTAATCTTCCTGTTTTGTTAATTTTTATGCTTGATCTTTGTAATCTGTTGAAATGTTAGGGTTATTTAAGGATTGATTTGGTTTGTGTGCTATTTGGTGTAGTTGTGTGCTTAAAATTGGAGTCTAAATCTCGTTTAGAGTGCTAGTAATCTCCTCATAAGTCCACAGACCCTTATTTAGTCACAGAAACTTGACTTGGCCATAATGAGCTTTGGTTTTTGATCTGTGTGTGCTTGTTGCCTGTATTTGCTAAGTGCTTGACTCCTTTTGCTTAAAGAAGCACAAGGGTGCCCCCATTGTCCAATACATCCTCCAAATAAGCTCACAAGGTCAAGTCCTCTTGGCCTTTTGAAACTTGTGAAAGAAAGAACACCAAGCACAAACCTGCTTGTGTCAAAAAAAAAAATCAACCAGGCCACGTTTTTTTTAATCTTGATTAATTCTTGCTAAAAAGGGAGTAGTGGATTGAGTTTACAAGCATAACAAGTGTCACGTTTGGTTTGAGAAAGAAAAAATAAAAAAAAGATAAAATAGCAAAAACCATCATAGCATGGACTCGAACCCCCGACCTGTCGAGCAGGAGTGAAAGGGCTTACCATTGATCTATGAGGCTTTTTCTGTTAGCCTCCTAACACGTAGGATATTTAAACCTTTTCTCATTTTTGTTACCAAAAGCAAGCCGTGAGCAAATAAGCTCATTTTCAGCTTATTTGTTAAGCTATTTTACTTCTTTTCATTTTTCTTAGGATCCTTATTAAGTTTGAGACTTTTCTAGCTAATTTTCATATTTTTCCTTTTATTTAATTATTTTCTAGGATTTATTTATTATACGTTTTTTATAAAATCATTAAAAAATAGAAAAAATAGTTTTAATTTTCAGGAAAAATAGTTTTTAGCTTTTTAATAAATATTTTGAGGTTTACAGCTTATTAGGGTTTTAATTTGGCTTATTTTTAATTTTATATTAATTTAAGGTTTTTTATAAACTTTAAACATTTTTATAAAATTATTAAAAAGGTTTTAGGAGCTCTAATTTGTGTTTTTCTCTTAGTTAGAATATTTAGGATTTTTGAGAATTTTTTAGAATTTATTTGAAAACTTTTTATTTTTAGGAATATTTTAATATTATTTTATTAATTAAAAATCAAAGTTTTATTTTTCTTTCTTTTCCATTTTTCCTAGGTTCTTTGTCATTAATTAGGACTTTTCCCATTTTTAGAATAATTTTATAGCTTTTAGATTTATTTTTATAATTATTTTAAGTTTAATTAGTTTTTAATCATTTTTAATCATTTTTAGAGTTTTAAAAATAGTTTTAATAGCTTTTAATTTTTAGAAAATTACTTTTTAGTCTTCTAATAATATAAGTTAAGTAATTATTCAATAAAATCATATTTTGGACATTTTCATTAGTTATATTTAATTTTAGGGCTTTAATTAGCATTTAAAATTAAATATTTAATTAATAAAAGGTTTTAAAATATCTTTGTTGGATTTTTGTCTTTATTTATATTATTTTAGACTTCTTTTTAGTCTTTTTAATTATTGATTTTGTTTTTGGTCTTAGTATAATTTTTTTTTAATTTGGGTAGTTTTTCTACGGCTTTACGTTTACGTCTTTTACGTCGTAGTTTAATTTTAACGAAACCGTCTTCCATCTTCTCAATATTAATCTCAAATAAATACAAGTTAATTCACAACACATATACCTCCTTGGGAAACGAACTTTCTCTCTTTTATTTGATTAAGGGTCATTACTTGTGGTTTTCCTAAATCACTCGTTAATACTTACCGCTATTTTACGCTCTTTGTTTTCCTAAACAAGAGTCGTATTTTACTACAATCATTTTGGCGCCGCTGCTGGGGAGGTGTGTTGTGCTTTAATTTGGAAGCTTTTGTTTTTGATATTATCCATAAATAGTATTTGTGTTAAGTGGAACTCCCTTAACACGTATTATCGGTTTTCTTGGTTTTTCTTGTACAAATATTATTAATATATTGTATTAAGTATCACAATCAAAATACAATATCTCCAAAAGTGTGAAAACACAACCTTAATTGGGATTTGATCTCCTAATTATTGTATTCGAATCTCAAACAAAAAGAAAAGGCAAAAATAGATAAATACTTTCGTGAAGCTCGATTTTGAAAAATACAAACTATAAGGTGGGTATAAGGCGGGTATTATAAAATATACCCTAAGGAAAAAGGCTCTTAAGTGCTTCGCGCCGCCTCGTTTCCCCGCTTGCTTGTGAGTATTTTGAGATTGAAGGCTAATCGAGGGTTTTGCCGCCCAAAGTATTAATACGTATACTATATTTGCTTGGTTTTCTTTGTGATTAAACCCTCTTGAACAATTTGGTTTTCACCAAAGTTCTAAAGTCATTCGAAGGCGTTCACTCCACGTGATCGTTTTCATTCCTTTGAGGCTTCTTTAATCAAGAGTTTGATTCGAGGAGAGATTTTGTAGATTGTTGTCTACGAAGATACACCAAAATCCAAAAAAATTAAATATCATCAAAAACACAAAAAAATTGAAAATCCACAAAACAACCAAAAAGAATCTTCTTTGCTCACCTCCCATTCTTCGTGAAGTTTATGATCACTCGTAATCAAGCAAAACGAGCTCGTAAACGTCTTCAAAAGCAAGCAAATCAAGGATCGTTGATTGTTGAAGAACCTCCAATTGTTGAACCTATTGTAGAACAAGAAGTCGTCATGGCTAATCGTACTATGATGGAGTTGCTACAAGCACCCACCGAGGGTTTTGGAGAGGCTATTGTTATTCCCGCCATCCTTGCGGAGAATTTCGAGATTAAGACGGGTTTAATGTCGATGTTGCAAGCAAATAAGTTTCGAGGTCACGAGAAAGACAACCCGCATTACCACATTAGGAATTTCAACCGTCTCACCGCCACTAGCAAATTTAAGGATGTTCCGCATGACGCCATTAAGATGATGTTGTTTCCATACTCGTTGGATGGTCCCGCAAAAATTTGGCTCGAGAAAGAACCGCCAAATTCGATTTTGACATGGGCCGATCTCGTTTCTAAGTTTGTGAACAAGTTTTTTCCACCATCTAAAACAACACACTTAAAAAATGAGATTTCACGATTTGTGCAACGAAATAATGAAAGTTTTTCAATGGCATGGGAACGATTTAAAGAGATGTTACATGAATGTCCTCACCATGATTTTTCAGAATTGCATCAAATTGATACCTTTTATAATGGGCTTAATGATCATGAACGAGATTATTTGAACGCCGCCGCGGGTGGTAATTTTTTGTGCAAGACGACAAATGAGGCTTTACAAATCATTGAAAATCGATCTAAGGTTTATAGCCCTCGTAACACACCGAGTGTTGCCAATATGGGTTCGTCATCTTCGTCACAATCGTCTCGTAGCATTAACGCCTTACATGATGAAGCTAATGAGGAAAATCGGTTTTTTGATAGATTTGCTAATCTAATGTCCCATTGGAAGGCTCAAGAAGCTTCCAATTCCGCTTCGGTTAAAGCGGTTGCTAAGAGTTGTTTATCTTGTGGGGGAGCTCATGATCTTTCCGAGTGCATTACCGCGGATGGTAACACTTCGAGTGCTTATGTAGCAACGGGAACTTATAACCAAAACGGCCAAGGTTCCCGCCAAAATCAAGCTCCACCAAACCAAAATGTTAATAATTATCGAAACAACAACCAAGGTAATTACCAAGGCAACACACGCAATTACAACAAAGGGAATTATCAAAGTGGGAATGGACAAATCTCTAATCAAAACCAAAACCGTGATTTTCAAAACACTACACAAGGTTTTCAAAATGCTCACACGAAAAATTTGCAAGGAGAATTTTTGGATTATGCAAAAGCAAATGATGCTAAATTTGATAATATGCAACGTGAGATGATTAGCTTAAGATCCGAGTTGAAAAACGAGCTTAAAAATGAACTTGCTAATGAACTTAAAACTCATGCTAACAAAATGGAAGGAAATGTCCAACGTCTTCAACAAAACCAACAAAAGATGGAATTAGGACAACATGAGATTAAGCAAGAGTTATTGAAAGCGGATGCTAGGCAATCAAAATTTGAGGACCGAATGGCTAAGATGTTTGAAGCAATCATGTGTAAGCCCTCTTCTTCGGGTGGTCTTCCTAGTGATACCATTAACAACCCGAGGGGAGAATTGAAGGTTGTTGCTACACGAAGTGGTAAAACTTTCAAGGAACCAATCTCTCGTCCAAGTACTTCTACGGAGAAGGAAATCGAGAAAGAACCCGAGGTGATGGTCGAAAAGGAGCATATTACAATCCCACGAAGTACCGCTCAAACCACACCTACGGTTACACCAATACCAATTGTGGAACCCGAGTTTCCAAGGCCGTTGCCTAATGACCAACCCACACCACCTTTACCTTACCCTTCGAGACGAAACAAAGAGAAAGCACAAGAACGGAACAATTATCAATTTGAGCTATTTATGAAAATGTTTCGTGATCTACATTTTAACATAAGTTTTGCCGATGCTTTAATCATGATGCCTCGATTCGCCGCAAACTTCAAAAGTATGCTTAACAACAAAGAAAAGTTACAACAAACGTCTAGTTGTTCATCGGTTTTTCTAAGCCGCATACCACAAAAAGTCGGTGATCCCGGTAAATTTTTGATTCCGTGTGCTATTCAAGATATGGAGGAATGCTACACCTTGGCCGATCTTGGCGCTAGTATTAATTTAATGCCTCTCGAGATCTTCAAAACGCTTTCGCTCCCGGCTCTTACTCCTTCGAACATGTCCATCGAGATGGCCGATCATTCTACGATCATGGCATGTGGAGTAGCCGAGGACGTTTTCGTTAAAGTCGGAAAGTTTTACTATCCCGTTGACTTTATCGTTGTAGACATTCCCATCGATCGAAAAGTTCCTCTCATTTTGGGTCGTTCATTTTTGGATACATCAAGAGCACTTATCGATGTTCATGCTCGAAAAATCACCCTTCGTTTCAATGAAGAAGAACTTGTCATCAATGCAACACAAAACTCCAATCTTTCTCATGTCTATTCTATTGCAACTTTAAACCATGGTGACTCGACCAATGTCATTTGCAAAGAATTTTCACCAAGAGTTTTAGGGAATGTCGCCAAAAACAATTTACCATTTCCTCCGCCGGTGGAGGTTATGAGTGCTAAGCCTACAAGGAAGAAACCATCAATACTTGAATCGAAAAATCCTTCGCCTCATCTCGAACATTCATTCTTGAAAAGTATTGATAAGTTGCCGGTTTCTACGGAAGATCTTTCGGATGATGAATATGTTGACCCCAATGGGGAGGTTTTCTTCGTCGATAAACGTTTTGAGAACTTGCCACCACCAAAACCAAAACGGTTTCAAAATGTGAGAATTTTTAGTGTAACTAACATCGTCTTAGAAACACCGAATATTTTCGACATAATCAAAAAGGGTTTTCATAAGGAGAGTTCAAAAGATAACAAAGGAAAAGATCTTAAATGTGATTTAATTGATTTTTCTACAAATCTAACTCCGTCATCACACCGTGTTTTGAGTGCTACAAACTCGTCTACTCCTTTTGACGATGATTTGTGTGGTTCTAGTATGGGGGAAGCCCCTTATGTTCCCTCATCCTTGTCCACCGAGGACGAGATATTCGATCCCGGAATTTCATGTAAAGGGAAATCTCGGTCTTCCACCGATGCAATAAATGGAAACTATATCTATTTGCTTGGTGCGAGTCTACCTCGAGTAGCTCAAACGTTTGTCTTACCAATTGTCTCACCCTTCTACTTCTCATCTATTTTCTTCAAACTCTTTGAGTTTATGGCACATGTTGAAGTGGCGTTAAATTGTTTTTTCCATGGAAACGGGAACGCCATTTTCGACCCCGGTATTTTGCATCACTTAAGGACTTAGTCCTTTATGCCGGTTGCTTTTTGGGCCTTGTTTATCATGTAAGCCCCGCCAAAAATTGACCACACCATGATTTTCCCTAAATGTTCACATTTTAAGGGGATCGAGTCGAGCTCATGACTCGGTAATCAAAAACGAGGTGCCTCGTGGGGGAGATCCCATGCTTATCTTTTATATTCACTAATAAGGGGACTTGTACCCTTCCAACTCGTTGTCTCGTGGTTGTTTGTGATTGTGTTATCTAGATCATCATCATCATCTACGATTGAAGACTCTCGTGTTCGTTTACGTGAGCCTCCATCGTTCGTTTGAAGAAGTTTTTCACGATTCCATGACATATCCTTTATTGTTCTAACAATTATCTTTTAGCATAATTAATAAACGGCTTTAGATATATTGTTGATCACCCTTTCCATGCTAGATCCTAAGCATTCGATTCTTCGTCTCTAGTATGGGGGTGCTCCACCTTTAGACTCGAAACATTGAGGACAATGTTTACTTTTAGTATGGGGGGGTGAATAGGTACTTGCTTTGCTACGCCCTCACGTTTTCCAACTTTCAATGTTTTGTTTTGCTAATAAGGCTAAAAATGGCCAAATTTTAAAATTTTTCTTACTTTTCATAAGTGTTTTTAAGACACGAATGTATATTTTCCGATGGGTAGAATAAGAGTTAATTTTTGACTTGATGGGCATTTGGAGCCATTTACATTCCTTAACCCGCTCAATTCAAGTTTTGCTAGACTTTTATATAGGGAGCTTTAAAACGCGAAAGTCTTAATTCATTCGGGTTAAGAACAAGAACTTTTCGCAAGTTCCTATAATTGATTCTAGAAAGTCACTTATCAAGGGAACTTTAAAACGCATTCTCTAAACTTGAAAAAGTCCAAGAAAGTGCAAGATCCTATAGGTGGCTTGAAAACCCAAAACTTTGATTTGATTTAGTCTTAATGAAAGCTAATCCAAATTTGGCTTAATTTTGACTTGCATGGCTAAGTATTCACGAGTCTCTTTAATTAGAGGTCTTTATATAGTGAAGAACGAGAAATGATAGAGTTAGACAAGTGATCATGCTAAACGTAGAACATGAAAATGTTCTTTCAAAAACTCATATGTTTTTAATTGTGGCTTTTTCTTCCCATAAGATCAATGCATTAGGAATAAATCATAATTGCAATAAGTAAGGTCGTACGATTTGAAAGGTTACTTAGCCTCTAGCGCAAGATCGTTTAAAAGTTGCTCGGGGTTGAATAGAGTTCATAGCCAAGGCATAACTTATTGAAGCGGGACGCGAAGATTGGCGATTATCCAAAAAGGCCCTAACAAGGCATGAGGAGCTCTATTTTTGCTAAAGATCCAAAGATGATGTGAAGTATCATTGTTCCTAAATCAATATGAAGGATCGAGACACACGACGAGAAGCTATTACTCCCCTAAAGAATGGAGAAAGTCTATCCAAAAAGACCCTAACAAGGTATGAGGATAAATATATCCAAGTCCGAAAAGGAGGCGGATCGTTGTATATCAAAATCCAAAGTAAAGATTGAAGAAAAATGATGAAGTCGTGGTCCTATATGAAGAATCTCTCAAAAACGTCAAGTGAAGAAATTCCAAAAATATGAAGAGAAGACCATAATTTCGAGAACGTCTTCCCAAGATTTGAAGTATGAAGTACATGCCAAATATCGGTCCGAGAAAGGTCTCAAATCGTGAAACGAGTTATGCCAAGATATGAACTTAAGGAGATACACGAGAAGCCGTTTTAAAAGATTTTGTCCTTCGGCTAACTATTGATCAAATCGTGCTACTTTGCTTTCGGACTAATAACTACTCAAATAAGTCAATATGAATCACTTGTGATCCATGACAAATAGATAAAAAATGCTAGTAACCCATTTCCTTTTATAATAACTAGGATTGCGGGGAGAAAAAGTATTACACAATTTGGACGTATGAGTAGTGTTAGCATTGTGACTTGTACCAACAATGATCTTGTTTTTGCACTTAGCATGGAATGTATGACAATCAAGGATGACGAAGTTTACTCTAAGAGACATTGACTTGTTTCTATTCTTTGACCCTAAAAGTCACTTTTTAGTGATGAAAATCATACATTATGTCTTTACACATCATCGTAGTATGTTGCAAGTCTTTTACTCTTCAATAAAGGTTAATAAAATTGAACTTTGGTGATGCTTAGATACTTTATTCTAGCATTGCGTGAGGGCACGACAATGGCTTAGTATGGGGGAGTGATGAGATGGCATTTGTACATGATCTCATCGTTCTTTTCGGGCTTATTAATGCATTAAAATGTCATAAAATACCATATATATGCTTGTTTGTTTACGTGTGTATTTTAGGTATGGATATCGTGAAAAAGACAAAAGATCACAAGATACAAGGAAAAAACGAACACGAGAAACGAAGTCGTACAAAGAACCGGGCCCTAATCATGGAATTCTCATCAAATACCCTTAAAGACTTGAAGACAAACAAGATTGATCCTCATTCTTTGAAGAAATGACACTTAAAACCCTTGTATATTAATAATTACAAGTTTGGTCCCTTAAGTTTGTCAAAATTGCAAAAAGGTCCTTCAACTTTGAAGAAATGGCAAGATTAGTCCCTCAACAAATCAAAATTGCCAATTATGGTCCCTCATGAAGTGAAAGACATAATGAAGACCTTTGAAGATCAACATTGTCCAAGTTCAGCCCTTTAAAAATCACAAAATGGCAAAATCAATCCTTTGAAACATTTTGGAAAAGTTTTGTGCCAAAAATGTTAAGTGTGGAAAGTTATTTGCAAAGGGAAATAAGTTTTAAGGCTGAAAAACTTAGTTTGCCAAAAATCCCAAAAGAGAAGGACCAAAGGTGTCAAAAATGAAACATTCAAACATAAACTGGCGCTTAACACCTTACTTTCCCCCAAATTAGGATCAAACGTGTTACTGTGCATCTTTTTACACCCCAGAATTTACCTCCACTAAACCAAGGTTAAAATCCAATTCACCTTGCACACGAGTAATTCCCACACCCCAAAACCCATCCCACGCACAAACTCACCAATCCCACGCCTGTGGACCCCAACCCCCAATTCCCATTCCACCAATCAAAAAACACCTTGGTCCCCAAGGCTTATGACGTGTCCAAATTGAACGACCAAGATGTATGGCTTCCTCCCAAAGCAAAATGAACGAAGGAGATCAAGATTTGACAGCTCAATCACCAAAAACCGTCTAGAAGCTTTAGGGGTATTTTTGAGATTTTTATGTATTAGGGTTTGTATTTTTTTGATTCTAGATAGTTCTAAGAGTACTATAAAAGGAGACCCAGCCTGTTGGTGATCCCTTGTTCCAGTTTTCCTTCTTAAAATCTTGTAATTCCTTTTATTTAATAAAAGTTGGTGTTTGTTTAAAAAAGCATTATAATTCCTTTTTATTTATTTAAAGTTGGTGTTTGTTTGTGAAGGAAAACTGTGTTCCATTTGGTGAAAGAATTTTGTGGTTCAAAAATTGTTTCAAGGTTTTTGGAATTTGAGAAATTTTGGTCAGAATTTGTTCTACAGGATTTGGTGTTAGAGGTTCATTAGTTTGTTGAATTAGTGTTTAGAAAACGTTTTAAGAAGGTTTTAAAAGTTTTGGAAAGGTTTTAAGAAGTAAGAAAAGTAAACAGAAAGTTATATTGGATTGTATTTTTCTTGTTTGCTTTGATTTGTCATTAACAGGTTGAAAAGGTGTTGATATTTGTTCATGCACATGCCTCCAGCCTTGTGGGAGGAGGATTTAACATCCTCTAGGGCTTTGGATGTAAAGCCCTAAGGTAATCTTCTTTTATCTTTGGAAAATTTCAGAAAAAGCCTGTTTTAAGTGATTGATTTGATTTGGTATTGTAAGTGTGATAAAGCTGCTTGATTTGTGTTTATGTGGTGTCATATGCATGCTAGATGCTAATTAAACCAGATTGAATAGGTTTTGTTAGGTTTTGATTTATAAAAGTTGGTTTTCAGTTTTTAAAGAGGTGTTTGGAAACAGGTTTAAGCAGGGGAAAAGGATTTGATTTGTGTTTGATTAGGTGTTAGAGCAATTGAAATAGATTAAGATAGGGTGTTAGTTAGTGGTAAGATTAATTTGGAACAAGTTTTGAGTAATTTGTGAGCTTGAAAAAGAAAAATAGCTTAGCTAAACCTGCATAACCACTAATCTTCCTGTTTTGTTAATTTTTATGCTTGATCTTTGTAATCTGTTGAAATGTTAGGGTTATTTAAGGATTGATTTGGTTTGTGTGCTATTTGGTGTAGTTGTGTGCTTAAAATTGGAGTCTAAATCTCGTTTAGAGTGCTAGTAATCTCCTCATAAGTCCACAGACCCTTATTTAGTCACAGAAACTTGACTTGGCCATAATGAGCTTTGGTTTTTGATCTGTGTGTGCTTGTTGCCTGTATTTGCTAAGTGCTTGACTCCTTGTGCTTAAAGAAGCACAAGGGTGCCCCCATTGTCCAATACATCCTCCAAATAAGCTCACAAGGTCAAGTCCTCTTGGCCTTTTGAAACTTGTGAAAGAAAGAACACCAAGCACAAACCTGCTTGTGTCAAAAAAAAAAATCAACCAGGCCACGTTTTTTTTAATCTTGATCAATTCTTGCTAAAAAGGGAGTAGTGGATTGAGTTTACAAGCATAACAAGTGTCACGTTTGGTTTGAGAAAGAAAAAATAAAAAAAAGAAAAAAATAGCAAAAACCATCATAGCATGGACTCGAACCCCCGACCTGTCGAGTAGGAGTGAAAGGGCTTACCATTGATCTATGAGGCTTTTTCTGTTAGCCTCCTAACACGTAGGATATTTAAACCTTTTCTCATTTTTGTTACCAAAAGCAAGCCGTGAGCAAATAAGCTCATTTTCAGCTTATTTGTTAAGCTATTTTACTTCTTTTCATTTTTCTTAGGATCCTTATTAAGTTTGAGACTTTTCTAGCTAATTTTCATATTTTTCCTTTTATTTAATTATTTTCTAGGATTTATTTATTATACGTTTTTTATAAAATCATTAAAAAATAGAAAAAATAGTTTTAATTTTCAGGAAAAATAGTTTTTAGCTTTTTAATAAATATTTTGAGGTTTACAGCTTATTAGGGTTTTAATTTGGCTTATTTTTAATTTTATATTAATTTAAGGTTTTTTTATAAACTTTAAACATTTTTATAAAATTATTAAAAAGGTTTTAGGAGCTCTAATTTATGTTTTTCTCTTAGTTAGAATATTTAGGATTTTTGAGAATTTTTTAGAATTTATTTGAAAACTTTTTATTTTTAGGAATATTTTAATATTATTTTATTAATTAAAAATCAAAGTTTTATTTTTCTTTCTTTTCCATTTTTCCTAGGTTCTTTGTCATTAATTAGGACTTTTCCCATTTTTAGAATAATTTTATAGCTTTTAGATTTATTTTTATAATTATTTTAAGTTTAATTAGTTTTTAATCATTTTTAATCATTTTTAGAGTTTTAAAAATAGTTTTAATAGCTTTTAATTTTTAGAAAATTACTTTTTAGTCTTCTAATAATATAAGTTAAGTAATTATTCAATAAAATCATATTTTGGACATTTTCATTAGTTATATTTAATTTTAGGGCTTTAATTAGCATTTAAAATTAAATATTTAATTAATAAAAGGTTTTAAAATATCTTTGTTGGATTTTTGTCTTTATTTATATTATTTTAGACTTCTTTTTAGTCTTTTTAATTATTGATTTTGTTTTTGGTCTTAGTATAATTTTTTTTAATTTGGGTAGTTTTTCTACGGCTTTACGTTTACGTCTTTTACGTCGTAGTTTAATTTTAACGAAACCGTCTTCCATCTTCTCAATATTAATCTCAAATAAATACAAGTTAATTCAAAACACATATACCTCCTTGGGAAACGAACTTTCTCTCTTTTATTTGATTAAGGGTCATTACTTGTGGTTTTCCTAAATCACTCGTTAATACTTACCGCTATTTTACGCTCTTTGTTTTCCTAAACAAGAGTCGTATTTTACTATAATCAAGGATGATGGGCTAGAGTATGGCTTAGGAGCACGAGATCGATGATCTTGGACATTTTGAGTGGTAGTTAATAAAGCAAGTGGATTAGCCGTCTTTGCAACTCGTTCAGCTCGAATCTCATTTGCTGCATGCTGAAATTGTTTCAAGATATCAAAGAGAGTGTGATAGTTTACCTTGTCTAACTGCTTCTGTTGTTTCACCAAAGTGACAAAACGTGTCCACTCTGGTTGGAGTTGTTGTAGAAATTGCACATTGACTTGCATGGTGGAGACTTCCAAGTTGTTTCTTGTCATATCATTCATCATCTTGTAAAATCTTGAATAATAGGACTCAATTGATTCTCCATCCAATGCAGTAAACTTACCAAAGTTCCAAAACAAGTTTGTTTTGACATCTTGTTTGTTGAGAGACTCTCCTTGTTGCAAGCGTTCAATGGCCGTCCACATTTCTTGTGCTGTAGGACATGCATCGACTGTGGAATAAATATCATCTCCAATTCCACTTAGGATCATATAGATCGCTTCTTTTTCTGCATCATGCCAAGCACGTTTCTCGGGTGTAAGGTCAGATAAAGTTTCCTTTTTCTTTGTTGCAGGTACTTCTGGACATGTGTCTGTGGCTGGTGTATAAGGAACATCAATTTCAGAAAAGACATATGGGCCATGGTTAATACATTGTCTCAAGGCATCACCATTAGGTCTTGTATCAAGATAGCGAAGAAAGCGTGATTGCCATTGAGCATATCGACCAGCCACAAGCATTGGTGGTCTCTCTTTATTACCCGCGACCATGATGTTGTTGTTCGTCACACGATATTCTGCAGTAGAATCCATCCCAAAATTCTCTGAAATGATGAAGTGAATATGGATCTTAAGTAGATTTGTTGTGATTGTTGTTGTGGTTTAAATTCCGAAAATTGCAATTTTTCTCCAGGCCGACAATAAATTCTCCAGTCCGACAAAAACGGTAGTCCAAAAATTTTGTAATCGCCAAAATTTGAAATCGAGCTAGAAATGTCCTAAAACTAGTATGGAAAAAATTTGAATTTACTTGACGAAAAAATTTTAACTCTTTTTTTTTTTTTTTTTTTTTTTTTTTTTTTTTTTGATCTTCGTGTAAACGATATTACGAAACTAGTCTAGATGGTGGCTAAGTCGAAAAAATACTCGAACAAAAATTAGCTAAACAAGTCATCGGAATGTTCATCGGAATGTGCCATCGGAATGTCCATCGGAATGTTGCTTAGATCGGAATGTCCTTTTGATCGCAATGTGCACCTGTCGGAATCCTCCAGATCGCAATGTGCACCTGTCGGAATACTCAGATCGCAATGTGTACCTATCGAAATCCCAGATCGGAATGTGTACCTATCGCAATGTGGCAGTCGCAATGTGGGCAGAGTAACGTTTCAAGATTGCCTTAAATCCGTCGCAATCCAGATCGCAATAACGATCGGAATGTTCAGATCGGAATAAGGGGCTATCGCAATGCTGATCGCAAAGTAAAACCCTAGGGTTATTGCGATCGAAACCGTACTTACCTTTCCTAAATTCAAGCTGTCGCAATAATGGTGCTTTTTCTTCCAACTTTTTAGGCAACGGTTTTTGGCAACTTTTAGGCAACAAATTAGCAACTTTTAGGCAACAAATTCGTGATTTTTACCAAACCAAAACAACCAAATCTCTAGAACAAGTATATAGATGATTTGTAGCAAGATAAAGAACACGAAAACCACAAAAAAAATTTGAATTCGAGTTGATTTATGGAAGAAATCACACGAATCAAATATAAGAAGAACAACCAATAACAAATCTACCCCGTGGCGATTGATACCAATTGTTGTCCCTAATATTATGATTGTATAATACGAATTAAGGTAGAAAGAAAGGAAGAAATGAGATGAATTTTAGAGAGAGAAACTAGAGAGAGAAAAGAGAGAGAAGTGTGTGAACTTGGTGAGATTAGATTAGAGAGAAGTGAGAAATACAAATGACCATCCACCCTCCTAACATGCTAGGAGGGTAGTATATATAGTCCACCCACATGCGGGCTTTAATGGACTATATATTGGGCCGGGCTTGTATTTTGGACTTTAATTAGTTCAAATCCAAGCCCGTGAATCACGACTAAATAACTACTTATTACAACGTTCTAATAAATAATACAATAGAAACCTATGACCGAACATTCTTGTTTGACTCAATATTTTGAGGCTAACATCATATGTGGCTAGGATTGGAGTCGCGTAGGAATGCATTTAGAAGGAGATCCCCGTTCTTTCTTAGTTTATTTCTATGTGTTTTGAATAAGTGATACTTTGTGGACACCTTTATGATGTTTTGTTTGTGGTAATTGTTTGTCTTGGGTAAGAGGTAGGACTATTACCTACTTGCCTAGACTCCTGTATTTTGTGGAGATATTATCATGACATTTGTGTCACCATTTTATGACATTTCCATTTCATTTAGTTATCTCTATAGACACGCCATGTTGTGATGATATACATACGTCGCGCCCCATATTCCGCCATGTTGGGGTGTGACACCCCATATCGAAGGAAAACTTAGATCGTGAAGATCAATTGAAGAGCCATATATGGAACGAATGACTTTCCCGGAAAGTGAACCATCATCTGAGATAAATCGCCACACCCATTTTAGTAAGAGCGCACGATTAAGAGAAAAAAAACTGGAAACTCTCAATCCACCATTCTTTTTGGAAGCTAAAACTTTATTCCAAGCTACCCATGTGATCTTCTTATCAGAAATATCCATTCCATTAAAAAACTGCCTCCTGATACCCTCCATTGTGTTGAGATCCATTTGGAGCCCTAAAGAGTGACATATTGTAAATTGGAGACACGCCAATAACTGATTTCAGAAGTGTAAGACGACCCCCAATTGATAGAGTTTTCAACTTCCATTTGGATAACCGGCTAAGAAGTTTAGACAAAGTATCGTCTCAAGCTGAAATACGAGATGAAGATTGACCGACCTTAACCCCGAGATATCTAAAGGGACTGTTCATAATCGAACACCCTATAGATGTCGCGGCGGATGACATAGTGGAACTATCAACTCCCACCCCTAAGAGTTGGCTCTTATGAACGTTTATTTGTTTTTTTTATACTAATAAAATTATGTTGGATAAAAGAGGTTTATAAATCAAACAAATCGCATAAAAGTGTAGTTAATTTACATATAATTTAATTTAATGTATTTTTTTCTCAATTCAATATATTAAAAAAAATTATTGTAACTGAAAACAATTAACAAATAATCAAGTCACCAACAAGTTACTTTCTTATCCAACATGATTTTGCGCCGACTTAATTTTCTGACGACACACCATCAACACTTTCATCGATCACCGCCATCTTTATGACTAGAGGAATAAAAGTTTTGCTAAATATAATTTTAATGGAAATGAATCAAAACTAATATGATGACATAAAAAACTTAAAAAGTTGTGACAAATTATCTATTTCAAAAAGGGAAATTTTCAAAAAGGGTCTAAAAGGGAGCGGACTCTTGCAAATTTATCCTAAAATCTTGTCTTGCCAAAAATGAAGAATATGTAATTCCTTAATAATTTCTAAAGAGAGAAAATTAGTATATACTAAGTGAAAAGTGAAACAACCAAACACCCTTTTTTTTGCTTTTCTAAAAAAAGAGAGGTTTATGTACCCATGTCCATTAGATGGACATGGGCCGCCGGCCAAGCCCACTTGATTTGGACCGCTTTACTTACAATGTTATACAATACTAACTATGAGCTCGCTAATACTATCGTTGGAGTAACCAAGACTTCTAACGGTAAAACCGTATTCCTAACAATCTCCCCCTAAGGGAGGTCACTCTAACTTACAATGTTATAAACCTAACATACGATACTAGTCTTTATTCTTGAGCTCGTAGTCCATCCTTTCTTTTTCTTTTTCTTTTTCTTTTTCTTTGTGAATATATTGTGGTAGTGTTTTGGCTTTAGGCTTTGAGCATGTTCCTTTAACTTTGATTTGTATGTGATTCTTGCCTCCTTGTGACTTCTGATTTCTTGAAATTTTATAGTAGTACACAACAGAAGTCTTGATCTTTTGCTTTCTTGAAATATTTGGAAGTCTTTATCTTTAAGTATGAGCATGTGGAGACGACTTCATTTGGTACACCGCGACGCCACCGTCTTGATATGCACCAACGTATAAACACCGATGAAATGCTTTGACATTTCGCCCTAACTCGGTAGCATTTTACCTCTAGTCGGTGAAGACCGTTAGAAAGTATTAGACACCGTACCTCTGACAGGTAGATTCATTTAAGAACCTCCTTGACAGGGTTTCGTGGGTGTATTAGCCCTTTCTCTTTACTCGACCGTCTCAAAGCAAACTGTGAACGTAAGAGTGAATCATTTAAATAGTATTATTCTCCTGATTAAAGCCGTCAATTCAGATTCCTGGAACTAGTTTGTTTCAATTAAGAATCGCACCGACATTGCTTTTCAGTTGTCACAAGCTTAATTCAGGTAGAATCTTGCAAGTTACATACCGTAGTGTTATTTGATGTTGACACTAGAAGGATCTTCATTCCTCACTGTGACTACCTAAGAGTGTCACTCTAAATGTTCTGGCAAGATCACAAGGATATTGCGTAGAGGTCTGGAACAAGTGTAACACCCCATATTGATAATGGAATGTCACGCGTAATTATGGCGTGTCATCAAAGCATACAAGGATAAATGTCTAAAACATTACATGACCATAGGGATAACCGGAATCAAACATCGGTTCCCAAACATAAGCCCAAAACATAATAAAACAAAAGAAATGAATGAAAGACTAAACAAGCATAAGTATATGAAGGCAAAAAGGAAAAGAAGTCTCTAGCAGCTTCCATCCTATGCACGTCCTCCAAATGCTCGAGTCTTTCCTAGGGTACCTGCCGTTTTGGGACATGGAAAGGAAAGTAACGGCTGAGCAAAACGCTCAGTGCACGGATATAGACATAGTAAGAATGACTAAAACATAATAAAGACTTAATAGCAGCGGAAATGTATAAGTCCTGGAAAACCTGGAACATGTTCATAAAACTGGTTTTATAGTTTGAAAAACCTTATGTTTATCTTATGAAAACTGTTTAACATATTTTACCATTAGCCAATATAGGTCATGAAAATCCACCGTGTATGAATACTTGGAGGGGTGACCTCATCATGCAAATTAGAGGGGCTGCCTCTAATTTAATATACTGGTTCTGGGTAGGAGGGATCAGCTCCTTGTGAAGGATGCAAGGCACACACCATATTCACCATGAAATCTTGACTGAAACATGTAACTAGGATGCACCCATACGCCCCACATGATAAATATAATAATATGGCCAAAAGCTGAAGGGACACCACGAGCAATCACTCCGCCGTGGGGAAGTCATAACACCAGTGCCTCTAGTGTTATGGTTATGGTACCTCCATAACTAGGTGAAATTGGTCATGCATGTATATGGCTATATGTATTCTAAATTAAACATAAGCAAATCAAACATATAAACTTATACTACGGGAAAACAGTTGGCTGCATACGGGGAATCCTAATAAGGAAAGAATGTCCATACTGAAAGGACGGGAATCCGTACCGTATGTCTAGTGAACGAAGAAGACGAACAGAGAGGAATCCTACTTCCATATCACTAATGCTACATGAATACATACGTGAATAAGTATCTGACTACTAAATACGTAACTGGTTTATATCATGTCTTAGCTTATTTTATATGTTCATATCATGTTTTACTGTTTAAAGTCTTTAACTGTATTTATCTTATATTATGTCTATTCTGATTAAGTATTTCTGGTATTTCATGTATTATTATACTTACTGTGTAATAATAAGTAACTTTCCAAAATAGCAGGTTTCCTAAAATAGAAAGTTACCAAAAATAGAAAAAGTTTCTAAAAATAGAAAGTTTCCAAAAATAGAAAGTTTCCAAAAATAGAAAGTTTCCAAAAATAGAAAGTTTCCAAAAATAGAATTACTGCTTAAAATATATAAGTTTCTAAAAATAGAAAGTTTCCATAAATAGATCAGCTGCCTTAATTAAATAAATTTCAAAAAAATAGAAAGTTTCCATAATTAGATATAAGCTGGTTAAATAAGCTAAGTATATAAGCCTAAGTGTTTTTCTGATTATTTTCTAAGTCATAATGATATAATGTATAGTTTATTAATTATTTCATGTAATTTAAATAAACTATAGGTTAAAAGTATTTAATTAAAATATATCATGTTTTTAATTAAATATAGTTAAATACTTAGGTTAAAACATGTATTATTATTTATTAATATTATAACCTAAGTCATGTTAATTAATTAATTATAACCATGGTTTTTAATAATTAATTAATTATAAGTCTAAAATATAAAATACTTAGGTTAATAATTTCATGATCTAATAATTAAATTATAACCTAAGTCATGTTATTAAATTAATCATGTCATACTGATTAATTTAATTTTAACATATGATTATATAAAAAAAAATCTTAACATAAACCGTGAACCGGATCTTGACTAGAAATCATGAACCGGACATGAAATCGACACCATACCCCGAACCACTTCGGGGTTCCCCTTGTCTTGCTGCTGCCGTGGGACCCACACCACCCAACCGGGACCATATGGTCTCGGTGGTGGTCGAGTAGCCAAACCAAGACCCCCTTGGGGTTCGATTTAGGCGCCGACCAACAAACACCCCTAAAACAACCCTTTTTGATTTACCGAATAACCCTTTTCATGTTAGATCTATGTTTTTAATTAGGTTTTAAAACCATCATGTTCTTAATTAATTATTAGATAAAATCAAAAAGAAAAAGGGTAAAAAGAATATACCGAGTGCGTGGATCTAAACGAGGATGAACAAACACGAACACTTGCACCAAAAACCAAGATCAAAATCAAATAAACACCCTCCTTGGTGTGTTTATGTGTGGCGGCCAAAAATAAGAAGAAGAGGAGAAGGAGAAAACTTTTTAGGGTTTTTGGTGTTTTCCTGTAAAGTGAAAAATGACCAAAATATTTCCTAATTCCTTGTTTTAGTAAAAATTGATGGGCTAAGCCCATCTTCCCTCCTTAATTTCGTGGTATGGGGCCCACATGGGGTAACCCATACATTTCCTGAGTCTAAATATTATATTGTGTTCTCGTGTGTTCTCGTGTTCGTAATTTACGTGTTTTAATTAGTTATCGATCGTGACTTAATATATTTATTCGTGTTCGTAATAAATATATATATACGTAATTAATATTGGCTCGTGATTTAATTACGTTCATGATCGCATGTTCGTGATTAATTATTGTTTAAATAATTATTGCGTGTTCGTGCGTAATAAATACTTATCGTGTTCTAACACGTACGTAATACGTAAAATCCTAACACGTAAACGTAATCGTACTATAAAAGGAAAGTTTTAATCTAGTACGTATGATCTTAAGGGTACTATTCATGGTAAAAGCATGCGGGTTTTACAATCTTCCCCCTAAAGAATAATTCGTCCCCGAATTATAGATAACGTAACTGAAAGAGAAACATACCCGAATCAAACTGAGAGGGTATGTAAGATTAATGAACGTACAGGTGACATGGTAGAAGGAACGTGGAACGTGACATGTCTTGAAAGGACATGGAACGTGACGTGACTGAAAGGACATATCTAATTGATGAGAGAAAACGGATAAAAGTCCGGATGAACTTGTCCGTTTCTAAGTGGCCTCCCTCTTGGAACGGTTCCTTCAGAAGATCTTGACACTAATGATAAATCTTGGTCCTCCTGACCTTGACTTGGAATACGAAGTAATTCTTGGTTATCAACGGAAGGTAGATCCCCTAAATTCGATCGAGGAAAATAAGAGTTAACGTGCTAGGGTAACTGAAACGTTACGATGCACGACAATCTGATTTAACTGATAATTAGAAACGATGCGCGAGACATAAAGAAACGTAGTACGTGAAAAATTTTGAACGTGATACGTGAAAATTTTTGAACGTGCTACGTTTCTTTATGGCGAGTGTAGTATGAGTAAACATATCGTGATCCATGATACGTGTAACATATCTTGATCATGATATGAGGAACGTGGAATGAACATGACATGTGAAACATATCGTGGTCATAGAATATAATGGCGGTAACGCCAAACGCTACAAGGTGAGACGTGGAATATGACGTGAAACGTCTATCTGATGATGGAGAGTTATACTAAACTTGGGTCTGGTCTCTCAAGTTCTTGCAAAACTTCCCAGAACGAAATGAACGTAAAATCGTAAGCCCGAATACGATCATGAACGTGAATAGTGTCATGAACGCGAGCGCGAAAGCAAGTCGTGGAATCAGAATGAAGACGTGAAGTAATTTAGGAGTACAATTGCGAATCTTTGTCTGACCCGATAGCTGAGGGATTACCAAGTGGTCGGATGAGCCTTGGCTGGAACATGTCCGATCAATCTGTTGGTTCTGCAATCCTTGCGGATGTAAGGATTCTGCAGACTTGATCAAACTGTTTGCAATAACCCAGATAGCATCATGCTTCTTCTGAGTTTGCGTTAATCTGGTAACCAAAATCCATGGAGATCTTGTCCCATTTCAATTCACAATTTCAGATGATGAAAAACATCCCAGTCTATTGGTGTCCTATCTTAACCTGTTGGTATGACAGGTACTTAGATATGAACGTAAGTGTATCTTGCTTCGTAGAACTTGATACATAGGAGTTTGCGAAACTCTGAGTCTCTGAATCTAGACTTCTCCTAGCGTAGGATTTTCTAGAACACCTAATGTAGTGTAGGGTTCTCACTTTTACGCATAAGTTGAGTCATGGTAAGATTAACCGTAGAAACCCATGTGATTCAGCGTGTCACTATAATCAAATAGAACTGATATTGGAAAAATATCTAGGGTAAAATTTCTCTTGTCATAGAATTTGCAACATAGTTCAGATATGGTCTTCCTGTTCTTCTCTGGGCTTAAAGGAAATCAGGTTATCCTTAATGAAAACACTGATGAATTTGCTATGAGTTCATGGAAACTCATTCTTATAATGTCGTTGGAGCATTGATGAGACTAATTCAAAATCATAAATCTAGCAGACCGAGTCGTGTACGAATAGCAGTCATGGACATGTCTTGCTTTTTCACTCGTCACTGTTGGCAGCATGATCATGAGTTCGATCTTGGAAAAGTGATTAACACTATAAGGTCGATTAGATATGTTGTCAATACGTGGAGGAGAAAAACGGTCATGAATTGTGATTTATTTTAAATCGACGGTAGTCGACACATAATTTCATGGTACCATTCTTCTCCTTGTAGGTTCTTCTGGAATGTATAGGAATATTTTGGAATAATCAACTGGCTATGCGTAAAAGGACTTAAGTAGTCGTGTCTTACTGACAGCTAGAAAATTTTAGCAACCATGGCTAACAACGCACATGCTTGTAAGCATAAATAATTGTACAGATTTTCCTGATGGAAAATCGAGCTGAATGTATTCAGGAGCCTGAACATTACTGTACATAATTATGAATTGTAGCATGGTGTGCTGTTCATAGTCCATAATTAGGATAAAATTCATCTCGTGTCTGTCCGAGGAAATGCGTTAGCAGCTTGGATCTCATCATTAAGCTGAAGGAAAACCTTCGTATGCGTGGGAATACGAAAGGCGCCCTTCATGGTCATGAATATATGAATTATGGTGAAGGAATTGAAAGTGACATCGGCAACGTGACAGTTCTCACTGATGCGCCGATAATGGTATTGAAATTCTTGTGGCCTGATTAATACATGGCACAACAAAATAGATATACCCTTGGAGGGTACCCTGAATTTCTTAGAAATGTTCCATAGTTGGACGTGAGTCATATGTCTTGACTCGTTTCTTGGAACAATAAGCATGACATATGTCTTGACTGGTGTCTTGACATGTGTCTTCAGGAGGTATACGTGAGACATGTGTCTTGACTGATGTCTTGACATGTATCTCGATACGTAAAATAATAGAACTACAATATTAGGTTATTATGCCAGGATTGGCTGATCGGTTGGACCACTGATCCTTTGTATGTCTGTTCACGTCCGCGGCCGGAGCCTCGGTTGCGATTTCTAGGATAGTTCTGTCATAGTAGTGGTTACTATCGTCCTGACTGTCAGTTCCATGACGGTCATTCTCATGACCGTGATTCATGTAACTATTCAGCTGAGTGGCCGACTAGTACCGGTTGCACTCATATGGCTGAAATGACAGCCGAATAACGTGTGACATGTAACTAAGAATTAGGAACAATGGTTGATGGAAATCGTCTGATGGTGAAGCATCTTCTCGTCCAAAAGCTTTGATCTGACGCCTTTGTCTTCGTCTCGTAGGATCTTCAGGTTGTGAACAGCATCCGCATCTCGTAGCGTCTCCGAACATCAGTAGCATCAACCTTTAGTAACCTCTCCAAGTTATGAGCGGCATCGGCAATCTTGTAGAATATCAGCAAGTGAACATACGCCTGAGATGATTTAGAATCGACTAGCGAATACTCGTGAAGTATTGCAAGTGAAATACACTAGGATTAAGGTATGTGAAATACACATGGAATACGGTACATGGAGTACACACGAAATGCACATGAAATGATCGGTATGGGGTCGATCATTTGACATGATTTAAGGAAGGTGTATCGGTGAGACGGTTAGGAAAAACCATCATGATACCCTGGCAGTATTAGCATAGACATCAATCTGGTTGTATCGAGAAACGTTAAAGTGTGGTTACACAAAATTCAACGATGATTCGCCTGACAGCATGGTCAATGAAAACCAACCATGACTATCGTGAAAGCAGGATTCAATGAAATCCAACAATGTCTTGCATGAAGGCATAATAACAAAAGAGGCGTAAGACGTAATCCACATGAAGACGGAATTATCATGAAGAAACATGAAACGATTTAACATGAAGGAGTGTATAACATAATCAGCATGAAACTGAGTTTAACCATGACAGTATAAAAAACATAACTTGAGATAAAAACATAGTAACTTATGAGGGGACATAAAAAAATTTTTATGCCAATAAATCATGAGAAAAAATTTTATGCATGAAAAACAATGCATGAATGCGTAATGTAGTTAATAAAAACCTTTATATGTGCGAGGGGACGCCTATGGGTCGGTCCCAAAACAAAAGACATGACGAGGGGACGCCTATGGGTCGGTCCCAAAGTTAAAAGTTTCGATAAAAGCACATGCGACTAAATAGGGTCAGTCCTGTACCAACCATTACTTAGTCATAATCCCTGCAACAATGATACATGAAACATAAATAAATGAAACTTATCTGTCAAAACTTATCAGAAAAATTTTATGTGACTAATTATGAACTACTGGGGTTCAGTCCACATAGTCACAGTTCACGAGGAACATTATGCATGAAATAATGACACATAACTAAATATGAATGACGGTTGTCCATCCATATTAGTAAAACAATATCGATGAAAACATCAAGGTTAAAACCTCAAGGTGCTGAAAACATCATGGTTAAAGCAACAATGCGCTGAAAACATCAATACGTAGAATAACAAACGTTGGCTTAGGAAGCTCCTGGTGACTACCCACTAGTCACAGGTCGAGTTTTAGAGCCTACAGGTCGAAGCCTTGGCTCTGATACCATAATTGTAACACCCCATTTTGATAATGGAATGTCACGCGTAATTATGGCGTGTCATCAAAGCATACAAGGATAAATGTCTAAAACATTATATGACCATAACGATAACCGGAATCAAACATCGGTTCCCAAACATAAGCCCAAAACATAATAAAGCAAAAGAAATGAATGAAAGACTAAACAAGCATAAGTATATGAAGGCAAAAAGAAAAATAAGTCTCTAGCAGCTTCCATCCTATGCACGTCCTCCAAATGCTCGAGTCTTTCCTAGGGTACCTGCCGTTTTCAGACATGGAAAGGAAAGTAACGGCTGAGCAAAACACTCAGTGCACGGATATAGACATAGTATGAATGACTAAAACATAATAAAGACTTAATATCAGCAGAAATGTATAAGTCCTAGAAAACCTGGAACATGTTCATAAAACTGGTTTTATAGTTTGAAAAGCCTTATGTTTATCTTATGAAAACTGTTTAACATATTTTACCATTAGCCAATATAGGTCACGAAAATCCACCGTGCATGAATACTTGGAGGGGTGACCTCATCATGCAAATTAGAGGGGCTGCCTCTAATTTAATATACTGGTTCTGGGTAGGAGGGATCAGCTCCTTGTGAAGGATGCAAGGCACACACCACATTCACCATGAAATCATGACTGAAACATGTAACTAGGATGCACCCATACGCCCCACATGATAAATATAATAATATGGCCAAAAGCTGAAGGGACACCACGAGCAATCACTCCGCCGTGGGGAAGTCATAACACCAGTGCCTCTAGTGTTATGGTTATGGTACCTCCATAACTAGGTGAAATTAGTCATGCATGTATATGGCTATAGGTATTCTAAATTAAACATAAGCAAATCAAACATATAAACTTATACTACGGGAAAACAGTTGGCTGCATACGGGGAATCCTAATAAGGAAAGAATGTCCATACTGAAAGGACGGGAATCCGTACCTTATGTCTAGTGAACGAAGAAGACGAACAGAGAGGAATCCTACTTCCGTATCACTAATGCTACATGAATACATACGTGAATAGGTATCTGACTACTAAATACGTAACTGGTTTATATCATGTCTTAGCTTATTTTATATGTTCATATCATGTTTTACTGTTTAAATTCTATAACTGTGTTTATCTTATATTATGTCTATTCTGATTAAGTATTTCTGGTATTTCATGTATTATTATACTTACTGTGTAATAATAAGTAACTTTCCAAAAATAGCAGGTTTCCTAAAATAGAAAGTTACCAAAAATAGAAAGTTTCCAAAAATAGAAAGTTTCCAAAAATAGAAAGTTTCCAAAAATAGAAAGTTTCCAAAAATAGAAAGTTTCTAAAAATAGAATTACTGCTTAAAATAGATAAGTTTCTAAAAATAGAAAGTTTCCATAAATAGATCAGCTGCCTTAATTAAATAAGTTTAAAAAAAAATAGAAAGTTTCCATAATTAGATATAAGCTGGTTAAATAAGCTAAGTATATAAGCCTAAGTGTTTTTCTGATTATTTTCTAAGTCATAATGATATAATGTATAGTTTATTAATTATTTCATGTAATTTGAATAAATTATAGGTTAAAAGTACTTAATTAAAATATATCATGTTTTTAATTAAATAAAGTTAAATACTTAGGTTAAAACATGTATTATTATTTATTAATAATATAACCTAAGTCATGTTAATTAATTAATTATAACCATGGTTTTTAAATAATTAATTAATTATAAGTCTAAAAATATAAATTACTTAGGTTAATAATTTCATGATCTAATAATTAAATTATAACCTAAGTCATGTTATAAAATTAATCATGTCATACTTATTAATTTAATTTTAACATATGATTATATAAAAAAAATCTTAACATAAACCGTGAACCGGATCTTGACTAGAAACCATGAACCGGACATGAAATCGACACCATACCCCGAACCACTTCGGGGTTCCCCTTGACTTGCTGCTACCGTGGGACCCACACCACCTAACCGGGACCATATGGTCTCGGTGGTGGTCGAGTAGCCAAACCGAGACCCCCTTGGGGTTCGGTTTAGGCGTCGGCCAACAAACACCCCTAAAACAACCCTTTTTGATTTACCCAATAACCCTTTTCATGTTAGATCTATGTTTTTAATTAGGTTTTAAAAACATCATGTTCTTAATTAATTATTAGATCAAATCAAAAAGAAAAAGGGTAAAAAGAATATACCGAATGCGTGGATCTAAACGAGGATGAACAAACACGAACACTTGCACCAAAAACCAAGATCAAAATCAAATAAACACCCTCCTTGGTGTGTTTATGTGTGGCGGCCAAAAATAAGAAGAAGAGGAGAAGGAGAAAACTTTTTAGGGTTTTTGGTGTTTTCCTGTAAAGTGAAAAATGACCAAAATCTTTCTTAATTCCTTGTTTTAGTAAAAATTGATGGGCTAAGCCCATCTTCCCTCCCTAATTTCGTGGTATGGGGCCCACATGGGGTAACCCATACATTTCCCGAGTCTAAATATTATAGTGTGTTCTCGTGTTCGTAATTTACGTGTTTTAATTAGTTATCGATCGTGACTTAATATATTTATTCGTGTTCGTAATAAATATATATATATGTAATTAATATTAGCTCGTGATTTAATTACGTTCATGATTTCATGATCGCATGTTCGTAATTAATTATTGTTTAAATAATTATTGCGTGTTCGTGCGTAATAAATACTTATCGTGTTATAACACGTACGTAATACGTAAAATCCTAACACGTAAACGTAATCGTACTATAAAAGGAAAGTTTTAATCTAGTACGTACGATCATAAGGGTACTATTCATGGTAAAAGCATGCGGGTTTTACAACAAGTTTGAATTTAATTAAGAATCAAACCATCGTTTCTTTATAGTTTTCAAGAGTTTGATTCATAAAGAATCGCATAAGTTACCTGCCATGAGCTGGTTTGATGTTGAATCAAGCAGGATTTCCATCTTCATTGTGCATACTTTCGTATCACTCGGATATTCTGGCATTATCTCAAGAATATTGCAAAGAGGCCCGGAACTGGTTTAAATCAATTAAGACTTGGACCATTTTCTAGTTATCACAAGTTTGATTCGTAAAGAATCGCACAAGTTACCTACTACAACAACCGATAAATTTCACATCTATACTATGTGCTATGATTATATGAATATAAATATTCACTAGAAATTTTTGCTTCTACGCCTTACTTGGTAAGATGAATTGATTCTCACAACCTGAACTAACACTTCAACATATTCATATATGTTGTAAACACTATGTATATATATCAAGTCTGAGTTTTAGAAGTAATATAATAAGTATATTATGAATGAGAGCATCTCAAATATAACTAAGATGCCCTAAATTACCCTAGAAACCCTATAAATGAGTTGTAAACTCAAGAATTGTGAAGTATGAATGTACAACATCTATGAATAAGTAATCAAGGGTTATAAACAAGTTATAAACTATCATTTGGAAGTATAATTTCATCTAAGAATAGTAAGTACACACCATACAAGGCTAAGTACAAGTAAATGTACATAACAGTCTATATCACCACCTAAAATCCATCTCATATTGAATTAAGATATCATATTTTGTAACTAATTATAGAACTCAACTAAGTATCATACTAAGACTATATTTTCACTTCAACTCAATGTACAAATAATTAATGCACAAAGTATAAGTTTTTAAAGCATAGGATTCTAATTAAGCCTATTACCCCCTAGAATATGATTACCCTATATAACTCATTAACTGAGTGTGTAGAATCTTTAGGAACCTTAAACACAATGTATATGTAACACCCCATTTTGGTAAATGGAATGTCACGCGTGATTATGGCGTGTCATCAAAGCATACAAGGTAAATGTCTTAAAAACATTCAATGACCATGAAAGGAAATACCGAAAACAAACATCGGTACCCCAAGTATAAGCTCATCACAAACAAACATAAGTACTGTGAAGGAAAAGGACTAAACAATGTCCAAAGAAATAAGTATCAAAATGTATGATGAAATGCATAAAGTAGAGAAGGCTAGATAGCTTCCAATCCATATGCACGTACGCTTAAAGTCTACGAGCGCCCTTGAGTACCTGCCGTTTAGGAACATGAAAGGAAAACGGCTGAGCATAACGCTCAGTGTACGGATATACAAGCATAACATGGAATAAAGTAAGTGTTGAGTCTTAGGATCTAGACTCATCTGGGATATATAACAATGATTGTAATAAGCACAACGGAACATAAAGAACACAATCAAAGTTATGAACAAGGCTTTCTTATTCATAAAATACTAATAAGCTACTACTACTCTTGGTTCCTAATAGGCTTGACACCAGGAGAACGCACACACACCTTTAGTTTACATTGTATATGAATCAGTGAATAACCATGTGTGCCTAACCCTCTTTATATAATAGAGGTACTAGGGTTACATCACAACCCTAGCTTACTTACTAAGCTTACTATTTATTATTAAGTCCTTCATCTTCTTTTGTCATATCAACTCAAGATATATAAGTCCCAACAATCTTCCCCTAGTTGATTTGACAAAACCAGTAAGCAAAAGCTTCCCCTAAAGCTAATATAGATGAAGGTTAAGCTTCCCCTCGATCCATGCATTCTTCCCCTTTTTGTCACATCAACTCAAAAAGGATCGTCTTCCCCTTAAGAAATGCATGTCGAATCCAGTAGGTTCCTTGGAGTGATCACTGATGAAGAAATGCATGTCGAATCCAGTAGGTTCCTTGGAGTGATCACTGATGAAGAAAATCAAGTATAACGAACTATTAGGACCATTGGAATAGTTATTTGTAATAGGTAGACTAGGAGGTATGTAGTTCCTCCTGGTCATAGTAGTAGTAGGAGCAAGTCATGCTCCTGGTCTTATAGAAAGTCAAACTTTATTATTTAGTTATTATTCTGTTAGGATATGCATGAGATATGTTAGGAAAGGATATGCATATCAGTTTTACACGTTTTGGTTAATGATGTATTAGGGTTTCCTTGTAGCATAAAAGGAACCTTAGGCAGAAGGGTTTGACACACCTTCATCAAATATAATTCTAGTTCTTATTAATATTAGAAATCCTTAGAAAAGGATCAAGTCGTTATAGTTATTCTGTTCTTCTTATTCATAGTATTTGTATTCCGCACTTATACTGTGTGATTTGTATAGAGTCTCTCTGTGAATAGACTTGTGATTACAGAAGTCGTTCACCGTTCCTGACAGGCTGCAGGATCCACATCTAGTGGACCCAACAAGTGGTATCAGAGCTTGGGAGAGTCTTTGTACAAGAAGAATCAATTTTTCTCATTACTAACATCTTTGTTTAATCATGTCTGCCTCAAGCTCTACACAAACAGGAGAAGATAGTACCCCTAAAACACAACAACCTCAGCAGATCATTGCTACGGTTTCCAACACAAATGGTAAGTTTCCTCTTCTAAAAAAGGACGAGTATGTTAGCTAGGCGATGAAGATGGAATGCTGGATCACCAACACTGATCAAGACCTTTGGAAGATTATTCTGAATGGAAACAGCAGGAAGTTGACTGGAAGAGACAAGAATGGTAATATTATTCTTCTTGACCCTAAAACTCATGAAGAAATCACAGCTGTTCAGAAGGAGATCAAAGCAAAAACTATTTTGCTTCAGTCTCTTCCTGATGATCACATGGGTGACTTTTATCATCTGGACGATGCTAGAGAAATATGGAATGGAATAAAAGCAAGGTTTGGTGGGAATGAGGAGTCAAAGAAAACGCGAAGACCCATGCTGAGAGATGAATTCACAGACTTCAAGATCTCAGAAACTGAAGGTATCCATCAAGGGTATGCCAGGTTCCAAAAGATACTGAGCCAGTTGAATCAACTTCGGTCGAAACCAGACAATGGTGATATCAATGCAAGGTTTCTTAGAGCCTTACCCTACTCATGGAATCAGGTGGTAATCTCTCTCAAAGCAAAAGGTGGGCTTGACTATCTTAATTTTGATGATTTGTTTCATAAGCTCAAAACCTTTGAGCCTCATGTGAGGGGATACTCAAGTGATTCTTTTCCTACTCCTGCTAACTCTGCCTTTGTGAGTTCTATGGGATCTAGTCCCATGTCTTATGCTAGTAGCCCAAGCAATACTGTGTCTTCTCAGCATACTTTTCAGCATACGTCTACTCCTGAACCAAAAGCCAAGTCTGGTAGCATGGTAGAAGTTGTTCTTCACTCTTTTGTTGCTGACGTTGATGCTCAACAGCAACTTGCTTTTGATGACTTCAAACAGGTTGATAAACTTGACCTGGATGAAATGGATCTCAAATGGCAGATGGCCATGCTCACTCTTAGGGTTCACAAGTTTGAGAAGAAAGCCGGTCGAAAATTTAATTATAACCCAAGAGAGCCAGCAAGGTTTGACAGAAGCAAGGTTAGATGCTATAACTGCCAGCAGCAAGGTCACTTTGCAAGGGAATGCCCTAGCAAGCATGACCAGGAGAAGAGCAAATATTCAGCTTTCAAGATTCAGGAGGTAAAAGATGACAAGAAGCCGCTGGTGTCTGTTGACTCTATGGTCAACTGGAATGATCATCAGAATGCTACCCTGGAAACAGCTGAACCTTCTACTGACGTATTTGCAATGATTGCTGGGAATCTGTCTGATGCCGAGGAAGCAGAAGAGTTTGCTCTTATGGGCATCTCACCTTAGGTACAACATTGTCCTCTTGGTTGTCATGATAAATATTCAGAATTGTTGTCTCAATATAATGACTTAAATGATCAGAGTGATAAGTATTTTTTAGAAGTTCAAGCATATAAGGCTTCTTTAAAAACACTGGAACAACAAAAGAGGTGGCTTTAAGATACTCAACGTGAGTACGAGGATAAAATTAGGATACTGAACATTGATTTAGAAAACACAACAAATATGCTTAAATACACTGAAAAGGTAAAAGATGACAGTATCAAAGATAAACAAGACATGAAGGAAAAATTAGATGCTACACTTCTAAGATTTGAAAAATGGCAAAAGGCACCTAAGAATCTTTCAAAATTAATTGATAGTAGTATGTCTGGTAGGACTAAAAGAGGGTTGGGATTTGATAAATATATTGATTCAGAAGATGTGTTTGATTTATCTTTTTCAAGTGTCTTTGATCCTGACAAGGAGGAGGATGGAACACCTAGCTACAATAGGTTTAAACCAGCAGCAGAAATGCATGCTGTCCCTCCACCTCTTTCAGGAACTTTCATGCCCATTACTAGACATAATGACTTGGATGGATCATAGATGCATGAGTCCCCAAAAAGTTCTACTAATACTAATGACTTTGTCTCGTGTACTTTTAGTGACAAAGTTAGTGACTCTACATCATGTGGTTCAAGTGAAGAGTCGAGACCTGCAAGTTCCAAGTCAAATGACCATGCTGCTACTAGTGCTAGGAAGAGTGAAGAGAGAGTTGCTTTTACTTCTACAGTGTCTAGTCCTGGTTTATTGAGTCCTAGGAAGAATGTTTCTCCTAGAATTGTGTGTAATAAAGTTAGCAGTATGAAACAATGTCATTCTAATAAAAGGTCGTTTAAAACATGTTTTGTTTGTGGGAGTCAATTTCATTTGATTAAAGATTGTGATTTTTATGACAAACATTCTTCTGTATATCAAGCATTTCCTGCTCCTGGTCCACCAGGAGTTGTTCCATATTCTTCTAGAAGACTAAACCCATGTGCTCAATCTTTTTCTTCTTCTAGAAGGACCTCTCCATTAGCTTCTGATCATTGGATAAACACTGGATTAATACCAAATAGACCAACCAACAACTATTTTCAGAGTTTTAATCCAAATTATGCATTTAATTTCTACCAAATGTATTTTGGGTTGGGAAATTTGGGCACTGTTGTTAAGCCCTCAGCAGGTTGTTCTTGGTCAAACAATAACACCCATATGATGAATAGGCAACCTAAGAACAATGATGGATCTCATCAATCTTCTTGGCTATCTACTAAAGATCCACAAGGCAGGCTCAAACCTGAAAAGGTTTGGGTCCCCTTAAGACACTAACTTTTGCATATCTCTTTTCTTGTTGTTGTAGGTTACTCCATACCAAGATCCTACTCTAGGAATTGCTGATAGTGGATGCTCTAGGAGCATGACAGGAAATAAAAGTCTTCTATCTAACTTTGTACCATTTCATGGCGGAAAGGTCTATTTTGGAGAGGTGAAGGAAGGATCACTAACAAAGGAACGATTCAGATGCCTAATCTTAATTTTGAGCAGGTCTACTATGTGGAAGCACTTCAACACTTCAACTTGATATCTGTCTCTCAGATTTGTGACAAGAAGCAGTTTGTCCTCTTTACGGATTCTGATGCACTAGTGTTATCCAAAGACTTTAAACTCCTAGATGACTCACAGGTTCTGCTCAGAATCCCTAGAAGACACAACCTCTATAGTATCAAGCTGAATGAAGTCAATCCTACTGGTCAACTAGCATGTTTGGTTGCTAAAGCCTCAGAAGATGAAGCCACTAAATGGCACCGAAGGATGGGACATGTGAACTTCAAGACCATTCACAAATTAGCAAATCTGAATTTGGTCTCTGGTTTACCTCCCAAATCATTCAGAAATGATATTAGTTACCTTGCATGCAGCAAAGGCAAACAACATAAAGCATCCTTCAAGACCATTACTGCTCTCAACCTTATAACTAAACCATTGCAGCTACTACACATGGATTTATTTGGTATTACCTCTATCAGGAGTATTGACCACAAACAATTTTGCCTTGTGGTAACTGATGGGTATAGCAGGTTCACGTGGGTTTTCTTCATGGCTGCCAAGAGTGGGACCTACTCAATTCTCAAGGACTTTATTACACTTATTGAGAATCAGTAGTCCAGGAAGGTTAAGCGTATTCGATGTGATAATGGAACGGAATTCAAAAATGCAGACCTCATAGCACTTTGTAATTCTAAAGGTATCAAAAGAGATTATAGTGCAGCAAGAACTCCTCAACAGAATGGCGTGGCAGAAAGAAAGAACAGGACTCTAATAGAAGCTGCGAGAACGATGCTTGCTGATTCCAAGCTTCCAACCATGTTCTGGACAGAAGCTGTTAATACTGCAAGTTATGTTTTGAATAGAGTTTCTATTACTAATCCTCACAAGAAGACTCCCTATGAGCTACTCACAACTAAAGTACCAAACATTTCTCATTTGAAGCCATTTAGGTGTCCTGTCACCATTCTGAATACTAGTGACTATTTGGGGAAATTTGATGGCAAGGCAGATGAAGGATACATTGTGGGATATTCAGCTCACTCTCGGGCTTATCGTGTCTACAATCTTCAAGCCAAGCGGGTAATTGAAACTATAAATCTCAGGTATTTTGAGGAGAAGTCAAACATACAAGGCAAGGGTCCTGAATGGTATTTTAATCTTGATTATCTTAGTGATTCATTGGGATATTTTCGTTTCAAAACTAACCATGATGCAGGTCCACAAGTGTTTGCAACTTCTAGTGCAGGTGCTCATTCTACTCTTTCAGACTGAGATGACGAGGATGATATTTTTGTTGTTCCATCCTATTCCACCACAGTCTCTCCTACTACTCCTAGTGATGCAACTCCATCAGATATATTGGACTCACAATGAGCTCTTGACACATTGCTCAAGCAACAACTAGAAGCTACTACAGCAGCTGCTCAAGGTGGCTTTGAGTTTCCTTTGAATACTTTTGCTGACAAAGTGACTCCTAGTACTCCAATTGTTACTCCTAGTACTAGTTTAACACCTATTGGTAGTCTGGCTGGTGATTCCACTTCCTCTACTAGATTCTCTAGTCCTTCTGACCTGGGAAACTATCAAAAGAAGTCTTCTACCAAGCTGAATGATATTCATAAGCATCCAATAGATGGCATTTTCGACTTTGCTTCATATGATGATGACTTTGTTGGGGATCTTAATAACTTGGCACCAGAAGTGGACGTAGCTTCCAATCCAGTGTTGCAGTCACACAAAGACCATCCTACTACTTAAATCATTGGAGATCCTGGTTCTACTGTCAAGACTCGCAGAATGCATAAGAAAGCAACGTCTGATCATCATGCTCTTGTGAGCTATATTGAGGACCAAAAGCTTAATAATCATACGGACTTTCAACATTGTTTGTTTGCTTGTTTTCTTTCACAGGTGGAACCTAGATCAGTCTCTCATGTTCTTGAGGATCAAAGTTGGGTGGAGGCTATGCAGGAGGAGATGCAGCAGTTCTTGTTTCAGAATGTTTGGATCCTAGTTGACTTGCCGGATAGAAAGACAACAATTGGTACCAAATGGATTCTCAAAAACAAGAAAGATGCAAGGGGTATTGTGGTGAGAAATAAGGCGAGGTTGGTTGCACAAGGTCATACACAACTTGAAGGCATTGACTACACTGAAGTTTTTGCTCCTGTTGCTAGGATTGAGGCCATTCGTCTGTTTTTGGCTTTTGCTTCTTATGTGGGCTTTACAGTTTTTCAGATGGATGTTAAGAGTGCATTTCTCTATGGCAAGATTGATGAGGAAGTTTATGTCACTCAACCTAAGGGCTTTGTAGATCCACTTCATCCCAAGAAAGTTTACAAGGTGGTCAAAGCTCTCTATGGACTTCATCAGGCTCCTAGAGCTTGGTATGAGCGTCTTTCCACTTTCTTGTTGAAACATGGCTATAGAAGAGGCACAATTGACAAAACACTATTTCTTAAGAGGAATACCAATGACATTGTCCTTGTTCAGGTTTATGTGGACAATATTATCTTTGGTTCTACTAAAAAGGAATGGTGTGATGAGTTTGAACAATTGATGAAGGGCGAATTTCAGATGAGTGCTATGGGAGAGCTTACATTTTTCCTTGGTCTTCAAGTCAAGAAACAGTCGGATGGAATCTTCATAAGTCAAGATAAATATGTTCATGAGATCCTTCAGAAGTTTGATATGGATCCTCTAAGACCAGCAGCAACACCTTATGAAGTAGCTAAAGTCAAACTCAAGAATGAGCCAGATCCTCCGGTAAATGTTCACATGTACAGGTCCTTGATTGGCTCACTCATGTATTTGACTGCATCACGTCCGAATATCATGTTTGTAGTAAGTGCTTGTTCTAGACATCAGGTGGCTCCAACGGTTTCTAACTTGAATGCAGTTAAGAAGATTTTCAAGTACATCAAGGCTCAACCCAAGCTAGGCGTATGGTATCCTAGAGAATCACCTTTTGTTCTTGAAGCATATAGTGATAGTGACTATGCAGGTGCTAATAATGACAGAAAATGTACTACTGGTGGTTGTCAGTTTTTGGGTCGAAGACTTATCTCATGGCAATGTAAGAAACAGACGATAGTAGCTACTTCTTCAACAGAAGCTGAATATGTCGATGCTGCTAGTTGTTGTGGACAAGTTTTGTGGATACAAAATCAGATGCTTGATTATGGGTTCAACTTTATGAACACCAAATTTTTCATTGACAACCAAAGCACTATCTGCATTGTGAAGAATCCTGTTTTTCATCAACGTACAAAACATACTGAAATTAGGCACCACTTTATCCGGGATGTCAATGAGAAGAAGTTGATACAGGTTCTTAAGGTTCATATGGATGATAATGTTGTTGATCTATTGACTAAAGCCTTTGATGGTCCTCGGTTCAACCACTTGGTGGTTCACATTGGAATGGTCAATCCTTGAGACCTAGGATTGAGGGGAGGCTAAGCCTAAGGGGAGGCTTAGTGTACATATTTACTTGCACAGATTAACATCTTGGTAGTTCGAGTCTGGTGCCATGGTATTCATGCTTACGGATATGGACTATCCGTTAACTATTGCTACTATGGAGGTCATGCTCGCATGTCACTTGTAGATCTCCAATGCCCCTTCAGGGAATGAGACTTCCATGGCTACTACTCTGGTGGAAGGGATACAAGCTCGGTTGCAAGCTGACAAGGTGGCAGCGTCTGGTATGTGATGGGTATGTTTGTATGTTTTTATGTTTTTGTTTTTATACTAACATTCTTTTCACCAAAATGCACAGTGATTGGTGACTTATCTATTAGTTAGTTAAAATATATATATATATATATATATATATATATATATATATATATATATATATATATATATACTTTTTATATAATATCTGCTTATACTTTAAACAAATGATGGATTTCACACTTGTGCATAGTATAATATCTGCTTATACTTTTCCACAACATTGGGTTTCATTTGACTGTTTCACACTTGTGCTGGTTTGGAGTTTCATCTGGTGTTGGACCTGGTCCACACAACAAATGGTGCTCAACTCACCATGTCTCACAGACAAGAAAGAGTTGATTCACCATGAGGGTATGGCTCTGGTGTGATTCTCAAATCCGTTGATGGTTGCCAGGTTACCCAAAACTGGATGGTTTTCACTTGCCATGGTCCTAGACTGAAAAGTGGCTAATCCAAGGGGGTACGGCTCTTGGTAAAGATTTTATCAAATTCGTTGATAGCTATAATAGCTTGCTCAAAGCTATAGGGTTTTCAACTCACCGATGCTTCATTGCTAAGAGTTGGCGAGTCTAAAAGGGTACAGCTTCTTGTAAAGACATATCAAATCCGTTGACGGCTGTGATGGTTTGCCTAAAATCATCAGGGTACCCCCACTCACCATTGATTTACGTTCTAAGAGTTGGGCTGGGTTCTGGTCTCCCAGGGTGATGCTTATTCCACCATAACGACTGGCTAGCCTAAGAGCGAGCAGCTATTTGGTAAAGGCTCATTAAATCTGCTCATGTTGCTGAAAGATTCAACACGATGCAGATTTGTTTCAAGCTTTGAAGAAGCTTCTAGGTGTTCATTGTTGCAGCGGTCATTATGTTCCTTTTGCTGATGGTGTTGATGCTGCTGTTTCTTTTGCTGTTCCAATCCTCAAGCTTTGTTGCACGATTTACCAGGAAACTTGAACTCAACAGGTCAAATTCATGTTTAGGGGAGGATTGTTAGGACCATTGGAATAGTTATTTGTAATAGGTAGACTAGGAGGTATGTAGTTCCTCCTGGTCATAGTAGTAGTAGGAGCAAGTCGTGCTTCTGGTCTTATAGAAAGTCATTATTTAGTTATTATTTTGTTAGGATATGCATGATATATGTTAGGAAAGGATATGCATATCAGTTTTACATGTTTTGGTTAATGATGTATTAGGGTTTCCTTGTAGTATAAAAGGAACCTTAGGCAGAAGGGTTTGACACACCTTCATCAAATATAATTCTAGTTCTTATTAGTATTAGAAATGCTTAGAAAAGGATCAAGTCGTTATAGTTATTTTGTTCTTCTTATTCATAGTATTTATATTCCGCACTTATACTGTGTGATTTGTATAGAGTCTCTCTGTGAATAGACTTGTGATTACAGAAGTCGTTCACCGTTCCTGACAGGCTGCAAGATCCACATCTAGTGGACCCAACAGTAAGCATATAAGACTAATAGCAGCGGAATATTATAAGTTCTAAGCAATCTGGTATCATGTTCATAAAACTGGTTTTATAGTTTGAAAAGACTTATGTTTCTATGAAAATCTGTTTTAATTAGCCAAATAGTCCATATAGATCATGAGGTTCCACCGTGCATGAATACTTGGAGGGGAGACCTCGTCATGCAATTAGAGGGGTTGCCTCTAATTAATTAGTCTGGGTAGGAGGGATCAACTCCTAGTGAAGGATGCAAGGCACACATCGTAATCACTATGATAATACTGATAAACATGTAACTAGGATGCACCCATTCGCCCCACATGATAATATAATATAATGGCCAAAACTGAAAAGGGACGCCACGAGCAATCACTTCGCCGTGGGGAAGTCATAACACTGGTGCCTCCAGTGTTATGGTTATGGTACCTCCATTACTAGGTGACACTGGTCATGCATGCATATGGCTTAGGCTCTTATTCTAACATAAGTATCAAACATATAAAACAAATACTGGGAAAACAGTTGGCTGCAAACGGGGAATCCTAATAAGGAAAGAATGTCCATACTGAAAGGACAGGAAATCCGTACTTTATGTCCAGTGAACGAAGAAGACGAAAGAACGGAAGTCCTACTTCGATCTCACTAATGCTACACAAATAGTATACATGTATAAGTATTCTGTTTACTAAGTACGTAACTGATTTTATATCGTGTCTTAGCTTGTTTTATATGTTCATGTCTTGTTTTACTGATTTTAAGGTTATATTGTGTTTATCATGTATTCTACGTATTCTGATTAAGTATTTCTTGTATTTCTTGTATTATTATACTTGTTATGTAATAATAAGTAACTTTCTAAAATTAGCAGTTTTTCTAAAATAGAAAGTTTTCAAAAATAGAAATTTCCAAAAATAGAAAGTTTCTAAAAATTGATTAATTTCTTAAAATAGATTAGTTTCTAAAAATAGAAAGTTTCCAAAAATAGTAAGTTTCTTGAGTTAGAAAGTTTTCATAAATAGAATTAAGCTGGATTAATAAGCTAATAACATAAGCTTAAGTTTACTGGTTAAATATTAATAAGTGTAAAAACACTTATCCTTTTACCACTTATTTCCAATAATAACAAGACCAAAACGTGTATTTTATGTCGCAAAAGTCGGAATTATGCATGGTTTGTGTTTTTATTGTGTTTTAGGACCAAAAGATGCAAAAGGAAGAAAACATGGGCTATCACGGGCTTTTATCGAAGAAAAATACTAAAGACAAAGTCGAAAGATCGAGAATGCAAAAAGAACGGAAGTCCAAGGCTTATTCTGAAGATTTATCGAAGAAAAAGTCTAAAGACAGAAGTTTAATGAAGTCGAAGAACTGAAGTCTAATTATAGAAGAACATATTAAGACAAGATCAACTTATATCGACAAATCCCGAGACGACGTCGAGAAAGACAAAGAAATTAAATCGAGTCGAGACGAGAAGAAAGAAAGAAGAACGCTTAAGCACTTAATCTCCCCACCTCCTATAAATACCCTCCTAATATGTCATTAGGAGGGTGTTAGGTGGTTAGTTTTTAGTAGTTGTAGTTAATTTTAGTTTTTAAGTACGTTTTTATTTTCTCTCTAGTTTTTTCTTTCAAGCTTATTGAATCTTTACATTAATCTTGTAATCTTTTGATATTAATCTTCAATCAATCAAGCTTACTTTCTTAATTCTCATTCTACCTTTCTTAATCTTTTTCTTAATCTTGATAATCATGTAGTTAATCTCATCTCTTTGATTATGTGATTGATTTATTCATGTGATTGATCTTTTATTTTTGATGTGGTAGATATTTTGAGCTTATTGTGGTTATTGATTTTCTAGTGTTTGGCTTATTTTTGATTAAGTTGGTTTGATAGATTTATAGATTTGCTTATTAGTTGATTTTAAATGTTTTGATTATTTAGTGTTTTTTATAGTTTTTAATTTGTGGCTTATTTAGTTCTTCTTAAAATTTATTTGGTTAAAGTTTTGGTTAATTGCTTGTTTGGTTCGTGCTTATTAGTAGCTTATCTCTTAAGTTTTGATGTTACTGATTAACTATATCTGTTTTCTTACTTTTTCGGAAAAGGGTTTTAAATTCTGAAAACATACCTTTTCTGAAAAAGCCTTTATTCCGAAATTTCCTTTTCTCTGAATTCGTCATTTCTATGAAATCATCATTTTTCTGAAAACCTTATTATTCCGAAAACTCCCTTTCTCTGAAAAAGTCTTTTTTCCGAAGATTCCATTTTTTCTGAAAACTTCATTTTTCCAAAGAAACCCTTTTTTCTGAAAAGACCATTATTCCGAAAATCATAATTTTTTCTGAAAAGTTCATTATTCCGAAAACCATCATTTTTCTGAAAACCTTGTTATTCCGAAGATCTACTTTTTCTGAAAAAGTCTTTATTCCGAAAAACTTCTTTTTCTGAAAACATCATTATTCCGAAAACACCATTATTCCGAAAACAATCATTTTTCTGAAAAGTCCTTTATTCCGAAAATTCCCTTTTTTCTGAAAAGGCTATTATTCCGAAAATGCAATTCCTATGAAATTCCAATTATCTTGTTTTCAGACTTAGTTTAATTGTTAGTTTTCTGAATTGTTTCTATTTTTCAAACTTTAATTTTTCCCGCCTTTTTACTTAGCATTGTTTTAACTTGTTTTATCTTATATTAAATTTTCAAGCTTTCAACGACATTTTTATTTTTAGTTTAAAATAAATAACCAAACCCTTGTATTCTTCCACCAAGAACGACTGAGTCGCACTTTCTACTAGTAATCAATTCGAAAAGATCGGATTTAACGAACTTTCATACGAGGCTTAAAAACCTTGTATTAAATAGCGCCGCTGTCAGCTCTTTTCGTTAAGATTAATGGTTTTAAGTGAGAGACGCGTTGGATTTTGGGATCCGTTCATCTATGAACGTTATTTTCCTTGCATTAAAATTTTACAAAAAAAAATCCATAAAAATTAAAAATTTTCAAAAATACAAAAAATGTTAAAACATAAAAAACCAAAAATATTTTTTGTCTATTTTTATTTTCCGTTTGTAGGTGTGCATGCGTACTCGTGCTCGTAAGAAGAAAGTAGCTCACGCCGAAGTCATTACTCCACCTATTGTCACCATGGACAATCAACCAATGATGGAGCTTTTGCAATCGCACGTAGAGGGCAACACCGATGCTATTGTCAACCTGAGATTGGAGCCAACAATTTTGAACTCAAATCCGGCTTCATTCAAATGGTCTCTGCTCAACCTTTCTTGGGGCGTTCGTTTGATGATCCTCATGACCATATAAAAAGGTTCCTTCAACTCACTAATACGGTCAAGTATAATGGGGTTTCACAAGAGGTAATTCGCTTACAACTTTTTCCTTTCTCCTTAGAGGGACAAGCCCGGAATTGGCTTGATAAGGAACCGCCACAAAGTATTCTTACGTTGACGGATTTAGAGACCAAATTCATCAATTACTTTTTCCCACTCTCACGTACTACCGCTTTGCGGAATGAAATCATTACCTTTGAACAAAAGTACGGTGAGACATTTAGTGAATCTTGGGACCGTTTTAAGGAACTTTTAAGAAAGTGTCCACAACATGGTTTCACAAAAGTACATCAAATAAATACTTTTTACAATGGGTTAAGCATGAATGACCAAGATTCACTAAATAGTGCCTCGGGGGGTAACATTTTGGTTAAGTCTTCTAATGCTGCATGGGACATTATTGAGAATAAGTCTAGAGTGCAAACCAAGAGTGTTCGGACTGATGTGGCTAGTGCTAGTACTAGTGACGCCGACAAAAGAATTGATAAGCTTACTTCGCTTGTGGAATCGCTTGCTCTCCAAACCTCTAATAACACCAAAGCTATCAATGCCCAAGTTAATGCTATGAGTCAATCATGTGACATATGCGGGGGATCTCACTCATACACCGATTGTCCTTCGACTCATGACAATCCGGAAAATGTGTATGCCGCCAACGGTAACTTTTCTACGGGAGGCTATCAAGCACGTCCTCCCAGGTGACCGCAATTTGCTCAGCTATCGCTCAAACAACTTTCTTTCACCACCCGGTTTTCCCCCACAACACCCAAACAACCTCAATCGCAACAATCAAAACCAACCTCATGCTCCAAATCAATATCAAACCCAAAGAACCCCATATCCATCTCAAAGAAACAACCAAGTTTACCAACAACCCGCTTATCAACCACCTGCCTACCATGATCCTCCTCCCAACCAACCCACCGTATTTAATCACGAGGTTGAAACTTACATGAGGACCAATGATGCGATAGTGCAAAATCTTCAGCGGGAAATGGCCAACATGAAAGCAGATATGGTGAAACAAGGGAATGATCTTCGAGCCGATATGCGACACACTTTGGCAAGTCAAACGAATGACTTAAGGAACATGATGGCTAGTTTCTTCCCAAGTAATCAAGCCTCTGGTTCGGGTTCTCTTCCGAGTAACACCGTTGCTAATCCAAGAGGGGAGATGAAAGCAATCACTATTCGCAGTGGAAAAGGTATAAAGGAACCCGAGCTTCCTACACCTACACTGGTGATTGTGACAAAGGTAAACGAGTCTACTTCTCAAATTCCTCCACCTTCTATTTCTCCAATTCCTCCAACTTCTACTTCTCCAATGCCACCACCTTCTACTTCCACCCCTCCACCACCCAAGGATGTGAGTGAGAATTCCATTCCAAAGCCTTCATCTCAACCCAATATACCTTATCCTTCGAGGTTGAGGAAAGAGAAATTGAAGAACAAGGATGATATTCAGGTTTCTAACTTTCTTAAAATGTTTAAACAACTGAATTTCAATATCTCCTTTGCTGAGGCTCTCGCTCACATGCCAAAATATGCTAAAATGTTTAAAGATCTTCTCAGTGATAAGGAGAAACTTCTTGATATTGCTCAGACCGAACTTAATGAGAATTGCTCTGCAGTGCTCTTAAGGAAATTACCCACCAAACTTGGTGATCCGGGTTGTTTTCTCATTCTTTGCAACTTCCCCGGGGTAGAGAATTGTATGGCCCTAGCCGATCTAGGTGCTAGTATAAACTTAATGCCATTAAGTGTTTGGAAACAATTATCTCTACCCGAGCTAGTCCCCACACGAATGACTTTGGAATTAGCTAACCGTACGGTTGCTTATCCGGTGAGGATAGCCGAAGATGTCTTCGTTGGTGTCGATAAATTCACCTTTCCGGCGGATTTTGTTGTCGTTGACTACGAGATGGATCCCCGTGTTCCATTAATCGTTGGACGTCCATTCTTGAGGACCGGTCGCACTCTCATTGATGTATCCGCGGGCGAATTAATCATGAGATTTGGTGACGATAAAATCGTCTTCAACATGGGAAAACTTTCTAAGCAGCCTTCTGAAAACGAGAGTGTTAATTTCATTGACTTTCTCGATGAGGCTTGTGAAGAACATTTCAAAGACGCTTGTAAAAGTGGTTCTTATTCTCTACCCATTGTTGAGACCGTTGCCTCTATTGCTCCATCACTAACTCCATTTGGAGAAAGTGATATTCTTTTGAAAGAATTTGAAGCAACTTTGGGGGATGTGGATTTGCAATATGACGACTCTCCCTCCAATTGGGATGAAGAAATTCGTACCATTGAGAAACTTCTCAATGAGGACCATATTTCTCCACCATCTCCTAAGGATATCTCTATCGATGAACCGAATTTGACTACGTCTTCCATCGAAAATCCTCCGGATTTAGAGCTTAAGGACCTACCGTCTCATCTCGAGTACTTTTTCCTTGAAGACAACAAGAAGTCACCCGTCATCATCGCAAAGGACTTGAAAGAAGAAGAAAAATCCCGACTTATCGCCGTGCTGAAGAATCATAAGAAAGCGATTGCTTGGAAAATCTCTGATATTCGTGGAATTGATCCTCACTTTTGCACACATAAAATTCTCATGGAGGACGACTTTAAACCCATTATTCAAAGCCAAAGAAGGGTGAATTCCAAGATCCATGACGTTATCAAAAAAGAGGTTATCAAACTTCTTGATGCGGGAATGATCTACCCTATCTCGGATTCACCATGGGTTAGTCCGGTCCATTGTGTGCCTAAGAAAGGCGGAATCACCGTTGTGCCCAATGAAAACAACGAGTTGATTCCTACTCGTCTCGTTACAGGGTGGAGAGTTTGTATAAACTATCGCAAACTCAATGATGCTATGAGAAAGGATCATTTTCCCCTTCCTTTCATGGACCAAATGCTTGAACGTCTAGCGGGTAATGACTATTACTGCTTTTTAGACGGTTTCCCTGGGTATTTTCAAATTCCCATCGATCCCAAAGACCAAGAGAAAACCACATTCACTTGTCCTTGATATAAGAAATTTTACTTGTTGAAAGTTCGTTTCTCGGTATCTCCTCGAATTGATCTCGGTTCTAAGTGGAATGATTGTTCTTGGGTACTAAAAAGGGGGGTTGGTTTTCTAATCTACTAAAAGGTTTAAATTCATTAAGATGAAAACTTAAATTAAAAGCAATTAATTTAATAACAATTAATAAAACTAGAATTAAAATTAAAAATATAAATATAAAATGAAGAAACAGTAAGTATCACTTAAAAATGCTCAAAAGGAAATTGATTCAGAAGTTTACCCTGATCCGGAAGTTTACTCGGAACTTTCGTTCGGAAGTTTATCCGGAACATTCGTTCGGAAGTTTATCCGGAACTTTCGTTCGGAAGTTTATCCGGAACTTTCGTTCGGAAGTTTATCCGGAACTTTCGTTCGAAAGTTTATCCGGAACTTGGTTCGGAAGTTTATCCGGAACTTTCGTTCGGAAGTTTATCCGGAACTTGGTTCGGAACTTTTGGTCAAGATGCTTCACTCGGAAGATTTGTTCATTCGGAACCTGGAAAAACTTCAAGAACAGTAGGAGACCGAAGAACAGGGGAACACGATTCCAAGCCAAAAATCACCAAGTTTTTCACCAAAACTTAAACAAATCTAATCCCTAATCATCTACTAACCATAAACATCAAATCCCATCAATAAAAACATAAAACCCAACAACTTTTGAAGATCAAATCAACCAAATAAGAACTTTAACTTTTAATCAAAAAGATGAAGATGAACAAGATGAAATGGAAAGATTGTATTGATTGAACAAGGTTTTAACAATCAAAAGACAAAGATTAAACTACAAGATTGGAAAAACAAGAATCAAAATCACCAAACACCCTAGTGGTGTTGGTGATGACTACGAACCGAAAGAGAGAAAAAGAGAAAATGAAAAACTAAAAACTAAAAAACTACCTCAATTGTGTGAGGGATCCATCTATATATATGTCTTGACTTTTGGTTGGTGAGTGGGCTTTCTCCCTTTCTTCTTGTCTTCTCGTCTTTTCAGAAAATTTGACGTTTCCGATTCTGATTCGGGATTTGTCGTCGATTAAATTCAACTCGCCTTTTAATTTCTTCGTTTAATAGACTTGAGTTTCCTCGACATATGTAAATCTTCCATCTTTGGTCCTTTTCTTCGATAAATCTTCAAATAGGCCCAGCGACTTCAAATCTTTTGCATCTCTTGGACAATAGACTTAGTCTTGAGTCTTTTTCTTCGATAAAACCCGTGCAATCCCATGTTTTCTTCAATATTCATCCGGTTGGCTCTGAAAACACAATAAACACAAAAACCACGCATAATTCCAAACAAATGATATTAAATACGCGTTTTGGTCTCGTTTTAGCCAGAATTAAGTGGTAAAAGGTGGGTGTTTTCACACCTATCAAATCCCCTACACTTAACCATTGCCATGCCCTCATGCAATGCTTAGTGATAAAGTAAATTTACACTTTTCTCATAATCAATCAACTTTGGCCTTATTAAAATACTACTAAACAAAATATAAAGTAATAAAAGAAATTAAAACTTTAAAGGAAACAAGAGGATAGAAAACCATTTTCACTAGAAAATAGCTTCATGGAAATAACTTGCAAAGAGATCAATAACTTACATTAGGGCTTTGGTGTTGCGAAGATTTATCACCCTCAAGTTTCACGTTCCCCAAACTAAGCTTAAAAACGAGATCATTGTTATTATAAGTTAGTAAATCAAACACTTACACACATGGCTTAATTATATGCTTAAACTCCCTTATTCCTAGAGGTATCTCTTATATTTTATTTTTGTCTTAGAATGATCATGAAGATGCATTTTTGGACTTATTTCGATAGTTTATTTAGGCTGAAAGCAAAGTAGGACGATTTGATCAATAGTTAGCTAAAGGACAAAATCTCTTAAAACTGCTTCTCGGGATATCAAAAAGTTCATATCTTGGCATAACTTGGTTCACGATTTGAGACCTTTCTCGGGCCGATATTTGGCATGTACTTCATACTTCATATCTTCGAGAGACGTTCTTGAGATAATGGTCTTCTCTTTGTTATAGAGTTTCTTCACTTGGTGACTTTTGAGGTGTACTCCAACTTTGTTGACCACGACTTCATGGTTATTTCTTCAATCTATAATTGGGATTTTGAGATACAACGATCCGCCTCCTTTTCGTACTTGGATCTATTTATCCTCATACCTTGTTAGGGTCTTTTCGGATAGACTTCTCCATGATCTTTATGGGAGTTGATTGCTTTTCGTCGTGAGTCTTGATCCTTCATATTGATTTTGGGAATAATGCTTTTCACATCACCTTGGATCTCTAGCAATAAGATTGAATCCTCATGCCTTGTTAGGGCCTTTTCGGACTCGCCAATCTTCGCACCCCGCTTCATAAGTTATGCCTTGGCTATGAACTCTTATCATTACCGAGCAACTTTTAAACGATCTTGGGCTAGAAGCTAAGTAACTTTTCAAATCGTACGACCTTACTTATTGCAGATAATTTATTAGCAAGTGATGGGAGAATAGGCAAATAATTACACCAAGTGAGCTTGTGCAAGAATACCGACTTATAATTGACTCTATCATTTCTCGTTCTCCACAATTTAAAATCTCAAGTAATGCGACTCGTGGATGCTTAGCCTAATAAACCAATTAAGGTCTACATGGTTAAGGATACTAGCTAGAATAAACTTGGATAAGTCTATTCGGGTTAAGTCAAAATAAACGCAACGGGCCTAATATGTCAAAGATTTCTAAACTAGCTACAACACTTTATTAATATTTTTGACTTTATTGCGGGATATATACATATGAAAGCAACGATAAAAATTTAAAAAATTACGACTAAATGGCCAAAGTTAATTAAAAATTTGAAAAATGTTGAAAAAGATGATTTTCTGGTTAAATGAAGGCATTTTCATGGAAAAGTCCACTTAAAACTTTGATAGAAGTCCCCCTACACTTAAGATAAACATTGTCCTCAATGTTTAAGCATGTGGGAAAAATCTCCCCTACACTTATGACATTGTGCACGTTGGTTAACTCAAGTTAAGGAAGAGACGACTAAAGTGATCAATTTCAAATGTGAGTATGAAGAAAATTGAATCACGATAGTTGAGAGATAGAACCGGATTTTGGATAACACGGGAGCACGGTTCTTTAAAGGTTCCAAAAGTGCATTCATCCCTGGAATCACATCACCACACAAATACAAACACCTATATAGGCCCCCCTACACTTAGGAGGTTAAACGGAAAAGGATAGATACTCGGGCTGTCTCCCGAGGAGCGCTTGTTTTTGATAACCGAGTCACGAGCCTGACTCGACCCAAAATTAGTTCATGGGGAACGTGGTGAGGGATGGAATCATCTCATGAGAGATGTCCTCACCAAAGTACAACTTCACTCGTTGGTCATTCACCTTAAAATTAGGTCCATTAGGTTGAGCGAGCTCGAGAGTACCATATGGAAAAATTTGGGCAATGGTGAATGGGCCGGACCAACGAGATTTCAGCTTGCCCGAAAAGATTTTCAACCGAGAGTTAAAGAGTAAAACTTTGTCTCCAACATGGAACTCTCGGTTTTTAATCTTGGAGTCGTGAATGAGCTTAGTCTTTTCTTTATAGATCAAAGAATTTTCATAAGCCTCATTCCGGAGTTCATTCAGCTCATTGAGTTGGATCTTGCGTAGGTCACCGGCTTTGTTGATATCAAAATTAGCCCACTTCAAGGCCCAGTAAGCCTTGTGCTCCAACTCAATGGGGAGGTGGCACGCTTTCCCGTACACGAGATGATATGGTGTACAACCAATCGGAGTCTTGTAAGCGGTACGAAAAGCCCACAAAGCATCATCAAGTTTATCAGCCCATGAGGCACGATGCTCTCCCACGGTTCTTTCCAGAATTCGCTTTAATCCTCGGTTGGATATTTCAGCCTGGCCATTAGTTTTTGGGTGGTATGCGGTGGAAAGACGATGATTTACACCATACTTAGCCATGACTCTTGCGAATTGGTCATTGCAAAAATGAGTCCCGCGATCACTAATAATGGCACGAGGCACACCGAATCTAGCGAATAGCGATTTCAAAAAGTTACAAACCACCCTTGCGTCATTAGTAGGTAAAGCTTTGGCTTCAACCCACTTTGAAACGTAGTCAACGGCTACAAGGATGTATTTTTTTCCTTTAGAAGAAGGGAATGGCCCCATAAAGTCGATACCCCAAACATCGAAGATTTCACATTCTTGTATAAAATTCTGAGGCATCTCGTCTTTATGTGTGATCTTGCCTTGTTTTTTGGCAAGCATCATAACGTTTAACCATCTCGTGAGCGTCACGATAGATGGTGGGCCAATAAAATCCTGAGTCAAACACTTTTTTGGCGGTGTAGTTGGGACCAAAGTGACCACCGGTGGGTCCTTTGTGGCAAGCGTTAAGGATTTCTAAAGCTGCCGGTCCATCAACACATCGGCGAATGATCAAATCAGCACATTGTTTGTATAGATACGGGTCATCCCAAAAGTAAGTCTTAATGTCGTTGAAGAACTTTTTCTTTTGTTGGGATGTTAACCCTTCCTTGAGAATTCCACCCGCTAAGTAGTTTGCAATATCGGCAAACCACGGGGTGCCATCAAGATTGAGATTTATAGACATTAAGGTCTCAAGGGGGAAAGAATCATTGATCTCTTTGTTTGGATGATCCCCTTGATATGGATCCTCAAGTCTGCTCAGATGATCCGCGGCCAGGTTTTTGGCTCCCTTCTTGTCATGAATTTCAATGTTGAATTCTTGAAGGAGTAAAACCCAGCGAAGAAGTCTTGCCTTAGAATCATGCTTTGTCATCAAGTACTTCAACGCGGAATGGTCCGTGTATACGATTGTGGTGGATAAAACAAGATAGGGGCGGAATTTTTCAAAAGCATAGACAACAGCTAAAAGCTCTTTTTCGGTTGTCGTATAATGCAATTGAGCCCCCGTCATTGTTTTGCTAGCATAGTGGATTGGTTGGAAATGTTTGTTGATCCTTTGTCCCAAAACCGCACCAATAGCAAAGTCGCTAGCATCGCACATCAATTCAAAGGGTAGCTCCCAGTTAGGGGTAACCAAGACCGATGCCTTAGTTAGCTTATCCTTAAGAAGATTGAAGGCTTCGATACACTCTTTAGAAAAGATAAAAGGAGTATCTTTTTCCAAGAGGTGGGTCATCGGGCGAGCGATTTTAGAGAAATCCTGAATGAATCGACGATAGAAGCCCGCATGACCCAGAAAACTTCTCACACCCTTCACGGTTGAAGGTGGAGGTAATTTGGCTATGACATCTACTTTAGCACGGTCGACTTCAAGACCGGCTTTAGAGATTTTGTGTCCTAGCACAATGCCTTCTTTTACCATAAAATGGCATTTTTCCCAATTCAGAACAAGGCGAGTGTCTTCGCACCGCTTAAGCATACGTTCCAAATTGGCAAGGCAAGAAGAGAAGGAATCCCCAAAGACCGAGAAATCATACATGAAGACTTCCATGGTTTGTTCAACCATGTCATGGAAGATAGCCAACATGCACCTTTGGAAAGTCCCGGGGGCATTACATAAGCCAAAAGGCATCCTTTTGTAAGAAAATGTGCCATAGGGACAAGTGAATGTTGTCTTCTCTTGATCTTGGGGATCGATGGGTATTTGGAAATAAGCCGAGAAACCATCAAGAAAGCAGTAATATTCATTACCCGCTAAACGTTCAAGCATTTGGTCCATAAAAGGTAGAGGGAAATGATCCTTTCTCGTGGCATCATTGAGTTTGCGGTAGTCTATACAAACTCTCCACCCAGTAACGAGACGGGTAGGAATCAACTCGTTGTTTGCATTGGGCACAACGGTGATGCCGCCTTTCTTAGGCTCACAATGGACTGGACTAACCCATGGTGAATCCGAAATAGGGTAAATCATACCCGCATCAAGAAGTTTGATAACCTCTGTTTTGATGACTTCATGGATTTTTGGATTCACCCTTCGTTGGCTTTGAATTGTGGGCTTAAAGTCGTCCTCCATGAGAATTTTGTGTGTGCAGAAGTGAGGATCAATTCCGCGAATGTCGGAGATTTTCCAAGCGATAGCTCTTTTATGCTTCTTCAACACGGCGATAAGTCGGGCTTTTTCTTCTTCTTTTAGGTCCTTTGTGATGATGACGGGCGACTTCTTCTTATCTTCAAGGAACACGTACTCGAGATGGGGCGGCAACTCCTTCAGTTCTAAATCCGGAGGATTTTCGATGGGAGGCGTTTTCAAAGTCGGAGCATCAATAGCAATAACCGTAGGAGATAGTGGAGAAAGATTGTCTTCTTTAAGAAGGTTTTCAATGAGGCGGAGATCTTCATCCCAATTGGTGGTAGAATCGTCATGGTCTAAGTTCACATCTCCCATGGTGGCTTCTAAATCTTTCCAAAGGAAATCACTTTCTCCAAATAGAGATAGTGATGAGTCAATAGAGGAAACGGTCTCAACATTGGGAAGAGAGGTAGGAATACTTTTACAAGCATCTTTGAAGTGTTCTTCACAAGCCTCATCAAGAAAGTCAATACAATTAACACTCTCGTATGAATAAGGCTGTTTAGAAAGCTTTCCCATGTTGAAGACGATTTTATCGTCACCCACTCTCATGATAAGCTCACCGGCTTCAACATCGATTAGAGTGCGACCGGTCCTCAGGAATGGACGACCAACGATCAATGGCACACGAGGGTCCATGTCGTAGTCAACGACGACGAAATTGGCAGGAAAAGTGAATTTGTCGACTCCTACAAAGACGTCTTCGGCTATCCCCACTGGATAAGCAACCGTACGGTTAGCTAATTCCAAAGTCATTTTGGTAGGGACTAGCTCAGGGAGAGATAATTGCTTCCAAACGCTTAAGGGCATTAAGTTGATACTGGCACCTAGATCGGCTAGGGCCATGCAATTCTCTACTCCCGTGAAGTTGCAAGGGATTAAGAAACGACCCGGATCACCAAGCTTGGTTGGCAATTTCCGTAAGAGTACTACAGAGCAATTCTCATTAAGTTGGGTGTTAGCAATATCAAGAAGCTTTTCCTTATCATTTAGAAGATCTTTGAACATTTTTGCGTACTTAGGCATGTGAGCGAGAGCCTCAGCGAAGGAGATGTTAAAATTCAATTGTTTAAACATTTTGAGAAAGTTTGAAACTTGAATATCATCCTTGCTCTTTTGCTTCTCTTTCCTCAACCTTGAAGGATAAGGTATATTGGATGAAGAAGAAGGCTTTAGGGGTGATGAGATGGCATTTATACATGATCTCATCGTTCTTTTCGGGCTTTAAATGCATTAAAATGTCATAAAATACCATATATATGCTTGTGTTTGTTTACTTGTGTATTTTAGGTATGGATATCGTGAAAAAGACAAAAGATCACAAGTAACAAGGAAAAACGGACACGAGAAACGAAGCCGTACAAAGAACCGGGCCTTAATCATAGAATTCTCAACAAATACCTTGAAGACTTGAAGACAAACAAGATTGATCCTCATTTATTGAAGAAATGACACTTAAAACCCTTGTATATTCATAATTACAAGTTTGGTCCCTTAAGTTTGTCAAAATTACACAAAAGGTCCTTCCACTTTGAAGAAATGGCAAGATTAGTCCCTCAACAAATCAAAATTGCCAATAATGGTCCCTCATGAAGATTAAGATACATTGAAGACCTTTGAAGATCAACAATGTCCAAAATCAGCCCTTGCAATATTCAAACATGTCAAAAATAACCCTTGAAACATTTTGTGAAAAGTTTGTGCCAAAAGTGACAAGTAATGAAACGTTGATACAAAGGAAATGGGCGCTGATGGGTTTTTAAACACAAAAGACAAAAGAAAGGAAGAATAAGGGCCAAAGCTGTTAACTTCAAACATTCAAACACGAATTTGCGCCAAACACATAACACTCCCCCATTTTCGGATCAAAACTTGTCACTATTCACCTTTACAGCCCAGATTTTACACCAACTTAAACAAAGGGTAAAATGAAATTACCCAGGCACACGTTTGATTCACACATGCAGGAACCTATCCCACACACAAAACCCTCATCTCCACTCACTATGGACCCCACCCCATTCACCCGTCCACCTATCACATCACAACTTCCTCACCAAGGATTGCCACGTGTCAAGATCAACAGCTGAGAGCCTTTGCTTGATCACAAAGCTAAAATGAACGTGTAGGATCATTTTGGATAGCTTAACAACAACAAACGTACTCAAGGACTTAGGGCATTTAGGGAATTTCACTTCTAGGGTTTATGAACAGTGTAACCTTGGCATTTGCCTATAAAAAGACTCCTCAACATGTGAGAGAGCTTTTGTTCCAGATTTTAGCTTTTAATCTTTGTAATTCCTTTTTATGAAATAAAGTTTAAATTTCTTAAAATTCTGAGTTTTAATCTGTTATTTATAAAAGTTTGGTGTTTGAGAAGCTAAAATCTGAGTTCCATTTACATGTTTGAAGGTTTTTGAGGCAAGGTTTTAAGTGATAAGACTTGTGCATCAAAAATCAGAAAGTCCTTGTTTATTTGATCTCACCCTTGTGTTTGTTCATCTTAGCAGCATTGGAAGCTGGTACTTGTTTTGCTAGTACCTCAGCTCAAACAATCCAGGGCCTGGATGTAGGTCTTGGAGGTTTGCACCTTCTTCCCTTTTCATTTTCTCTTTAAGTTTCTGAATATTTGTGATTTTTGTGGATTTGTGATTGAATCTGTGTTATTGTGGATGTTTATTGTTGATTTGGCTTGGTTTGATGTTTATGAGGTGTTATTGATCTGATTTGTGGGTTGAATCTTAATGATCCTTTGAAAATTTGTGAAAATAAGTTTTAAAAGGGTGTTTGGGATTACTGCATAAGTTGGATTTGAGGTTTGTTAAGTGCTTGTGTGTTGTATGCAAGTATTGGTATCTGCTATTTGGGAGTATTTGTGCATCTGTTTGCAGGTTTTGTGGTCTTAAACACATTGATTCATAGATTGGCTATAAAATCTTCATAACTTGGTAAAATTGGCTAGGATTTTGAGGACACCTAGATCTAAGCATAGGTTAAGGGTAACAAGTGCTAAATCATAGCTAATCACACCAGGGTAGAGGGATTTGAGGCTTGAAATTAGATCAAGTGTCAAGTATATCAGCAAACTTGTTTCTGCATATGTTCTTTGTTCATCAGTAACTTTTTATGCTTTGATCTTGTTATTTATTTTGATTCAGTGTTTGATTCTTGTTGCATTGTGATTTTTTTTAGCATTAGGATTGTTGTATTGCTGCTTGGATCTTATTTGTTTGCTGCTTGTGAGGATATTTGGCTATTTGGATTGCTTTGCTCATAGCTTATAAGCCCACTGGCTTATTGGCTTATTTGTGCCAAAAAACATCAAGTTTACCCAACTGGTAAGCTTTGATTCACAAGGTTTGTACTCAAACCTTGACCAGCAGGGTGAAAAACAAGTTCTCACACTTCTTTAAGTCTGTCAGCGCCTACTTTGTTCCTGTCAGCGTTTGATTTCAACCTATCAGCGTTTGACTTTTTGGGCCCAAAAGCCCATTTGTGTTGACTGTTTTTGGATTTGGCCCATTTGAGGGCCCATTAGGGGTATTCTGGTAATTTCACTTTGATTTTCTGATTATTTAGGTTAAAATAAACTAGTTTGCAAGTTTTTAGAATTTTTTATAATTTTTGGATTTTTAATATTATTTTATTATTATTTTAATATTATTTTTCAAATTTCACTTTTTCCAACTTTTTACATTTTTTCTTAGGTTAAATATATTAAAATAGGAATTTAGCAACTTTTAGAATAATTTTATCACTTATAGATTAATTTTTATAATTATTTTAAGTTTTAATAGTTTTTAAATCATTTTAAATAGTTTTGATTAGTTTTAAAATTTCTAAAAATAGTTTTTAATCTTTTTAGGTCATTTTAGAGGTTTATCAACTGAAAAATCTTTATTTGGGCTTTTTGATAATTTATTTGATTTTTAGGGCTTTAATTAGCATTTAAAAATTGAATATTTAATAATTTAAAAGGTTTGAAAAAGTTTTGATAATTGGTAAACTCTTAGTTTATTATTTTTGAATTTTGGTGAATTTTTGGTAATTTTTAGAATTTATTTTATTTTTGGTGATTTTTTTTAGGTTCTACGTCTTAACTTTCTAATAGTGATTTTTAGTTAATTTTATTTTTACGACTTCGTCATTTTCTCTTCTAATCCCCTTCTAAACCAATCATTAATTACAAACATTTGGCAAGTTTTTCACACACATATACCTCCTTGGAGAACGATACCCACTTAGGGTCATTTACACACGGTTTTCCTAAATCGTCGTGCTTACCACTATATTTTTAGTTGCTTACTTTTTCCTAAAGGCAAGTTGACTAAATTTACAATTATCAAGGGGAATAGGATCACTCACAACCACGGGTGGTGGGGAAATAGGGGTAGAAGGTGAAGGAGGCGGAGAAATTGGGGAAGTAGAAGGAGGAGGAATAGGGGCAGGTGACTCGTTTTCCTTAGTCACAATCACTGGTGGAGGTATAGGAAGCTCGGGTTCCTTGGTACCTTTGCCACTACGAGTGGTGATTGCTTTCATCTCCCCTCTTGGATTCGCAACGGTGTTACTCGGAAGAGTACCCGAAGAAGAGGGTTGATTACCTTGGAAGAAACTAGCCATCATGTTCTTTAAGTAATTTGTTTGACTATCCAAAGTGTTTCTCATATCAGCTCTCAGATCGTTCCCTTGTTTTACCAAGTCTGCTTTCAAGTTGAGCACTTCCCGCTGAAGATTTCCCACGATCACATCGTTAGTCCTCATGTAGGTTTCCACTTCTTGGTGTAAAGCGGTGGGTTGGTTGGGAGGAGCATTGTAAGCGGGTGGTTGATAAGCAGGTTGCTGGTAAACTTGGTTGTTTCTTTGAGGTGGTTGTGGTTGTTTGTGAGGTGGTATGAATGGTGTACGAGATTGTTGTTGTTGTTGAGGGCGGTTGAGGTTTTGTTGTTGGTTTGGGTTGCTAGGAGGAAAACCAGGTGGTGAGAGATAGTTGTTAGAGCGGTAGCTAAGCAAGTTGCGGTCACCTTGAGGTCGAGCTTGATAAGCAGGTTGAGGATAGGTGCCGTATGCTGCATTAACATTCTCAGAAGGGTAGTCTTGGGTGGCGGTACAAGTGGTGTAAGAGTGAGGACCCCCGCATATCTCGCATGGTTGGCTAACAGCATTGACTTGAGCGTCTTTAACGTTTCTAGCGTTGATGCTGTTGGTGTTGCTGGCGGTTTGGGTAGCAAGCGATTCAAGAAGCGCAGTGATTTTGTGAAGTCGCTTATCGCTGTCACTAGTACTAGCACTAGCGACATTGGTCCGAACACTCTTGCTTTGCACACGAGACTTATTCTCAATGATATCCCAAGCAGCATTAGAAGTCTTAGCCAAAAGATTACCCCCCGAGGCACTGTTTAGTGAATCTTGGTCATTCATGTTTAAACCATTATAAAAAGTATTAATTTGATGCACTTTGGTAAAACCATGTTGTGGGCATTTTCTCAAAAGGTCTTTGAAACGGTCCCAAGATTCACTAAACGACTCATCGTACTTTTGTTCAAAATTAATAATTTCATTCCGCAAAGCGGTAGTACGAGAGGGTGGGAAAAAGTAATTGATAAACTTGGTTTCCAAATCCATCCACGAAAGAATACTCTGTGGCGGTTCCTTATCAAGCCAATGCCGGGCTTGTCCCTCTAAAGAAAAGGGAAAAAGTTGTAAACGGATTACCTCTTGTAGAACACCATTGAATTTGACCGTATTGGTGAGTTGCAAGAATCTCTTGATGTGGTCATGTGGATCATCAATGGTACGCCCCAAGAATGGTTGAGCAGAGACCATCTGGATAAAACCGGATTTGAGCTCAAAGTTGTTGGCTGCAATCGCGGGTATGACAATTGGATCATTGTTACCATCTACACGTGCTTGTAGAAGTTCAATCATCGGGCGATTATCCGGTAGAGGCTTTTGTTGTTGTTGTTGTTGTTATTATTGTTGTTGAAAGGTGGATTGTTATTGTTATTATTATTGTTTTGAGGTGGGTGATTGTTGTTGTTTTGTACACCGGCCATGTCTAATTCGTCGAGAGGATCGGGCTCTTGATAAGACGTTGATCGTGTACGCATGCACCTGCAAAAGAACTAACAAGGCAAAAACAAAGCAGAAATATTTTGGTTTTTATGTTTTTTAATTTATAGGATTTTTGAAAATTTTATATTTTTTAGGGTTTTTGAAAATTTTTATGAAACAGTAACGTTCACGGTGAACGGATCCCAAAATCCAAGTTCTCACAAAAAACTGTTGATCTTAACGAGAAGAGCCGGCAGCGGCGCCATTTGATATAAGAAATTTTACTTGTTGAAAGTTCGTTTCTCGGTATCTCCTCGAATTGATCTCGGTTCTAAGTGGAATGATTGTTCTTGGGTACTAAAAAGGGGGGTTGGTTTTCTAATCTACTAAAAGGTTTAAATTCATTAAGATGAAAACTTAAATTAAAAACAATTAATTTAATAACAATTAATAAAACTAGAATTAAAATTAAAAATATAAATATAAAATGAAGAAACAGTAAGTATCACTTAAAAATGCTCAAAAGGAAATTGATTCAGAAGTTTACCCTGATCCGGAAGTTTACTCGGAACTTTCGTTCGGAAGTTTATCCGGAACTTTCGTTCGGAAGTTTATCCGGAACTTTCGTTCGGAAGTTTATCCGGAACTTTCGTTCGGAAGTTTATCCGGAACTTTCGTTCGGAAGTTTATCCGGAACTTGGTTCGGAAGTTTATCCGGAACTTTCGTTCGGAAGTTTATCCGGAACTTGGTTCGGAACTTTTGGTCAAGATGCTTCACTCGGAAGATTTGTTCATTCGGAACCTGGAAAAACTTCAAGAACAGTAGGAGACCGAAGAACAGGGGAACACGATTCCAAGCCAAAAATCACCAAGTTTTTCACCAAAACTTAAACAAATCTAATCCCTAATCATCTACTAACCATAAACATCAAATCCCATCAATAAAAACATAAAACCCAACAAATTTTGAAGATCAAATCAACCAAATAAGAACTTTAACTTTTAATCAAAAAGATGAAGATGAACAAGATGAAATGGAAAGATTGTATTGATTGAACAAGGTTTTAACAATCAAAAGACAAAGATTAAACTACAAGATTGGAAAAACAAGAATCAAAATCACCAAACACCCTAGTGGTGTTGGTGATGACTACGAACCGAAAGAGAGAAAAAGAGGAAATGAAAGACTTAAAACTAAAAAACTGCCTCAATTGTGTGAGGGATCCATCTATATATATGTCTTGTCTTTTGGTTGGTGAGTGGGCTTTCTCCCTTTCTTCTTGTCTTCTCGTCTTTTCAGAAAAGTTGACGTTTCCGATTCTGATTCGGGATTTGTCGTCGATTAAATTCAACTCGTCTTTTAATTTCTTCGTTTAATAGACTTGAGTTTCCTCGACATATGTAAATCTTCCATCTTTGGTCCTTTTCTTCGATAAATCTTCAAATAGGCCCAGCGACTTCAAATCTTTTGCATCTCTTGGACAATAGACTTCGTCTTGAGTCTTTTTCTTCGATAAAACCCGTGCAATCCCATGTTTTCTTCAATATTCATCCGGTTGGCTCTGAAAACACAATAAACACAAAAACCACGCATAATTCCAAACAAATGATATTAAATACGCGTTTTGGTCTCGTTTTAGCCAGAATTAAGTGGTAAAAGGATGGGTGTTTTCACACCTATCAGTCCTTATGGAACATTTGCTTACAAAAGATGCCTTTCGGCTTATGCAATGCTCCTGGGACATTTCAAAGGTGTATGATGGCTATCTTCCATGACATGGTTGAAGAAACTATGGAAGTCTTCATGGATGATTTCTCGGTCTATGGTGATTCTTTTTCTCATTTCCTTGCCAATTTGGAACGCATGCTTAAGCGGTGTGAAGACACTCGCATTGTTCTAAATTGGGAAAAATGCCATTTCATGGTAAAAGAAGCATTGTGCTGGGACATAAAATCTTATAAGCCGGTCTTGAAGTAGACCGTGCTAAAGTGGATGTCATAGCCAAATTACCTCCACCTTCAACCGTGAAGGGTGTGAGAAGTTTCCTTGGTCATGCGGGCTTCTATCGTCGATTCATTCAAGATTTTTCTAAAATCACTCGGCCGATGACCCACCTCTTGGAAAAAGATACTCCTTTCATCTTTTCCAAAGAGTGTCTTTGTTAGCCCTATATTTTATATAGTCGAACAAGAATGTAATAGGTCATCTTAGTCGTTAAAGGTCTTGCACTGTAATAGGTTAGTTGGGTTAACCGGGCTTGGACTTTAAGCTAATATTGTCTAAGTTAGGGGCGTAAGCCCAAGTGTAAGCCAATCCCGGCCCAAGTCACAAACCCACGGCCCATGGAAAGCCCATTGGTTCGTGGGTATATATACCCTCTTCCATGTGTGGAAGAGGGTGTTGGTTTACTTTTAATTTCTCTCTCTAGTAAAAGTTTAAACCTTCTAATTCTCTCTCTTTTCTCTCTCTACTTTCTTCTCTTTCTCTCTCTAAATATCAACTAAATCTTGTTTTATGAATTGATATGGGATTAACAATTGGTATCAAGAGCCTATAGTGGATAGGTGATTGAAGATTCGTGTGTGGTGTTCTTGATTTTTCGTGTCTTTTTTTTATCTATATCTCACGTCCCAATTTTTTTTTTGTGTTTTTTATGGTCTATTCTTGATATAAATCATCTACATACTAGTAGTAGTGATTTGGGTATCTTATTTTTGGCTAAAACACAAGTCTTTTGGATCAAAAATTGAGAAATTTCTTGTTTTTCTTCATTCCGAAATTCCAGCAAGTATCACCATCGGAAAGTACAAAGGAAGTGAAGCCAGATCGCAATAACCTTTTGGTTCTACTTTGCGATCACAGGATTTAGATACCTTATTCCGACGAGACATTCCGATCATGCATTGCGATCTGGGATTCCGACGGTTTCAAGGGATTTTTTAGTCGTTACTCTGTCCAATTTGTTTTAGCTATATTCTGATCTAAACATTCCGACAGTGCATTGCGATCTAAACATTCCGACAGGTAACATTGCGATAGGTATTGCGATCACATCTTCCGATAGAACATTCCGACATACATTCCGACAGGTATTCCGATAGTACATTCCGACGGGTATTCCGATAGAACATTCCGACAGACATTCCGACAGGTATTCCGATGGACATTCCGACAGACATTCCGATGGACATACCGACATGTAATTCCGATGGACATTCCGATGGATATTTTGTTTGAGTAATCTTTAGACTTAGCCACTATCTAGACTAGTTTCGGAACATAGTTTACACGAAGATTAAAAAAAAAGTTATAATTTTTAGGTCAAGTAAAATCAAAATTTTTCCATACTAGTTTTTGGCTATTTCTAACTCAAATTCAAAATTTGGCGATACAAAATTTTTCGGCTTACCGTTTTGTCAGACTGAGGAATTTATTGTCGGACTGAGAATTTTTTTTTTGAATTTTCGGAATTTCAATTTTAACCACACATCATCACAACAAATCCACTAAGATCTGCAATTCATCCACAAGTATTCACCATGTCTAACAACATCAACATTGTAACTGGTAATCAAATTCGTTTGGAACAAGGTGGCAACGGTAATCCACCTGTGCTCACTGCCGGTTGCTACGTTCAATGGAGATCTCGTTTTCTCAGATTTCTCGACAGAAAAGAAAACCGAACTGCTCTTCGTCACTGCCTTGAGAATCCACCTCTAGTTTTTGAATTCAGACCAATTACAACACAGGCAGAGGATGGTACTTCATCAACGATACGAGCTATGGAGGATTTTGACACATGTTCTGCTGAGAAAAAGAAACTCCTCCAAGCTGAAGCTGATGCTGTAAACTTAATACAAACTGGAATTGATAACGATATCTATTCCACAGTTCATGCATGTCTTAATGCTATGGAAATGTGGAATGCAATTCATCGATTGAAGCAAGGTGAGTCGATCAATGTTCAAGATCTCGAGACTAATCTACTTTGGGAGTTTGGAAAATTCACATCTGAAGATGGTGAATCCATTGACTCATATTACTCGAGATTCTACAAAATGATGAATGAGCTTGTCAGAAATCAGTGCACCATCTCCAATCATCATGCCAATGTTCAGTTTCTACTTCAACTCAAACCGGAATGGAAAAGGTTTGTGACCTTGGTTAAACAAAGGGAAGATATCAAGACCATCTCCTATCACAAACTTTATGATATCTTGAAACAACATCAGAATGAAGTGAATGAACTAAGGGCTGAAAAGGCAGAACGGTCTGCAAATTCTATTGCTTTTGTGGCTGCTACTTCAACAAAACCCGTTCCTCGTCAACAACCACCTACTCATTCCTCAAAGTCATCAAAATCATCCACCAAACCTCTAGCTGCTGCTAAACACAAAGCAAAAGCAATTGTCCCCACTCCACCTCCAAAGTATGACATCGAGTCAGATGGAGACAGTGATGATGAACAAACTTCAAGAGACAAGAAGATTGAAGAACTCATGTCTTTACTCACCACAACTTATAAGAATATCTACAAACCTACCAACAACAACCTCATATCATCATCCAATGCTAGATATAAGGAAGTTGATCATGCACCTCGGTATGATCGTGATGCTAGGTATGATAATCAGAGGATGCCGAATCAAGTTGGGGCTAGAGATAATGTAGGCACTCCGGTTGTGCAGAAGACTGGGATTCAATGATTCAACTGCAAGGGATTTGGGCACATGGCTAGGGAATGCAAGAAGCCAAAACGGGTTAAGGATTCAGGATATCACAAGGAAAAGATGCTACTGTGTAAGAAAGAAGAAGCAGGGATTCCACTCACAGCAGATGAAGTTGACTGGCGTGATGACACTGATGATGAAGCCGATGATCAAGAGTTGGAGGCACATTATGTGTACATGGCAAAGATTCAAGAAGTGATCCCAGAGACTGGTGATACTTCTGGACCCATCTATGATTCTGAGCCACTTGAAAAGGTACCATCACATGATAACTATAATGTGTTTGCTAATGAACGACGACATCCTGAGCAACCCGAAAGCATCAATGACACATATGTAATGGACACGGAGGATAGCAATATCTCTACGGATTCACAGCATATGTGTAATGATGACAGAAAAGCCGTTCAGGATACTGACTCGGATGAGGACCGTGATTTGCTTGCGTCTATTATTGACTCTTTAAAACATGAAATTGATGAAAACAAAGAAGCTAATAAATGTTTGAAGCAAGCAAACGCATCCTTAGCCGAGGAGATAGACAGGCTTAAAGAGTGTGATTATGTAAAAGAAGCTGATCGACGGGTTGCAATAGCTAATGGTTTGGTATATGAACGTAAGGTGCTCAACGAACAATATTGTTCTGAAGTAAAACACGAAATTCATATGTCAAAACAGAAGATATCGGAACTTGAAGAACAACTGCTGCTACATAAACTCCAAATTACCGAGTTAGAGTCGGTTAACAAAGAACAAACTGAGCTTTATGAAACTCGTAAAGAAAAGGATATTGAAAAAATTCTTGATTTGGAAAAGAGAATCGAAACGTTAAACAACATTGTTTACAAAACGGGTCAGTCCATTCAAACCATGAATATGCTCAATAGAAATATGAAAACGAGTTTTGTCAAGCCTGAATATCTCAAGAAAATTCAAAGTACCAAGCCCGCTCTCTATGATATCGGTTGTTATGTTGATAATCTTGCTCTTATGCTTTCCCATGACTGCGACGAAATCATTCGTCAACAGGAAGAAAGTCGATCAAACTTAAGTGATTTAATAAACCTTTCTGATTCTGATAATTATATTAAGTTTGTTCCTCAAAAAGAACTTTCCAAAGAACAAAAGATGTACAATAGTGTTCCACCACCAAGTGATGAACCCCAAAAGAAAATTTCTTTAAAAAGGAGTTTCAAAAAGCAATCAATTTTGTTAGGAAAACAAATTTCGGATGAAAAACGTAAATGGGATGAGAAAAGCAAAAGTGTTCAACAATTTGAGTTTATAAAACAAGGGGTTTTAAATTTGTACAAAGGTGTCGTCGACATGAAAAAGTTTCTAGGGATACCTTTTGGAATATTAAACCTAACCCACAAGTAGAAGTCGTCATTCAACACTGTATTGTTCCAACAATTGATGATCTTTCAAAAAATGTGGAAATGTTTTATAATGCTCTCACTGAGGAAATGTTAACTGATTTAAGTTATGTTAAATCTCTTGAAGATGAAGTTTATTTTCTTCAAACTAAATTAAAAACACAAGAACACCAACTTTCTAACGAAATTGATCGGCTTTCTAAGGAATACTTTTATGCTGACCATATGAATGCTATACTTGGTGTGTATACCGATCTTGATCAATATTGTCATGTAGCATGTCTAGTGTCAGAATCGGACGAGAAATGTCGCAATCTTGAAGTAGAGCTTTCGAAACAAATTCATTCATATAACAAACTTTCGAAAAGTTTTTCTCAACTTGAGAAACACTCCATTTCTGTTGAACTTGCTTTACAAAAAGGTGAAAAATCTCATAATCATAAAAAGTGTCAAGAAATGTCAGCTTCTTCGTTTCGTCAACTAAATGAAAAAGATTTCGAAATAAATGATTTGAAAGCTCAGCTAAAAGAAAGGGACATAGCCATAAGTGAGTTACAGAAACTTATTGAGAAAATGAAAGGAAAGTCTGTTTTGGGTAAACCCTCCGCCGTTCGTCAACCGAATGCGGTTAAATGACCTAAATCATCTATTTTGGGACAATCCCCACAGACTTTGCCTAAGATAGGAAATGATAAGAGTGCCAATGTGATAGTACCTGGAATGTATAAGATGAACACTAATCCCACTCAAACTGGAACATCGCGGTTACCTCAGAATATTAAGAAAACTAATCAACGTGTGTCTTCTTCTACAGGAGTAATCCCCACTACTAGCGTTAGCGGACCACAGCTTAAGAGCAATAGAATGCAAGATAAGGTCATGTCTAACAATAGTCAAGGAAAGAAGTTGGAAGTAGAAGACCACCGTAGGAATTTTAAGTTTTCTAAGAATAAAACATCTGTAACTGCATGTAATGACAGTTTAAATGCTAAGACCTCGAATGTTGAATTTGTTTGTGCTGAATGTGGCAAATGTGTTCGTACTTTCAATCATGATGCTTGTGCTCTTAATCATAATGGCGTGAATACTAGAACTAGGAAGCCTATTCGTGTGCCCACTAGTACTAGTGAACCCACAAGAACTTTGAACCAATCCACTGATCAACCACTTAAGAAACTAAGTGCGTTAGAATCCAGTACTCTACGTAAACAAAGCAGGTTAAAGAAGCTTTATGAGAACATGATTAGGACATGTACACGGGGGTATTCAAGATTTACACCACCCGGATACAAATGGGTACCTAAGACAACCCCTATTCTAATTGGGTCTATGAACGTTAGCTTGCCTTTAGATTCTAGGTCCACTACTATTTTGGAACCCGTTTCTATCAAGGGCTCCCATTTGTCAAATGCTACATTGTCTTCTAATTCTTCTGCAGCTCGTCGAAATCATCCTATTCATAATGGACTCCGGGTGCACAAAGCACATGACGGGAAATCTCAAGCTTCTCATTAACTTCGTGGAGAATTTTCTGGGTACGATGCGGTTTGAAAATGATCAGTTTGCACCGATACTTGGATATGGCGATTTGGTTCAAGGAAATCTCACTATCAAACGGGTTTATTACGTCGAGGGACTGAATCACAATTTATTCTCGGTTGGTCAATTTTGTGATGCGGATTTGGAAGTGGCTTTTCGGAAATCTACTTGCTATGTTAGAGACTACGATGGGAATGACCTTCTTACAGGCTCTCGTGGTTCTGATCTCTACACAGTCACTCTTCAAGAAACATCATCAACAAATCCAATTTGCTTAATGGCTAAAGCCTCATCATCTCAAGCATGGTTATGGCATCAACGATTGTCACATCTCAACTTTGACACCATCAACGATTTCTAAGAATGATATTGTGACCGGTCTTCCTAAGTTAAAATTCGCCAAAAACCATCTTTGTTCTTCTTGTGAGTTGGGGAAAGCAAAACGGAAGTCTTTCAAAACAAAGACTACCCCAAGCTCAAAAGGACGATTGGAACTTCTACACATGGATTTATGTGGCCCCATGCGTGTAGAGAGTATTAACGGGAAAAAGTATATTCTCGTGATTGTTGATAACTATTCTAGATACACATGGACTTTCTTCTTAAGGTCCAAAGATGAAACACCAGAGGTTCTCAAAGACTTTCTCAAAATGATACAACGCAATCTTCAAGCTCAAGTCTTAACCGTAAGAACGGATAGGGGTACTGGATTTTTGAACAAGAACTTGCAATCTTACTTTCAAGAAGAAGGCATCGAACATCAAACGTCTATTGCTCGAACTCCTGAACAAAACGGCGTTGTCGAAAGGCGGAACTGTACTTTGGTTGAGGCAACTCGAACAATGCTTTATGCTTCAAAATTACCGCTATTCTTCTGGGCTGAAGCAATTGCAACTGCCTGTTATACTCAGAATCGTTCTCTCGTTATCCCTAGACATGAAAAGACACCTTACCACATCATCAATGGCAAGAAACCTACTTTCAAATTCTTTCACGTATTTGGATCTTTATGCTACATTCTTAAAGACGGTGAGAATCTCGACAAGATGAAAGAAAAAGGTGTTTCATGTATTTTTGTGGGGTATGCGACATTGTCGAAAGGATATCGGGTCTATAACAAGGGAACAAAGATTATTGTCGAAAAAATTCATGTGAACTTTGACGAATTGCCACAAATGGTACTTGAACAAAACAGCTCAAGTCCCGTACCTCAATGTCCAGCAATGGCGCCTACACAAAACAGTGTACGTCCCGTGCAAGAATGTCAAGAAATTACTCCTACAGCAGACTCGACGGATACAACACAAATGAATGAGTTGGTTGATCTATATGATCTAATGTTTGAATAATATTAAACAATCAAGTTGTGTCAAAGCTTTCGCTGTCAATACTGCTGATGAACCCGAACCAAGTTCACAAGACACAACTGCCTCTACTTCAGCAACCGTTGCTCAAGAGAATATTCCATTGGATACTCAACAAACTCAAGAAACAGTCACACAACCAACATCACCAACCGTCAATGCTGAAGGAGGAAACAACAATCAAGCAGTCGATGCACAACCTGACGAAGAAGAATTTATCAATCCGTTCGGTACACCGGTACACGAAGTCGGAGAGTATTCTACTCAACATGTTGATCCGTCCAACATGCATACATTCTACCAACCATATCCATCCACTCACCATTGGACACGTGATCATCCATTGGTGCAAGTCATTGGAAATCCTTCACAACCGGTTCGAACACGCAGACAACTCGAAACCGATGGCGATGTGTGTATGTATGCACTCACCGTGAGTTCAATTGTAACTACAAACATCAAACAAGCCATGACTGATCATGCGTGGATTGAATCAATGCAAGACGAAATTCATCAGTTTGAACGCCTAAATGTTTGGGAACTTGTTGACCGACCCTATGGAATGTCAATTTAAGATTTCAAATAGATCTGGAAAAACAAACTGGATGAAGAACAAACAATCATCAAAAATAAATATCGTCTTGTGGTTAAGGGATACTGTCAACAAGAAGGCATAGACTACGATGAATCATTCGCTCCAGTCGCTCGTTTGGAAGCAGTCAGGATATTCCTTGCTTATGCTGCACATAAGGGCTTCACAGTTTTTCAGATGGACGTTAAAACTGCTTTTCTTAACGGTCATTTGAAGGAAGAAGTGTATGTGAATCAGCCGGAAGGATTCATCGATCCTCATCATCCTGACAAAGTCTATCGTCTCAAGAAGGCTGTTTTGGACTTAAACAAGCTCCAAGGGCAAGGTACGAAGAACTTTCAAACTTCTTGGTGTCCAAAGGATTCTCCAAAGGTTCTATTGATCCTACTCTCTTTATTAATAAATATGGGGATGACATACTGCTGGTGCAAGTTTATGTTGATGACATTATTTTTGGTTCTACGAACCCAAAACTTTCAAAACGTTTTGAAAAATTAATGCACAACAGATTTGAAATGTCAATGATGGGGGAGCTAAAATTCTTTTTAGGCCTCCAGATTCATCAATCCCCACGTGGTATCTTCATAAACCAAGCTAAGTATGCTCAAGAGATACTTAAAAAGCATGGTATGACCTCATGTGCTCGCGTTGGTACACCATTGTCGACCACATCCCTAGACGCTGACTTGTACTCATATCCCGTAGATCAAACGCGATATCGCAGTATGATCGGGTCACTTATGTACCTTACAGCCAGCAGGCCTGATATTCATCATGCCACATGCTATTGTGCACGATATCAAGCCAGACCTACTCAAAAGCACCTCAAAGAGGTTAAACAGATCTTTCGGTACCTTAAGAATACCATTCACATGGGACTCTGGTATCCGAAGGGAACCGGTTTTCATCTAACAGCTTTTTCAGATTCTGATCATGCAGGTTGCCTTGATAGTCGAAAAAGCACTTCTGGTAGCGTACAATTTCTAGGGGAAGACAAACTTGTGAGCTGGTCGTCAAAGAAGCAGGATTGCACTTCGCTCTCATCAACTGAAGCAGAATATGTGGCTCTATCCGCGTGTTGTACTCAAGTACTCTGGATGAGAACTCAACTCACGGATTATGGCTTCCACTATGATAAAATACCTATGTATTGTGACTCAAAGTCGGCCATAGCCATCTCTTGCAATCCGGTTCAACACTCCCGTACCAAGCACATCGCAGTCAGATATCACTTCATCAAGGAACAAGTAGAACGTGGTATCGTGGAATTATACTTTGTTAGAACTGAGTACCAGATAGCTGACTTGTTTACAAAAGCCCTATCTCAAAATAGGTTTCAGTATCTCGTTGGCCGTCTTGGTATGAAGTATTTGACTCCAGAAGACTTGGAGGTTTTAGCAAATAAAGCTGCTTGATATTCTCTCATGATGACTTCTAAGCGCATCACAACTTAGACTCGGACCTCAACTAAGGAAAGTTTATCTCGGACGATAACTTATCCTTCTCAACGAGAAAATAATATTTCTCGGTCATGAGCTTCTCATAAAAACATTCAAAGTTTTTAAGTTCATGAAAAACGATTTCTAAGTAAATGTTAGCTTAGACCTCGAACTTCAACTTAAGGAAAGTTTATCACGGATGATAACTTATCCTTCACAACGGGAAATTTATTTTTCCCGGTCATGAGCTAGTCACAAAACAATCAATGTTTTGAGCTCATGAAAAGCGGACCCGAAAGGGACGTGTACGTTTCAGTGCGCTTTCCCTAAGCAATAGAAGAGAAGTCTTCTATCCTGATTATTTTAAAACCGTTGAACACAATTTTTTAAGAATTTCTCAAAAGGTTTTTCTAAATCTTTCAAAATTGTGTTCAACACTCCCTTCCTCATATGTGGTTTTTATATCTCAAAATTGTCATATGTTATTTTGATCATATTTTGAGGGGGAGCGTTTAAAATCAAGCCTTGAATGTTGTTGGGGTACATCTCTGAAATTGTCATATTTTTATGTATCCAACACATTCCGAAAATGATATGAAATTGTCAAATGTAATATACTATATCGGACAAGGCATCTCAACTCCGTACCTCAACATATTTTGTGGTGTCGTTTTTCTAAAATTTTGTCAAATTTTGTCTCAAGACACACATATATTGTTGAGGGGGAGCGACCCGACTGAAAATGTTCCATAATTCATGCTTGCACACACATTTCTCTCCCAATCAGTTTTTTCAGAAATTGTCACATTTTAATACATTGGTATCTCTAATATTATATTTTTATATTAGAGATAGGGGAGAAAATGTGATTAAAATGTAATATATCGCAACATGTGATCTTAAAGACTCAAGTGCAACTCTTTCCTTCACATGCTAAACTATTTCGTATATCGATGCATGTGTGTAGGGGGAGCTTTTCGGAAATATAAAACTTTCAAAGTGTTAAAAGTTTTGATTTTTATCAAACACTTTGAATGATTTTCAATGGTTTATGGTTACGATCTATACCTAAAACAACCTACTATCCACAACGGAACGATGGAGTCAAAAGGTGGTTTAGGATAGGAAACTAAGTCATGTGATCCAACCAGAACCGGAGGGATCTACCCAAGGACATTACATAGCTAGAAATAGTTGTCCTTAGGAAAGATGGAGTTGAATGAAGCTGAATGCGGACCAATTAATTAAGCTAGCACTGGAACAATCACAATAAGGTGCTAGTGATGACGTGTTGGTAAGCATTGAAGGAGTTGAATATTCTGTGCAACTTAGGCAGAAACCGGGTTAACACATCTATCGAAGACAAGTGTCATGGACCCAATGATGCGATGCACAACCCTTCCCCAGCCATTCGAGTTTCTCTCAAAAGAAACTTGTCTCATTGTCACGGAGATCAACACGTATCTATTGACTTTCTCACTCCGAGTTAGTTAATATTGAAAAAGGTGGCAGTCTGCTCCAGCCTCCGATTACCAAAATGCACTTATTTGAGTCTAGAGCCAAACGAGATCTATCTATCATCTCATTAGGACACAACCGAGTCCTACGCATTATCCTTGTGATATTGCCAGAACATCTGAGTGATACGATTCACAATGAAGATGGAAATCCTGCTTGAGCCAGCATCAAACAAGCTCATGGTAGGTAACTTGTGTGATTCAACACTAATCAAACTTGTGAGAACTGGAATGCAACTAAGTTTGGATACTTAATTGATTCAAACTTGATTCCAGGTTTCTTCGCAAAATCCATGTGATCTTGCCAGAACATTCAGAGTGACACTCTTTAGTGTTCACAGTGACGAATGGAAATCCTTCCAGTGTCAACATCAAACAGCACTGCGGTAGGTGACTCGCAAGATTCTCTATGAATCAAGCTTGTGACAAACTGGAAAGCAACAATGGTGCGATTCTTTTAGAATCAAACTTGTTCCAGGAAATCTGAATTGACGACTCTAATCAGACGGATAATTTATCCTTATGATTCACTTATTACCGCTTTGAGACGGTCGAGTAAAGAAAACTTGCTACTACCGCCGGGAAACCCTGTCAAGGAGGTTCTTAATCGAATCTACCCGATCACAGGTACGGTATCTAATACCGTCTAAACGGTCTTCACCGATCGGAGGTAAAACGCTACCGAGTTAGGATGAAATGTTCAAAGCCATTTTATCCGTGTCTATATATGTTGCTGCATATCAAGAAGGTGGCGTAGCTGTGTAACCGATGTCGATTCAGAAGTCACAAGAGCACAAGATGGTGATATTCAAGATACTTAAGAACGTAAGAAGGTAATAGGTCATCTTGTCACAAGAGCACAAGATGAACACTATCAAGGATAAACTGAAGATCTCAAGCACTCTAAGTCAAAAGACAAAGGCTCAAGATAAAGATCACAAAGCATGAAGGAACAAAGCTGTTACAAACAAGATCAAGACTAAGATACAAGACCAAAGCAGGAAGAAATCCTCTACAAGAATGTATTCACTCAATCATCTTATGTTTTTTTAAGCTTTTTAAGATGACCGATACATTGGGGGAGATTGTTAGCCCTATATTTTATATAGTCGAACAAGAATGTAATAGGTCATCTTAGTCATTAAAGGTCTTGCACTGTAATAGGATAGTTGGGTTAACCGGGCTTGGACTTTAAGCTAATATTGTCTAAGTTAGGGGCGTAAGCCCAAGTGTAAGCCAAGCCCGGCCCAAGTCACAAACCCACGACCCATGGAAAGCCCATTGGTTCGTGGGTATATATACCCTCTTCCATGTGTGGAAGAGGGTGTTGGTTCACTTTTAATTTCTCTCTCTAGTAAAAGTTTAAACCTTCCAATTCTCTCTCTTTTCTCTCTACTTTCTTCTCTTTCTCTCTCTAAATATCAACTAAATCTTATGTTATGAATTGATATGGGATTAACAGTCTTGAATCCTTCCATCTTCTTAAGGATAAGCTTACTAAGGCACCGGTCTTGGTTACCCCTAATTGGGAGCTACCTTTTGAATTGATGTGTGATGCTAGTGATTTTGCTATTGGAGCGGTTTTAGGCCAAAGAGTGAACAAACACTTCCAACCAATCCATTATGCTAGCAAGACAATGACGGGGGCTCAATTACATTATGCCACTACTGAAAAGGAGCTTTTAGCTGTAGTGTATGCTTTTGAGAAGTTCCGCCCCTATCTTGTTCTTTCTACCACAATCGTGTACACCGATCATTCCGCGTTGAAGTACTTATTGACTAAGCAAGATTCTAAACCAAGACTTCTTCGCTGGGTTTTGCTCCTTCAAGAATTTAAAATTGAAATTCGTGACAAGAAGGGTGCCGAAAACCTAGCCGCGGATCATCTAAGTATACTTGAGGATCCTTATCAAGGGGATCATCCGAACCAAGAGATCAATGACTCTTTTCCCCTCGAGACCTTAATGTCTATAAATTCCAATCTTGATGAAACCCCGTGGTTTGCGGACATTGCAAACTACTTAGCGGGTGGAATTCTCAAGGAAGGGTTAACGTCCCAACAAAAGAAAAAGTTCTTTAAAGACATTGAACATTATTTTTGGGACGACCCTTACCTTTTCAAACAATGTGCTGATGTGATTATTCGTCGTTGTGTTGATGGGCCGGCAACGGTACTAATTCTTGAAGCTTTCCATAAAGGACCCACCAGTGGTCACTTTGGTCCCAATTACACCGCGAAGAAAGTATTCGACTCTGGATTTTATTGGCCCACCATTTATCATGATGCTCATGAAATGGTTAAACATTGTGATGCTTGCCAAAGACAAGGCAAGATCACACATAAAGATGAGATGCCTCAAAATTTTATACAAGAATGTGAAATCTTTGATGTATGGGGTATCGACTTTATGGGGCAATTTCCATTATCTAAAGGGAACAAGTACATCCTCGTAGCCGTTGACTACGTTTCTAAATGGGTTGAAGCTAAGGCTCTCCCTACGAACGACGCGAGGATGGTTGTGAACTTTTTGAAGCAGCTCTTTGCTTGATTTGGTGTTCCTCGTTCTATCATCAGTGATCGCGGGACTCATTTTTGCAATGATCAATTTGCTAGAGTCATGGCTAAGTACGGTGTCAATCACCGTCTTTCCACCGCATATCATCCTCAAACAAATGGTCAAGCCGAGATATCTAACCGTGGATTGAAGCGAATCTGGAGCGTACTGTGGGAAAGCATCGTGCCTCGTGGGTCGATAAGTTAGATGATGCTTTGTAGGCTTTCCGTACCGCTTATAAGACCCCGATTGGTTGTACACCTTATCGTCTTGTGTACGGGAAAGCATGCCACCTCCCTATCGAGCTTGAACATAGGGCATACTGGGCCTTGAAGTGGGCTAACTTCGACATCAACAAAGCCGACGATCTTCGGAAGATTCAACTCAACGAGCTCAACGAACTAAGGAATCAAGCTTATGAGAACTCATTAATCTACAAGGAGAAGACCAAGATCATCCATGATGCAAGGATTAAGAACCGAGAGTTCCACGTTGGTGATCAAATTTTACTCTTTAACTCTCGGTTGAAGATCTTCTCGGGAAAGCTGAAGAGCCACTGGTCTGGTCCATTCACCGTCGCCAAAGTCTTCACATATGGCACCATTGAGCTTTCTCAGCCAAATGGGCCCAATTTTAAGGTGAATGGCCAGCGCGTGAAGTTGTACTTTGGTGAGGACATCTCTCATGAGATGATTCCATCCTCACCACGTTTCCCTTGAATTAAGTTCTGGGTCGAGTCAGGCTCGTGACTCGGTTAACAAAAACAAGCGCTTCTCGGGAGGTAACCCGTGATCTATCCTTTACCGTTTTCATAATAAGTGTAGAGGGAGCCCCGTATGTGTTTGTTGTCTTGTTTCTTATGATGTGCAGGGATTAAAGCTTCAAAGATCCATTCTCGACGACTTTTGACGAACCGTGATCCCGTGTTCCCATCTTCCCGGTTCTATCCTAAACTGTCGTGATTCAATATTTCATATCTTATATGTTCACATTGAAATCACTATAGTTACCCTTTCCTTAGCAAGATTTAAACAACGTGCACAATGTCATAAGTGTAGGGGAGTTTACTCCCACATGCTTAAACATTAAGGACAATGTTTATATCAAGTTGTGAGAACCCGTACTTTCCCAACATTATTTTATTCTTTTTATTCGTGCTTCTTGAATTTTTCCAATGTATTACGTTTTTTTGAATACTTTATATGTAAATCCTGATATTTTTAAATTATACTTTTAAGTATTATTTTGTTCATTGACAATGCTTCATATGGAATTATAAAATTTTTATTTTATTTTATTTTCATATTTAATTTAAATCAAAGTTTTTGATTTAAAATCACCCGCCTGCGTTTTATAATGAGTTTATTCAAATCAATGTACAACGAGAATTTCCTAGTGATCGCGATACCGACGGATGACCAAAAGTTTACATTTATTTATCGATTGTTTCGATAATTAATATTTTCGACGATTTCATTTTAATTACGTATTAAGTCGTGTCGGGAAATCATATAATCATTTTTATGATGCATTGTAACTTTTGAAAAGTATTTTTACGAAACCCGAGCCCCGTAAATATTTTTAATATTTACCAATAACCATTTTCTACCTTTTAAAACTATTAATTGTTTTTAAGTCCACAAGTTTCAAAATTGGCAATATTAGCCCCTCCACTTAACTAGCACTATATAAAGATTTTTTCTTCCACTTATTCATAAAACACACACACCAAAACAAAAACTCTCTCCCCACCCTCCATTGTTGCCGCCACTTCACCACCATAAACCACCACCATCCATCTTGTTTTAACAAAATCTAAATAAAGACCCATTCTTAGAATTTAATTGTGATTCTAATGATACAAAAATTTCTTACATGCATCAAGATTTCAAGAACTTATGATTTTATGGTTGTATGATGTTGTAATCATCTTGCATATGTTATATTTGGTAAGATTATCATGTTTTGATCCTTAAAAGTCTTGTTTTTAATCTTTGATTTTTGTTAGATTTTTCATACAAGTGTTTTTAGGAGTGTTTGGTTGATGGGTATGATAGTATAGTGATCCTAGGGGTATGGGAATGATTGGTTTTGAGTGAAAAATAGATTTGTCATGTTTTTTAAAAAGCTAATTTGGGACAGCAGCCTTAAACAGTATGTTTCGTGGGTTTAAGGTCTGTGAAAGACTGAGATTATTTGAAATTGTTGTAGAGTTTTCCGATACGGTCGTTTTGGTATAAGATAGAGCTTATAACTCATTACGAGTCAAAAGTTATGCTAGTTTTAGTTTTCGTGTACCGGGAGACGCAAGTCGGCACAATCCGAAATTGTGGCTGATTTTGGGTCGACTCTCGGGGACTTTAGGATTGGTTAGATAGTTGATACTACTGATTTTCAAAGTTTACAAACTGAGTTTGATGAGTCTAGTAGTGGTTTCAAAAGACGGATTGTCGGGTTAGTACTTTTAAAGTGGTCCAAACGGTTTTACAAAACAAGTGTACAAATCTGTCCTAAAATTTGGAGTCGAGTAAAGCGTCGAGCTGATGGATTTTAAAGTGTGAACTTTGGCTCAAATTTTGGTGAGGTCTTATACAGGTTATAAGTGACCTTGACACCAATTTTCATGTAAAACGGACAAGTCTAGATAGGGTAGATCGGTGTGTACATTCGGGGTGTACTTGCTGATTTTTATTTTGGACACGTAGTTCAATGCTTGTGTTGCGTGAGTTTGAGTGTTCACCATCGGACATGGTGACTTACTCAAGTGCTTAGTCATTATATAAATGACTTAGCTACTGGTCCAAATAAGGGTAAAGGATAGTTTGACTTGCGTTGACTTGGCGTCGTATGACGAGTCATTTTCAAGTGTTCAAGTGTTTTAACGAGTAACGTTGGATAAATGGGTAGTATGAATTCATTTGATTCGTGTCAATGGTTTTGAAACGTGTATACTTTGAAAACATTTGAGTCATGTTATATTTGGTATATATATCTATATTGAGTTCGAGTCTTAACGCGCGCCTTATTGTGATAGGTTGCGGTTTTCGTGTTTTCCCCGGGCATCCATATCGTCGGTGATCGTCTCACTACATTGTTTCTACTCAGTTGCTGAGTACCGTGATTGACTTAACACGTGGCTAAGGGCCACGAAATTTCTAAGGATCAAGGAGGAGGAATTGTTTAATTTGCGTGTTTGGATTAATTCCTACTTGTTATGAAGGTATAGTCACTCCTAGCATTTTAGTTTTGATGTTACTAGTACTTTGATTCTTTTTATTCATGAATTTTGAATTCCTTGGGTGAAACCCACTGAGATTATAGATACTTAGGGAATATTAGGACTTAGGACACTTGCGTGGCGATTTGGTATAGCCTAAGTGTTGCTTGATTGAGGTTAGGTAGCTAAATGGAGTTGTTTTTGTAGTATGGAAATCACCACAGAAACAAACAGATCATGGCAAAATTTTCTTAAACATATGACCTTGTTTTTATTTGAAAAATGGATACCCACTGATGTGATTAGTATGTGTTGAGTTGGATGGAAACGGGAAGTGTCCGGATGAGTCCGAAACGGTCGTTTTACTAAACTAGGTCAAATCTGAATGTTATGCTTAAAACGTGGGTAAATTGACTTGGGTAAAAAAGATTAATTTATGATTTTATGACTTTTTACAGTAGCTACAAATATAATAAAACTTCTCTTTTTGGTTTCGTGTCAAAATCTTTTACCGATTGGGATTTATGCTTAATCTACCGTAAGGTACGAAAGACGTTTACAACTTTCTGTTTTGATAGTCTGTCACTAAAAGTGCATTTCCCGTTGATTGAAAATTTTTCTAGGGCTGTTCTTTCCCAACTTTTAAAGGTAAGAGAAATACCTATACATGTCAAGAAATTTCACCTCCTGTACAATTATAGATTTTTAGATATGACCAAATCTTCACAGCCTTTTTCAGAAAACTGAATGCAATCCCTTGTTTTGGTTTTTCAAACCGAGTCTTAAACGTGTTCGGAACCCACACATAAATGCTTGGACCATCATACAAGGTTGATATTAGGTTATTACAGTAGGTTCAAGGTGTTGGGTCAAAATTTTAACTTAAGCTTAGGTCTCGCCATCGCACGCAAGTTACCTAGTCATACTATGTCCCACCACTTCTAAAACGTTATTGCTTCATTGAACGCATTCTTATTACGCGTCACCATTGCATAGGTCCGTGAAGACTTCTTTTTGCTCAGCCCCTTTTACCTTGTGATTACTTACTAAAGGTGAGTTCATAGCCCCTTTTACTACTTGTACATTGTTTCTAAACGCGGGGTGAGATTTTACATGGTGGAACACATCCATTTAAAAAACTGTATACTATCCAGAACTTGTATGCTATTCAGACTTGTATGCTTTCCAACAGTTTTCATTGATATTATTGCTTATAGTTAATAGCCTTAAGTTTCCTCTCTTAATCATGAACCGTTAATTGTCCCGTATGCTTTGCGCTAAGCGCGAATGTTGTGGGTGGATCCATCGGGATTGACAATCCCCGTCCCGATTACCTTGACGCACTTACATTTGTTTATACTTGAGTATTTAGGCTGAATACTCCCTAGAGGAACTTACTTTGAGTTAAGCTTCGGTTCATGAACTAAACAGCAATAATATTGGTTTCAGACTATGGTTAATGATCATAACCATTTTCTCTATTTACTTGTTTTACAAATGAATGCTTGTGTTCCACACCTATATTGCTAAACCTATGAATTTCACTCAACTTTGTGTTGACGATTTTACATGTTTAACCTCAGGTATTATTACTTAGTTTTGCTTGGATGGGAGCCCGCAGGATATTATCGCAGCTTGGAGATTTCTGTGATGCTTTTAAAAGACTGGTTTTAGTATAAACTGTCAGAAATTTATTATATCTTTTGGGCAACTTTATGTTATAAATCATGATGAAATAATATATCTTTCCGCATATAAAACTCTGGGACCTATGTTTAAAACTCTGATAATTTATGATGTGATATATATGCTTTTATTACGTCAGCTTTGTGTCAACTGTAATTCATTGTTTCTTGTACTATGACGTGTTACCCCCTCGTTTCCTAGTTGTTCCATGTCAGATTTTGGGGGTCTCACAGATTGGTATCAGAGCGATGGTTATAGGGAACTGAGTCGTTTTTCAAAACTTAGTCTATAACCGAAAGTTCAAATATTTTATTGTTTCTAAGTGTCAAACACAGAATTTGCCATTGCTGTTCGATATGTTCGCGTGTAACTCTCTAATCCTTATTATTTACTTTTAATTATCGTTGTAGTATTTCATCTCTTGATTACATTTTGAAATATTACTTTACGCTAATGACGATAATTACTATGTCTTTTCAAAGCCTATGTGCTTCATGAATTATCATTGAATGTTACTGTGATTACATCTGCCTATACTGTATTTCTTGAATTCTTGTTCTTGTGAATTGATCTTATTGCAATGGTATTATATCGTTATGACGTTACATACTTGTATTCAGAGCGCGTATGCTGCCGACTTTTCATACTCATTTTTCTGAGTACTATTGCTATTTCATTTATGCGTGATACGACTGACTATATATGCTCATTCGGTTTGAACCGTCTGTTATTCTTGACTCGTTGATACGTGTTGTGCATACTCTCGCGATACCATTGTTCAGGATTGAATAAGTGTTGTTTTCGATGAACTTCTGATTTTCATTCTACTATCGTGTGTGTTGCTTTCATTGTTTATTTCCCTTAAAATATCTACTTAGATACGCAGATTTTCTTTCTGACCATTCATAATTGAATGTCTAGTCTATAGACCATTGTGTAGCTCAATGTGTCTCCCAGAAAGACTAAAGTACATCGTGTGAGTCTCACATCTCGAAGAATTCGTTGAATCAGTGCTGAATAATATTGTGGGTTTTCATAATCTTGATTTACCTTTACGCCACCGTTTTACGCGACACTTGTACATGGATTACATCTTACTTCATTGACCATTCTACGTTTCGATTTCAACTTATAACATCCGTTGTACCTTGAACACATAATCGTCATTTATTATGTGATGATTGTTTAGAATACGATCCTACTTGTATCCTCCCTTTTCATTGAACCTCCTCGCTCCAGGAATGCCACTTGTTATTGTCCCGTTTCTTTCTCGATATATCTTGTGATTTTGGAAATCATGCCACCAAGAGACCTTTCTGCATTGCATCTTGCAGCCGAAGACACGGATGATATGCGTCGTTGGCATTCTTGAACCATTTCTATACTGTGTTTTCTTTACATGACTAATTATACAGTTTACCTTCTTTCGTCTTTATGGAATCCACAAGTCCTATGTGTACATTAATTTTGAGTTATCATGAAATTTGGATATAATTTCAAACTGTGTCGAAAAATATACTTTGTACAGAAACTTTACAGGAAGTTTAACAGTGTCGAGAAAATATTTTAATAACTTTAGACATAAAAATATATATATTTCTACATGTTGAGACGTCCGTTTAGGACATAAAATTTGACCAATAAACTTTAAAATCGAGCAAGTTACGCTCATTTGAGATTGTAAAATCTAAGAAGTTATTTTTTGAATAATGCTAAAATATCATTTTGTTAACAGATTTAATGCAAGGCATTTTCGTCCATTTTTATTCCGTTTCAAGTCTCGGGTAAAACTAGAAAGTTGTTCAAAACATTGTTTTACATCGAAATGCATTAGACTTTGAGTCTTAGAATATCGTTTAGTGAGTTAATTGGTCTAGTCAAACCCAAAGGTCAAAACTAATAAAAGTTAAAAACATGGATTGAAGCGTTTTTGAGTTCGTTGAGCTCGTAAAACTTTAACTAATGATATTTTGCAACCTAAAAACAAGGATTGCGTTTGAATAAGTATAATATAGTAACTTTGTGTTCAGTCATACATGTACATAGATCTTGAACTTTTGAAATTCGGTAACTTCCTAATATAGAAACTTTTCAGTGTGATTGTACTATTTGTTAACTGATACCTTACTTTCTTAAAAGTGTATTTTTGTCAAATAAATTACGATGTGCACATACAGATTCCTTATTCCTTTCTTTTGTTTATGACTTATTTGTCATTCTATTTTCTTTCATTGCTTCGATCGTACCACTGAATTGGATCGAGATTTGAAGATCTTGCTTTCATATCGTTTGTTATCATCTTGACACGTGTCTCCTGACGATTTCGGCTAAACCTCTTGAAACCTAATCACCTTGTAACCATTTTATTGGTTGTCTTGAACTACTCCTTATTTCCCTCTTGTAACCCACTCGCTACTTTATAAACTATTGTCATGTTACCATACAACTCAAACTGGTCTTGTTTGCAAATCATTTTACAAAAGGTTTCATTTGGGCTTTCTTAAATAGTTGACTGCTATCTTATAAAATTAACTTATATTAATTTTACAATGTATTTTCACAAATTGTTCTAATACGGTCTTATAAAGAACCCTTGTAACTATACGAATTGTCGATTTAAAACAGTTAGCCAGTAACTTATTAGCAAATAGTTTCATAAACTATTTTGATTTCTGTTTTTACAAATGGCATTATATACATATTTTAAATAATATGACCTGTAATACTGGTTTGACGAAGATGAGCATCGCATTGCTAGTCCTAAATTATGCATGGCCTGATCACCTATGCTTAATTTAGAAGGAGCCATGCAAGGCCAAATAGTAGTCGCCTTAAATATTTAACCTAGAATCAACTTTTTAGTTATGTTGCTTAAAATGTTTGATAAAATAAAGTTTTGAAAACTTTTACATTTTATGCGAGTAGCAACAGTTTGCAACATACACATATGAACCATTATCTTTTCTTGAACTAAGTACATGCCTCGAGCACATATTTCCTTACTCAACGACCTTTGTTTTACCTGTTACCTCATCATCCTCATGATACGATTTTCGTTACCATTTGCCTAAATTCTTACCATTGATACCCGACTTGAAAGTTTCAACGTTGCTATGCTCCTACATCGATTGACCATCTCTATCTATTTTGGTAGACCTTCGAAACGTCTCTGGATGCGATTAGTGATTTATGACTGGACGTGAACGATGATTACGTGTAATTGCCATGATATGTGTTAAGATACTATCGTCTTGAAATTTCATTCGTGTGAATCATGTGTTGATTTCGCCTTTCATTGCTAATGTTGTTCATCTTACTGGAACTTCTCTCAATTGACTTCTTAAGAATTTTCTTTGATTCGAAAATTCGTTGTGTGGCTTTTCCCTTTCGATCGTATTTCGACCACCGAGAACTTAATAAGCCGTTATTGGTGACGCCAACCGCACTCGTGAATTAATCTTGCTATAATCCTTGTTTCTTATTATTTTTATTATTGACGTGACTATTCTACCACGTTTGTTAAGAATTGATACGAATTCCGTCTTATTCCTTTGTATATTGCTCGCATACAGATTGTTGACCTTTATATGATTCACATTCGTTGCTGTCTTGTCACCTTTTGAAAACCAGAAACTGTTACGTGTTTATCGTTTGATATCTTAAACACTTTCTTTAATTTCTAAAAAAAATTATTATTAATTTTTAAGAACATTTTATACATTTTATCAAATGTTTAAATTACCAAAATAACTGTTTCAAGTTAAGTATCGGATCTATATATCCTCTTTGGTAAATTTACCTAATGTTTCAAAGGATATCAAGTTGTATCTTTTAAAGAATTTGATTATATCATACTTTATTGTCAACCTAATGAAATTATTTAAATTAATTTATAATTTCTAACAATGATTCAAAATAACTTGGAAAAAAAAGAAAAAAAAAGATTTTTCTAATGGTAACGATAAACCTGAGGTTTTAACAATAATTTCATGCGGTCATCCAAAAGTTCTTAAGCCGATCAGGATAACTATTTTGAACTGTTCTACTTTTACTTTGAAGTCCTGATCAAGAAAAAAAAAGATTTGACAACTGTTTACCCATTCATTTTATATAGAGTTTGATTTTTAAATCACTACATCTGGTAAAATTTTCTTTTAATTAAGAAAATATTTAAACTGAGTTTTTAAAGTAATCCCAAAATGCTAGACAACTGATTGATACAACTTGTATTTTAAATGATCATATGTTATTCATTTTCTTTTCCCTTCTATTTCGCTTGTGACTGGATTATTTACGTTTTAAGATTGTCACGTTTTACAGTTGCACGATTTGCGACCCCTTGTTGATTTACAATCTTGGTTCATTTTATCGCACTTTGCCTGTTTAAGCGATTCTTGTGTTCATTCTTGTTAGTTTATCGCACGTATTTCCAACAACTCTACCTCTCGATGTATCTCCGTATTGAAAGATCGTTATCCTAATCCAAGACTGAAAAGTTATACGAAAAGGAGTTAAGAAACTGAAGCATAGTGAATTCTAACCGTTAAGATTCGTCATGGTACGGAAGTTTACCTGGGATGCAATGAATTTTGTTCTACACTTTGTACCTCCTCTTGTTTGCATCTTCTACTGTTTTCAGGAGAACTCTGGGGACCAGAGTTCCTTTAGGGGGGAAGACTGTGAGAACCCGTACTTTCCAACATTATTTTATTCTTTTTATTCGTGCTTCTTGAATTTTTCCAATGTATTACGTTTTCTTGAATACTTTATATGTAAATCCTGATATTTTTAAATTATACTTTTAAGTATTATTTTGTTCATTGACAATGCTTCATATGGAATTATAAAAATTTTATTTTATTTTATTTTCATATTTAATTTAAATCAAAGTTTTTGATTTAAAATCACCCGCCTGCGTTTTATAATGAGTTTATTCAAATCAATGTACAACGTGAATTTCCTAGTGATCGCGATACCGACGGATGCCCAAAAGTTTACATTTATTTATCGATTGTTTCGATAATTAATATTTTCGACGATTTCGTTTTAATTACGTATTAAGTCGTGTCGGGAAATCATATAATCATTTTTATGATGCATTGTAACTTTTGAAAAGTATTTTTACGAAACCCGAGCCCCGTAAATATTTTTAATATTTACCAATAACCATTGTCTACCTTTTAAAACTATTAATTGTTTTTAAGTCCACAAGTTTCAAAATTGGCAATATTAGCCCCTCCACTTAACTAGCACTATATAAAGATTTTTTCTTCCACTTATTCATAAAACACACACACCAAAACAAAAACTCTCTCCCCACCCTCCATTGTTGCCGCCACTTCACCACCATAAACCACCACCATCCATCTTGTTTTAACAAAATCTAAATAAAGACCCATTTTTAGAATTTAATTGTGATTCTAATGATACAAAAATTTCTTACATGCATCAAGATTTCAACAACTTATGATTTTATGGTTGTATGATGTTGTAATCATCTTGCATATGTTATATTTGGTAAGATTATCATGTTTTGATCCTTAAAAGTCTTGTTTTTAATCTTTGATTTTTGTTAGATTTTTCATACAAGTGTTTTTAGGAGTGTGTGGTTGATGGGTATGATAGTATAGTGATCCTAGGGGTATGGGAATGATTGGTTTTGAGTGAAAAATAGATTTGTCATGTTTTCTTAAAAGCTAATTTGGGACAGCAGCCTTAAACAGTATGTTTCGTGGGTTTAAGGTCTGTGAAAGACTGAGATTATTTGAAATTGTTGTAGAGTTTTCCGAGACGGTCGTTTTGGTATAAGATAGAGCTTATAACTCATTACGAGTCAAAAGTTATGCTAGTTTTAGTTTTCGTGTACCGGGAGACGCAAGTCGGCACAATCCGAAATTGTGGCTGATTTTGGGTCGACTCTCGGGGACTTTAGGCTTGGTTAGATAGTTGATACTACTGATTTTCAAAGTTTACAAACTGAGTTTGATGAGTCTAGTAGTGGTTTCAAAAGACGGATTGTCGGGTTAGTACTTTTAAAGTGGTCCAAACGGTTTTACAAAACAAGTGTACAAATCTGTCCTAAAATTTGGAGTCGAGTAAAGCGTCGAGCTGATGGATTTTAAAGTGTGAACTTTGGCTCAAATTTTGGTGAGGTCTTATACAGGTTATAAGTGACCTTGACACCAATTTTCATGTAAAACGGACAAGTCTAGATAGGGTAGATCGGTGTGTACATTCGGGGTGTACTTGCTGATTTTTATTTTGGACACGTAGTTCAATGCTTGTGTTGCGTGAGTTTGAGTGTTCACCATCGGACATGGTGACTTACTCAAGTGCTTAGTCATTATATAAATGACTTAGCTACTGGTCCAAATAAGGGTAAAGGATAGTTTGACTTGCGTTGACTTGGCGTCATATGACGAGTCATTTTCAAGTGTTCAAGTGTTTTAACGAGTAACGTTGGATAAATGGGTAGTATGAATTCATTTGATTCGTGTCAATGGTTTTGAAACGTGTATACTTTGAAAACATTTGAGTCATGTTATATTTGGTATATATATCTATATTGAGTTCGAGTCTTAACGCGCGCCTTATTGTGATAGGTTGCGGTTTTCGTGTTTTCCCCGGGCATCGATATCGTCGGTGATCGTCTCACTACATTGTTTCTACTCAGTTGCTGAGTACCGTGATTGACTTAACACGTGGCTAAGGGCCACGAAATTTCTAAGGATCAAGGAGGAGGAATTGTTTAATTTGCGTGTTTGGATTAATTCCTACTTGTTATGAAGGTATAGTCACTCCTAGCATTTTAGTTTTGATGTTACTAGTACTTTGATTCTTTTTATTCATGAATTTTGAATTCCTTGGGTGAAACCCACTGAAATTATAGATACTTAGGGCATATTAGGACTTAGGACACTTGCGTGGCGATTTGGTATAGCCTAAGTGTTGCTTGATTGAGGTTAGGTAGCTAAATGGAGTTGTTTTTGTAGTATGGAAATCACAACAGAAACAAACAGGTCATGGCAAAATTTTCTTAAACATATGACCTTGTTTTTATTTGAAAAATGGATACCCACTGATGTGATTAGTATGTGTTGAGTTGGATGGAAACGGGAAGTGTCCGGATGAGTCCGAAACGGTCGTTTTACTAAACTAGGTCAAATCTGAATGTTATGCTTAAAACGTGGGTAAATTGACTTGGGTAAAAAAGATTAATTTATGATTTTATGACTTTTTACAGTAGCTACAAATATAATAAAACTTCTCTTTTTGGTTTCGTGTCAAAATCTTTTACCGATTGGGATTTATGCTTAATCTACCGTAAGGTACGAAAGACGTTTACAACTTTCTGTTTTGATAGTCTGTCACTAAAAGTGCATTTCCCGTTGATTGAAAATAGTTCTAGGGCTGTTCTTTCCCAACTTTTAAAGGTAAGAGAAATACCTATACATGTCAAGAAATTTCACCTCCTGTACAATTATAGATTTTTAGATATGACCAAATCTTCACAGCCTTTTTCAGAAAACTGAATGCAATCCCTTGTTTTGGTTTTTCAAACCGAGTCTTAAACGTGTTCGGAACCCACACATAAATGCTTGGACCATCATACAAGGTTGATATTAGGTTATTACAGTAGGTTCAAGGTGTTGGGTCAAAATTTTAACTTAAGCTTAGGTCTCACCATCGCACGCAAGTTACCTAGTCATACTATGTCCCACCACTTCTAAAACGTTATTGCTTCATTGAACGCATTCTTATTACGCGTCACCATTGCATAGGTCCGTGAAGACTTCTTTTTGCTCAGCCCCTTTTACCTTGTGATTACTTACTAAAGGTGAGTTCATAGCCCCTTTTACTACTTGTACATTGTTTCTAAACGCGGGGTGAGATTTTACATGGTGGAACACATCCATTTAAAAAACTGTATACTATCCAGAACTTGTATGCTATTCAGACTTGTATGCTTTCCAACAGTTTTCATTGATATTATTGCTTATAGTTAATAGCCTTAAGTTTCCTCTCTTGATCATGAACCGTTAATTGTCCCGTATGCTTTGCGCTAAGCGCGAATGTTGTGGGTGGATCCATCGGGATTGACAATCCCCGTCCCGATTACCTTGACGCACTTACATTTGTTTATACTTGAGTATTTAGGCTGAATACTCCCTAGAGGAACTTACTTTGAGTTAAGCTTCGGTCATGAACTAAACAGCAATAATATTGGTTTCAGACTATGGTTAATGATCATAACCATTTTCTCTATTTACTTGTTTTACAAATGAATGCTTGTGTTCCACACCTATATTGCTAAACCTATGAATTTTACTCAACTTTGTGTTGACGATTTTACATGTTTAACCTCAGGTATTATTACTTAGCTTTGCTTGGATGGGAGCCCGCAGGATATTATCGCAGCTTGGAGATTTCTGTGATGCTTTTAAAAGACTGGTTTTAGTATAAACTGTCAGAAATTTATTATATCTTTTGGGCAACTTTATGTTATAAATCATGATGAAATAATATATCTTTCCGCATATAAAACTCTGGGACCTATGTTTAAAACTCTGATCATTTATGATGTGATATATATGCTTTTATTACGTCAGCTTTGTGTCAACTGTAATTCATTGTTTCTTGTACTATGACGTGTTACCCCCTCGTTGCCTAGTTGTTCCATGTCAGATTTTGGGGGTCTCACACAAGTGTAGGGGGGACTTCTATCGAAGTAAGTGGGCTTTTCCATGAATTTGTCCTCATTTTAACCGAAAAATTTGATTTTTCGACATTTTTCAAAATTTTTAATCTATTTTGGCCTTGTAATTTTATTTTTCTATCGTTATTTACTTTCTTTGCTAAAATACATTTTCAATAAAGTGGTTTTAATTTTTCAAAGTCGTCAATATTTTGACTCAACCCGAGTTTACTTATCTAAGTTTACTCTAGCTAGTATCCTTAACGTGTTTGTAAAACCCGCATGCTTTTACCATGAATAGTACCCTTAAGATCGTACGTACTAGATTTAAACTTTCCTAATATAGCATGATTACAATTACGTGTTAGGATGTTACGTATTACGTACGTGTTAGAACACGATAAGTATTTACTACGCACGAGCACGTAATAATTATTTGACAATAATTAATCACGAACATGCAATCATGAAATCATGAACGTAATTAAAACACGAACTATTATTAATTACGTATATATATTTATTACGAGCGTAATTAAATATATTAGATCACGATAGTTACGTAACGAGAACACTTAAAACGCGAACACAAATAATCACGAACGTATAACTTAACACACGAGAACACACCAATGTTTTAGACACGGAAAACATTCGGGTTACCCCTTGTGGGCCCCATTACCACGAAATTTGGGAGGGAGGATGGGCTTAGCCCATCAATTTTTCACTAAAAAGGAAAAAGGGATATTTTTCACTACTCATTTTCATTCACAGAAGATTTTTTAGAAAAACCCTAAAACCCTCTTCCTTGTCTTCTTTGTGCCGCCACCTTAAGAATACCACAAGGAGGTGGTTTGTGATCTTGGATCTTGGAAATTTAAGTTGGTGATCGTGTTTGTTCTTCATCCTTTTGATCCACGAATTCGGTAAATCCTTTTTAAATCTTTTCTTTTGATTTAATCTTTTTATAAATCAAGAACATGTTATGTTTTTACAAAAACCTAATAAATAAACATAGATCTAACATGATTTGGGGTTTAATAAAATCAAAAGTATGTTTTTTAGGGGTGTTTGTTTTGGCCGCAGGCTGCACCGAACCCGAAGGGGTTTTGGTTTGGCCAACCGACCACCACCAAGACCATACGGTCTTGGTTGGTGCGTGTGGGTCCCACGGCAGCAGTAAAACACGGGGTACCCCAAGTTGGTTCGGGGTACGGTGTCGATTTCATGTCTGGTTCATTGTTTTTAGCTTAGATCCGGTTCATGGTGTATGTTTAGTTTTTTTTTATGTTTATGATCTTATGTTAAAAATTAAATTAACAAAATGACATGATTAATTTAATAACATGACTTAGGTTATTTAATTATTAATAATCATGAAATTAATTAACCTAAGTATTTGTATATTTAAGACTTATAATTAATTAATTATTTTAAAACCATGGATATAATTAATTAATTAACATGACTTAGGTTATATTATTAATATATAATAATACATATTTTAACCTAAGTATTTAACTCATTTAATTAAAACATGTTATACTTTAATTAAATATTTTAACCTATAGTTTAATTTAATTACATGAAATAATTATTAAACTATACATTATATCATATGACTTAGAATATAATCATGAAAACACTTAGGCATATATACTTAGCTTATTTAACCAGCTTATTTCTAATTATGGAAACTTTCTATTTTTAGAAACTTAATTAAATAAGGCAGCTAATCTATTTATGGAAACCTTCTATTTTTAGAAACTTATTTATTTCAGGTAGCTAATCTATTTATGGAAACTTATTTAAATAAGGCAGCTAATCTATTTATGGAAACTTTCTATTTTTAGAAACTTATCTATTTTAAGCAGTAAATCTATTTTTGGAAACTTTCTATTTTTGGAAACTTTCTATTTTTGGAAACTTTCTATTTTAGGAAACCTGCTATTTTTGGAAAGTTACTTATTATTACACAGTAAGTATAATAATACATGAAATACCAGAAATACTTATTCAGATTAAACAGAATGTAAGATAAACACAGTTTAAGGCTTTTAAACAGTAAAACATGGTAAGAACACATAAAATAAGATAAGACATGACATAAAACCAGCTACGTATTTAGTAAGCAGATACTTATTCATGTATGTATTTTTGTAGCACTAGTGATTCGGAAGTAGGATTCCTCTTAGTTCGTCTTCTTCGTTCACTGGACATAAGGTACGAATTCCCGTCCTTTCAGTATGGACATTCTTTCCTTATTAGGATTCCCCGTATGCAACCAACTGTTTTCCCGTAGTATAAGTTAAGTGTTTGATTGCTTATGTTTAATTAAGATTACCTATAGCCATATACATGCATGACCAGTTTCACCTAGTTATGGAGGTACCATAACCATAACATTAGAGGCACTGATGTTATGACTTCACCACGGCGGAGTGATTGCTCGTGGCGTCCCTTCAGCTTTTGGCCATTTATTTATATTTATCATGTGGGGCGTATGGGTGCATCCTAGTTACATGTTTTTAGTCAGGATTTCATGGTGAATGTGGTGTGTGCCTTGCATCCTTCACAAGGAGCTGATCCCTCCTACCCAACAACTAGTATATTAAATTAGAGGCAGCCCCTCTAATTTGCATGATGAGGTCACCCCTCCAAGTATTCATGCACGGTAGATTTTCATGACCTATATTGGCTAATGGTAAAATACGTTAAACAGTTTTCATAAGATAAACATAAGGCTTTTCAAACTATAAAACCAGTTTTATGAACATGTTCCAGGTTTTCCAGGACTTATACATTTCCGCTGCTATTAAGTCTTTATTATGTTTTAGTCATTCATACTATGTCTATATCCGTGCACTGAGCGTTTTGCTCAGCCGTTACTTTCCTTTCCATGTCCCAAAACGGCAGGTACCCGAGGACGAACTCGAGCATTTGGAGGACATGCATAGGATGGAAGCTGCCATAGACTTCTTCTCCTTTTGCCTTCATATACTTATGCTTGTTTAGTCTTTCATTCATTTCTTTTGCTTTATTATGTTTTGGGCTTATGTTTGGGAACCGATGTTTGATTCCGGTTATCCCTATGGTCATGTAATGTTTTAGACATTTATCCTTGTATGCTTTGATGACACGCCATAATTTCACGTGACATTCCAATTATCAAAATGGGGTGTTACAATTATGGTATCAGAGCCAAGGCTTCGACCTGTAGGCTCTAAAACTCGACCTGTGACTAGTGGGTAGTCACCAGGAGCTTCCTAAGCCAACGTTGTTATTTCACGTATTGATGTTTTCAGCGCATTGTTGTTTTAACCATGATGTTTTCAGCACCTTGAGGTTTTAACCTTGATGTTTTCATCGACATTGTTTTACTAATATGGATGGACAACCGTCATTCATATTTAGTTATGTGTCATTGTTTCATGCATAATGTTCCTCGTGAACTGTGGCTATGTGGACTGAACCCCAGTAGTTCATAATTAGTCACATAAAAAAAAATCTGATAAGTTTGACATATGAGTTTCATTTATTTATGTTTCATGTATCATTGTTGCAGGGATTATGACTAAGTAATGGTTGGAACAGGACTGGCCCTATTTAGTCGCATGTGCTTTTATCGAAACTTTTAATTTTGGGACCGACCCATAGGCGTCCCCTTGCCATGTCTTTTGTTTTGGGACCGACCCATCGGCGTCCCCTCGCACATATAAAGGTTTTTATAAACTACATTACGCATTCATGCACTGTTTTTCATGCATAAAATTTTTCTCATGATTTAAATTGGCATAAATTTTTTTTTCATGTCCCCTCATAAGTTATTATGTTTTTATGTCAAGTATGTTTTCATACTGTCATGGTTAACTTCAGTTTCATGCTGATTATGTTATACACTTCTTCGTGATAGATGGTTTCATGTTTCTTCATGATAATTCCGTCTTCATGTTGATTATGTTTTACGCCTCTTTTGTTATTTACGTTGTCCTGCAAGACATTGTTAGATTTCATTGAATCATGCTTTCATGATAGTCATGGTTGGTTTTCATTGATCATGCTGTCAGGCAAATCATCGTTGAATTTTGTGGAACCACACTCTAACGTTTCCGTTATAACCAGAATGATGTCTATGCTAATACTGCCAAGTTATCATGATGGTTTTCCTAACCGTTTAACCGGTATACTTTCCATAAATCATGACAAATGATCGACCCCATACCGATCAATTCATGTGCATTCCACGTGTACTCCACGTAACGTATTTCATGTGTATTACACGTGCCTTAATTCATGTGTATTTCACTTGCAATACTTCACGAGTATTCACTAGTCGATTCGGAATCACCTCAGGCGTATTTTCAATTGCTGATATTCTACAAGATTGCTGATGCCGCTCATAACTGGGAGATGTTACTAAAGGTTGATGCTGCTGACGTTCGGAGACGCTACGAGATGCTAATGATGTTCACAACCTGGAGATCCTACTAGACGAAGACAAAGGCGTCGGAGTAAGCAATTGGACGAGAAGATGCTTCACCATCAAACAATTTCCATTAATCATTGTTCCTAATTCTTAGTGAAAGGCATCAAAAACCCACCATGGTTCGGGTGGTCGGGGATGATCAAAGAACATGTATGCCATTGTTGTTCTTAGTGAGAGAAAGTTAGAGAGAGGTGAAGGAATGTTGTGTGTTTTATTCCAAGTGAAAATAAAACAAAGAAAAACAAACAAACTTCCACACCCCCCATGGAGAGTCATGGGGGGTATTTATAGGCCTAACAAACTAGGACTATACAACCTTTACATAATAAGTCCTTGTGTTTAGTAAATGATGTAAATCTAGTCCAACTCACGTGAAAGGCGCCAGCTTACCAAAAAGTAAGTCTAACAATCTCCCTCCAAGATGGTGACTCACGTGAGTTGGTTACAATGTTTCCTACAAGCAAAAATAAAGAAAAATGATAAGCTTGAATTCCAGCATTCCTTGAGACAGTCTTCAGCGACCTTCATCTTCTTGAATCTCCAGCTCTATTTCTTCAGCTTTGTAGAATCTAGTTGAGTTTTACTCCCTCCCAACTAGAAGGCCTTTCATAAAACAAGCAGTAAAGACTGCTCCCTCCCAAACAGATCCTACAGAGGAAATCTGTGGGAGGTGATAACGTCATCAACATTTTCTCACAAATTGAAGCAATCCCAGTCTTGATTCTATGATAGATTACCAGAAGTACACACTCTATCCCGAACATGAAGTCAACCTGTAGCACCAGAGTCAATTAAGTCCCGGAAATGCACATTTCTCCTGACAGGACAGTGATGATAAAAAGTTGCCACATCAAAGTCAATTAAGTCCCGAATGTAGTCAACTTATCCCTCTATGTAGAAACGGTAACACCAAAGTCAAGTGACCCCGCATGTACACATTTCTCCCTCCAGGATGATACCTATTAAGGGAATCATCCTTCATGTGTGTACGTGGTATGTCAACTGGAACCGCTTACTTAGCCAAAACTATGTGAGAAGATGTCAACAATATCTCTCAAAACAAAATTCTCTCTTGATCACTCCGAACTGAATCCCCTTATCAATTCTGTTGGCTATTGATAGTGACCACTGATGAAGAAAACTCGATAATCCAAACTTGAAACTGAAGTAGAATTCCCCAAACTTGATCTTAAGCTTGCACTAATGTAGAATGAAGAACGGTGTAGAAATATCATTGCTGAAAAATTTCTGAGTACCCAATACATTACTGACGAAGTATATAAGCACGATACCTCTTGAAGGTATCCACGTCGACTGTGCGCGTGACACTGAGTACAACAACGTAGCTCCTTTAAGAGATAGTTATCCATGCCGTCGACCATCCTCCCCTTGACACTGGACACCAGATACTTCAAGTCTTCATTCATAACCGAATAAGCTCGAACAAGTTATCTTATAAAGTTGTAAGTACTCCTTTAAAGATAAAATAAGAACGCCTCTGAAAAATCTTACTTCAACCTCAAATAAGTAGCATCGAATCATCTTCGTAATCACATAAACCGTAATAGCCGATAGGAATTTAGGTGAATTTTTGATAAGGATCGTTTTAGTGTAATGTATCGTGTTTGTTGTGTTTGTAGTGTTTGTTGTTCGTGAAGAAGTGATATGATCGAAAACGGATACCCGGCCTTGAATGTCACTGTTTAAATGGCCTGCCAAAATAATAAAATCCTGTCCCATAAGCCTTTAACTCGACAACAATTTTATCATTTGATTCTTTCGAAAATACCCGGCTCAATCCAATAACCCCGTAATCCAAAAGATTAATTTTGCAAGATTCGGATATATAATCGATCGTCCCGAAATCGATTGCAAAAATTAATCGACCTAATATATACCTTCGGTTAATTAGTAATCGGCCCGGAAACCAATAATTTAGATGACTTATTTGACTAATGGCCACATAAAGCATTGATTCGGCCCATTAGTCATAATAAGCCAATAGTCCAAATGTATTGTAACACACGGTCCAAAGAAAAATCACTGAGGCCCATCTTAATACCCATGATTAAATAAAATATACGGCCCATGTGGAGATATTACAACCTGATCTTGTGTATCTCGTAATCTCCGTCCCATTATTTACTAGTCAGCCACGTGGGAGATGAGAAGTTTTTGGTCAATCATAGATATAACCGCCCCACTTTCTCTTGAAGGCCACGTGTGACCAAAAGAAACCACAGAAAAAAAAACGGTCCAATGAGGTTGCAATATCTGGGGATATATAATCTCAGAATCCCAAATCCTCTATGCCATCTCCTTCATTATACACAGGTACCAACAAATTGATAAACTCATCCTTTCTTCCTGCGATACACCCAAAGTACCTAACTCCAATACTTCTATCTAGATATAACCGCCCCCCATTTCATCCTCTTAAACAGACGACACAATCAAGTCACAACCATAACCATGTTTACATAGCCCCCGTATGCCCTCCCAAATCACCATCTCCAAGACCTAATCTCAAAACAAAGAAAAATCCGACCCTCCCCCATCTCGTCCTGTTTACATTGATTTTTGAGTCTAGATGATGGGAGAAGGAGTAGATGAGGAATTGAGGAGGTCTCGGATAGGTTTGAAGGTCCATGATTCGGATATTTCAGTTACTGGTTTGTGTGTGGTAAGTTAGTTAATGAAATAGTTGCTGGTTTGTATCATGAAAGAGTGTGAGTCGGTTGTTGAAAGTAACAGATTGTTGGATTTGTGAAATGAATTATCTGATGGTTTTTTAGAAAAATTGAGTCTAAATCTGATATTTTAATTTAAATGATTTAAACTCCCATCACAATAAATTAATGAACCATCGCAATGTTTTTAATTCAGTCCATCGCAATAAACTGTCTATCCATCACAATAACCTGTGCCCATCGCAATGACCAAAATCCATCGCAATGTCATATTAGTTTGCTTTCATCGCAATGGGTCAACACAAAGAACCATCGCAATAAACACGAACCCATCGCAATATACACTTCCCTAGTACACCATCGTAAAGTCATCGGAAAAATTTGGGCAGCGTGACGACTTGACTACTTCCATTTCGATGAATCAGGCCATCCATCGCAATGAGGACAGCCCAACCCATCGGAATGTAAAAAAAAACCCATCGGAATACATCCGAAAAAGAAGCCGTCGCAATGAGTTCTTCTGAATGAGCATCGTAATATTCCATCTGCAAAGGGTTTTGACCCATTTTTTGAAACCCCGAAAAAAATGGTACTGGACCAACCTTTTTTGTCCTTATCCCCATAAATAGGAACAGATATGTATGAGGACAGAAACACAAAAAATAGGGTAAAAATTGGGTGAAACAATTGTTTAACGAGGCACTTTTGACACCGAAATCAAATACAACTTGATACGAGAGATAAAAAAATGAATCAAAAGTTGATATTTTTTAGATATGAAAATGGAAAAAAAATACCATCCATGAATCACCAGCAAAGTACGAATCTGATAAACATACCACGAACACAAACACGAATCACACGGATACAAGACACCCCCGGTTAGCTCTGATACCAATTGAAAGGCATCAAAAACCCACCATGGTTCGGGTGGTCGGGGATGATCAAAGAACATGTATGCCATTGTTGTTCTTAGTGAGAGAAAGTTAGAGAGAGGTGAAGGAATGTTGTGTGTTTTATTCCAAGTGAAAATAAAACAAAGAAAAACAAACAAACTTCCACACCCCCCATGGAGAGTCATGGGGGGTATTTATAGGCCTAACAAACTAGGACTATACAACCTTTACATAATAAGTCCTTGTGTTTAGTAAATGATGTAAATCTAGTCCAACTCACGTGAAAGGCGCCAGCTTACCAAAAAGTAAGTCTAACACTTAGTTACATGTCACACGTCATTCGACTGTCATTTCAGCCATATGAGTGCAAACCGGTACCAGCCGGCCACTCAGCTGAATAGTTACATGAATCACGGTCATGAGAATGACCGTCATGGAACTGACAGACAGGACGATAGTAACCACTACTATGACAGAAACTATCCTATAAATCGCAACCGAGGCTCCGGACGCGGACGTGATCAGACATACAAGGATTAGTAGTCCAACCAATCCGCCAATTCTGGCATAATAACCTAATGTTGTAGTTCTATTGTTTTACCTCTCGTGACACACGTCAAGACATCAGTCAAGACACATGTCTCACGTATACTTCCTGAAGACACATGTCAAGACACCAGTCAAGACATATGTCATGCTTATAGTTCCAAGACACGAGTCAAGACACATGACTCACGTCTAACGATGGAACATTTCTAAGAAATTCAGGGTACCCTCCAATGGTATATCCATTTTGTTGTGCCATGTATTAATCAGGCCACAAGAATTTCAATACCATTACCGGCGCATAAGTGAGAACTGTCACGTTGCCGATGTCACTTTCATTTCTTTCACCATATTTCATATATTCATGACCATGAAGGACGCCTTTCGTATTCCCACGTATACGAAGGTTTTCCTTCAGCTTAATGATGAGATCCAAGCTGCTAAAGCATTTCCTCGGACAGACACGAGATGAATTTTATCCTAATTATGGACTATGAACAGCACACCATGCTACGATTCATAATTATGTATAGTAATGTTCAGGCTCCTGAATACATTCAGCTTGATTTTCCATCAGGAAAATATGTACAAATTATCTATGCTTACAAGCATGTGCGTTGTTAGCCATGGTCGCTAAAATTTTCTACCTGTCAGTAAGACACGACTACTTAAGTCCTTTTACGCATAGCCAGTTGATTATTCCAAAATCTTCCCATATATTCCAGAAGAACCTTCAAGAAGAAGGATGGTACCATGAGATTATGTGTCGACTACCGTCGGCTTAAACAAATCACCATTCATGACCGTTATTCTCCTCCACGTATTGACAACATGTCCAATCGACCTTATAGTGTTAATCACTTTTCCAAGATTGAACTCATGATCATGCTGCCAATAGTGACGAGTGAAAAAGCAGGACATGTCCATGACTGCTATTCGTACACGACTCGGTCATGCTAGATTTATGATTTTGAATTAGTCTCATCAATGCTCCAACGGCATTATAAGAATGAGTTCCATGAACTCATAGCAAATTCATCAGTGTTTTCATTGAGGATAACCTGATATTCCTCTAAGTTTAGAGAAGAACAAGAAGACCATATCTGCACTATGTTGCAAATTCTATGACAAGAGAAATTTTACCCTAGAATTTTTCCAATATCAATTCTGTTTGATTACAGCGACACGCTGAATCACATGGGTTTCTACGGTTAATCTTACCATGACTCGGCTTATGCGTAAAGGAGAGAACCCTACACTACATTAGGTGTTCTAGAAAATCCTACGCTAGGAGAAGTCTAGATTCAGAGACTCAGAGTTTCGCAAACTCCTATGTATCAAGTTCTACGAAGCAAGATATAGTTACGTTCATATCTAGGTACCTGACATACCAACAGGTTAAGATAGGACACCAACAAACTGGGATGTTTTCATCATCTGAAATTGTGAATTGAAATGGGACAAGATCTCCATGGATTTTGGCTACCAGTTTAACGCAAACTCCAAAGAAGCATGATGCTATCTGGTTTATTGCAAACAGTTTGATCAAGTCTGCAGAATCCTTACATCAGCAAGGATTTCAGAACCAACAGATTGATCGGACCTATTCCAGCCAAGGCTCATCCGATCACTTGGCAATTCTTCAGTTATCAGGTCAGACAAATATTCATAATTATGCTCCTTATTTACTTCACGTCCTTGTTCTAATTCCACTCCTTGCTTTCGCGCTCGCGTTCATGACACTATTCACGTTCATGATCGTATTTTGGTTTACGATTTTACGTTCATTTCTTTTCTCATTATGGGTAGTTTGCAAGAACTTGAGAGACCAGACCCAAGTTTAGTATAACTCCCTATCCTCAGATAGACGTTTCTCGTCATAATCTATGTCTCACCTTCTAGCGTTTGTCGTTACCGCCATTATATTCTATGATCACGATATGTTTCACATGTCATGTTCATTCCACGTTCCTCATATCATGATCAAGATATGTTACACGTATCAGGGATCACGATATGTTTACTCATACTACACTCGCCATATCTCCACGTAGCACGTTCAAAATTTTTCACGTATCACGTTCAAAAATTTTCACGTACTACGTTTCTATATGTCTCGCGCATCGTTGCTAGTTATCAGTTAAGTTGGATTGTTTTGCACCATAATGTTTCAGTTACTCTTACACGTTAATTCTTATTCCCTCGATCGAATTTAGGGGATCTACCTTACGTTGATAACCAAGAACTTCTTCGTATTCCAAGTCAAAGTCAGGAGGACCAAGACTTATCATTCGTGTCAAGATCTTATAAAGGAACCGTTCTAAGAGGGAAGCCACCTGGAAACGGACAAGTTCATCCGGACTTCATATCCGTTTTCTCTTATCAATTAGATATGTCCTTTCAGCCACGTCACGTTCCATGTCCTTTTAAGACATGTCACGTTCCGCGTTCTTTCTGCCAGGTCACCTGCACGTTAATTTATCTTACATACCCTCTCAGTTTGATTCGGGTATGTGTCTCTTTCAGTTACGTTATCTATAATTCGAGGATGAATTATTCTTTTTAGGGGGGAAGAGTTGTAAAACCCGCATGCTTTTACCATGAATAGTACCCTTAAGATCGTACGTACTAGATTTAAACTTTCCTAATATAGCATGATTACGATTACGTGTTAGGATTTTACGTATTACGTACGTGTTAGAACACGATAAGTATTTACTACGCACGAACACGCAATAATTATTTGACAATAATTAATCACGAACATGCAATCATGAAATCATGAACGTAATTAAAACACGAACTATTATTAATTACGTATATATATTTATTACGAGCGTAATTAAATATATTAGATCACGATATTTACGTAACGAGAACACTTAAAACGCGAACACAAATAATCACGAACGTATAACTTAACACACGAGAACACACCAATGTTTTAGACACGGAAAACATTTGGGTTACCCCTTGTGGGCCCCATTACCACGAAATTTGGGAGGGAGGATGGGCTTAGCCCATCAATTTTTCACTAAAAAGGAAAAGGAATATTTTTCACTACTCATTTTCATTCACAGAAGATTTTTTAGAAAAACCCTAAAACCCTCTTCCTTGTCTTCTTTGTGCCGCCACCTTAAGAATACCACAAGGAGGTGGTTTGTGATCTTGGATCTTGGAAATTTAAGTTGGTGATCATGTTTGTTCTTCATCCTTTTGATCCACGAATTCGGTAAATCCTTTTTAAATATTTTCTTTTGATTTAATCTTTTTATAAATCAAGAACATGTTATGGTTTTACAAAAACCTAATAAATAAACATAGATCTAACATGATTTGGGGTTTAATAAAATCAAAAGTATGTTTTTAAGGGGTGTTTGTTTTGGCTGCACCGAACCCGAAGGGGTTTCGGTTTGGCCAACCGACCACCACCAAGACCATACGGTCTTGGTTGGTGTGTGTGGGTACCACGGCAGCAGTAAAACACGGGGTACCCCGAGTTGGTTCAGGGTACGGTGTCGATTTCATGTCCGGTTCATTGCTTTTAGCTTAGATTCGGTTCATGGTGTATGTTTAGTTTTTTTTATGTTTATGATCTTATGTTAAAAATTAAATTAATAAAATGACATGATTAATTTAATAACATGACTTAGGTTATTTAATTATTAATAATCATGAAATTAATTAACCTAAGTATTTGTATATTTAAGACTTATAATTAATTAATTATTTTAAAACCATGGATATAATTAATTAATTAACATGACTTAGGTTATATTATTAATATATAATAATACATATTTTAACCTAAGTATTTAACTTATTTAATTAAAACATGTTATACTTTAAATAAATATTTTAACCTATAGTTTAATTTAATTACATGAAATAATTATTAAACTATACATTATATCATATGACTTAGAAAATAATCATGAAAACACTTAGGCATATATACTTAGCTTATTTAACCAACTTATTTCTAATTATGGAAACTTTCTATTTTTAGAAACTTAATTAAATAAGGCAGCTAATCTATTTATGGAAACCTTCTATTTTTAGAAACTTATTTATTTCAGGCAGCTAATCTATTTATGGAAACTTATTTAATTAAGGCAGCTAATCTATTTATGGAAACTTTCTATTTTTAGAAACTTATCTATTTTAAGCAGTAAATCTATTTTTGGAAACTTTCTATTTTTGGAAACTTTCTATTTTTGGAAACTTTCTATTTTTGGAAACTTTCTATTTTTGGAAAGTTTCTATTTTAGGAAACCTGCTATTTTTGGAAAGTTACTTATTATTACACAGTAAGTATAATAATACATGAAATATCAGAAATACTTAATCAGATTAAACAGAATGTAAGATAAACACAATTTAAGGCTTTTAAACAGTAAAACATGGTAAGAACACATAAAATAAGCTAAGACATGACATAAAACCAGCTACGTATTTAGTAAGCAGATACTTATTCCTGTATGTATTTTTGTAGCACTAGTGATTCGGAAGTAGGATTCCTCTCAGTTCGTCTTCTTCGTTCACTGGACATAAGGTACGGATTCTCGTCCTTTCAGTATGGACATTCTTTCCTTATTAGGATTCCCCGTATGCAGCCAACTATTTTCCCGTAGTATAAGTTATGTGTTTGATTGCTTATGTTTAATTAAGATTACCTATAGCCATATACATGCATGACCAGTTTCACCTAGTTATGGAGGTACCATAACCATAACATTAGAGGCACTGATGTTATGACTTCACCACGGCGGAGTGATTTCTCGTGGCGTCCCTTCAGCTTTTGGCCATTTATTTATATTTATCATGTGGGGCGTATGGGTGCATCCTAGTTACATGTTTTTAGTCAGGATTTCATGGTGAATGTGGTGTGTGCCTTGCATCCTTCACAAGGAGCTGATCCCTCCTACCCAACAACCAGTATATTAAATTAGAGGCAGCCCCTCTAATTTGCATGATGAGGTCACCCCTCCAAGTATTCATGCACGGTGGATTTTCATGACCTATATTGGCTAATGGTAAAATACGTTAAACAGTTTTCATAAGATAAACATAAGGCTTTTCAAACTATAAAACCAGTTTTATGAACATGTTCCAGGTTTTCTAGGACTTATACATTTCTGCTGCTATTAAATCTTTATTATGTTTTAGTCATTCATACTATGTCTATATCTGTGCACTAAGCGTTTTGCTCAGCCGTTACTTTCCTTTCCATGTCCCAAAACGGCAGGTACCCGAGGACGGACTCGAGCATTTGGAGGACATGCATAGGATGGAAGCTGCCATAGACTTCTTCTCCTTTTGCCTTCATATACTTATGCTTGTTTAGTCTATCATTCATTTCTTTTGCTTTATTATGTTTTGGGCTTATGTTTGGGAACCGATGTTTGATTCCGGTTATCCCTATGGTCATGTAATGTTTTAGACATTTATCCTTGTATGCTTTGATGACACGCCATAATTTCACGTGACATTCCAATTATCAAAATGGGGTGTTACAGTGTTTAAGTCAAGTTTTGCTAGGCTTTTATATAGGGAACTTTAAAACGCGAAAGTCTTAACTCTCACGGGTTAAGAACAAGAACTTTTCGCAAGTTCCTATAAATGATCCTAGAGAGTCGTTTATCAAGGAAACTTTAAAATGTGAATTCTAAACTTGAAAAAGTCTAAGAGTTTGCAAGATCCTATAGATGACTCGAAAACCCAAAACTTTGGTTTAATTAGCTAAGCATCCACGAGTCTCATTCCTTGAGATTTTAAATTATGGAGAACGAGAGATGATAGAGTCAATTATAAGTTTGGTATTCTTTCGTGAATTTATGTGAGTTGATTATAAGCCTATTCTCCCATCGCTTGCTAATAAATTTATCTGAAATAAATAAGGTTGTACGATTTGAAAAGTTACTTAGCTTCTAGCACAAGATCGTTTAAAAGTTGCTCGATATTAATTAGAGTTCATAGCCAAGGCATAACTTATTGAAGCGGGATGCGAAGATTAGCGAGTCCAAAAAGGCCCTAACAAGGCATGAGGGCTACATTTTCTTGCTAAAAGATCCAAAAGTGATGTGAAGAATCATTTATCGAAAATCAATATGAAGGATCGAGACACACGACAAAAAGCAAAAACTCCCCTAAAGATCATGGAGAAGTCTATCCGAAAAGACCCTAGCAAGGTATGAGGATAAATAGATCCAAGTCTTAAAAGGAGGCGGATCGTTGTATATCAAAGTCCAAAATAAAGATTGGAGAATAATGAAGAAGTCGTGGTCCAAGTATGAAGAATCTCTCAAAACTTCAAGTGAAGAAATTCCTATTATGAAGAGAAGACCATAATTTCAAGATCGTCTCTCAAAGATTTGAAGTATGAAGTCGCTGCCAAATATCGGTCCGAGAAAGGTCTCAAATCGTGAAGCGAGTTATGCCAAGATATGAACTTTAAGAGGTCCCGAGAAGCAGTTTTAAAAGATTTTGTCCTTTAGCTAACTATTGATTAAATCGTCCCACTTTATTTTCAGCCTAAATAACTATCGAAATAAGTCAAACAATGCATCCTCGTGATCATTCAAGACAAAAATTAAAATATAAGAGATACACCTAGGAATAAGGGAGTCTAAGTGAATAATTGGGCCACGTGAGTTCCTGTTAGTTTGCTAACTTATAATAACAATGATCTCGTTTTTAAGCTTGGTATGGGGAACGTGAAACTTGAGAATGATGAACATTCATGACAACCAAAAAACCCCAATGTAAGTCTTTGATTTCTTACTTGTTTTGTTCTTTTAGTTTCTTTAGTGTTTGGTATTTAATAAAGGCCAAGGTGGGTTATCTATGATGAGAAATGTAATTTGTGCTTTGAAATTAATGCATTGCATGAGGACATTACAATGGTCAAGTGTAGGAGATTTAATAAGTGTAAAAACACTTATCCTTTTACCACTTATTTCCAATAATAACAAGACCAAAACGTGTATTTTATGTCGTAAAAGTCGGAATTATGCGTGGTTTGTGTTTTTATTGTGTTTTAGGACCAAAAGATGCAAAATGAAGAAAACATGGGCTATCACGGGCTTTTATCGAAGAAAAAGACTAAAGACGAAGTTGAAAGATCGAGAATTCAAAAAGAACGGAAGTCCAAGGCCTATTCTGAAGATTTATCGAAGAAAAAGTCTAAAGACGGAAGTTTAATGAAGTCGAAGAACTGAAGTCTAATTATAGAAGAAAGTATTAAGACAAGTTCAACTTATATCGACAAATCCCGAGACGACGTCGAGAAAGACAAAGAAATTAAATCGAGTCGAGACGAGAAGAAAGAAAGAAGAAAGCTTAAGCACTTAATCTCCCCACCTCCTATAAATACCCTCCTAATATATCATTAGGAGGGTGTTAGGTGGTTAGTTTTTAGTAGTTGTAGTTAATTTTAGTTTTTAAGTGTGTTTTTAATTTCTCTCTAGTTTTTTCTTTCAAGCTTATTGAATCTTTACATTAATCTTGTAATCTTTTGATATTAATCTTTAATCAATCAAGCTTATTTTCTTAATTCTCATTCTACCTTTCTTAATCTTAATCTTGATAATCATGTAGTTAATCTCATCTCTTTGATTATGTGATTGATTTATTTATGTGATTGATTTTTTATTTTTGATGTGGTGGATGTTTTGAGCTTATTGTGGTTATTGATTTTCTAGTGTTTGGCTTATTTTTGATTAAGTTGGTTTGATAGATTTATAGATTTGCTTATTAGTTGATTTTAAATGTTTTGATTATTTAGTGTTTTTTATAGTTTTTAATTTGTGGCTTATTTAGTTCTTTTTAAAATTTATTTGGTTAAAGTTTTGGTTAATTGCTTATTTGGTTCGTGCTTATTAATAGCTTATCTCTTAAGTTTTGATGTTACTGATTAACTATATATGTTTTCTTACTTTTTCGGAAAAGGGTTTTAGATTCTGAAAACATACCTTTTCTGAAAAAGCCTTTATTCCGAAATTTCCTTTTCTCTGAATTCGTCATTCCTATGAAATCATCATTTTTCTGAAAACCTTATTATTCCGAAAATTCCATTTCTCTGAAAAAGTTTTTCTTCCGAAGATTCTATTTTTTCTGAAAACTTCATTTTTCCAAAGAAACCCTTTTTTCTGAAAAGACCATTATTCCGAACATCATAATTTTTTCTGAAAAGTTCATTATTCCGAAAACCATCATTTTTCTGAAAACCTTGTTATTCCGAAGATCTACTTTTTTCTAAAAAAGTCTTTATTCCGAAAAACTTCTTTTTCAGAAAACATCATTATTCCGAAAACACCATTATTCCGAAAACCATCATTTTTCTGAAAAGTCCTTTATTCCGAAAATTCCCTTTTTTCTAAAAAGGCTATTATTCCGAAAATGTCAATTTCTATGAAATTCCAATTATCTTGTTTTCAGACTTAGTTTAATTGTTAGTTTTCTGAATTGTTTCTATTTTTCAAACTTTAATTTTTCCCGCCTTTTTACTTAGCATTGTTTTAAATTGTTTTATCTTAGATTAAATTTTCAAGCTTTCAACGACATTTTTATTTTTAGTTTAAAATAAATAACCAAACCATTGTATTCTTCCACCAAGAACGACTGAGTCGCACTTTCTACTGGTATTCAATTCGAAAAGATCTGATTTAACGAACTTTCATACGAGGCTTAAAAACCTTTTATTAAATATCATAAGTCATGTGATTATAGTATAGTTTATTAATAATAACATGTTAATTAAATAAACTATAGGTTATATGATTTAATTAAGTATAAGCATGATTTAATTAAATTAAGGTACATAAAATACTTAGGTTAAACATGTATTAATATTATATTAATTATAATCTAAGTCATGATTATTAATTAATTATATTCCATGTTTTAATAATTAATTAATACTATATTCTAAATTAAATAATCAAACACTTAGGTTAAACCATGTATTATTTACTAAATAATAATTAACCTAAGTCCATGATTAATTAAATTAATTACATGTCATGTTTAATTAATTTAATATCTTGTTAATAATAAATACTTGTAAAAATAAATTACTTGTATTATTTTAGTCATGAACCAGACCCGTATATTAAATTTAAACATGTCGTGAACCGGACCCGGAACCCCTTGAACCGGTCCAAACCAAACACCCCTTAACAGTGGCAAACCGGCTTCGCCGGTTGCCACTGTTCTTGTTTAGGCTGCCACCAGCTTAAGCCGGTGGTTCCCTTCTCTCGGCTAGCGGCTGCCAACAGCAGTGGGTTCCCATCGGTTGTGTGCCGGTGGTCCCCCTGCTTGAGCTGCGTTCCCCCTGCTTGACCCAACTTGCCACCGGCTGTGTGCCGGTGGTGGGGCTGCTTACTGCCGAGACCCAACCGAACCACAAGGACACCCCGACGCGAGTCGGGGTTCCTTGTTCCTGCTGCCAACCGAACCAAACACCACCGAGATCATAGATCTCGGTTGGTGGCGTGATCAAAAACACGTCGAGAGCCTTGGGCTCTCGGTTTACGAGTCGGCCGAGCAACCAAACCCAAAACAAACCCTTAATTTTACCCTCTTGATCACGTGACATGTTTTTAATCCTTGTTTTTATTTAATTCATGTTCATGTGTGAATAATTAAATAAAAAGAATAAAAATAAAAGGGTTTAAAGATTACCGAATGCGTGTAAAGATTGTAGAACAATAACACGAACACGATCTTGAATTTAATTAACCAAAAATCAAACCATCACCCCTTTGGTGGTGGTTGTTGTCGCCGGCCAAGAGAAAGAAAGAAAAGGAGTAGGGTTTTTTATTTTCTTGAAAGTTCTGTAAAGTGAAAATAAAGTTTCCCCTTATTTGTTATTTACTAAAATCAAAGTGGGCTTGGCCCCTTTTCTCTCTTGGTGTCGCGGCTAGAAGGGCCCACAAGGGAAAACCCGGAGTTTTCCCGTGTTTTAAATTACGTGTTCGTGTGTTCGTATGTTCGTGTAATAATTGTTCGTGTTATATTAAATAATTGTACATAACGATATTAATCGTATAATATTAATTAAGTACTTAGTTATGTGTTCATGATTTTTACGTTCATGATTTCATGTTCGTGATTATAATTATTATTGTTAATAATTATCGTGTACTATCACATACTTAATACTTATCGTGTAATAATACGTACATAACTTCTATAATTACTAATCGTGACACGTGTTCATCCTATAAAAGGAAAAAGTTTAAATATGTACATACGTTTACTAAGTGTACTGTTCATGGTAAAAGCATGCGGGTTCTACAACTCTTCCCCCTAAAAGGAATAATTCGTCCCCGATATAGATAAAATAAACTAAAAGAGGAACATACCCGAATTCAAAATATGAAATGAGGGTAAGAAGCCCGGATAGACTCCTCTGTTTCCCAAGTGGCTTCCCGCTCGGTATGATCCCTCCAAAGGATTTTGACGAACAGAATCGTCTTCTTCCTCGTGACTCGTTCTTGCCTGTCAAGAACTCGTTCGGGTTCCTCTATGCAGGTAAGATCTTCACGAATCTGTTCCAGTGGATACTGAACCATGTGAAGGGGATGATAATTGTACCCTCTGAGTAAGGACACATGGAAAACGTCATGAACGTGAGAAAGTTGCGGAGGTAACGCTAAATGATAAGATACTTCACCGACTCGCTCGATGATATCAACGGTCTGATGAATCGAGGACTGAGTTTCCCTTTGATTCCGAAACGTCTAACCCCACGTGCCGGTGATACCTTAAGAAAGACGTGATCTCCTACGCTGAAATGTAAGTCCCTACAATGCTTGTCGGCATAACTCTTTTGACGTGTACGAGCTTCCTGCAATTTCTGCTTAGCTACAACGGCCTTCTCGTTGGTCAACTCTATCATCTCCGGTCCTTCTAGTGTTCGTTCACCAACCTGATCCCAGCAGATTGGGGCGCGACACTTCCTGCCATACAACATCTCGAATGGTGCACACTTAATGCTAGCGTGCCAACTGTTGTTGTATGCAAACTCTACTAAATAGATGTAATCATCCCAGTCTCCTGTCCACTCCAATGCACATGCTCGGAGCATGTCTTCCAATGTCTGAATCGTCCGGTCTGATTGTCCGTCTGTTTGGGGATGAAAAGTCGTGCTAAGCTTAAGTTTTGTACCCCAAGCTTTCTGCAGACTCTTCCAAAATCGTGAAGTGAACTGAGGATCTCTGTCTAAGAGGATACTAGATGGAGCACTGATGAGACTGCTTTTATACATAGTCTCATCGTCCAAATCGGGCTTAAAATGCATTAAATATCATAAAAATACCCAAATATATGCTTTTGTTTGTTGCTTGTGTATTTTATGTACGGATATTGATAAAATGACAAAAGATCACAAGAATCATGCAAAAACGAACACGGGAAACGAAGCCGCACGATGAACCAAGCCCTAATGAAGAATTTTCCAAAGAAAACCCTTGAAGATTTGAAGAATTATGAAGATTGGTCCTCCAAGTTTGAAGAATTGACACTTTATACCCTTGTATCTTCATAATTATAAGTTTGGTCCCTAAAGTTTGTCAAAATTACAAAAAGGACCCTTAACTTTGAAGAATTGGCAAATTTAGTCCCTCAACAAAACTAAATTGTCAATAATGGTCCTCCAAGAAGTCAACAAACAAGTCAAAGTCCTTGAAGTATGAAGACATGTCAAAAACAGCCCTTGAATATTGAAGAATTTACATATTTAGTCCTTGTTTCAAGCTTATAAAGTTTTTGTGCCAAAATTGCCAAATGATGAAACTTGTTTACAAAGGGAAATGAAGTTTATTGCTGTTTTATACAACTTGAAGAAAACAAGAAACATGGGGGGTCAAACTTGCCAGACAAACAAACTCTCACCCTCCACTCCTTGCTTGACACCTCACCCACTCACACCCATTAACCAATCACAAACCACCTCCCCTCCACGTCACTAATCCACTCACCCTTTTATTTAATTAACTTAATCCCGTTTTGAATTTTGGTGGCAAACACAAATTTTAAATACTTAACCCCCTTTTCAGATTAAACATCACCCTAATCACCCATAAACCCTATTTTTCCCCAGTCACAATCAAGAGCAAATCAAAGGGTTTTAAGCTAGGGTTTTCCAGATTGCTAATTTACCATCACATAAACCAAACCCAACCCCCAAATTACCCATCACTCTCACCCATGTGACTCTCCAACCCTCCCCTGACCCACACTTTGGCTCCAAGACAAACTCACAGCAGAAAATCAACAACTCACAAGAATTTCGTGCTCCCAAAGGATACACCAACGGCTAGGATCATATTTTTACAACTGGCATCTTAGCTACAAGCCAAGATCATCACATGGGTTCTTGGAGAAATTCAAAATTTGGCATCTTTATGGCATCTTCACAGAATCTTCAAGGGCATTACTGGAAGTTCAAGTGTTAGGGTTTTAGTCTCTATTCAGTTCTAGAATCACTTGTAAGCCTCTATATAAAGGCATGATAGGACTTAGTTTTTCATGTTCTTTTTTCTCCGTTTTGTCACAAGATTGTAAATCCTCTTTTGTTAATGAAATGGGTTAAGTGTTGTTGATGAGAAGCAAAGAACCTCTTTTACATTCTTGCAATTTTAATTTTCCAAGTTTAAGTTTCAGTTTAAGTTTCTGTTTGGACTCAAGTTTTTAAATTTCAGAATTGGTCCAAGTGTTTTAAGCTGTTCATATAAGCCTGATAATCTTGTTGATTATCAATCTTAAGTGAGGATTAAAGTGCTTGTTGATTTAGTTGTTAGTAAAATTTTCAAAATATTTCAAAATCAGTTTTCTTTGTCAAATAAGCCATAGGCAGCTTAAGTGATAAGCTGGCTTATAGCTTATTTGTTTTGTGAACAGCAATCTTGTTTACCTTCTTTCTTAGCAGGTTCCAAAGCTCAAATCATTTTAAGGCATATTTAGTGTGTGTGTTAGCAGCAACCACCACCATCACTCTCTATTTTTGCTTACTTGTTCAAGGTCCAGCATAGGCCCCAGCCTATAGGGAGGTGGTTTTTCAACCACTAAGGGTCCTGGATGTAGGACCCTTTAGGTAGCTTCTTGTTTCCCATTTCATTTTTAGTATTCTGAAATTTTATGTGATTTGTGTGATTATGCATGAAAAATGTTTAAGTGTTGTTTATGTGGATCTATTTGAGTTTACTTGCTATGTTATGCATGTTTAGAGTCATTTGAGTCAGTTTGGTAGTCATTTGATTAGATTCTATTTGAAAAAATTTGGTTTTCAAAGTTTAAAGGGGTGTTTGGCTTTACACATTATTTGAGTTTCCTTGATTGATTTTGTGCTTAAATCTGTTATACTCACTCATTAGGGGTTATTAAGTTGTATGTTGGCTTGGGTCTCAGTTTGGATAAGTTTAGAACACATTGCATGCTTAAAAGTTGGAAAAGTTAGCTTGAAATCTGTCACTTCACTTTTCTGATCATTTGTGTGGATTTGAGCCTTCAAATTTGTTAACCTGCTAGACAATAGGTTGCTTGAGGGTTTTTGATTGCTCATATGTCATTTGGGGAGTTTGTATGATAGATATTAGCCATTGAAAATCATTTTGGTGCCAAGTTTATCAGCAAAACTCTCAGACCTGCCTAGTCCTTTATCAGCAACTTGATTTTGGCATTGTGTGCTTGATTTTGTGTTGTAACCTGCCTGTTTTTGAGTTTATTTTGACTCCTTATACTCCAAAGAGTATAAGGGTGCCTGATTGTCCATCAATACATCACCAAAATCAAAACCAAGCTCCTCTTGGTAAAAACTGCACAAGTGAAGAAACACTCTAAGTGTTCATCAGAAACCTTGCCTTAACTGGCCACGTTTTGGTTTCAATCTTGCTATATTCTTAGTTAATTTGGATTTGTTTCATGTTTTTGAGACTTAAGTAGTTACTGGATTAAGTTTTAAAAGTAAAAAAAAAAAAAGTTTGTAAAAAATCACCTGGCCTGGGCTCGAACACGCGACCTCCCGTTTGGAGGAGTAACGTGTTAACCAGTGATCCGGATGGTTTTTTACGTTTATGTTTCATTTCATTAGATACTTAAGTGGTGTTTGTTTTATAGCTTATTTGATTAGCAGCTTGTAAATAAGCTATTTCTGGCTTATTTCTTTGAGGTTTTTACCAAGTAGTATTTTTCTTAGGTTTATATTAAGGTTTTTGACTTTTCTGAGCAAAAAGTATATTTTTCCCTTTATTAAATAATTTATTAGGATTATTTTAAGTTTTAATTTTAGAAAGTCATTAAAATAGTAAAAAGTAATTTAAAAATCTGAAAAAATAGTTTTTAGGTTTTTAATCATATTTTTCAGGTTTTCAGCTATTTAAGTTTTCAAATTAGCTTATTTTTTATTTTATTGGATTTTAGGGTTTTTAGCTAACTTTAAAATTTAATATAAAATTATTAAATAGGTTTCTGAAAATTTGGATTGCATTTTTGCTTTAGTTACATTATTTAGGATTTTTGGTAATTTTTTAGAATTTATTTATAAACTTTTTATTTTTTTGATTATTTTAATATTATTTTATTATTAAAAATTGAAGTTTTATTTTTTTTAGTTTTTACATTTTTCCTAGGTTAAGGACACTTAATTAGGAGTTTTATCACTTTCCAAATATTTTTTAGACTTTTCATTTAATTTCTAGAATTAATTTAAGATTTAATAGATTTTAATAGTTTTTAAGTGTTTAAAAATAGTTTAATTTGGTTTTAAAATTTTTAAAAATAGTTTTTAGCTTAATTAGGATATTTTTGAGGTTTACAAACTATTAGATCTTGTTTAAGGCTTTTTAATAATTAAAAGTGATTTTTAGGGCTTTAATTAGCATTAAAAAGTCATTATCTAATTAACTAAAAGGTTTTAGCAAGTTTGGATTTTTTGTAAACTCTTAGAATATTATTGGGGATTTTTAGTAATTTTTAGGAATTTTTAAGTTAAAATTTTAATTTTGGCACTATTTACGATTTTACGTGTTCGCCTTTTTCGTCGTAGTTTAATTCGTTTTCGTAACCGTCTTTTTCTTCTAATCCTATTTCTTTCTCAATCATATAATCACAAACATTAATCAACTCTTAACACAACGCACTTGCCTCCTTGGGAAACGAACTTGTTTGGTCATTAGTGCTCGGTTTTCCTAAACCGACACTTAACGCTTACCACTACTTTGCCTCTCTTTTCCTAAAGAGTGGTAAAAACTCCTACATCATTTTGGCGCCGCTGCCGGGGAGGCGTGTTGTGTTTTGGTTGAACCATTGTTGTTTTTTATATTAGCCATAATAGCTAATTGTATTAGTAGCACTCTACTAATACGTATTATCGGTTTTTTCGTTTTTTTTTGTGAATACTATTACTATATTGTATACGTAGAACAATAAATTTACAAGTACTCCAAATACGTGAGAAATCACAACCTTGACTTGGGAGGTCATTACCCAATCATAGTATTCGAATCTCAAACCAAAGAAAAAGGCAAAAATAGATAAATACTTTCGTGAAGCTCGATTTTGAAAGATACAAACTATAAGGTGGGTATAAGGCGGTTGTATTTCACGACCTAAAGGAAAAAGGCTCTTAAGTGCTTCGCGCCGCCTCGTTTCCTCCGCTTGCTTGTGCGTATTTTGATTTTGAAAGCTAATCGAGGGTTTTGCCGCCCAAAGTATTACTTAAGTATCATATATATTTTCTTGGTTTCTATTGATTAAACCCTCTTGAACGATTTGGTGTTCCACCATCGTTCTAAAGTCATCAAAGGCGTTCACTTCACGTGATCGTTTTCATTCCTTGAGGCTTCTTTAATCGAGAGATTTGATTAAGGAGGAGATTTGTAGATTTGTGTCTACTAATACATTCCAAAAATCCAAAAAAAAGTAAAAACAATCAAAAACCACAAAAAAATTGAAAAAGTAAAAACACCAAAAAGAATCTTCTTTGCTCGCCCTCTCGTTGTACGTGACATTTATGCAAACTCGCTCCAAAGCAAGACGTGCTCGTAAACGAAGAAACAAATCAATCACTCCTACTAGTGAGGAGTCTCCTATTGACGAACCCATTGTAGTGAAAGAGGCACCCATGGCTAATCGAACTATGATGGAGTTGCTTCAAGCACCCACCGAGGGTTATGGAGAAGCGATTGTGATTCCCGCTATCCTTGCGGAGAATTTTGAGGTTAAGACGGGTTTGTTGTCCATGATTCAAAACAACAAGTTTCGAGGTGACGAAAAGGACAACCCTCACAACCACATTCGCCAATTTAATCGTCTCACCGCCACTTACAAGTTTAAGGACGTCTCAAACGACTCGATTAAGATGATGCTTTTTCCGTATTCCTTAGCGGGGCCCGCAAAAATTTGGTTAGAGAAAGAGCCACCCAATTCTATATTGACGTGGAAGGATCTCGTTTCAAAGTTCGTGAACCAATTTTTTCCGCCCTCTAAGACTACGCACTTGAAAAACGAGATTTCAAAGTTTTCACAAGAGTATAATGAGAGTTTTTCGACGGCTTGGAATAGGTTTAAGGAAATGTTGCACGAATGTCCTCATCATGGTTTTTCCGACTTGCATCAAATTGACACGTTTTACAATGGCTTGAACGATCATGAGCGTGATTATCTTAATGCCGCCGCGGGTGGTAATTTTTTGTGTAAGACGGTCGAGGAAGCATTGTTAATCATTGAGAATAGGTCTAAGGTGTATAGTCCTCGTAGCACGTCGAGTGTTCGTAAGACTTCGTCTTCGCCTTCGCCTTCATTGTCACACACCGTTGATGCTTGCCAAATCGAGGCTAATTTGGAGAACAAAATTTTTGATAAGTTGAAAGGATTGTTAATTGAGTTTAAAGTTGGTGAACAACCCGCTCCCGCTACGATTAAAGCGGTTGAGGTTTCTTGTATGTATTGTGGTGGAGCTCACGATTATTCCGAGTGCATTACCAACGGTGGTAACACTTCGAGTGCCTTCGCGGCCGCGGGAACTTATAACCAAAACGGTCAAGTTCCTCGCACTAACCAATTGACTCCACCGGGTTTTCCACCAAATCAAAATGCTAACAATTATCGAAACAATCAAGTTGGTTACCAAAGCAATCAAAGGAACAATTTTAAGGGTAATAAAAACTATGGGAATCAAGGAACTAGTAGCCAATTGCAAAATCAAAATCAAAACCGTAATTTTCAAAACACAAGTCAAGGTCTTCAAAATGTTTACACAAAAGAACTTCCAATAGACTTTTTGAATTACGCCACGGCAAATGATAAGATTTTGGAAAACATACAAGAGCAATTGGCTAGTCAAATTAGGGACACGGCTAAAAACACTAAGGAGTTGGCTAACTTTGTGAAAGAAAATCTTAACATGAGAAATGAGTTGAAAAATGATTTTGCTAATCAAATTAGAGGTCAAAACAATAAGATTGAACAAAGTCATGCTAGGCTTGAACAAAGAATTGACCAAAAAGCCGCTAGTCAAGATTTGAAGTTTAATAGTCAAGATGCTAAGCTTAATGCCATTTTAGAAGCCGTCATGGGGAACAAAGCCTCTACTTCGATTGGTCTACCTAGTAACACCGTTTCAAACCCGAAGGAAGAGATGAAAGTGATTACCACACAAAGTGGTAAGACACTTAAAGAACCAACTCCTCAACCAGTTACTCCAACGGTGGAGGAAATTGAGGAAGAACCCGAGGTGGTGGTCGAAAAGGAGCATATTTTAATCCCACAAAGTACCGCTCATGCCACACCTACGGTTGACCCATCACCCATACTGGAACCCGAGATTCCAAAGGCTATGCCTATGCCCCAACCCACACCACCCTTTCCTTTCCCATCGAGACTTAGGAAGGAGAAACGACAAGAGCGCGACAACTACCAATTTGAGCTTTTTATGAAAATGTTTCGTGAGTTGCACTTTAATGTGAGTTTCGCCGATGCTTTGGTCATGATGCCTCGATTTGCCGCTAACTTTAAGAGTATGTTGAACAACAAGGAGAAATTGCACCAAATGTCTAGTTGTTCGTCGGTTTATCTTAATCGCATACCTCAAAAAGTCGGTGATCCCGGTAAATTTTTGATCCCTTGTGCAATTCAAGATATGGAAGAATGCTATGCCTTGGCCGATCTTGGTGCTAGCATTAACTTGATGCCACTTGCAATCTTCAAGTCGCTCAATCTTCCTAATCTTACTCCTTCACGAATGTCTATTGAGTTGGCCGACCATTCCACGATTCTCGCATGTGGTTTGGCGGAAGACGTTTTTGTGAAAGTGGGGAAGTTCTACTATCCCGTAGACTTTATCGTTGTTGATATCCCCACGGATCCTCAAGTTCCTCTCATTTTAGGTCGTTCGTTTTTAGATACGTCTATGGCTTTAATTGATGTGCATGCTAGAAAGATCACCTTACGTTTCAACGACGAGGAACTTGTTATAAACGCAACTCAAAATTCTCAACTTTCTCATGTTTATTCCGTTGCTACCATAAACCTCGTTGACATGATCGACGTGGTTTGCGAGGAATTTTCACAAGAAGTTTTAGGGTTTGGTGATGAAGAAACTAGTGGCAATCCCACTATGTTAGATCCAATTCTTGATAATTCGACACCAACCTTCACTCCTTTTGAAGGTGGTGGTTTTACGTTGGAAGAATTCGATGTTCCACGTACTTGTGACGAAGACCTCGACAACGATGAGGACTTCTCGATTATCAAGGATTTTCTCAACGATTTCCCATTTCCTCCACCCGAGGAGGTTATGAGTATCGAGCCCAAATCTTCACTTGAGGAACCACCTATCCTCGAGTTGAAAGATTTACCTCCTCACCTCGAATATGTCTATTTGGAGGAGGACGACAAGTTGCCGGTTATTATTGCGAAGGATCTTTCGAATGATGAAAAAACCGCACTTGTCGATGTTCTAAAGGACCACAAAGGGGCGATTGCGTGGAAGTTATCCGACATTAAGGGAATCGATCCCAAGTTTTGTACCCACAAAATCTTAATGGAGGAGGATTTCAAGCCCACAATCCAAAGTCAAAGAAGGGTGAACCCCAAAATTCACGACGTCATCAAAAAGGAGGTCCTTAAACTCCTTGACGCGGGAATGATTTACCCTATTTCCGATTGCCCTTGGGTGAGTCCTATTCATTGTGTCCCTAAAAAGGGAGGGATGACCGTTGTGCCAAACGATGCCAACGAGTTAATTCCCACTAGACTCGTGACTGGATGGAGAGTGTGCATTGACTATCGAAAGTTGAATGAAGCCACCCGAAAAGACCATTTTCCCTTGCCCTTAATGGACCAAATGTTGGAGCGTCTTGCGGGAAACGATTTCTATTGCTTTTTAGATGGTTTTTCCGGTTATTTCCAAATTCCCATCGATCCTCGTGATCAAGAAAAAACTACGTTTACGTGTCCATATGGAACGTTTGCCTATCGTAGAATGCCATTCGGACTTTGCAATGCACCGGGAACTTTTCAACGATGCATGATGGCTATTTTTCATGATATGATCAAAAAAACGATGGAAGTCTTCATGGATGACTTTTCCGTGTTTGGTGATTCTTTCACTTCGTGTTTGTCGAATCTAGAGAGAATGTTAAAACGTTGTGAGGAAACCAACCTTGTGCTCAATTGGGAAAAGTGTCATTTTATGGTTAAGAGTGGAATCGTCTTAGGGCACAAGGTCTCGAAAGCGGGGATTGAGGTAGATCAAGCTAAGGTAGACGTCATCGCCAAATTACCTCATCCCAAAATGTCAAGGGAGTTAGGAGTTTCCTAGGCCACGTGGGCTTTTATCGTCGATTCATCAAGGACTTTTCAAAGATTTCTCGACCTATTACACATCTTCTTGAAAAAGAGGCACGTTTTGTCTTTGACGAAGATTGTGTACGAGCCTTTGAAATCCTTAAAAGGAAACTTACCGAAGCTCCCATTCTTGTTGCTCCCAATTGGAACCTCCCCTTTGAGCTTATGTGTGATGCTAGTGATTACGCTATTGGGGCCGTTTTGGGGCAACGTCATGATAAGCACTTCTTTCCTATTCACTATGCTAGCAAGATGATGTCTGAGGCTCAACTTAAATACACTACAACGGAAAAGGAGTTCCTTTCCGTGGTGTATGCATTTGAGAAATCCCGACCTTATCTCGTCTTGACAAAATGCATAGTGTATACGGACCATTCGGCTATTAAGTATCTCATGGCAAAGCAAGATGCTAAGCCGAGATTACTTCGTTGGATTCTCCTCCTTCAAGAATTTGATCACAAAATCGTTGACAAAAAAGGAGCCGAGAATCTAGCGGCCGATCATCTCTCTCGTTTGGAAGATCCTCACCAAAGTGTTTACGAGCCCAAGGAAATCACCGAAACATTTCCGCTCGAGACACTTGGTGTAGTGACTTCTAAGCTTGACTCTTCTACCCTATGGTTTGCGGACTTTGCAAATTACCAAGCGGGTAACTTCATCATTAAGGGTATGACGACTCAACAAAAACGAAAATTCTTTCGTGACGTCAAGTTCTACTTTTGGAACGACCCTTACTTGTTTCGAACTTGTGCGGATCAAATCATCCGACGTTGTGTATTTGGCACCGAAGCTTCTAACATCCTTAGAGCTTGCCATGAGGGACCCACGGGTGGTCACCACGGTGCTAATCTCACGGCTAAGAAGGTGTTTGATGTCGGCTTCTTTTGGCCTACTATTTACCGAGATGCACAAGATCTTGTGAAGTCGTGTGATGCATACCAACGACAAGGAAAAGCCTCACAAAAAGATGAAATGCCACAAAATATCATTCAAGTATGTGAGATCTTTGACGTTTAGGGTATAGACTTTATGGGGCCGTTCCCATCATCTCGTGGTAATAAGTACATCCTTGTTGCGGTTGACTACCTTTCTAAGTGGGTGGAGGCCAAGGCCTTGCCCACCAATGATGCTCGTGTGGTATTCAAGTTTTTGAAGCAATTGTTTTCTCGGTTTGGAACCCCTCGTGCTATCATAAGCGATCGTGGAACCCATTTTTGTAACGACCAATTTGAAAGGGTTCTAAGAAAATATGGGGTTACACATCGGCTTTCTACGGCTTATCACCCACAAACGAGTGGGCAAGTCGAGGTTTCAAACCAAGCGTTGAAGAGGATCTTGGAGAGATTCGTTGGGGAAAACCGACAATCTTGGTCGGATAAGTTAGACGATGCTTTATGGGCCTTTAGGACCGCTCATAAGACGCCCATTGGGTGCACTCCCTATAAGCTTGTGTATGGAAAGAATTGTCATTTGCCTATCGAGTTAGAACACAAGGCTTATTGGGCCCTAAAGCATTGTAATGATGATATGGAGACCGCGGGAAAACACCGGAAAATGCAATTAAATGAATTGGATGAATTGAGGGATATTGCTTATGAAAATTCATTGATTTATAAAGAGAAAACTAAAAAGTTGCATGATTCTAAAATTAAAAACCGGGTTTTTAACATTGGGGATCAAGTTTTGCTTTTTAATTCAAGATTGAAAATCTTTTTCGGTAAGTTGAAATCCCGTTGGTCCGGTCCATTCACCGTGACTCAAGTGTTTCCGTATGGGACCATCGAGCTAGCTCAAGATGATGGTCCTAACTTCAAGGTGAATGGACATAGGTTGAAGCACTACTTTGGTGGGGAAGTTCCATCCTTGAACTACCTCGACCAAGTCACCTTCCCCAATGATAATTAGTATTGAGGGGATCGAGTCGAGCTCATGACTCGGTTATCAAAAACGAGGTGCCTCGTGGGGGAGTCCCATGCTTATCCTATGTACATATTATCGCTTTCTAATGTAGCTTACGTGTGGGGATTTGTGCCCTTCCAACCTTTGTTCCGTGGTTGTTTGTGCATTATGGTTTTTAGATCATGATCTTCACGATTGGAGCCTCTCGTGTTCGTTTTATGGGAGCACTCGATCGTTTGCTTTGGAGACATTTCTCAATATCCATGATATATCCTTTTGATGTTCTAACCTTAGGTTTTTAGCACACTTCATAAACGGCTATTAATTTATTGGTTACACCCTTTCCATGCTAGATTAAGCATTCGACTACGTCTCTAGTATGGGGGTGTTTGCACCCCTAGACTCAAAACATTGAGGACAATGTTTAACTTTAGTATGGGGGGGTGAATAGATACTTGCCTTGCCAAACCTTCACGCTTTCCAAAGTTTATCTTTTTGTTTATCGTTTTGTTGCAAAATAAGGCTAAAAATGGCCAAATTTTAAAATTTTTCTCATGTTTTATAAGTGTTTGAAGACACGAATGTAGATTTTCCGATGGCGAGAATAAGAGTAATTTTTGACTCAACCGTGCGTGTTGAGCACTTAGCTTTGATTCCTTAACTACACATTAGGCTAAGTCTCTTAAATTAGGACGAGAAATGATAGAGTTAATTATAAGTTACTATGCTAAACGTAGAGTACTCGTATTCTTTCAAAAACTCATGTGTTCTCGTTGTTTGCTTATTCTCCCTTCGCATGTAAATATTTTTTGCTTAATAAATATTGACTTAGCGGTTTAGTTAGGATTGTTGGGTTTCTAGTCTTTTCTAGTAGCTTTCGTGTAATTAAATTGGGAAGACATTAAGGTATCGCCAGCGTCACGGTTTTGAAGTATTAGCACCCTAATAATCGAAAGCTTCACCCAATAATAAGATTTCAAGTGCTCACCTAAATCTAGCAAACAATTTGAAGCCCCACAAGGCCGAAAAATCTATGCAAAAATTGAAAGTGAATCAAGCCTTAATCTTCGAAGCTTTAAAGATCCAAAATTCGCTTTAGCGTGAGGATATACGTCTTTGGCTAATAAAACCACCGATGAGGCGGATAATAAAAGGCAAGGCAAGACCGAAGTCATAATAAAAGCTTCATGACGAAGTTGAATAAAAGATGGAGGTAAACCAAAGATAATAAGGCCCTTCCGTTAGGGGGCGTATAAAAGTCTTGGTAATAAGTCTCATGTTCAAAACCGTTATAAAACCGTGTTTATCGATTCTTCTTGTCAACTTAATTTTTTAACATCGTTGTCTATTAGGAGGGGTTATTGATTTGATGGTTTTAGTTACACCGTTAGGACTCTATTTTTAGACCTAAATCTCTATTATCGCATAAGTCAACAATGTATCCTCGTGAAACATTCAAGACAAAATAAAATATAAGAGATACAACTTAGGAATAATGGGAGGATAAGTACGTGATTAGGGCATATGAGTAGTGTTAGCATTACTAACTTATAATGACAATGATCTCGTTGCACGCTTGGCATGGAATTGGAGTGAAAATCGAGGACGATGGAATTATTTCTAAACGAAGCATTCACGTGTTCTTATTCTATGAACCTAAACGTCTCATTTTGCGATGAAAATCATACATTATGTCTAAAACGCAAGTAGTAGTAATAGTAGTAGTATAGTTAGTTTATCATTTCAATAAAGTGAATAAAAATGAATTTTGGAGGTGCTAAGATACTTTATTCTAGCATTGCGTGAGGGCACGGCAATGGTTTAGTATGGGAGAGTGATGAGACTGCTTTTATACATAGTCTCATCGTCTAAATCGGGCTTAAAATGCATTAAATATCATCAAAATACCCAAATATATGCTTGTGTTTGTTGCTTGTGTATTTTAGGTACGGATATTGAGAAAATGACAAAAGATCACAAGAATCATGCAAAAACGAACACGAGAAACGAAGCCGCACGATGAACCAAGCCCTAATGAAGAATTTTCCAAAGAAAACCCTTGAAGATTTGAAGAATTATGAAGATTGGTCCTCCAAGTTTGAAGAATTGACACTTTATACCCTTGTATCTTCATAATTACAAGTTTGGTCCCTAAAGTTTGTCAAAATTACAAAAAGGACCCTTAACTTTGAAGAATTGGCAAATTTAGTCCCTCAACAAAACTAAATTGTCAATAATGGTCCTCCAAGAAGTCAACAAACAAGTCAAAGTCCTTGAAGTATGAAGACATGTCAAAAACAGCCCTTGAATATTGAAGAATTTACATATTTAGTCCTTGTTTCAAGCTTATAAAGTTTTTGTGCCAAAATTGCCAAATGATGAAACTTGTTTACAAAGGGAAATGAAGTTTATTGTTGTTTTATACAACTTGAAGGAAACAAGAAACATGGGGGGTCAAACTTGCCAGACAAACAAACTCTCACCCTCCACTCCCTGCTTGACACCTCACCCACTCACACCCATTAACCAATCACAAACCACCTCCCCTCCACGTCACTAATCCACTCACCCTTTTATTTAATTAACTTAATCCCGTTTTGAATTTTGGTGGCAAACACAAATTTTAAATACTTAACCCCCTTTTCAGATTAAATATCACCCTAATCACCCATAAACCCTATTTTTCCCCAGTCACAATCAAGAGCAAATCAAAGGGTTTTAAGCTAGGGTTTTCCAGATTGCTAATTTACCATCACATAAACCAAACCCAACCCCCAAATTACCCATCACTCTCACCCATGTGACTCTCCAACCCTCCCCTGACCCACACTTTGGCTCCAAGACAAACTCACAGCAGAAAATCAACAACTCACAAGAATTTCGTGCTCCCAAAGGATACACCAACGGCTGGGATCATCTTTTTACAACTGGCATCTCAGCTACAAGCCAAGATCATTACATGGGTTCTTGGAGAAATTCAAAATTTGGCATCTTTATGGCATCTTCAAAGAATCTTCAAGGGCATTACTGGAAGTTCAAGTGTTAGGGTTTTAGTCTCTATTCAGTTCTAGAATCACTTGTAAGCCTCTATATAAAGGCATGATAGGACTTAGTTTTTCCTGTTCTTTTTTCTCCGTTTTGTCACAAGCTTGTAAATCCTCTTTTGTTAATGAAATGGGTTAAGTGTTGTTGATGAGAAGCAAAGAACCTCTTTTACATTCTTGCAAATTTAATTTTCCAAGTTTAAGTTTCTGTTTAGACTCAAGTTTTTAAATTTCAGAATTGGTCCAAGTGTTTTAAGCTGTTCATATAAGCCTGATAATCTTGTTGATTATCAAGCTTAAGTGAGGATTAAAGTGCTTGTTGATTTAGTTGTTAGTAAAATTTTCAAAATATTTCAAAATCAGTTTTCTTTGTCAAATAAGCCATAGGCAGCTTAAGTGATAAGCTGGCTTATAGCTTATTTGTTTTGTGAACAGCAATCTTGTTTACCTTCTTTCTTAGCAGGTTCCAAAGCTCAAATCATTTTAAGGCATATTTGGTGTGTGTGTTAGCAGCAACCACCACCATCACTCTCTATTTTTGCTTACTTGTTCAAGGTCCAGCATAGGCCCCAGCCTATAGGGAGGTGGTTTTTCAACCACTAAGGGTCCTGGATGTAGGACCCTTTAAGTAGCTTCTTGTTTCCCATTTCATTTTTAGTATTCTGAAATTTTATGTGATTTGTGTGATTATGCATAAAAATGTTTAAGTGTTGTTTATGTGGATCTATTTGAGTTTACTTGCTATGTTATGCATGTTTAGAGTCATTTGAGTCAGTTTGGTAGTCATTTGATTAGATTCTATTTGAAAAAATTTGGTTTTCAAAGTTTAAAGGGGTGTTTGGCTTTACACATTATTTGAGTTTCCTTGATTGATTTTGTGCTTAAATCTGTTATACTCACTCATTAAGGGTTATTAAGTTGTATGCTGGCTTGGGTCTCAGTTTGGATAAGTTTAGAACACATTGCATGCTTAAAAGTTGGAAAAGTTAGCTTGAAATCTGTCACTTCACTTTTCTGATCATTTGTGTGGATTTGAGCCTTCAAATTTGTTAACCTGCTAGACAATAGGTTGCTTGAGGGTTTGTGATTGCTCATATGTCATTTGGGGAGTTTGTATGATAGATATTAGCCATTGAAAATCATTTTGGTGCCAAGTTTATCAGCAAAACTCTCAGACCTGCCTAGTCCTTTATCAGCAACTTGATTTTGGCATTGTGTGCTTGATTTTGTGTTGTAACCTGCCTGTTTTTGAGTTTACTTTGACTCCTTATACTCCAAAGAGTATAAGGGTGCCTGATTGTCCATCAATACATCACCAAAATCAAAACCAAGCTCCTCTTGGTAAAAGCTGCACAAGTGAAGAAACACTCTAAGTGTTCATCAGAAACCTTGCCTTAACTGGCCACGTTTTGGTTTCAATCTTGCTATATTCTTAGTTAATTTGGATTTGTTTCATGTTTTTGAGACTTAAGTAGTTACTGGATTAAGTTTTAAAAGTAAAAAAAAAAAAAAAAAAAAAAAAAAGTTTGTAAAAAACTCACCGGGCCTGGGCTCGAACACGCGACCTCCCGTTTGGAGGAGTAACGTGTTAACCAGTGATCCGGATGGTTTTTTACGTTTATGTTTCATTTCATTAGATACTTAAGTGGTGTTTGTTTTATAGCTTATTTGATTAGCAGCTTGTAAATAAGCTATTTCTGGCTTATTTCTTTGAGGTTTTTACCAAGTAGTATTTTTCTTAGGTTTATATTAAGGTTTTTGACTTTTCTGAGCAAAAAGTATATTTTTCCCTTTATTAAATAATTTATTAGGATTATTTTAAGTTTTAATTTTAGAAAGTCATTAAAAATAGTAAAAAGTAATTTAAAAATCTGAAAAAATAGTTTTTAGGTTTTTAATCTTATTTTTGAGGTTTTCAGCTATTTAAGTTTTCAAATTAGCTTATTTTTTATTTTATTGGATTTTAGGGTTTTTAGCTAACTTTAAAATTTAATATAAAATTATTAAATAGGTTTCTGAAAATTTGGATTGCATTTTTGTTTTAGTTACATTATTTAGGATTTTTGGTAATTTTTTAGAATTTATTTATAAACTTTTTATTTTTTTGATTATTTTAATATTATTTTATTATTAAAAATTGAAGTTTTATTTTTTTTAGTTTTTACATTTTTCCTAGGTTAAGGACACTTAATTAGGAGTTTTGTCATTTTCCAAATATTTTTTAGACTTTTCATTTAATTTCTAGAATTAATTTAAGATTTAATAGATTTTAATAGTTTTTAAGTGTTTAAAAATAGTTTAATTTGGTTTTAAAATTTTTAAAAATAGTTTTTAGCTTAATTAGGATATTTTTGAGGTTTACAAACTATTAGATCTTGTTTAAGGCTTTTTAATAATTAAAAATGATTTTTAGGGCTTTAATTAGCATTAAAAAGTCATTATCTAATTAACTAAAAGGTTTTAGCAAGTTTGGATTTTTTTTTAACTCTTAGAATATTATTGGGGATTTTTAGTAATCTTTAGGAATTTTTAGGTTAAAATTTTAATTTTGGCACTATTTACGGTTTTACGTGTTCACCTTTTTCGTCGTAGTTTAATTCGTTTTCGTAACCGTCTTTTTCTTCTAATCCTATTTCTTTCTCAATCATATAATCACAAACATTAATCAACTCTTAACACAACGCACTTGCCTCCTTGGGAAACGAACTTGTTTGGTCATTAGTGCTCGGTTTTCCTAAACCGGCACTTAACGCTTACCACTACTTTGCCTCTCTTTTCCTAAAGAGTGGTAAAAACTCCTACATCAAGCACCATGAAGTCTCATGATCTCCTTCTTGTAAGTATAAGCAAGTTTGTTAACCGGATCGTCCTTGCGGATCAGTAAGAAATGAGCTGACTTAGTAAGTCGGTCAACGATAACCCAAATCGCATCATGCCTCCTCTTTGTCTGCGGAAGACCGGTAACAAAATCCATGGTGATCTTGTCCCACTTCTACTCCGGAATGTCTAACGGTTGTAGTAGACCACTAGACCGCTGATGCTCGATCTTAACCTTCTGGCAGGTAAGACATTTGGAGACATATGTAGCAACATCCTGTTTCATACCACTCCACCAAAAGTATTGCTTGATGTCGTGGTACATCTTGGTCGAACCAGGATGAATGGAGAATGGGGAGCTATGAGCTTCAGCGAATAACGCTTCCCTAAGAGTAAGATCATCAAGAACACAAAGTCTAGTGCCCTGCCATAAGATACCATCGTCATCTAACCGAAACTCCGTCTGTTTATCTAAGTTCTGAATGATCGCCCAGATTTCACCATCATCCTTCTGAGCTTCCTTGATCCTAGAGAGTAACTCATGTTCCACTATAAGATTAGCCTAGTAACCATGTTGTCCACGTACCATGATCTCAATGTCTAGTCGCTCCAAGTCTCTTATAATCTCTTCCTCAATTTTAATGCCGTTGATCATACCAGACTTTCTACTAAGTGCATCTGCCACTACATTCGCCTTGCCGGGATGATACTATAGATTAATGTCATAATCCTTCAACATCTCTAACCATCTCCTCTGTCTCATATTCAGTTCGCGTTGAGTGAAGATGTACTTCAGGCTCTTGTGATCTATGAAGATATCACATGATTCTCCATACAAGTAGTGCCTCCATATCTTCAATGAAAACACGACTGCTGCAAGTTCTAAGTCATGCGTAGGGTAATTCTCCTCATAAGGCTTAAGCTGCCGTAAAGCATACGCAATCACTTTCCCATGTTGCATGAGAACACAACCAAGTCCCTTCCCTGGAGCATCACTGTAGATTTGAAATCCACCTGTACCAGATGGGAGAGTAAGAATCGGTGCAGATACTAACTTCTGCTTTAGCTCTTCAGAGCTCTTCTCTCTTTCTTCAGTCCAGACGAATTTCTCCCCTTTTCGCATCAGTTTGGTCAATGGCAGTGCTAAACGGGAAAAGTTCTCTATGAACCTACGGTAGTAACCAGCTAAGCCTAGGAAACTGCAATTCAGTCGCTGATGTAGGTCTCGGCCACTTGGTAATAGCCTCAACCTTTGTTGGATCCATGGTGATTCCTTCTGCTGATACAATGTGGCCTAGGAACGCCACCTTGTCTAACTAGAACTCACACTTGGAGAATTTGGCATACATCTGCTTCTGGCGAAGTATCTGTAGTACAGTACGAAGATGGTCTTCGTGTTCCTCCTTTGACTTAGAGAAAATAAGAATGTCGACAATGAAGACAATGACGAATTTTTCCAGGAACAATGGAAGATACGGTTCATCAGGTCCATAAAGACAGCAGGAGCATTGGTAAGGCCGAATGGCATGACTACGAATTTATAGTGCCCATAGCGTGTACGGAAAGCTGTCTTGGCGATGTCCTGCTCTTTTACCCGTAACTGATGATAGCCCAACCTTAGATCAATCTTGGAGAAATGTTTGGCCCCTTGGAGTTGGTCAAACAAGTCATCAATGCGTGGCAACGGATCTCTATTCCTGATGGTGATCTTGTTAATCTCATGATAATCTATGCACAGACGCATGCTGCCGTCCTTCTTCTTTACGAACAGAACAGGTGCGCCCCATGGAGAAGCCCTATGTCGAATGAAACCGCGTTCTAACATTTCCTGCAGTTGTTCCTTCAACTCCCTTCAGCTCTATGGGAGCCATGCGATAAGGAGCCTTAGATATTGGCTCAGCTCCTGGGATGAGCTCAATATTAAACTCCACTTCACGAGCAGGTGGTATGCCCGGGAGTTCTTCTGGAAACACGTCTGGGAATTCTGACACGATCGGCTGATTCTGGATAGATGGAGATTCAGCCTCCAAATCGTGAACAGTAGCAAGATAGCCCTCACAACCATGTGACAGTAGTGCACGTGCTTGCAAGGTCGAAATTATTATACAGACCTTCCGGGTATGAAACTGTTGTGAATGTACTCTGGTGCATTAACATCACCGAAGATGGCCCGATATGTATGGCACTCTATGGTGGCGTGATGTTTGGATAGCCAGTCCATGCTTAATATCATGTCAAAATCGCACATATCCAATGGAAGTGCGTCAACATGACGAATCTTGTCGTTAAAATCTAGGGAAAGGCTCTTGTACCCATGGGTTATGCGTACAGAGTCTCTTAAAGTCGTGGAAATGTTTAATACATTCTCTAATGGCATAGGATATATCCTAACATTCTTGGCATAAGTAGTATAAATAACCGAGTGAGTAGCACCTGCGTCAAATAAAACACATGCAGCTTGACCATACATATACAAGATTCTAGTGATGGTACCTGTAGACTTGTTCGCCTGATCGCGAGAAGTCGTGTACACCCGTCCACTAGTAGGAGGTGGCTTGGAATCAGCATGTCCAGATGTGCCCTCCATCTCGCCCTTGTGGCAGTCCTTCATGCGATGACCAGTAAGGCCACACTTGAAGCAAGCATCGCTGTCACGGCGATATGGCCCTGGGTGCCTACGGTTGCAGGTAGTGAAGAGAGGGTGAGTATACCCTCCAGCAGGTGCCCTTGCTGGCTGGGAGCCTGTTTCGAAAAGTACACATGAGACATGGTTTATAGGTACAAAAGGACAATGCGGAAAGTCGTAAGATGTAATACCAGTGATAGCTGGACGGTTAGGTTGTGAACCTCTTCGGTCCTGCTCCCTCCCTTTACCATGATTCCTGGTAGAAGATTGCTAATGTGTCAGAAATACGAATCCTAAACGTGTTACATAAGATATGAGTAAGTTTAGGGACCTGCTGCTGTTGGAGTTTCCAGCGTTGTTATGGTAATTATCATTACCGCCACGCCTATCCGTAGCAGAACAGTCTTGAGTCTGACCGTTACCCTTGGACTGAGTAGGCTGTTACTGAGTAGCCGGTTGAGACCGGTCCCCAGTCTTCTGCCTGAAAGATGCAGTTTAAAGAGAAAGATAAATATTGGATAGTACTAAATGAATTTGAAATGGTCACCGCTGAATGATGAATAAATACCTCTTCTCGGGTCTCTCTGCTTCCCCAAATTCCTCTCTCTCTTGCAACATCTCCAACTTACGTGCTGCATCGGCTACTTGTGCCACCGTGTTGAAGGTAGCACACACCAAGTTGTTGGCGACCGATGTACGAAGATCCCACCATAAGTGGTATGCTTGCTCTTCGGCAGTACCTGCTGTTGCGCCAAGAAAACCAGACAAACGAAGAAAGCGCTGCATGAACTCGTTGCTGTTCTCCCTAGCTCTCTGCCAGATTCCGTGGTACTCCCTCTTCAACTTGTCTTGCTCAGCCTTGGGGAAGAATTGTCCCATCACTAACTCCCTGAACTGAGCCCAAGTCAAACCAGCCACCCAATTGTCACCACCCTCAGACTGCTTCACTTCTTTCCACCATCCTAGTACGTCACCTTCGAACTTGTAACAGGCCAACCTCGACTTGAAGACAGGGTCGCAACCCATTGCATCAAATATCTTCTCGATATGAGCCAACTAGCTTTCAGCTTCACTAGGGCTGTCAGTTCTCTCGAAGGATCGAGGACGTTGCTTGTTGAATCTCTCCAGCCATGTGACCAATGTTGCAGGAGGAGGAGGAGGAACTGGGTGCTGTTTCTGATTGTTGGCAGCTTGCACCTTAGCCCTGATTTCGTTCCTCAGCTGAGGAAGCAAAGCTTGCATCGCAGCTTGGACTGCTGCATTGAGTTGTTCCTGCTCGTGTGTGAGAACCATCTGACAGTATAAAATAAAATGCATGATTAAACTGATTACACATAAAAAATATACATGAAAAAAATTTATGCCAATAAATCATGAGAAAAGTTTTATGAAGAAAAAACAGTGCATGATGCAGTTTATGAAAGCTTTTAAATGCTCGAGGGTAAACGCCTACGGTCAGTTCACCCAAAACAAAAGACATGGCGAGGGGACGCCAATGGGTCGGTCCCAAAGTTAAAAGTTTTGATAAAAGAACATGCGACTAAATAGGGTCAGTCCTGTACCAACCATTACTTAGTCATAAACCTGCGACAATGACATATAACATGAATGCATGAAAACAATGAATGCATGAAAACCGACTGTCAGTTCTAGGAAGACCATAGTGACTACCCACTAATCCCAGGTCGTGTTTTAAGAGCCTACAGGTCGAATCCTTGGCTCTGATACCATAATTGTAACACCCCATTTTGGTAAATGGAATGTCACGCGTGATTATGGCGTGTCATCAAAGCATACAAGGTAAATGTCTTAAAAACATTCAATGACCATGAAAGGAAATACCAGAAACAAACATCGTTACCCCAAGTATAAGCTCATCACACACAAACATAAGTACTATAAAGGAAAAGGACTAAACAATGTCCAAAGAAATAAGTAGCAAAATGTATGATGAAATGCATAAAGTAGAGAAGGCTAGATAGCATCCAATCCATATGCACGTACGCTTTTTGTCTACGAGCGCCCTTAAGTACCTGCCGTTTGGGAACATGAAAGGAAAACGGCTGAGCATAATGCTCAATGCACGGATATACAAGCATAGCATGGAATAACTTAAGCATATAAGACTAATAACATCGGAATATTATAAGTTCTAAGCAATCTGGTATCATGTTCATAAAACTGGTTTTATAGTCTGAAAAGACTTATGTTTCTATAAAAATCCGTTTTAATTAGCCAAATAGTCCATATAGGTCATGAGGTTCCACCGTGCATGAATACTTGGAGGGGAGACCTCGTCATGAAATTAGAGGGTTGCCTCTAATTAATTAGTCTGGGTAGGAGGGATCAACTCCTAGTGAAGGATGCAAGGCACACATCGCAATCACTCTGATAATACTGATAAACATGTAACAAGGATGCACCCATACGCCCCACATGATAATATAATATAATGGCCAAAACTGAAAAGGGACGCCACGAGCAATCACTTCACCATGGGGAAGTCATAATACTGGTGCCTCCAGTGTTATGGTTATGGTACCTCCATAACTAGGTGACACTAGTCATGCATGTATATGGCTTAGGCTCTTATTCTAACATAAGTATCAAACATATAAAACAAATACTGGGAAAACAGTTGGCTGGAAACGGGGAATCCTAATAAAGAAAGAATGTCCATACTAAAAGGACGGGAAATCCGTACCTCATGTCCAGTGAACGAAGAAGACGAAAGAACGGAATTCCTACTTCGATCTCACTAATGTTACATACATAGTATACATGTATAAGTATTCTGTTTACTGAGTACGTAACTTATTTTATATCGTGTCTTAGCTTGTTTTATATGTTCATGTCTTGTTTTATTGATTTTAAGGTTATACTGTGTTTATCATGTATTCTACGTATTCTGATTAAGTATTACTTGTATTTCTTGTATTATTATACTTGTCGTGTAATAATAAGTAACTTTCTAAAAATAGCAGGTTTCCTAAAATAGAAAGTTTCCAAAATCAGAAATTTCCAAAAATAGAAAGTTTCCAAAAATAGATTAACTTATTAAAACAGATCAGTTTCTAAAAACAGAAAGTTTCCAAAAATAGTAAGTTTCCTGAATTAGAAAGTTTCTATATTTAGAATTAAGCTGGATTAATAAGCTAATAACATAAGCTTAAGTTTACTGGTTAAATATCATAAGTCATGTGATTATAGTATAGTTTATTAATAATAACCTGTTAATTAAATAAACTATAGGTTATATGATTTAATTAAATATAAGCATGATTGAATTAAATTAAGGTACATAAAATACTTAGGTTAAACATGTATTAATATTATATTAATTATAACCTAAGTCATGATTATTAATTAATTATATTCCATGTTTTAATAATTAATTAATACTATAGTCATCAAATAATTAAATACTTAGGTTAAAACATGTATTATTTACTAAATAATAATTAACCTAAGTCCATGATTAATTAAATTAATTACATGTCATGTTTAATTAAGTTAATATCTTGTTAATAATAAATACTTGTAAAAATAAAATACTTGTATTATTTTAGTCATGAACCAGACCCGTGTATTAAATTTAAACATGTCGTGAACCGGACCCAGAACCCCTTGAACCGGTCTGAACCAAACACCCCTTAACAATGGCAAACCGGCTCGGCCGGTTGCCACTGTTCTTGTTTAGGCTGCCACCGGCTTAAGCCGGTGGTTCCCTTCTCTCGGCTAGCCGCTGCCAACAGTAGTGGGTTCCCACCGGCTGTGTGCCGGTGGTCCCCCTACTTGACCCAACTTGCCACCGGCTGTGTGCCGGTGGTGGGGCTGCTTGCTGCCGAGACCCAACCGAACCACAAGGACACCCCGACGCGAGTCGGGGTTCCTTGTTCCTGCTGCCAACCGAACCAAACACCACCGAGATCATAGTTCTCGGTTGGTGGCGTGATAGAAAAAACACGCCGAGAGCCTTGGGTTCTCGGTTTGTGTGTCGGCCGAGCAACCAAACCCAAAACAAACCCTTAATTTTACCCTCTTGATCATGTGACATGTTTTTAATCCTTGTTTTTATTTAGTTCATGTTCATGTTTGAATAATTAAATAAAAAGAATAAAAATAAAAGGGTTTACGGATTACCGAATGCATGTAAAGATTGTAGAACAATAACACGAACACGATCTTGAATTTAATTAACCAAAAATCAAACCAACACCCCTTTGGTGGTGGTTGTTGCCGTCGGCCAATAGAGAGAAAGAAAGGGAGTAGGGTTTTTGATTTTCTCGAAAGTTTTGTAAAGTGAAAATAAAGTTTCCCGTTATTTTTTATTTACTAAAATCAAAGTGGGCTTGGCCCCTTTTCTCTCTTGTTGTCGCGACTAGAAGAGCCCAAAAGGGAAAACCCGGATTTTTCCCGTGTTTTAAGTTACGTGTTTGTGTGTTCGTATGTTCGTGTAATAATTGTTCGTGTTATATTTAAATACTTGTACATAATAAGTGTGAAAACAGTTATCCTTTTACCACTTATTTCCAATAATAACAAGACCAAAACGTGTATTTTTTGTCGTAAAAGTCGGAATTATGCGTGGTTTGTGTTTTTATTGTGTTTCAGGATAAAAATGTGAAAAAGGAAGAAAACATGGGCTATCACGGGCTTTTATCGAAGAAAACGAGAAAAGACGAAGTCAAAAGATCAAGAGTGCAAAAAGAACGGAAGTCCAAGGCCTATTCTGAAGATTTATCAAAGAAAAAGTCCAAAGACGGAAGTTTAATAAAGTCGAAGAACTCAAGTCTAATAGAAGAAGAAAATTATAAGACAAGTCCAATTTATGTCGACAAATCCCGAGACGACGTCGAGAAAGACAAAGATTTTAAATCGAGTCGTGAAGAAAGAAAAATGAAGCAACACATGCACCTTCCCACTTCCTATATATACCCTCCTAATGACAAATTAGGAGGGTGTTAGTTAATTAGTTCATTTTTCAATTTAGTAGTTTAATTTTTAGAGAGAGAAAGTTTTTAACTTTCTCTCACTAGAACTTCATCTTTTCTTTCTTTTCATGTTTAAGCTTTGATTTGATCTTGTATTTTGGAATCATTAATCTATAAGTTCAAGTTAAGTTTCTTATCTTTAATCTTCTTCTACCTTTCTTTATTTTTAAGTTGATTTTGATCCGTTATAATCTTTGATTTTGCTTAGATTTGATGTTTATGTGATTAAAAAGAGTTTATCTTTTTAATCCTATATGAGTTTTTATACGATTAAGCTTAAGGCTTGTTATGCTTTTTGGCTTATTTAGTATTTAGCTTATTTACTTTTTTAAGTTTTCTTAAAAGTTTAGTGTTTTTAAAGTTTGTTTTGAAAAGTTGCTTATTTAAAGTTTAAAAAGTTCTTAATTTATGCTTATTAGTTTGGCTTATTATTAATTCGATCGAGTGTTGGTTTGAGCTTATTAAAAATAGCTTAAAACTTGGCTTATTTTCGAATACATACCATCGGAAAAGGTAAACCCCTTTCCGATCTTACATTCCGATAAGGTACTTCACATTCCGATCTGCTCACTAGTATTCCGATCACAAGGATCGGAATAGGGTTTTAATATTCCGATCTGGTTTGGTTTTATTCCGATTGCTATTCCGATAGCATTCCGACGAGGGTTAATTTCTTGTTATCCCGATAGAAGCTTCCGATAGCCGTTTTCTTTATACATTCCGATGGAGGTCATTTTTATAGTATTCCGATGGGCATTATTTTGATATTCCGACAACATTCATTTTGTGCATTCCGATCATATTCCGATTAAGGCATTCCGATAACATTCCGATTACTGCATTCCGACAAGGCATTCCGACTGGGTTTAATTTCTTGTTTTTACAAAGTTTTCTAGTTTTAATTTCATTACGTTTTAATTTCCAAAAATTGCACGCATCCGAAATCTCTGTTTTTACCAAGTGATTTTCTAGTAATTTTTAGTTTAATCTTTTTTAAAGCTTTTATTTTACTCAACGGCATTTTCTTATTTGCTTTTAGTTTAAAATAGATAACCAAACCATTTTCTTTTCCACCAAGAACGACCGAGTCGCACTCTTAACTTGTAATCAATTCGAAAAGATCGGACGATAACTCTTTTATAACTAAGTAAAATCTAGTTATCAAATGGCGCCGCTGCCGGCTCTTTTCGTGAAGATTAACGGTTTTTTGTGAGAGACGCGTTGGATTTTGGGATCCGTTCACTCATGAACGTTATTTTTCGTGTCAAAAATATTTTCAAAAATCCTAAAAAACAAAAAAAACAAAAAAAATCCCAAAAACAATAAAAAAAATCATAAAAAGCATTTCTTTTCAAAAGTTTTGCACCAAAAACATTCCTCTTCACCCTCTGTTGTGTTTAATTCTTTTTTTCAACCCCTCTAATTTTTAATTCTTCATGGATTCTTATGTCCATTGCGTAGAGTGTGGGAGACGATTATATGGGTGCGAATCATGTCAATGGTGTTCATGCGAGCAATGCGGAAAAGATCTTCCACCCATTTCAACCGATTCACTATTTGGATTTTGTCCATCGTGCAATTCGACTCATTCATCCTTTTCTTCTAATCCACCTACTCTCCCCCCTTGCATATATTGTGGAAGCGATTCTCATTGGCATGTTTCGTGTCCAATTCGATACCCGCCTCATGGCGAGCAAGAACTGGGTTACAATTATGACAATGGTAATAGCTATCCACATGACGCACCGGGTTTTTCTCAATACCCGTGTTGCAATCATTGTGGGGGCCCTCACGATACTTCTTATTGTCAGCCAATGAATTAGTATGAGCCAAATCAGTGTCCTCATTTTTCTTCACCTATGGATTATTATGAACCAAATCCGTGTTCTAATTCTTCTCAACCGATGAATTACTATGAGCCACATCCGTGCTATAATTTCGGTTTTCAAAATTTTGAGCCCCCATAATACATCCTCGATCATCAACCTTCTGTTGGAATGTGTGAAGAAGGACGAGCCAATTTTTTGAATACACTTCAATACGTTCAACAAGAATTAGCTAGCATACGTGAAGCAAGGGAGGAGGAAAAGCGACAGCAACAAGAGCAAGTATCTAATCTTAGTGATTATACTCCTCATATTGTGCGTCCATACTACTACTATGATGATGACGAGGATGATATCTATGATCTTAACCCATCTTCTGAGATTACTACTCCTACTCTTGATATCCCTAATGCGTCTAAGGATAGTGATACATCGAGTGAGATTAGTGATTTTGGTCTTGATAAATTCTTTGATGAGGTTTATGATGTGCCGACTTTTGTGGAGCCTACGGACGAGGTCGCTCTTAATGATGATGATTTTTCTCCATGCTATGAGAATTTCACCTTTGAAATTTCTCAATCTCCTCCGGGCGATGATGGCGATGTTGATTTATTCTCTCTGACTTACGAGAAGTTCACCACTGAACTTGGTCTTGTAGATGAGGTGGAAGACGTTATTATTCGCGACAAATTACTAAAAGTTCATCTTCTTATTGCTAAAATTGAAGCGTTGAAGTATGCTCCTATTTCTGAGTCTTTACCTCCGTCTATTACTTCAGTTGAGAATAATGATACAACTATGGAGGAAATCGACATTCTCTCAATACCTCCGGGTATTGATGATGATGACGCGGAGGGGGATATTCTTTTTGATACCTTGATCCATGAAGATATTGTCCCAATTCCCCCTCCCGGGCACCTTTTATCCCATCCTTTAGACACCATTACAGAGGATGAGTGCTTTGACCCGGGGGTGACACTGACCATTCCATGATTGACACCTTTACGGCTTTGTCGCTCAGTGATCATCCATTGCCTTTGGGGGATGACAATGTGCTTCCTTTACCCACCCCACCTCCCGTGGATTATGATCTCACATACTTTTCGTATGTTGAGAGGACTTTTCTACCCTTTAAGACTTATCCTCCGGCCTCACCTTTATTAATGTCCTCCGGGAACAAGGACAAGGTCTTTGATCCCGGTATTACATTCGAGGTTTCCCCATGGACCATTTAATTCGGGGACGAGTCAGGCTCGCGACTCGGTTAACAAAAACAAGCGCTTTTTGGGAGGCAACCTGAGTATCTATCCTTTTTATCTGTTTTTTATAATAAGTGTAGGGGGAGACCCTAGTATGTGTTTGTTATTTTCTTTCTTATCATGTGTAGGGATTCGAGCTTTCAAAGATCCATTCTTGATGACTTTTGACGAACTGTGATCCCGTGTACCCGTCTTCCCGGTTTTATCCTAAACTCTTTTGATTATCTATTTTATATTTTCCATTATTAAAATAGGAATCACTTTAGTTGTCTCTTCCTTAGCAAGATTTAAACAACGTGCACAATGTACTAAGTGTAGGGGAGTTCACTCCCACATGCTTAAACATTGAGGACAATGTTTATATTAAGTGTAAGGGGACTTCTATCGAACTTAAGTGGCCTTTTCCTTGTATGTGTCCTCATTTTAACCGGAACTCAAACTAAAAAGAAAAAGAATGGAAATAGTGAATCAAGATCTAGACTATCCTCTATCCGGAGAGATATGCCCCTATGAGCGACTATGTCGATCTTTATATGTTTTGGCCACGTGCGTTTCCGCTAAGAAGAAGAAGGTTTGGATCTTTAAACCTTAAGAGGATGCTATCGAATGTGCTCTTGGCGCATGTGAGGGATGTGACCTATGTTAGGTCCATAAGATAGCACAGCTTTTGGTGTTCTATAATTCACCTCTGAATAATGAGTAGATAGGGAAGAGCTTTTTCTTTTTCTCTTCATAGAAGACTGGAAAATTGATTTTTCGACATTTTTCAAAATTTTCAATCTATTTTTGCCTAGTTGTATAGTAGTATTTTCCTTTGTTAACGTTATTTACTTTCTTTGCTAAAATAATTTTTTTTGAAAAAAGTGGTTTTAATTTTTCAACGTTGTGAATCTTTTGACTCAACCCGAATTTACTTATCTAAGTTTTCTCTAGCTAGTATCCTTAACGTGTTTAAGTCAAGTTTTGCTAGGCTTTTATATAGGGAACTTTAAAACGCGAAAGTATTAACTCTTACGTGTTAAGAACAAGAACTTTTCGCAAGTTCCTATAATTGATCCTAGAAAGTCGTATATCATGGCAACTTTAAAATGCGAATTCTAAACTTGAAAAAGTCTAAGAAGTTGCAAGATCCTATAGATGACTTGAAAACCCAAAACTTTGGTTTAATTGGCTAAGCATCCACGAGTCTCATTCCTTGAGATTTTAAAATTGTGGAGAACGAGAGATGATAGAGTCAATTATAAGTTTGGTATTCTTTCATAAATTTATATGAGTTAATTATGAGCTTTTTCTCCCATCGCTTGTTAATAAATTTAATTACAATAAATAAGGTTGTACGATTTGAAAAGTTACTTAGCTTCTAGCCCAAGATCATTTAAAAGTTGTTCGGTATTTATTAGAGTTCATAGCCAAGGCATAACTTATTGAAGCGGGATTCGAAGATTGGCGAGTCCGAAAAGGCCCTAACAAGGCATGACGGCTACATTTTGTTGCTAAAGATCCCAAGTGATGTGAAGAATCATTTATCAAAAATCAATATGAAGGATCGAGACACACGAAGAAAAGCAAATACTCCCCTAAAGATCATGGAGAAGTCTATCCAAAAAGGCCCTAACAAGGTATGAGGATAAATAGATCCAAGTCCTAAAAGGAGGCGGATCGTTGTATATCAAAGTCCAAAATAAAGATTGGAGAAAAATGAAGAAGTCGTGGTCCAAGTATGAAGAATCTCTCAAAACTTCAAGTGAAGAAATTCCTATTATGAAGAGAAGACCATTATTTCATGAACGTCTCTTAAGATTCGAAGTATGAAGTCGCTGCCAAATATCAGTCCGAGAAAGGTCTCAAATCGTGAAGCAAGTTATGCCAAGATATGAACTTTAAAAGGTCCCGAGAAGTAGTTTTAAAAGATTTTGTCCTTTAGCTAACTATTGATTAAATCGTCCCACTTTATTTTGTGCCTAAATAAATATCGTAATAAGTCAACAATGCATCCTCGTGATCATTTAAGACAACAATAAAATATAAGAGATACACCTAGGAATAAGGGAGTCTAAGTGAATAATTGGGTCACATGAGTTTGTGTTAGTTTGCTAACTTATAATAACAATGATCTCGTTTTTAAGCTTGGTTTGGGGAATGTGAAACTTGAGGATGATAAACATTCATGACAATCCAAATCCTCAATGTAAGTCTTTAATCTCTTTATTTGTTTCTCTTCCTTTAATTATGTTTAATAAAGGCCAAGGTAGGTTAATTATGATGAAAATTGTAAAACGTGCTTTGTATTTAATGCATTGTATGAGGGCATTGCAATGGTCAAGTGTAGGGGATTTGATAGGTGTGAAAACACCCATCCTTTTACCACTTAATTATAATAATAACCAAGCCAAAACATGTATTTTATGTCGTAAATGTCGGAATTATGCGTGGTTTGTGTTTTTATTGTGTTTTAGGACCAAAAGATGAAAAAGTAAGAAAACACGGGCTTTCACGGGCTTTTATCGAAGAAAACGAGAAAAGACGAAGTCAAAAGATCAAGAGTGCAAAAAGAACGGAAGTCCAAGACCTATTCTGAAGATTTATCGAAGAAAAAGTCTAAAGGAGAAAGCTTAATGAAGTCGAAGAACCAAGTCTAATTAAAGAAGAAAATTATAAGACGAGTTCAATTTATATCGACAAATCCCGAGACGACGTCGAGAAAGACAAAGAATTTAAATCGATTCGAGACAAGAAGAAAGAATGAAGAAAGCATCAACATTTTACTCCTCCTATAAATACCCTCCTAATATGTCATTAGGAGGTGGTTAGTCAATTTAGGAGTAGATTAGTTTAGGATTAGGAGTAGCTTAATACTTTCTCTCTCTAGCTTTTCTTAATGTTTTTCAAGCTTTTTCATCAATCTTGTACTTTTAGATCTTTAATCATTTTAATTTCAAGCTTTTTCAATTAATCATTCTCATTCTTCCTTTCTCTATTTTTAATCTTGTTTTGATTTGATAATCATGTAGTCTAATTAATCATGTTCTTATTTGATTGATGTTTTTGATTGATTGTGCTTATTGATCTTTTAGTATTTGATTTTTATAGCTTATAGTGTTTTAGTGCTTATTGTGTTAATTTTCTTATTTTTAATTAAGTGCTTGTTAGTTAATTTTTATAAAAAGTTGTTTTTAAATATTTTTATTATTTAGTGTTTTTAAAAGTTTTTAAATTTTGGTTTATTAGCTTTTTCTTAAAATCATTTTGGTTAAGTTTTTAGATAAGTGCTTATTAGATTTTAGCTTATTTTCATTTTGGTCATTTTTAATTATTCCGAACTAGTAAACCCTCTCATTCCGGATAACCCCCAAAAAGTTGTTATTCCGGATAAGCAAAAAGTATATTATTCCGGATAGTGGAACAAATTAAATTCCGGATAACCACTACTTGCCAGTTATTCCGTATAACAAGAAGCACAATATTCCGTATAAGAGAAACTAAACACTATCCCGTATAAGCTATAGAGCCCATCATTCCGTATAAGCATTAGATCATTTTTTCCGGATAAGAGAATGAAAGTATTCCGACTAACAGTTAGTTTGACATGCTAGGTTAGCTAGCTGTTTAACTACTTTCCCGCCTTTTTGAGCAGGTAGGTTGCCTGCTTGAGCAGCCTACCTGCCTGCTTGTTTATTAATTAATATTGTTCCGTAATTTTTAAGTTTAATCTGAAAGTTGTTCCGATTTTATTTCTGAAAGTTACGTATTTTTAGTTATATTTTTCGTCTAATTTTAAAATTAATATTTTTTCGTAAAGTTCAAGTTTTGTCTTTTATTTAGTACCCGCTTTAGGTTTTGCCTCGTTTAACTTTAAAGTATCATTTTAGTTTTATTTTCTCCTTTTTCATTAAGTAAACTTTATTTTCGAGTCGATAGTTAATTTCGTCTTTTAGTTTTATTTTTATTAATTGTTTCGTTTTAAATTCACGTTTTATTATTTATATTGTTTTGTTTTTATTAGTTAATTGCTTTTAGCTTATTGTAATTATTTTGCGCATTTACCTTTTAAGTAGAATAGATAACCAAACCATTTTATTTTCCACCAAGAACGACTGAGTCACACTTTTAACCGGAAATCAATTCGAATTGAATCGAGACGAACAAATTTTTATACTTGGCAAAAACCAGTTATCACACCACAGAGTCTCATTTAAAACAAAACAATCATTCTCCATAAATAAGTGCCTCCATCTTCTTCACATGGACTTATTTGGGCCAGTAAAACCACAATCCCTCAATCACAACAAGTATACACTAGTCATTGTGGATGAATTCTCTAGATTCACATGGGTATTCTTTCTCAAAAGAAAGAGTGATGCAGCTGAAATAATAATGTCTTTCATCAGAGAAATAGAGAACTTCAATGACTGCAGAGTTAAGGCTATCAGAAGTGATAATGGCACTGAATTCAAGAACCATGCCATGGAAGCCTTTTATGATGAAAAGGGAATCTCACAGAACTTTTCAAACCCAGGCACCCCTGAAAAAAATGGTGTCGCTGAAAGAAGAAACAGAACTCTCATAGAGGCAGCCAGAACAATGCTCAGCGAATCAAGACTTCCAAAACAATTTTGGGGTGAAGCCGTGTACACAGCATGTTACACACAGAATAGATCCATTATTGTGAAGAGACACGGTAAGACCGCTTATGAAGTGTATAGGAAGAGAGCCCCTGATGTAAGCTACTTCCATGTCTTTGGTTGCCCTGTTTTCATTCACAACTACAGAGATCATTTAGGCAAATTTGATGAAAAGTCCTATGATGGGTTCTTTCTTGGATACTCTCCTACCTCCAGAGCTTTTAGAGTATTCAATATTCGCAGGCAAGAACTTGAAGAATCCATTCATGTTACCTTTAATGAAGCAGATGTTTTCATTACTCACACCAACTCAGAAGAATGTGACATTGATTTCAATGAAGTCAAATAATATCCAAAGGATGATTTCTCAAATCCCAAGGAATCACCTCAAGTATGTCACAAGGACTTCTCATATGTTCATGCTTTTGATCCTTACTCAATCTCTGACATCACTCCAGAGGTTGCAATTGCTGAATCTGTCACTCCACCACCCATAGAAGAGAATGATGATCTTATCCCACCAATCTCTCAGTCAGATGAAGAGATTATGGATGAAGAAATTATATGTGATGAACCTCCAGCATTCATTGAACCTATTGTGACTCCTGAACCCACAGAGACTCCTGCTCCTCAATCCAAATGGAGTAGGAACCAAGATATTCTTCTGTTGAATATTCTTGGTGAACCCTCTGAGGGAGTCACCACCAGAGGAAAGTTGAGATCTCTGGAAACTGCGTCAGCGAATGAATGCCTTTTCGCTGATTTTCTCTCTAAAGATGAACCAAAGAACGTGGTTTTTGCTCTACTGGATGAAGGTTGGGTTGTATCCATGCAAGAAGAATTGAATCAGATCAATAGAAACAAGGTGTGGACTCTGGTAAAAGCTCCAGCTGGAAAACAAGTAGTTAGAACTAAATGGGTCTATAGAAACAAAAGGGATGAAGCTGGCATGATAGTTAAAAACAAGGCTAGGCTTGTGGTGCTGGGGTACAATCAATCTGAGGGTATTGATTATGATGAAACATTTGCACCAGTAGCCAGATTGGAAGCTATCAGAATCTTTCTAGCCTTTGCAGCTTATTTGGGGTTCACGGTATACCAGATGGATGTAAAGAGTGCTTTTCTAAATGGTAAGCTTGCAAAGGAAGTATATGTCTATCAACCCCCAGGGTTCAAAAGCAATTACTATCCTGACCACGTCTACAAACTTCACAAAGAACTCTATGGGCTGAAACAAGCGCCTAGAGCCTGGTATGAAACTCTATCAAGATTCCTACTTGAAAATAAATTTGTCAGAGGTACCATTGACCAAACCCTGTTCACCTATAGGTCCAAGGGTGATGTCATTTTAGTACAGATTTATGTGGATGATATAATTTTTGGTTCAACCAACATTACCTAAAGGAAACAGTTTACCAAACTTATGACCAAAAAGTATGAAATGAGCATGATGGGGGAACTAACTTTTTTCTTCGGTTTTCAAATCAAACAAAATTCAAAAGGAATTTCTATTTGTCAAGAAAAATATGTTAGAGATTTGCTCAAGAAGTATGATCTGTCTGATTGTGCATCAGTGAAATGCCCCATGCTTCCTCCCAATAACTTGGGAGCTGATGACTCAGTCTGTTAATGAGACCTTATACCGAGGCATGATTGGGTCACTGATGTACCTCACAGCAAGCAGACCAGACATACAATTCGTCACATGTCTATGTGCTAGGTACCAAGCTAACCCCAAGGAATCCTACTTTGTAGCTGTCAAAAGAATTTTCAGGTAATTAAAAGGATCTCCCTCACTGGGTCTCTGGTATCCAAATGGATCAGGCTTCAGCCTCAAAGCCTAATCTGACTCAGACTATGCTGGGTGCTGCCTTGATAGAAAGAGCACCTCTGGGAGTTGTCAAATCCTTGGAGGAAAGTTGGTATGCTGGAGTGCAAAGAAACAAAACTCAGTGGCCATGTCATCCGCTGAAGCTGAATATGTAGCTGCCGCTGGTTATTGTGCTCAAGTTCTCTGGAAGAAAATTCAGTTGGCTGATTATGGGATCAATTATGAAAAGGTTCTCATATTTTGTGACAACACAAGTGCTATAGCTATCTCCAATAATCCAGTACTTCATTCCAAAACCAAGCATATTGACATCAAGTATCACTTTATCAGAGACCATATATTAAATGGTGATATTGAGCTTCACTTTATACCCACTGAATACCAGCTCGCTGATATTTTCACCAAGCCTCTAGCTGAGCTAAGTTTTACTAGGCTGGTTGCTGAGCTGGGTATGCTCCATATTGGTAAATAAATCTGATAAGTGATCTCTGTCTCTGGGCATTTAAGGGAATTGAATGTAACGAGGTAGTTACATTCCAATGTTAGTTAATATATTCTCATATTATTCAAATGATTGTCCTTCAATATCAACAACTTTCCCGCTTTCCAAGGGGACATTAAACCACATGAAGGGTCAAAGGGTCCCACTTTTTCTTAAAATGCAAACATTTGCATTTAATGCTTTAATTGAAAAATAGCAAAAGCTTTTTACAAGCCCTTGACTCATTTTCATTTAGCACATCATTCATATTTTTCACACACACATACTATTCATCTCCTTCTAATCCTCCAAACTTTCACCGTAAACAACAATGGCTTCATCTGCAACAAACCCCTCATTCACCGTCCCGGCTACATCTAACGTAGACTTTGGTATTAACGATGGTAAGATTGCGCTCAACAACTGTGTGGCACTCCTTGAACAAAACAATCCCCTTTATACACCATTGTTAACCTACTTGAAGAACTCTCCTATTGCCGAAGCCATCACACGAGAACCCTCAACCTGCTACTCCCAATACCTAAAGGAGTTCTTGTATTCGGCTGAAGTAGATCCGACTTCTTCCCACATCACCTTCCACATTTCCACCCATCCTCAACCTCTCACCTTCGACTTCACAACCTTTGCCAAGGCCATTGGACTTCAAGTAAATGAAAACATGACTGTTGTGCTAACCAGCGCCACTGTGAAGAAGGCCCTGGCAACTCTCAGACCTCGAGATGATGAAGACAAACCCTTCTCCTCCATCGCCTTCCAAAACAAATCCCTGATCAAGGTGAATTACTTCTCGCCCATATGGAGGACGCTGATGCTATACATTGTAAAATGTCTAGGGGAAACCAGGGATCGCGTGATCAGTTAAATGCATCTCAGCAGGCAATTGCTTATAGTCTAATTTGGGGATTAGACATAGGGTTTGCCCTCATACTTTATACTGATCTCATCGCCAAGCTTGAGAACAAAGGGAAGAAGAACCGTCTGGCAACCATCTACTACACCAGATATCTCTCTCTCGTTATAGAGGATATTCTTGGTGAAACCTACACCAATGACGAAATTCACTCGATTGCTCCCTATCACATTACAACAGCCTCTCTGAAGACTCCTTTAGAAGATGAGGTGCCTCTCACCAGGCACATGTTAAGAGTTGCTGGTATGCTTCATGCTGGAGAAGAGGAGCCCTTTACCCTTCACTAGAGGTGAATGCTGAAAGTATGGCAGACAAGTCTTTGTCCAAGACCTCTGTGCAGTCTAATTCTCGGCCTAATGCGCTAAAGGAAAAGAAGAAGAAGAGGAAAGACATCCCCCTTTCCTCTGAAGCCCCTTCTGTTAATCCATCCAAAAAGAAGAAGACCAAGAAACACCCATCCCCTACTCAGGTGGATGAGGATAGAGAGCCCATCGCTGACGAACAACCTGTGTCTAGTGTCTCCAAGTCAGCAGAGACTTCTAAGAACCTTCTTGACGCTGATATCTCTCGGGTATTAATTTGCCCTTCAATTTTTTGAGGTTCACAAGCAATCACTCTCAAATGTTTGTAGGAGTGGGTGATGAAGTTTAGGGTATGCCTCAACCCATAGAGTGCCTGTGTCAGCACCTAGATCTCTTAGGACTATCTGTACACTCTGTCTTGGCACTAGGAAATGATTCATTTGTACTCATAGCGCACCTCGATGATCCTTCGCCCTCTAGATTGTGCTCTTGCAAATAACAACTTGAGGACATTATAGGTCCCGACCTAGAGTCTCTGCACTTCACGTGGACTCTGGGTCCCCTCATATTAAAAGAGTCCCCAAAGAATTTATTCTTTTGGGGGGACTGAATAATCACCCTCAGTCTTCCTAGGGGAAGCGATAAAAGGCGACCTTTGCCTTCATATACTTCACAACTAAAAGAGTCCCAAGGAGCAATCCTTCAGGGGAGCTGGATAATCACACCCAGCTATCCTAGGAGCAGAGAAAGGCAACCATTCCTATATCATGTTTCACAACTAAAAGAGTCCCAAGGAGCAATCCTTCAGGGAGAGCTGGATAATCACACCCAGCTATCCTAGGGGCAGCGAACGGCGACCATTCACCTCATAGTATTCACAAATCAAAAGAGTCCCAAGGAGTAATCCTTATGGGGGAGCTGGATAATCACACTCAGCTATCCTAGGGGCAGCGAATGGCGATCCTTCAACATATTTTTTCACAATAAAAGAGTCCCAAGGAGAAATCCTTAGGGGGGGGCTGGATAATCACACCCAGCATTCCTAGGGGCAACGAATGGCGATCTATAACTTCATTATTAATTCACATTGGTTACTAACAAATCTCATAACAGGCTCATAATCTTCATGAAGAACAGCAGAACAATGATGCTTACTCCATTGTTGATGACGATAATGATGAAGCATCCACCATTGATCTAGATGCCATGTCATACATTGACTCCATGCCCGAAGATGAAGTCTTTGTCATTGAAGATGATCTTACTATTTTAGACTTTGAAGACATGGACGCTGATGATGACCAAGTCACATCTGAGTTGAGGCCCATTCCCTTCCCATCAATGATTAATTTCCAAGAACTTGCTACCAAGTAGCTATGGGACCAACGGGCCAATACACCAACCCCAGTCTCCTTCCCTACTTTACCAAATGTCATGGAACTGGGGGCAAAGAAACACTTGGAATATTTGCAAAACCTCAAGCCTGTCCATGTTCTAAGAATGAAAGATGTTCAAGAACTGGCCACTGAGGATCTATGGGTTAAGAGGGGGGACATCAGCATCACAAAGCCTTAAGTCACAAATGATGTTCTCCTTTCTGAAATACAAACTCTCACCCATGTTGTTGAAGAACTCACTACCAACTTAGAGACTTCCCTAATTTCATCTGTGGAATCCTCTCTGACTTCATTGCTTCTGCACCTACTGGGTAATGCCTTGAAAACTCAACTTCCAGTAGTTATAAACCAGAGTCTACAGCAGTATATGCCATTTGTCCTCACAACAGCAGTCAAGGCAGATGTCGTTGCCATTGCCAAGGCGTCTGAACCTTCCAGACAACTTCTTCAGGAGCTATTACATGAAGAACTTAAGGAAATCTGTCTGTTCGTACATCAAGAATTCGTTAAGTTCCATAAAGCAGGATCAAGCACAGCTACTGCTGGTGTTGTGCCTAAGGGGAAGAATTCTGCTACCTCCACCTCTGAAGAAGAAGAAGACGATGCTCCACCTAAGGGGGAGCAACCACTTAAACAACCAGAACCCACGACAGAGATCCTCACATCAAAGCCCATCAGATCTTCCAATCCAATCACTGAGGTGGCAAAGGACAAAGGGAAAGGCATTACCACTAAGGTGCCAGTAACAACCTTGCACTCTCTCCAAGAAGAAGGAGGATCCACTTCCAGAAACTCTGATCTCAACCAGTTCAAAAGCGTAGATGAACCACCACTAACCCCAGAGCAGGAAAAGGCTCAAATCATGGAACAAAAGCGGTTAGCTGACAATAGAGTTGTTGAACTCAAGAGCAAAGAGGCTCTGAACAAACTACTCTCACCAGCTGTAAAGGAAGCTCAGTTGAATAAGTTTAAAGAACTTGAAGCCAAGAGGAGCAACCTTCAAAAGGAATATAAGAGATTAGTGAACCAAAGAGCTGAGCCCGGACAAATCACCAAGTACACTTGCTACACTGATAAAGACAAGAAAGTAGTGATGACCTTATACAAAGATAATCAAATAACCAACTACAAAGTCTTTAGTGACTTTAGACTCAGAGACCTAGGCCGCTTTGAATGGTTAGAAGTGTTGTCTCCTGCCCAAAAGAAGACTGGGCCTGGTGCTGCCCAAATGATGAAAAATATACAAGCTAAGCTTAATTGGGTAAGAGACACTGCTAAGAAGCTGAAGCTACCTCTGCCTCCCCAACTATCACAACAACAACAAACATAAGGACAAAGAAAAAGGAAAACCCAATGGGGCCTCTAGTAGATAAGTTGGTCACTGAAAATGTTATGGTAGATGGAATGTACAGAAACCTTGTACTTCCAAAAGAGATTGCTAAGCCAGTGGGTGGCCAAGTCTACTCGGAACCAGAGATGGGAATGGTATTCATGAATGGGAACTATGAATACTGCTTCCAGAGAAAAAATGAGTTACACTTGGCCTCAACCGTACAACTCATCCGACTCAAACAAGGCATGCTCAGGAACTGCAAGGAAGCCAGTGACTTTGAGTCCAAGATGGAGTTAATCATCAACTCCAGAGCTGATAAAGTCGAAGCTCAAAGAACTGTGGACCAAGGCCTCGATCGCTGAAGAATCTTTTGTTTTTATTTTACACCTCTGGGTGTCCATGTAAATAGACTAGGTTCTTTATGTTGAATGAAACTCTGAGGTATGTTTGTTAAAATTATGTGTAAGAAGAAGTTGTGTACTCATTTACAATAATTCTATACTTAGTATAATTTGTAAACAAATAGGGGGAGATTGTTGGGCCAATGAAAGTTTTAACTATGGCCCAGTCTAGATTTGTTTAAACTAGACTAAGTGTTACTGGTCGCTGAGAGGACCAGCGACAGAGACCAGACCAGTGGAAGGCAAAGCCTCAGCTGGCATACCAGGAACATTCAAGTCAAAGACAACGTCAGATAAGTCGAAGACAATCTGAAGTCATACTTACCAGCGATTATGAATAGCTGGGATGTAGAAGAAATGTGCTGGTGTTCAAGGATCTCTGAGTTGACAATACTCAGAGATCACTTAAGAACCCTATAAGTCTTATACAAGCAAAGCTTGTCTGATCCTTTTATAGTTTAGGCGGGAGAATCTACAAACGTTTTGAGCGGAACAAAACAAGAGATTCGAATTAAAGCCTAGTACAACCTAGTAGGACAAAAGGTGAACGGTTGGCAGAACTGTTCACCTAAAGTAGTCTAAAGGTATGTCTCGATTTGGACATGCATTTAATACGTTGTACTCTTCCACTCAGAAGATGACACGTATCAACTACTCCCACTAAGGAATCAACCTCGTACCACTATAAATAGGAGTGAGAAAGAAGAGTTAATCAACCCTTGTGATTGGATAAATTATCTAAGTTCTTTCTCCCATTGGAGCCTCTGAGCCCTCAGCTGTCCCCCAGAGACTCATAGGTTCTCTTGTAAACTTGAGACTCGAATCAAGTTTACATGTTCTAGGGTTCATTTCTTATTGTCATTCAACGGGTGTATTCATATCACTTTGTAATACTTTGTTTATAATAGTTAATAAAGCATTACGCGTTTGAAAAGTATTTCGTTGTGTATTTGTGTTTATACGAGTTATAATTTCGACAATTGTTATATTTTGGGACTTTCACCCCTCTTCCAAGTATGTTGAACATTGCTCATATGTTAAGTCCTACTCATGTTTATCTTCTGTCATCCATCCTTGTGGTTTATGTCTGTTGTAAAAACATGTTTTTGTTGCTTCTGTTTAGACTTGGTTTATTGTCGAAATGATAAGGCATACTTTTTTTGTGGTAGCAGTTAGACTTGGTTAAGTTGGTGTCTTTTGAACTATGTTATGGGTATCAATTAGACTTGTTTATGTTTATGTGGTAGCGATAAAACTTGGTGAAGTTTGTGTATTTTGAACATATGTCTAATGTTTCTTAGTATTATTAACGTTGTCTATATGTATTAACTATAGTATCGTTTAATAATGTATGCATTATTTAAGTTATGTAATCCTTTGTTATCTTATGAATATCATTGTATTTGTATTATGATATTACATGATGATCAAAGCATATCTTATGTCATTTTAAAAATGTGCTGCCACAAAAAGATTGTAATGGCCCAAATTAATATTGTTGGGCCAAAATATTTTGAAGTATTATCTATTTTATCCAAATAAATATATTGGGACACTATTATCCAACCCAATAGTATTATTAACGCTGTCTATATATTAACTATAGCATGACTATCGTTTAATAATGTATGTATTATTTAAGTTATGTAATCCTTTGTTATCTTATGAATATGCTAAAGTATTTGTATTATGATATTACATGAAGATCAAAGCATATCTTATGTCATTTTAAAAATGTGCTGCCACAAAAAGATTGTAATGTCCCAAATTAATATTGTTGGGCCAAAATATTTTGAGGTATTATCTATTTTATCCAAATAAATATATTTGGGACACTATTATCCAACCCAATAGTATATATGTTATATTGGGTCACATGATCTAACCAGAGATGAATATACATTTTGCATATTTTAAGGTTTTTTAATTAAAGTAACTAAAAATAGATATTACAATATATTTATTTGGGTAAACTAAATGAAAAATAATAAATTTAAAATATACTAACATATGGAATTAACATAAACAAACACAGTTGCATTAAACATTTTTAAAACTGATTGAACAATTCCAAATGTCCATTACATGATTTTAAAACCAAAATATGAAGAACGAAAATACAAAATAAACATAAATCAAGAAATTGAACTTAGGAGTTTTTCAGGGTCAAATGAATGATGCAATGCATCATAATCGTGAGACTCCTCAAAATCATCTTCTTCTAGGTCGATTTCTTCTTCTGATTCATATGGGTCGTAATGATAGTGAAAATCATCCTCACCCTCCTCCTCATCTAGCTCCCTTCTAACCGCAGCAAGTTCCTCCCTTTCCTCCAGTTCAAGTTGTTCATTTCTTTGGTCCTCATCTCTTTCTTGCTGCTCCCTTTTCTGCTTTTCAAGAAGCGCTTTTTTTCATCTTCAAACCTCCGTTGTTCGAGAATCGCTTTTTCTTCATATTCCAACCTCCATTGCCGCTGCAACTCAGCTTCCTCAACATAGTACCTATGTTCATCATAGGGATCATCATGCTTTAGGATGGTTGTATCATTGCAGGGTTTCACTTGAGGCAGAATTTGGGTTTCTGCAATTAAATTCTCTTGTTGTGTAGATTCCACATGCGATTTCCTGAAATCCAAAACATAGAATATTAGATATTGTTTAAGATATGAAAAACTTAGTATACTCATTCTTTAAACTAAATTACTTGTTGATATTAGGTTGGATGTCTTCAAGATTCGCAGCATATGAGTTTCTCTTGTAACATCCAGACATGTTTGTAATTTTATAAAAATAATGGAAGAGTTTATGTATGTTTGATAGATGGTTCGAGTTATCCATTGCACCCAATGAGGTGTTTATATACTCTGATCAAAGAAAACGAACAGGAAGAGTAGATGGTTACAGGAAGTTATATGCATGCATGTAATAATTATTTTGTAAACTTCTAGGAAAAATCTTAGTTTACTGTGTAAAGTCATTGTACATGTGTAAACATAGTTAATTCAACAAAATTTATTGTTTAACTATTTACTGCTTAAAAATTGCATCCACCAAGTATTTCAAGTGTACAATAATATTTTTTTGTTTAAATATTGCAAAATGTATAATTATTAAATAAAACTTTTAAAACAGATAAAAAATAGAAAACGTGGAGAGTTTAGTACATAATTTTGTATCATAAAAAACAAAAAATATAGATAACTGGTGTATGTAAGTACATGATTATTTGTATCATAAATTGCAACCATGGTCTTCTACAAAAAATCTTCATATTACACATGCAATCATATAAAGTCATTGTCTTGAACATCCACTACTTAAAACCTGATGATCCGGTGCAAGTTGTATCATAAATTGCAGCCATGATCTTCTACAAAATTTTCATTATGTAAGATTACTAATTTTAATAAAAATGTTACCTTAAACAGTCAATGATAAAAAAAAGTTGAGACTCCCCAACTAAAGGATAACATTATATAAAAATGTTTCAAACATAAGTTATTTCATCAAACAAAAACAAATAAAAAATTAGGACTCCCCAATCATAAAGCAAGAAAAAAAATTTGTTTCAAAACGGAAATCATTCCCTTGTGAGAAATTTGATTGTTATCTCACATGATTCTACTCAAAAATACTAAAGGTTGATTCAAACAGCATTTTTCTCAATTTTGACTTCAACAGCCTTTTTTTGCCATAAGAGTTGCCACCACCGATATCGTCTTCAGGAGCACGTTTGTCACCCGGACTTGGTCCACTGGCTTTATGTGCAGCTACTGGAGTTTGATTCTCATATGTTTGTGACTCCAAATCCTACAATCATAAAGTAATATTTTATTAAATTTAATTAAATACAAATCACCTATCTTATTCCATTTACAAAATCATATAACCAAACTTTGAATGAATACACTAACCAAAGGAATGACAGAGATTGCAATATAACTTGTTGCTTCAATATCCTGAAATTATCAACATAAATATACTCAAAAAATTGATAAGTCACAGCATAAGCATGTGACTTATATAAGCATGTGACTTAGGAGGTGAAGTGTTGAAAGAAGCTGATGAATCAGATTGGTAGTATATTTTGAAAGAACTGTTCAAGAGGATCGTAGTTTTGGTTTGAAACTTGAAAGTTTAAATGACGATTTAGATGTTGTTGATGAAGAAAGACAAATGTTCATACAGGAATCAGAACATGCTGGGAATATATTTCTGTTAAAGGAATTCATTAAACTTTTGAAAGGTATCCAAAAAAATGTCCTGGTTTTTTTGTTTGTGATGTCCTCTATCTACATTTATGCAAATAGTGGTTCAATTATTTTTTTACCACAACTGTATATGTTTGAAATGAAAAAATATGATCATACCATCAATATAGTTAATTTATAATTACATTTATTAATTACAACAATAGCAACAGAAGAAACACATATTTTAATTATTTTGTTTTTAAACACATAAATCAAGTCTAGGATTTATGATTAAAGATTATATAATGGTAACATGAATGTTTAGATCTTCTTACTTATGTGCACATTGAATGTGAACATGTAGTTTGTGCTGTTGCAGGAATGAAATGTTTTTATTCCTAAAGTATGACAGCACAGAAAGACCAATTTTGAGATACATGTTTATGATCTGCCAACCATTAAGGTAAAACCTCAATGGTGCCAAAAATCATGTGATGTTGCAGGACTGCTATGTGCAATGCATTCCGTTCTATGGCACCACAAAAAGATCAACAGGGAATATATGTTTATGATGTGTCAACCATTAAGTTTAAACTCAATGGCTGCAAAAGGATCATGTGCTGTTGCAGGAATGGTATGTGCAATCCATTCCGTTCTATGGCAGCACAAAAAGATAAACAATAGGTTTATGATATGTCAACCATTAAGGTAAACCTCAATGGAATCAAAGATCATGTGCTGTTGCAGGAATGGTATGTGCAATCCATTATGTTCTATGGCAGCACAAATATATCAACATGAGAGATAGGTTTATGCTGTGACAACCATTAAGGTTAACCTCAATGGCAGCACTTAGATCATGTGTTGTTGGAGGAATGGTATGTGTAATCCATTCCGTTCTATGGCATCACAAAACATAATGAGAGAAGAAGTCTGTGTATTGGATCTAAGAGCTTGCATAGCATAAACTCACGGATCAATGTGCAACAAATGTATGAGTTGTGTGGTGTTTATATACTGCTAACATTCAAGTTTAATTTCAAAATGAAAGAGGAGCGTCCTCATTAAATGTGAGACGTGTTTCAACTCTTTAAAGGCCATAAAACATTTCCAAAAATACATTAGCTGTTTGTTTAGTGAATTTTGAATGTTTTGGAGCGTGCTTTGATCTAATGTGTGCCGGGTCAAAGTCATATGGGCTAACCGATCCATTTTAGTATCTGCTATTGATTTATGCCTAAAATTGGTCTATTTTTAAATTGTTTTTAATGCTCCTCCATTTTTATGCTTTAAAGTCATTGTACATTGGTGTTATTTTAGGAATTGTTTTTAATGCTCCAACCTTTAGATGCTTGTAATTTATAGCATTTTATTAGAGAAAATAGATAATATGCGTAATTGTTTATTAGATATTATGAGTCGAGCACGTAAGTATGTGGCTTATTTCATCATCATTTACCGCTAATAAGCTAAATACGTTGGCATTACGCCAACTAATCGGGCACTTGGTCTTCAAGTTTGACACTTATTATTCATGTCAACTACAAAGTGATGTTTGGTTCGTGAATTTAAACTTTTATAATTTCAAATTATATAAAAACAATTAACTTTTAAAAAATAAAAATTTCTAATTATAAAATATCTTTGTATGTTAGGTTGACAAAAATTCGTAATATTTTGAAATCTATCATTATACTTATTAATGCAAATTTTGTAAAAAAAGTAATGGATAGGGGTGTAAAAATCCACCCAACTCCGAACTCGATTAAGCTTATTTGGGTAAAAAAAATTATAAAAGTTATTTGAATACTCAATGGTGTCGGATATTGGGTTGAAAATCTTTGGGGTTGGAAATCTTTGATAACTCGAATTCGGACCAACTTGGTTGGACCTGAGTAAATATGTATTTAATAAAAATTGTATAACTTTTCTTTTAATGAGTAAAAATGACAATTTTAATACATTTTACTCATAATTGAGTTGATCTGAACTAAAATGAACTCGACCGTCTGACTCAACTTTTAATTTATTTTTTTTCTAAACATTGTTTTTTGTATCTCAAATAAAAGAATTTAAAATTTTGTACTTCGTCAAAATTGAGAATTAAAATATTTGCAAAAAGTGAGAAATTATTATAATTTACATGGAAATTTCTTTCTAATAAACTTTCTTTTTTGTTTTTTTATATCAAAGGAAATCTGTCCCTAGAGGTATTAGTCAGGTCAGGATGATCATATTCAAGTTAATTCGAGTTGAGTCAAGTTAAGTTAAGATTAAAAATTTTATATCCGAAATCAACCCTAGTTTTATGAGAGTTAGTCGGGTTCATATTAATTTGGTTCCCCGATATATCTAACCAAACGCACACCCTAACAGCAATCATATTTAACCCCAATGAATTTTTAACGTTAAACTTGCCATTTAGACCCTACTAACCAAGTTGAACATGGATGGCCAATCTTTTCTTATCTACATATATATAAACAAAATGAAAAAAGGGGAGACGACATCAAAGAAATGGTAATGGCATACTCTTCATCTTTCTCTTCATTTTCATACACAAAACCAAATACCCCACCAGCCACAACCACCACCATCACCACTACTAAATTATGGATGCTGCCTAGTGATGGTACTGGCAATGCTAAAGGTAATGGTGGAAGGTTCTGTTTCTCCATTGCTGTGTCACCGGATTCTGCTAATGCACCACCTGCTGCTGCGGCTACGGCTACTGAAGCACCTGCTTCTAAACCACCCAAGAAGCCTGTTTTTTCTAGTGCGTATATCTTGATTTTACTCCCACCCTTAGAAGAGCTTGTAAATTTTCATGTTATATATTCATATTTATGTTTTGTTGGCAGTGAAAAAGGGGCAGATTGTTAGAGTAGACAAGGACAAGTATCTAAACAGCGTCAATGTGAGTCACTCCAGTTGCTAGTTTTTTATTCTATATAATTTCCCTCAACATAAGTAATGACTTTTAAATGGGTTAAGCTGAGATTTTTGTTATATCAAGTTGGTCGAACAAAGAGAAAGTTAGCAAATAAAAACTGGTTGAATAGGTTGAGACTTATCCAAACTCCAAAACTGAGTCTGCGTGCATACAACTACATAAGCCCTTTCCACCAATGTATCGGAAACATGACTACAAAAAAACACCCTTTTACTGTAGTTACTACGTATGTAGTGGCATTAATCCTTATAAATAAACTTGAAAGGACAAAAAGGTCCACAGTCAACCCAGCACGACATGATCCGACCCATTTGAGCATTACAAAATACAGACTTTAACTCAAGCCTTACGAACCGGATTTTTCAAAATCCGGTTTTCAAATTATCCGATCCGGATTTTTTAATCCGAACCGGTTAGACCGGTTTTTAGATTTTAAAAAAATCGGATAAAAACCGGATAAATTTCCGGATTTATCCGGTTTTTTAAAAAACCGGATTTAACCGGTTTTTTACAATTTATTTAATTTTTTTTTTTTTTAATTTTTTTTTTTTTTTTTTTTGTAAACCGGTTTTTTTTTACCGGTTAAAACCGGATAAAACCGGTTTGCCTGAAAAGTCAAACTAGCCGTTGGGTTTGACTTTTCAGGCAAACTGGTTTTATCCGGTTTTATCCGGTTTTAACCGGATTTTTCAAGAAAAAAAATCCGATTTCCAGAAACATTTGGCTAATTGAGGATAACGGCTATATAGCCGTTTGGCACGTTTTTTGGCCGTTTTTTTGTTTTGAGCATAGAAATGGCTAGTAACTTAGTATATATATATGTTTTGTTTTGAGTTGGGGTTGAAAACATATCAAAAAACCCTTTCGAGATACTTGAAGTATACTAATATTTTTCGGGTGATGGCTATGCCGAAGCTCGAAATGTATTAGTGATTATTGTAGTTTTATTGTAGTGTTTAAATAAAAATTATGAAGTTGTATGATTGTCTTGTTGAAATAAAAATTATTATGGTATTTTTTTTAATGTTATATAGTTGTATTTTTTTTTTTTTAATGTTTGTAAATAAATTCCGAAAAAAAAGGACACCAACACTTTTAACCGAAAAACCCGAACCGAACATTTTTAACCGAAAAAAACCCGATCCGAACATTTTTTAACCGAAAAAACCGATCCGAAAAAAATCCGATAACGAAAATTTTAATCCGAAAAAAATCCGATACGAACTTTTTAATCCGAAAAAATCCGATTGAGAAAAATCCGATCCGATCCGAAACCGGATTTTGAAAAATCCGGTTTTATCAAATCCGGATTTTCAAAAATCCGAATCCGATTTTATCCGGTTTATTCGCACCTCTACCGATAAGAACTCAGTACCTCGAATTGATTACCACTGATCATTGGTTGTGTTTCAGTATCTATCTGTGGGACATCCTCCTTATTATAAAGGTTTGGACTACATATATGAAGACCGCGGTGAGGTGTTGGATATCCGAGTCTTCGAAACAGGAGAGTATGCACTTGTAAGTTAGAAAATACTCCGTAATACAGTAACTCCATTATACATATCTTGCAGCAACACATAACGTTACTTTCAAGTTTTTCTAGTTTTTGCTCAAATATTCATGTCAAAAAACTTAAAAGACAACATGTTTACACTCTAAACCTGTGGTGTAGATTGCATGGATCGGGGTCCCAACTGCACCAGCTTGGCTTCCAACAGAAATGCTAATCAAGGTAAATTCACTATAATGTGATTACTGGTACTTTCTTGTAGTAATAGAATAAATCCCCTATAATGTGATTACTGATACTTTCATGCAGTCAGACAAGCTCAATTATGAAAGAATCTGAATCAGAATCACAGCTTCAAGAAACAAGCAATCAATTGGATGGATGCTACTATACATCTGTTACTTGACTTTTAGTCAAACCCTTCATAATGTATCTCACATATTCATTAGCCAAATCATGAAATCAAGCAAACACTTCTAGCTACTTCATATCTTTTCCTGTAAAGCGTATGTGTGGACTAAAAACAGCCATTTCATGAGAAACATCTTCTTTTGGCACGTTTCCTATCGTTTAATAGATCCACTAAAGACGGAAGTGGTTTAGGCACGGGAACATGTATACTCCTGTAAAACTTCCTCATATTCTCACTGACTCCCTTCGTTGGTGAATAAACAGAAGTGTGTTTGACTATTACTCCCGTAAGCTCCTGTGACTTTGACTTGTCATGTTGACTGTCAGATACATCCTTATCAGTACTCACCTCCTTGTACCATGTTGCTTTAACTTCATCCTTGTGGTATGAGATTACAGGTTTGACCAAATCTTTATAAATCAATGTAGAATTATTAAGCCCAAGCCTTGCTCTCCCAAATAAAGTCACAGTTGACTCATTAACTTGAGAAGACATGGTCAAGATTTCTTTCTTAGATACAAATGTTTGTGATGATTCCAATTCAGACCCGAGAAATGGCGATGAACTAATGCAAACTTCCTTTTGTATGTCTTCGTTGGCAAATGGAGCCATGAGATCGATATCAAGAAGCTTCCACAGAGGGTCATTTCGGGCTAAACTACCATATGAGCAATGATTTTTCACATAACTAAGCTCCATAGCTCTACACTCGGGGGTGGTCGAGACCACCCATCTAGGTGCAAGTAGTTGTAGGGCCCACTCAAGTTCATCTCTAGAGGAATGCATTGAATAACAGACGTGCCATATACCAAACTTATCCCTCATGGCTTCTTTGAACCGGCTACTTTTTCGTTTCTCAGCTTCTGAAGAAACGTCCTCGTAAACATACCATTGTGTTGAAGGACGTATTATAAGAGGCTCAGGCTGACAATTAGCTCGAGCTTCAGCTAATTTTGCTTCTGCTCTTTCGGTTAGTCTTGGGAATCCATCAAATATATGGAATCTTGACGAAGTGTCATGAGAAATTACTTCAGGTATGGTCAATGATAAAGAGCGGAAATATTCATGCTTGCTTTCTTTGTCAATGAAGATTTTCGTGCCAAAAGTTTGAGACACACTAACGAGTATTTCCTCTTGACCAAGAAGATCGCATGTTAGGTACACAACACGAGCATCCGGATGCTTCCATATGCAATTAATGACCTACAATAAGATATAACACATTTATTGTCGCATACAGGTGAAAACCCAGTTGGGAAGGGAGGTGGATTACCAAGTCAGAATGTTGCATATGCTAAATATATATTTGGCAATTTCAACAAATGTGACGTGTTTTCTATTGATTGTGTATCCCATTTGATCCGTTAAGTGACAAAACATAGGCCAAATAGACTCATTGATAAGCCAAACCCCGTATCTACTGACAACATACAAATTTTACCTTCATGACATGAAAACATACCCTCTCCATATCTTAAATGATACAAGAAGTTTGCATTTTAATGGTTGAACTTATAGAGATAAAAGTAATTTATAGTATATTAAAAGGCACAAAAAAAATTTAAGACACAACACACAGAAGACTAAAAGAATCAAGAATTACCTGCTGGACTGCATCATGTTTGCTTGGCAGCTTTGAAGAAAATGCGCCGAATGTGCAGTCTAAAAAAACATAATCAAGTTGACGCTTGGGTTTCCTTGAAGTTGTCCCTACATATTTCTCAGGCAATTTTTGCAAACACTCAGGTGTTAGTCTGCAATCTCCTGTGTGCAAAATGTTACCAAATGTGCCTTCAAACAAGAACATGACTGCGCCTGAAGAATGTAAACACCATAGCAGACAAATCATACATCTGAAATAAGTCACATAAAAAAATACAGTTGTATCCGAATAAAGTTTGGGCAGAATTAAATATTGTATATAATAGGGAATGTAATTACACATCCACCCATACAGCCAGTTAAAGTACTCTGACTAACTGCTGCATCTGCTTCGATATTATAATTTTCATTTCCAATGATTAGGGTTTCCAGTCGGTGTAAAAGAGGGCCATAACCCAAAAACTTCCATAACCATTGGTCGTTCAAGAAAAAAATGTGGTTTGTCAAAAGTTTGAATTACATCCCTCGTTAATACTTCGCGCAATATACATCATTATGGTTGTAAAATAGTACACCATACATCCCTGAGGACGGATGGTGCAAATATTTTTCCGTTAAGGGTTAAAAGTGTTTGTTATCTTAGGGGAGTTTTAGTCTTTTTACAACCTAGGGATGATTTTTGCACCTAACTTTTCAAAAAAAAAATTTTCCAAAAAAAAATTTCAAAAAAATTCCAAATTTTTTTAAAAAAAGTTTCGAAAAATGTTTTCTTTTTTCGAAAAATGTTTTTTTAAATGTTTTTTTTAAGTTTCGAAAAAATATTTGAAAAAACTTTTTTTCAAAAAAAATTAACTTTTTTTTATAAAAGTTTCGAAAAATGTTTTTTCTAATGTTTCGAAAAATGTTTTATTTTTAAAATGTTTTCTTTTTTAAAATAAGTTTAAAAAAAAATTTGAAAAAAAAAAATTTTCGAAAAAATTCAATTTTTTTTTTTAAATTTTCGAAAAAAGTTTTTTTTTTCAAAAGTTTTTTTTTAAATGTTTTTCGAAAAAAAAAACTTTTTAAAAAAAAGCTTTTCTAAAAAACTTTTTTTTCAAAAAAATTTTCAAAAGTTTTTTTTATAAAAGTTATTTTTTAAAATGTTTTTCGAAAAAAACAACTTTTTTTAAAAAAAGCTTTTTTTAAAAAACTTTTTTAAAAAAAAACTTTTGAAAAAAAAACTTTTTTCGAAAATTTAAAAAAAAATTGAAACTTTTTGAAAAAAAAAATTTCAAATTTTTTTTGAAACTTATTTTAAAAAAGAAAACATTTAAAAAATAAAACATTTTTCGAAACATTAAAAAAAACATTTTTCAAAACTTTTTAAAAAAAAAATTGAATTTTTTTGAAAAAAACTTTTTTCAAATATATTTTCGAAACTTAAAAAAAAAACATTAAAAAAAAACATTTTTCGAAAAAAGAAAACATTTTTCGAAACTTTTTTAAAAAAAATTTGAAATTTTTTTGAAATTTTTTTTGGAAATTTTTTTTTTGAAAAGTTTGGTGCAAAAATCATCCCTAGGTTGTAAACGGACTAAAATACCCCTAAGATAACAAACACTTTTAACCCTTAACGGAAAAATATTTGCACCATCCGTCCTCAGGGATGTATGGTGTACTATTTTACAACCACAATGATGTATGTTGCGCGAAGTATTAACGAGGGATGTAATTCAAACTTTTGACAAACCACAGGGATGATTTTTGCACTTTACTCTTTAAAATAATACTATGTAGTTTTCTTGGTCATTGCTTAAGAAATATACTCAATGATATATATTACATATAACTGTCAACCATGATCATTTATAGCTAATGCAACAAAATTGAGCCACTTTATCATAAAAACGGCGGTCACGATATTTAGTCTAACCAAGTAGAGTATCTTATCAGTTGCTAAGGGGAGAAACATTCATCATACTGTATCACATTTCTAATTTCCAAGCAGTATTAGCATTTCCAACGAGTGTTATGTCCCTAATAGCTTTCATAACCATTGACTGAACTATTATCTAATCTAATCTAAATCTAAACTACCTATAATGCATTTTATACCCTCTCCCCATTTTTTTAAGATTTCCAAAAATAGAAGTTAAGCATTACAAATCTAAAGCTATGTTTACAATTGTTAAAATACCTTTGTAATCTGATCTTTTATGTTTTGTTTCTATTTTGTCTTTTGAATATTTTGCAGGGACCAATTGTGCTGTTGCTGAATAGTTGTAATGGGCTATGGACTTTTGGGCTGTGGACAAATGGGCTTAAGGAATGAAGGCCCATCATGTTGGGTTCTTGTGACCGTTGTGTATTTTGCTATAATACCCTAACTCAGAATGAGTTAGGGTTAAGGGTTCATTGTGTGTGTGTTAGCCGTCAAGGCCAAATACTTTCTCCCTTCATATCTGGGATTTGTTCATCTTGTTATTTCCTTTTAATCTTGTAAAACTATTGTCATAAGTAGATAATAGATCCACACCAGCTTTATCCTGTGGTGGATGTTTATTGTTTCTTGAATCTTTGATTCCCCGTTGTTTATTTTGATAAATATAAAACGTTTAGATCTTTATATCCTATTTTTCTACATGGTATCAAAGACTGGTTATCCAATCTGACTCTTTTATCGTTAAATGTTTTTTGAAATCTATAAGTTTTTTATACCTTTTTGGTTTTTCTCTAAATTCATAGTTGTTTTTTCAAGATCTCAATATTGCTTGGATTTATAAAACCCCCAATTTTTTTAAAAAAAATAGGGTTTGACTTTTTTGGGAATCTTTAATTCAAGGATTCCGGTGGTTGATTGGTGTTATTGGTGTTCGGATCTATGTTCTCTCTATTGTGGTGAACCCTTAATTTTCCAAAAATTAAGGTTTACTGAGGTTCGTTCATGTGGTTAATGTGACGTTTTTGGTGATCTTTGTGGCGGATCTGATACATCCTAGACTAAGTGAATCTAGGAGTATCAGTTCGATTGTGCTTGTTTGCGTACACTGCAACACCTCTCTTCACTCTCTCTTTATTTGCCAAGTGATTTTGTGATTATTTGCTTTATATGTCCTCACCCTCTGCCTTGCCCTTAACCTACCACCTTTAGTGGTTCCTTTAGTGGTTTGGGAGCCTGGAAACTTTGCTGGCTTTGGATTGAGTTCTTTTTTTACCCTTGTTGACCTTCACCATGCATGTCTGATCATGGTGAGTTTGTACATGGTGAATCTGATACTGAGAGTGTGATTGATCCAGTCACACTCATCAATAAGCTTGACTTGAGCGACCCTTTGCATTTACACCCTAATGATATTGTTGTGTTCACTGTGGTCACTTATAAACTAAAAGGGACTGAAAACTATGAGGTTTGGGCTAATGTTATGTTGTTAGCATTAAAAGGTAAAAACAAGATTGGTCGTAACTATAACGGTCCTAAGGTAGCGAAATTCCTTGTCGGGTAAGTTCCGACCCGCACGAAAGGCGTAACGATCTGGGCACTGTCTCGGAGAGAGGCTCGGTGAAATAGACATGTCTGTGAAGATGCGGACTACCTGCACCTGGACAGAAAGACCCTATGAAGCTTCATTGTTCCCTGGGATTGGCTTTGGGCTTTTCCTGCGCAGCTTAGGTGGAAGGCGATGAGATTTTCGGAAAAAAATGGGATAGGGTTAATGCTGTTGTTCTTGGTTGGATTTTTGGTGAATTTAAGAAACATAATCAATTGTTGAAACTTATGCAATTCTTAATGGGTCTTGATGATTCTTATATGAGTATTAGGAGCTCTATTCTTTCTAGAGAGACTTTGCCTGATGTTAAGGGTGCCTATGTTATAATCTCTAGTGAGGAATCTCATAGAGTAGCTTCTGGTACTCTTGTTGGATCCAGGACTCAGACATCTGCTTTTCTTTCTAATGGACTTGCTAGAAATAATTTTCAAAAAAGTCAGAACACTAACAGTGGTAATTTCATACCCAACAATAGCAACAATGAGAACTTTAGACCTAGCACTAGCACCACTGGATTTAGGCCTAATAACCCTAACAACAATGTGTTTAGACCTTATGGTAATTCTAATGCTGAAGTGGTTTGTGAGAACTGTGGTTATAATGGTCATACTATTGATAGATGCTTTAAAATCATTTACCCTACTGATTTTGGAAAGAAAAAAGGGGGGCAAAATTTCAAAGGTAAAAATGTTTTTAACAATTATGTTAGGACCTCTTCTTCATCTGGTTTCACAGATGAATAACTTGCCAAGGATAATAAGATAAATGTTTTTTTGCTCCAACACTAACATCACCTTCATTTGGCTTCACAGATGAACAACTTGCCAAGGATAATAAGATAAATGTTTTTTTCTCCAACACTAACATCAAATCAAAACTTGGGTACAATGGGAAGGTTGATGATTCTGGGGCAAATCAACGTATGATTAATAATGATAATGAATTAGAAAATGTGTTTGATATTTCTCATCTTAATATTAAGGTTGCTCATCCTAATGGGACTGAAGCAATCATCTCTAAAATTGACAATCTCAAACTTTCAAATGGATTAGTTTTGTTTGATGTTCTTGTTATTCCTGATTAGTGTGTTACTCTGATTTATGTGCATAAACTAGCCAAGGATAATAAGATACTTGTGGTTTTTGATGAAAACAAATGTTTTTTTTTTGTGAATCATGATTTGAATCTCAAAAATGTTTGGGGACTGGTAGGCAGTGTGGTGGTTTGTACTATTTAGATATAGAAGGTACTAAGTGTGTGAATCATTCTAATGTGCTTACTTGTTCTTTGTCCAAATATGATTGGCATTGTAGATTAGGTCACCCAGCTGCTGTTGACCCTGCTCTAAATGTTCTAAAAAACTCTTTGAATATTAATTATTCTGATCAATATGTTTTCTGTGAAATATGTCAAAGAGCTAAACAAACTAGAGGACCACTTCCTTTTAGTGATCATAAAACAAAAATGCTTGGTGAACTTATTAAGATTTTCAGAAGTGATAATGGGACTAAGTTTGTAAATCAAAGTTTTCACAAGTTTTGTAATAAGAAAAGAATTTTACACCTTGTGCTTATACCCGACAACAAAATAGGGTGGTTGAAAGGGAACATAGGCATTTGTTGAATGTTACTAGATGTCTTATGTTTCAGGGGGGAATACCTTTGAGATTTTTGACTGAATGTGTTCTAAGTGCTACTTATCTTATTAACAGATTGCCCTCTTCTGTGCTAAATGGTAGATCTCCCTATGAAATGATTTACAGTTCACCCCCTAATCTCTCTCATATTAGAACTTTTGGTTGTCTTTGTTTTGCCACTATTTAAATAGTCATGATAAACTCACCGGTAGGTCTGAAAAATATGTTATGATGGGTTTTTCTAACTCTCAAAATGGTTATAGACTTTATAGTCTTGACCAGAAATCAATTCCTTGTTTCTAGAGATGTTAAATTTTTTGAATCTATTTTTCCTTTTAAGGATTCTGTTTTAAATAAAAATAAAAGTCATAACAATAATCTTGATGTTTTTCAAAATGATAAAGTGTTAACTTTTTTTGATTTAGAAAATGATGAGAGAGTAAATGAAAAACATAATGGTGAACTTGGGTCACCAAGTGATAGTAGCTACCCTTCAAATCTAGGTGACATTGGGAACTTTGCCTTTGGCAATGATGCCAATGATGCCAGTTTGAATGGGGATGAGGCTGCCACACTTGATGAGAACCCAAATTGTGAGGGAAACATAGAATTCAACCCCAATCTTCCCTCCCATGATCAAAACATGGAGGAAAACTTGGGGGAAAATTCTGACACTAATGCTCAAGGTATTCAAGTTTTGAGAAGGTCTTTAAGACCTTCTGTTTTTCCAAAAAATTACAATGATTTTGTTGTTAATTCAAAAGTCAAGTATGGGATTGAAAAGTTTGTTGGGTATTCTAAACTCAGTAGGGATGTTTTGTGTTTTGTTACTCACTTGAATAAAAGTAGTGAACCTAAGAATTTTTTTGAGGCATCTCAAAGCCCTCATTGGGTTGATGTTATGAATTTAGAATTTGCTGCTTTACTTGAGAATGATACTTGGGATTTAGTTGAATTACCTGCTGGTAGAACTACTTTAAACTCTAAATGGGTTTGAAAACTTAAGTTTTAAATCCAGTGGTGAAATTGAAAGGTATAAAGCTAGACTTGTTGCCATGGGTTGTGGCCAAAAGGAGGGAATTGACTATAAGGAAACCTTCTCTTCTGTTGTAAAAATGGTGACTGTTAGGTGTTTAGTTAACTTGGATGTTAATCAATCTTGGCCTATTTATCAACTTGACATCAACAATGCTTTCTGTATGGTGAGTTGGATGAAACTGTCTATATAAAACCCCCTCAAAGGTTCTATATTGGAAATAATAATCTTGTTGGTAGATTGAAAAAGTCCATTTATGGACTTAAACAATTCCTAGATAGTGGAACTCTAAACTCACTTCTGTGCTTGTTGAAAATGGCTTTGTTCAAAGCAAGTCTGACTATTCTCTTTACACTAAGTCTAGTGATAATGTGTTTATTGATGTGCTTGTTTATGTGGATGATATTATTGTCACCGGAAATAATGAGAAGGAAATTGACAGTTTTAAAAGTTTTTTGAAAGGAAAATTCACAATCAAAGATTTGGGAAAAATTGCAATATTTTTTGGAGGTTTGAACCAAAGAAAGTATGTTTTAGATCTTTTGTCTGAGTATGGAATGCTTGCTTGCAAGCCATCTAAGACACCTTTAATGGCAAAACTATCTATTTCAAATGAGCCTTCTGAGAGTGATCCTTTGCTTGAGAATATAGTTGATTATCACAAACTTATGGGAAAATTAATCTACTTGACCAATACTAGGCCAGATATTTCCTATGCTATGCATTGCCTAAGTCAGTTTGTGCATTCCCCTTTGGTGTCACATCTGAAAATTGCTTTTAAAATCTGAGATACTTGAAGGGTTCTCCAGGTTTTGGTATTCATGTTACAAAAAATTCTGGTATGTCAGAGTATAGAGCTCTCGCTTCTGTTACAAGTAAGGTAATATGGATCTTAAAAATCTTGAAAGATTTAAATTGCTATAATCTTTTGCCTGTTGATCTATATTGTGATAGTAATTCAGCAATTAAAATTTATGCCAATCCTGTGTTTCATGAGAGGACTAAACATCTTGAGATTGACCTTCATTTTGTGAGGGAAAAAATCTTGAGTTGTGTAGTTAGAACAAAAAGGGTGGAGTCTGTAAATCAAATAGCCAATCTTTTATGTTTTGTTCCTATTTTGTCTTTTGAGTATTTTGTAGGGACCAATTGTTTTGTGGCTGAATAGTTGTGATGGGTTATGGACTTTTGGGCTGTGGACGAATGGGCTTAAGGAATTGTGACTGTTGTGTGTTTTGCTATAATACCCTAACTCATTCCGAGTTAGGGTTAAGGGTTCATTGTGTGTTTGTGTTAGCCGTCAAGGCTAAATACTTTCTCCCTTCATATATGGGATTTGTTCATCTTGTTATTTCCCTTTTAATATTATAAAACTATTATCATAAGTACATAATAGATCCACACTAGCTTTATCCTGTGGTGGATGTTTATTGTTTCTTGGATCTTTGATTCCCAGTTGTTTATTTTGATAAATATAAAACGTTCAAATCTTTATATCCTATTTTTCTACAACAATTATTTAATGCACCAATACATCCATACAATACCTATTTCTAATGTTATTTTTAGAATACCCCTCATTCAAAAATACAATTAATCAATCTTATTATAAAAATCTTAAACCTTAAACCTATGCTAACTAAGCAATGCTACCCGCCATTTTAAGTTCTTTTAATCATCATCACAACTTCATAATACTACTAGATACTGTTTTCGTATCGTGATGCATGGGTACTCTACCATATTTTAAATGAGATGGTGTTCAATAAAGTTATTCCATAATATTCTCGCCATGCATAAAGTTGATATTGTTCGCCAACTAATGTATACATTAACAGAAACTATGGATTATATGAATCAATCCTCATATCTTTAAGTAAGTTGGAGTTTGGGAATACTTAACTTTCTGTTTCAGCTTAATAAGTATTTCTGAAATGGTGTTTAGATTTGCTTATTTGTTAAAGTAAGCAAGAATACTCGAAAAAATAATTGTGTTAACAAAAAAGTAATTATAAAAGGTTTAAGTTATAAGTATATGTTTGTAAAAAGTAATTTAAATTTCAGCAAAATCAGAAAATAAACAAATAAAGCAAAGGCCAACTGGATAACACAAAACTGCTTGTGCTTAAAAAATAAGCAATCCCAAACACCCCCTAAGTTGACACAGCAATTACTTTAAGAGGATGTTTGGGATTGCATTTAAAAAAAGTGTATCTTTGTTTTTAGGGGGCGCTGGTCAAAGCTTAATTGATAGAGTTATGAGCTTATTAAAATTTAGACTTAGCAGCTTATTAAAGTGCCCGTTTGGCCGCCGCCCGTTTGGCCCGCCGCCTGTTTAGGCCGCCGCCCGTGACCGCCCTCCTGTTTTGCCACCTCTAATATCCAAAAGGGTGTGGAAATTTTGAGGCGAAAACCCAAAAACACAGCCTAATAAGTGTTGAGGAAAATCGAAGGTAATACCAGGGCAATGATTTGCATCAAAGGCAGTAACAGTAAAGCTATCAACAGAATCATCATGAATAACAATCGACTGACCGATCTCGATATCAACAAACAACGCCTCGCTAAGCTGAAAAAGAACACAAAAATCAATTAAGACATTATTTTTATATAAAAGAAAGAAAACTAAAAATAAAAATGATTTGATTTGATTACATTTGGGTAATAATTAAGAGTTGTGGATTTGGTGAGCGATGTGGCGTAAATCGGGAAACAAGAGTAGGAAGTGATTCCTTGAGAATGGTCTTTGTGTGCGTGTGTTAGAAAATGATGTCGTTTTAATGATGATGAAGATGATGCTGAGAATGTGTCTACTGAAAATGGCAATCCTTTTGGCATCTCTATCGGCATTTTAAAGATTAAGATGAAATGTTTTTGGCGGTTTAAATATGTCACCAATCTGTATAAACTTGTAAGGAAAGTTTGAGTCAACAAATTCTCTCTATTCACGAATTCTCTAAAGAGAATATATAGATTCATACATAGATCATCTTCAATGTTTTATTAGGCTGGGGGAGTGGTGAAAAAAGCCACGGGTGAGTTGTGATGTGGCAAAAAAAGCCACGCGTGACTATCATTTCCTCTCCAAAAAAAGTCACGTGTGAGTTACTGTTTGGAGGAGAGTGGTGAGAAACTCACCACTGGTGGGTTTTAGAAACTGTGGGTCCCATTGTTTTTTATTTTTTTTTTAATAGGGTTGTGAGTGAAGAATTTTTTTAGTGGGGTATATTTTTATATAAAATGGGTATAAGGTGGAGGTGAGTTTTTTTTTCCTTAAGAACCCCGAAAGGTGAGTTTTTGGTAGGTTAGTAAGAAGAGTGAGAAAGCTGAGTTGGCGCTAAGGTAGCGGTGGTTTTTTGATGCACCACTCCCCCCAGTCTTAGAGTATTTTTTTTATTGCAAAATGTATTTTCTGTATCTATATTAGGTTGACCCTACCGAAAGCAAGCCGGTTTTAAACAAAAAAAATAAGAATAATATTCTCTCCGTCTTTATATCAATGTTTATTTTTTACTTTCGAGATTATTTTTTTTCAACTTTTGATTTTTAATTTTCTTTTTTCTTTTTTTAATTGAAAATCTTTTATTTATTAATCACACAAAATTGAAAGAGAGCCGCGAAACAAGCTGCGCTCCCACCCCTTTTGAATACAAAAACCAAGTATAGATAATAGAAAAAAACCACTTCTAGCATCATTGGAATGACAAACAGATAAGCGCTTGAGACGCGAAAACCAAGGCTTCCTCTTCAAGCTCCCCAAAAGTAGAGAAGGCAAAAGGGAGGAACGAATAACTGTGTTCTGCAAAAATAGAAGAATACTTCCTCCTTTTCTTCTGAGCAGCAGCACACAAAGCAATCCCGGGAACCCACGAATCCAAACCCGCACCAGCAAACGGTGAAACACCTGTGATATTTGTTAAAAATTATACCAATAAAAATAATTTAAATTCTAATCCACCCATATAATTTTTCTCAAATATTACACAACACTATCAAAGGAATTTAAAATCAAAGTTGAAAACATTTGATTTTAAAAGTTAATAGTGAACATTTATTTAACGACGGAGAGAGTAAATAAATAAAATAACTCATCTCAAACTACCGATTAACCGTGACCCAATTACAAATCAAAACAATTAAAAATTTGTTTTTAAAACATTGATCGTCCTTTTTACCTCCTTTTTTCTCGCGTGAACATCCATTTTGTGCACTCCAAATAGTTTGTATCTTTTTACAATAGTTAATTGCATAGATGGTTTTTGTTGTCTTCCGAATTTAACATAAATAACCTTTTTATTTTCTCTTTAATTAATCTTCTCCTCATGATGTCGTAGAAAACATAATGATCTTTACAAGTATATATCATGTTAAAAACCCATATAAATGACTAAGAACAAAAAATAAACACACACTTATACCTATCTTTTACTACAAATCTAATCTTCGTTGTATTCTCTTAAAATCATAACTCCCTTCTACTCATTCACATAAATCACCTAATAAGCTAATTTATCATTAAAATTAATTAATCAAAATATAAAGTTGGTATATATCTATGACGCATATAAAACTAAAACACATATATCAATTTTTAATTATTTAGATTCAAACAATTTACAACAACAATATATTTAATCAATAAAAATACAGTATCAAGGAATAACTATATCGCAAATGTTATTAAGCTTGATTGAATTATACATATGGTTCCTAACACACATGTAAAACAAATATACTAATGATCGAATAACCCAAAAATAAAGAAAATAAAGCCAACATGGTACTCTTTTAAATGGGTATTAATTGCTAGATGAATGATAAGATTGGTGGGAGTGGCACTAAAGCCACGAGCGAGAGACAATAAGTCGCGCACAACCTCCATCCCTATGCTAAAACTCGCTCATAACTTTGTCCCTTAGAAAAAGGGTCAGACTCACCATGTGTGAGGTAAAAGATTGTGGGACCCTCTCCTATATATTTTTTTTAATCCTTTTTTTTTCTCCTTTAAATACTAAATTTTATCACACAAAATTTTCACAGACAGTTTTATTATTTTCACACACAACTTTCTGTATTTTCAAACTCAATTTCTAAAATAAAAAAATGGCATGCTCTTTTCCACACACTAATGACGAGATTAAGGCTCTGCTTCAGAAACAAATAAATCAACAACAACGTCGCCAGGATGTGCTTAAAGGGTTAGCTAAAGATTCCGATGCCGCGTATGTAACAACTTGAAACTTTCGCGTCTTATTATTATTATAATGACGTGTGTTCTTATGACTATTTGATATGTTTATGAACGAAGTTTAGAAGTACTATCGGTTTGTGCCGGGTATAATGTGTTTTTACCTATCGAGAATACGTAAGTCCACTTCCTTGTTGACCGAAGGTCAAGTTAAATCACCATTTTAGACCAAAGGTTATGTTTACAACCTAATTGGGCCGAACTGTCCACTAAAACCCTTACTGGGTCGAGTCCAACTATGAAAGTATACACAAAGCTACCAAAACTGAAAACTTGAACAAGTTATAACAAAGCTGTGATTTCAAAATGGTCAACCACAGTCAACTCCAAAACCTGGAAATTATATTTTACAACCCACTCAACACCTCAGGACAACACACATGCCAAAAATACCATTTTTGGGTATATCACAAGACCTCCAATTCCAGATTAGGATTAACCCTATGCCGAGAATACTAAGTTAAATATAGTCCATGTTCACAAGTCTTAAACACAAAACAAACTACATCACAAATCTGGGCTAACAAAGGTATTATAGGCAAAGTCCTTGAGAAACAACCAAAGCTTGTTTTCAGCCGAGCCAAACACACTCCAACATCCTTGTTCAAATACACCAAGCCGAAACCTCTCCTTGTTGTGAGTCTTCATTCACTAATCTTTACTTTTCTTGCATTCCTTATGCATCATATTAGTTGTTGCTTGACCAACCACCTGTAAAACACGAAATATATGGTTAGATTTTAGAATCCATTCTAATTAACATGTTATAGGACTCGAATTCATAACCGACCCCTTTTTGAATTCACTTCCATTAGTAATATTAGTGAAAACAATATAAACACAAGAATGATAGCAAGTGGAAGTCAAGAAATCAACCGAATATTATGAGAACCAATCATCCAAAACCCTAATTTAACAAGTAACAACCAAGAGCATGAAATTAATACTCATTCCTTTTCAGAAACATCATGTAAACACTAATCAGACCACGCATACAAAAACCCCTAAATTTGTCAAACCCTAACTTTTAATAAATTGATTTAAACTCTAATATAACCTAATCTAAACACGAATTGATAGTTAATCAGATTTAAAACCGAGTAATAAACAAACCCCCAATTGGACCGAAACCCTAATTTTGCAAATTGGAGTAATTGATGTAATTAACAAGTTTTTATGAAAGAAAACACTAATCAATTATGTTTACACATTAGATTTATCGAAACCCCCAATTAGTTCGAAACCCTAATTTCGTAAATCGGACCATATGATATAATTAACAAGATTTTATGGACATAAACATTAATTACTTGTAATTAAACACTAGATATATCGAAACCCCCAATTAATTCGAAACACTAAACCTAATTTAGTTAGATCCGAGCAAACCCTTTTGATAAATGAATAAATCTTGTGATTTAAACAAATAAAAACCTTTGTTATGTTCGAAGTTATGAACAAGTATACACCAAAAACGTTTTCTTTTAAATAGAGAGGAAACAAACTTATCTTTATGATGATTCATCATCGAATCCATCAAGAAAAACGCCCTAGAACGCCATATGAATCGGATAAAGAAAATGATATGAGGATAAAACCCATGTCTAGCAATTTATAGACGAGTAGGAACACATCTTTTGATCTATGTAAATCGGATTAAGGTTGTTGATCATACTTGTGTGAATATGGGTAAAGCTATTAACCAGGAGGGAGAGAAAGGAATATGAGACGAGGTGAGGATATGTGTGTGTTGGGGCGTGTTTAATGAACAGACAGTGAGACACCAAAGCATATAAAACGTGCCCTTGTATTTTATTGTTTGTATCGCCCACTGATGGGTTGGGTAAACCAGTTATGGGCCATGAAAACTTTCTGGAAACATAATTAACTTGGGCCACATAATATAACCCTTGGGCCGGCTGTATGGTTACATACATGGGCCGAACAATGTTAAATGTATTGGGTTGTTGGGTTAAAAAGGTAAAAAGTCCACTTAATAAATTAACAAGTTCATACTCCGTATTTCCCGTAAACAAAATGTATTGTCAAGCACAACTAGGATGTCATGCATGCATTCGGTATTATTTGTCGTTTTCATGACACAAACTTTACACTTAACTAGGTCGTGGATAACGTGGTCGTATTCTCGAGCTCTCTTGCATTTTCATCCATTTGCTTAACTAACGAGGTGAGTTTATAGTCCCACTTTTAATTGCTTTTTAACTCTTTGGGGTGAGAACATTGCTTGTTTATACGGATGAACATAAGTACCTTAAAACTCATACGTGCCTACATGATGTCTAAGTAGCGATACCCCTAGATGCTTTAGCCCACTATCATGAACCGTTAATTACTTTGTGTAAGCGCGAGTGTTATGGATAGATCTATTGGGATTGGCCTCCCTATCTAATGTTGTTTGTGTGACCAAATTGGGTACAAATACATTTGAGGTTGTTACGAATACTTTGGGGTAGTATTTGCTTGGGCTCTCATATTATGTTGCTAGCACGGTTAACGCTTCGGTGTCATGAGCTTAGACGTAGGATATCATGAACGTATGCTGTTTTGATAATAATCTTGTATTTGTTATAAGATTATTTGTCGGTTGCCTAACAAAAATCTTATGGTTCATCACACTACTTATACTTAAACCTATAAACTCACCGACCTTTGTGTTGACGTTTTAGCAATGTTTTTCTCAGGTGTCAAGGCGGAGGAGTGACATGGTTGTGCTTTGGAGATTAATAAAAATTATCATGATTGAACTTAGAGACTTGCTTTGGATGTATGACATTTGAAAACTTCATTTATGTTATCATGATGTGTAAAACAATTTCATTTGGGACCAATTCTATCTTTATGTTTTATGAATAAAAAATGACTTTTCTTAGTTATTCTTGTATCTATGTCTCTTGGTTGTCATGATAGTCATATCCTCGTGTAATTGTACACGTGGGCCATATTGAGGGTGTGACAGATTGGTAACAGAGACATGGTTATAGAGAACTAGGTTACTTTTATAAAAATCATTTTTACAAAGGTTTTGGTCAAAAAAAATGAAATTTAGGAAAAAGAGTAATATTAGACTATAAATACCTCCATCTCCATAGACCACTTAACTTCACGCCTTCGACAAGTAAGTTGTAAGTTAAGATTTCATTATATTACCTTGTTACATCTATTACTACACCATTACATCGTTACGAGTACTAAAAAATGTAATTTATAACTTTATGCTAAATGGTTTGTGCCATGCTATATGAAGGCAAAATCGATGTTATTTCGACGCTACTTGAAATCCTATGCTTAATGGTTTGTGCCATGCTCTATGAATACAACATTGAATTTTGTTTCGACACTACTTGAAACTTTATGTTTAATGGTTTGTGCCATGCTATACGAATACAAAATTGAATTTTATTTCGACACTACTAGAAACTCTATGCTAAATGGTTTGTGCCATGTTACGTGAATGCAAAACTGATACTATTTTGACATTTCTCGAAAACCTTACATTAAATGGTTTGTGCCATGCTATGCAAATATAATATTAATCTTGTATCAACATGTCTAAAATATTTTTAGTGCTAAATGGTGTGTGCCATGACAAACTAAAGTTACAACCTATTGCAAAGTTGATTTGTTCTTTGATAACTAGGTTTTACTAGGTTCAATTGTTGTTCTCGGTATCTTAACGAATTGATCTTAGCTCTCTATGTGTGACTTAGTTGATCTTTAGTGAAAAAGGAATATTTTTGGGTGATTTTAAATTTAAATGCAAAGACTTAAAAGTAAAAATGCTCTTAAAGTAAATCTAAGTCTAATTAAAGTGAAGTGCGAGTATTTTAAAACGTGACTAAAATTAAAGGGCACTAAAGTAAAATGACGTAAACTTAAATCTATCTAAGGCAAACTTAAAGTGCAACTAAAACTAAGGCAAATAATCTAAAAGTGCAATTAAATAAAAAGGCAAGTAAAATAAAGCTTGAAGATAAAAATTAAAGATAAAAGCTAATAAGAATCTGAATACAGCTCATTCGGAATAAACCTTCGTTTGGAACAATCACTCGTCCTAAATGTCACCTTTGGTTGAAATGATTCTTCTTCACTTGGAATATTACCAAAATTCTTGATCCGGAACAAACTTGTCTGAATATGTCACTTATCCAAAACAATCTTTCATTCGGAACTTGCTGATTCGGAATCTTGTAGATCTTGCTTTGATTCGGAAGTTTTGGTCACCCCCTGATTCGGAACTTTCCGGATGAAGCTCCCTTATTCGGAACTTTTGAAGTTCCGAATGAAGGCTCTTGGTTCGGAACTGTTGGAATTGGTTCGGAAGTTGCTGACTCGGAAGGTTCCGGATGAAGCCGCTTGGTTCGGAAGTTTCAACTTCCGAATGAACAAGTTTGATTCGGAACTTTTAAAGTTCCGAATGAGCAACCTTGGTTCGGAAGTTTTGACTTCCGGATGAAGCCCCTTGATTCGGAAGATTATAACTTCCGAATGAAACCTTCTATCCAATCCTTGGTTCGGAACTTTTTCTGGAAAACACAGAAACAAAGCAATACTTCCGAAGAACAAGGAAGATGAGTACAGTAGCAGTTATAAACAAAAAGTAATCAAAATCAAACACGCATATCAATTTAAACAGTATCGAGTCAATGAATAAGTATCAACAAACAATTAAAAACATGAAATTAAACAACTTTAACCATAATAATCAAAAACACTTTGGATCAAAATAAAAGCATGAACATGAACATAAACACCACAAATCAAAGAATAAGAAAGGTAGATAAGAGATTGACAAAAGATTAACAATAATTAAAAGGAAACTTACTTGAAATTAAATGAATTTAAGGTGCAAGACAAGGTAATTAAATTGACAATTAATGTAAATGACAAGTATTTAAAATGGTGGAAGAGCTAATTGTCACACTTAGCCAACAAGAGTGAAATGATAACTAATCTAATCTATTTATAGGGGAGGATTAAGGAAGCTTCCTCCCCTCTTTCCTTTCTTCTTAATTACAAGTTTAAGTCCCTCCTTTTATTAATCTTCATTAATTGCGTCATTAGTCCTTTTCTTCTAATCTTCTTTAAACTTGGACTTAAGGGACTTTTGACTTCGGGATTTCTTTTGAACTCGTCTTTAAATTCTTCAATAAAATAGACTTGAATTCTTCGGCTTTTGATAAACTTCCGTCTTTTGACTTTTTCTTCGATAAATCTTCAGAATTGGTCGTGGACTTCCGTTCTTTTTGCACTCTTGACTTCTTGACTTCGTCTTTTATCCTTTTCTTCAATAAAAGTCCATAAATGCCCGTGAATGTCCGTGTTTTATCCATTTTTCACCTTTTCATCCTAAATCACAACAAAAACACAAACCACGCATAATTCCGACATAAAAGACATAAAATACACGTTTTGGTCCGGTTATTATTGTAGGTAAGTGGTAGAAAAGATGGGTGTTTACACACCTATCAAATCCCCTACACTTGACCATTGCAATGTCCTCATGCAATGCATTAGTTACAAAGCAAGATTACACTTTTCATCGTAATCAATCCATGTTGGCCTTTATTAAAGAGATAGAGAATTAGAAACATACAAAATTAAGAAATCAAAAGCATACCTTGGGTTTTGAAAATGTTATGAATAATCATCATCCTCAAGTTTTCACTTTCTCCAAACCAAGCTTAAAAACGAGATCATTGTTATTATAAGTTAGTAAACTAACACGAACTCATGTGGGCCAATTACTCACTTAGACTCCCTTATTCCTAGGTGTATCTCTTATATTTTATATTTTGTCTTGAATGATCATGAAGATGCATTGTTTGACTTATTTCGATAATTATTTAGTCTGAAAATAAAGTGCACGATTTAATCAATAGTTAGCTAAAGGACCAAATCTTTTAAAACTGCTTCTCGGGATATCAGAAAGTTCATATCTTGGCATAACTTGGTTCGCGATTTGAGACCTTTCTCGGGCCGATATTTGGCAGCGACTTCATACTTCAAATCTTGAGAGACATTCATGAAATAATGGTCTTCTCTTCATAATTGGAATTTCTTCACTTGAAATTTGAGAGATTCATACTTGGACCACGACTTCTTCATTTTTCTCCAATCTTTATTTTGGACTTTGATATACAACGATCCGCCTCCTTTTATTACTTGGATCTATTTATCCTCATACCTTGTTAGGGTCTTTTTGGATACACTTCTCCATGACTTTTGGGGAGTTTTTGCTTTACGTCGTGTGTCTCGATCCTTCATATTGATTTTCGATAAATGATTCTTCACATCACTTTGGATCTTTAGCAACAAAACATAGCCCTCATGCCTTGTTAGGGCCTTTTTGGACTCGCCAATCTTCGCGCCCCGCTTCATAAGTTATGCCTTGGCTATGAACTCTCGTCATTACCGAGCAACTTTTAAACGATCTGGGGCTAGAAGCTAAGTAACTTTTCAAATCATACAACCTTATTTATTAGCAAATAAATTATTAGCAAGCGATGGGAGAATAGGCTCATAATTAACTCACATAAATTCATGAAAGAATACCCAACTTATAATTGGCTCTATCATCTCTCGTTCTCCACAGTTTAAAATCTCAAGTAATGAGACTCGTGGATACTTAGCCTATTAAATCAAAGTTTTGGGTTTTCGAGTCGCCTATAGGATCTTGCAAATTCTTAGACTCTTTCAAGTTTAGAAATCGCATCTTAAAGTTCCCTTGATAAACGACTCTCTAGGATCAATTATAGGAACTTGCGAAAAGTTCTTGTTCTTAACTCGTCAGAGTTAAGACTTTCGCGTTTTATAGCTCCCTATATAAAAGCCTAGCAAAACTTGACTTAAACACGTTAAGGATACTAGCTAGAGTAAACTCGGATTGAGTCAAAGGATTCATAACGTTTGAAAATTAAAACCACTTATTAAACATTTATTCTAGCAAAGAAAGAAAACAACTATACAAAGATGACAACTAATAGGCCAAAATAGATCAAAAATTTTGAAAAATGTCGAAAATTGATTTTCCGGTTAAAATGAGGACAAAAACAAGGAAAAGACCACTTAACTTCGATAGAAGTCCCCCCTACACTTAAGATAAACATTGTCCTCAATGTTTAAGCATGTGGGAGTAAGCTCCCCTACACTTAGGACATTGTGCACTTTGTTTAAATCTTGCTAAGGAAAAGACAACTAAAGAGATTCCTATTGTAATATTGAGAAAATATAAAATAGTGAATCGAAAAGAGTTTAGGATAGAACCGGGAAGAAGTAGAACACGGAATCACGGGTCGTCAAGAATCATCAAGAGTGGATCATTGAAGCTCGAATCCCTGATTTAAGAAGTGAGGAGAGGAAATAGCAATCCAAAGGGGTCCCCCCTACACTTATGGTAAAGAAAGCGAAAAGATAGATGCATGGGTTGCCTCCCAAGAAGCGCTTGGTTTTTGTTAACCGAGTCGTGAGCCTGACTCGACCTTGATCATCAACGGAAGTAGCATGAAACAAATCCACCAGGATCAAAGACATAGTTTTCATCCATCAATAAGCAAGAGCTTAAGGCGAACAAGGCAAGCCAAAAGAGAAGTGGCAAGGTTCCCTTAAGCAGTGATGGAGCACAGTAGAAGCAAGGATGGTGCGGTGCAAGCATGTCTTCAATAGGTCCAAAGATATTTCCTTTTATTTCATCAGGTGGATACTGAGATGGCTTAAAGACTTCAATACCGGGATCGAACACCGTTTCCTTTAGGGGAAAATAGCACTCAGGCTCAGCCGAGTGTGAAGAAGATCCGCAAAGAAGCACAACCTCGTCCTCAGAAGTGGGACAAAGAGGTGTCAAATCATAAGTGCAACGGATTTCGGTGTCGACCGGTTTCTTCTCCTTTGACAAAATGCTCTTCAAATCCAAAGTAGGATCAAGACGATAATCTTCAAAGTCAAAAGGAGGAGCATCACTCTCATGAGGGAAGTATGTGTTGAGAAATTCAAAGAAATCTTCCTCGAATGAGTAATCGTCCAAAGTAGGATCGAGTGATGGTGGAGGCTCTTCATCATGTGAAGAATCGCTCGAGAGAGTATCAGCCTCATCGAAATCCTCGAAAGTGGGCAGCTCGGGATACTCAGAAGTACAGTCAAAATCATCCGAATCTGAGCTAGAATCATCATCATCATAAGCATCGAAGACCGGTGGAGAATCAAAATTGAGAGAAGCGTCCAAAGTAGGTAGAGAATCATCCACATCATTTTGAAAAAGTGGATTATCGATGCAAGAGTCGAATAGAGGATTGTCGTAGACGGTAAAGTCATCGAGCACGTTTATCATATTCACTGATTCTCGGCCTCCAAAGGATTTGTTTGTAGGCGTTCCCATTTTGAAATTTTGTGAGGCATTCCCGACTCTTAAGATTAACTCTCCTTCGGCCACATCTACTAAAGCACGTCCGGATCTCAAAAATGGCCGACCAAGTATTAAAGGAATACGAGGGTCCATTTTATAATCAACTACGACAAAATCGACCGGGAAAGTAAATGCGCCAACTTGAATGAATACGTCTTCAGCGATACCAACGGGGTAAGCGAGAGTGCGATTAGCAAGTTCGAGAGTCATCTTTGTTGGAATAAGATCGGGTAATGATAGTGTTTTCCAAACACTCAAAGGCATAAGATTTATACTAGCCCCGAGATCAGCAAGGGCAGTAAATTCTTCAGTTTTGTTGAACACGCAAGGCAACACAAAACGACCGGGATCGCCTAGTTTTTCCGGAAGTTCTTTAAGAATAACTGCAGAGCAGTTTTCATTTAAGCGTGTGTTGGTGAGTTCAATCAGCTTCTCCTTTTTGTTAAGCAAGTCCTTAAATGCTTTGGCAAATTTGGGCATATGGACAAGTGCTTCAAGAAAACTAACGCTGAATCCCATTTGAGAAATCATACTGATATATTTTGTTATTTGAGAGTCATTCTTGGTTAGCTCGTTGGTCTTGCCTATGCGAGAAGGGTATGGGATTCTAGGTTGATAAGGGTTAGGGGAAGGTGTAGTTGGTGAAGGTTGTGATGTTGAAGGGTCCTTCTGATGACGAGGCGGAGACGGTAATGGTGCACTACTACTAGGTGTAGGTGGAGTAGGGATACATAGTGGTGGAGGAGGTGTGGATGATGGTGGTGGAATAGGTGGATCGATAATGGTAAGTCCACTACGCGTAGTTATAGCACTCACATTAGCTCGCGGATTGGGGACGGTGTTTGAAGGTAGAGAACCCGAGGAAGAAGAAGGTTGAGCTTCGGGCAAGAAACTAGCCAATAGATTCTTTAATTCAGTTGTTTGAGTGATGAAGGAGGATTGAAGGTTTTCACGAACCTCATTTCTGATGTCATTACCTTGCTTTAAGATATCTCCTTTCAGATTGATAATTTGGCTCTGTAGATTCTTGATTTTCTCACCTTGAGTTCTCATGATTGTGTCAACATCGGGGTTAATGGGTGGGTGTTGTTGGGAGGGTGGTTGATAAGGGTTAGAAGCACGAGGTGGGATTTGGTTGCTTCTATTGTAGTTGTTGGCGGGGTTTTGGTTTTGAGGAGAAAAACCGGGTGAAAGGTAATTGTTTGAACGGTAGCTCAGCAGATTTCTATCCCCTTGTTGTCTAGCTTGGTAAGTTTCCGGTGAATAATTACCGTAAGCTGCATACACATTTTCCGGATTTCCTTGTGTCGAAGGACAATCGGTGTATGAGTGAGGACCGCCACATGTTTCACAAGGATTAGCAACGGCTTTAACTTGATGTTGTTGTTGGTTTGAAGCAAGAAGCGTAATACTTTTGCTCATTTCAGCCATCATGCGGGTGAGTTCGGTCATCTCAGGGTTTGCTGAGGTAGAGGAAACATTGACTCTCGTGTTGTTTCTAGAAGAAGCAGAAGAATGCCAGTTCTTATGATGAGTAGTCATGTTCTCTATTAACTCTCTACACTCCTCGGGTCTCCTTTTCATGAATGTGCCACCGGCGGCTGCATTAATCGTATCACGATCTCGAAAAGTCAATCCGTTGTAGAAAGTATCGATCAAGGTGACCGGAAGCATGTTGTGGTTTGGACAACGGTCGATCAAGACATTATATCTCTCCCAAGCGTCAAAAAGAGATTCATCAGGGTCTTGCATGAAACCGCTGATCTGATTGCGAAGGCTTGTGACCATGGATGGTGGAAAGTAGCGCGAAAGAAAGCGTTGAGTCATGTCATCCCAAGTGTGAATAGAATTCTTCGGGAGACGATCAAACCATTTTTCGGCATGATGCGATAAAGTATGTGGGAAGAGTTGTAGGCGGAGTACATCCATTGTGGCCCCAGGCAACTTCATGCTTTGGGTGATTGTAATGAACTTGTCGAGGTGTTTGTTGGCATCATCATCAGGCAATCCTCTAAATGGGTTTGTTTGTACTTGCTGAATCATGTGGTGCTTCAACGAAAACTCAGGAGCGTTGATTTGCATCGGCGCAATCGGTCCTCCTCGTCCAAACATGGTTGGTTGACAAAGTTCTTCCATGGTCCGAAGATCGGGCTGTGGAAGAGCATTGTTGTTATTATTATTATTGTTGAGGTGCGGTAGTTGATTATTGTTGTTGACACCTGCCATATCTAAATCTTCTTGAGGCTCGGGCTCTTGGTAGTTAGAAGATCTAGTACGCATACACCTGAAAATGTAAAAGAAAAGGAAACCAAACGCAAAGACAATATATATACACAATAAAAAGAAAATCTTTTTGTATTTTTGAAATTTTTAATTTTTATGGTTTTTTTATCAATATTTTAATTTTTATGATTTGTTGAATTTTTTATGCAAGAAAAATAACGCTCACAAGTGAACGGATCCCAAAAATGCAACGTGTCTAACACAGAAAACTGTTGATCTTAACGAAAAGAGCCGGCAGCGGCGCCATTTGATAACTAGGTTTTACTAGGTTCAATTGTTGTTCTCGGTATCTTAACGAATTGATCTTAGCTCTCTATGTGTGACTTAGTTGATCTTTAGTGAAAAAGGAATATTTTTGGGTGATTTTAAATTTAAATGCAAAGACTTAAAAGTAAAAATGCTCTTAAAGTAAATCTAAGTCTAATTAAAGTGAAGTGCGAGTATTTTAAAACGTGACTAAAATTAAAGGGCACTAAAGTAAAATGACGTAAACTTAAATCTATCTAAGGCAAACTTAAAGTGCAACTAAAACTAAGGCAAATAATCTAAAAGTGCAATTAAATAAAAAGGCAAGTAAAATAAAGCTTGAAGATAAAAATTAAAGATAAAAGCTAATAAGAATCTGAATACAGCTCATTCGGAATAAACCTTCGTTTGGAACAATCACTCGTCCTAAATGTCACCTTTGGTTGAAATGATTCTTCTTCACTTGGAATATTACCAAAATTCTTGATCCGGAACAAACTTGTCTGAATATGTCACTTATCCAAAACAATCTTTCATTCGGAACTTGCTGATTCGGAATCTTGTAGATCTTGCTTTGATTCGGAAGTTTTGGTCACCCCCTGATTCGGAACTTTCCGGATGAAGCTCCCTTATTCGGAACTTTTGAAGTTCCGAATGAAGGCTCTTGGTTCGGAACTGTTGGAATTGGTTCGGAAGTTGCTGACTCGGAAGGTTCCGGATGAAGCCGCTTGGTTCGGAAGTTTCAACTTCCGAATGAACAAGTTTGATTCGGAACTTTTAAAGTTCCGAATGAGCAACCTTGGTTCGGAAGTTTTGACTTCCGGATGAAGCCCCTTGATTCGGAAGATTATAACTTCCGAATGAAACCTTCTATCCAATCCTTGGTTCGGAACTTTTTCTGGAAAACACAGAAACAAAGCAATACTTCCGAAGAACAAGGAAGATGAGTACAGTAGCAGTTATAAACAAAAAGTAATCAAAATCAAACACGCATATCAATTTAAACAGTATCGAGTCAATGAATAAGTATCAACAAACAATTAAAAACATGAAATTAAACAACTTTAACCATAATAATCAAAAACACTTTGGATCAAAATAAAAGCATGAACATGAACATAAACACCACAAATCAAAGAATAAGAAAGGTAGATAAGAGATTGACAAAAGATTAACAATAATTAAAAGGAAACTTACTTGAAATTAAATGAATTTAAGGTGCAAGACAAGGTAATTAAATTGACAATTAATGTAAATGACAAGTATTTAAAATGGTGGAAGAGCTAATTGTCACACTTAGCCAACAAGAGTGAAATGATAACTAATCTAATCTATTTATAGGGGAGGATTAAGGAAGCTTCCTCCCCTCTTTCCTTTCTTCTTAATTACAAGTTTAAGTCCCTCCTTTTATTAATCTTCATTAATTGCGTCATTAGTCCTTTTCTTCTAATCTTCTTTAAACTTGGACTTAAGGGACTTTTGACTTCGGGATTTCTTTTGAACTCGTCTTTAAATTCTTCAATAAAATAGACTTGAATTCTTCGGCTTTTGATAAACTTCCGTCTTTTGACTTTTTCTTCGATAAATCTTCAGAATTGGTCGTGGACTTCCGTTCTTTTTGCACTCTTGACTTCTTGACTTCGTCTTTTATCCTTTTCTTCAATAAAAGTCCATAAATGCCCGTGAATGTCCGTGTTTTATCCATTTTTCACCTTTTCATCCTAAATCACAACAAAAACACAAACCACGCATAATTCCGACATAAAAGACATAAAATACACGTTTTGGTCCGGTTATTATTGTAGTTAAGTGGTAGAAAAGATGGGTGTTTACACACCTATCATTCTTACACCTGCCTTTCTTGATTTGCCAGTGACATGTCTATCTCGTCCGAAGATTCGTTGTACTACTTGAGCTCATCTACGGATGGAGCACGACACGGATCCTCTACTAGTGGTGCTTCGCCTTTATCATCCACTCGAGGAGAGCCAAGTGCTCGTGCACCTACTCACTCTTCGCCACCGCCACTCATTTGTTACACAAAGCGTGGCAAGGCTCCCATGATTCCTCCATCCACTTCATCATCTCATGCCCCTAAGGCCCCTCGCCAAAACCGTACCGCGAGGATGTCTGTGAGAGGTTCTATGATTGAGAAGAAGTTGGCCGCAAGACATGTGATGTAACACCTCATTTTGATAAATGGAATGTCACGCGTGATTATGACGTGTCATCAAAGCATACAAGGATAAACGTCTAAACATTACATGACCATAAAAGGAAATATCGAAATCAAACATCGGTAGTCCAAAAGTAGAACTCATCACACACAAACATAAGTACTGTAAATGAGAGGACTAAACAATGTCCATGGAAAGAGTATCAAAGTATAGATAAATGCATAAAGTAAAGAAGGCTAGAAAGCTTCCAGTCCATATGCACGTACGCTTAAAGTCTACGAGCGTCCTTGAGTACCTGCCGTTTCAGGAACATGAAAAGGAAAACGGCTGAGCAATACGCTCAGTGCACGGATGTACAAGTAAAGCATGAATAATATAAGCATATAAGCATGAAACAGCGGAAGAAACTAAGTCCTGGATAACCCGGTTATGTCTTAGTAAAACTGGTTTTATAGTTTGAAAAGCCTTATGTTTATCTTGTAAAAACTGTTTAACATATTTTACCATTAGTCAATATAGGTCATGAAATATCAACGTGCATGAATACTTGGAGGGGTGACCTCGTCATGCAAATTAGAGGGGCTGCCTCTAATTTAATATACTGGTTTTGGGTAGGAGGGATCAGCTCCTTGTGAAGGATGCAATGCACACACCACATTCACACTGAGTAATCTGCTGAAAACATGTAACTAGGATGCACCCATACGCCCCACATGATAAATATAATAATATGGCCAAAAGCTGAAGGGACGCCACGAGCAATCACTCCGCCGTGGGGGAAGTCATAACACCACTACCTCTAGTGTTATGGTTATGGTACCTCCATAACTAGGTTAAACTGGTCATGCATGTATATGGCTTCAGGTATTCTAATTAAACATAAGCAATCAAAACATATAAAGCATATACAATGGGAAAACAGTTGGCTGCATACGGGGAATCCTAGTAAGGAAAGAATGTCCATACTGAAAGCACGGAGAATCCGTACCTTATGTCCATTGAACGAAGAAGACGAATGGAAGAAAGTCATACTTCGGTATCACTAATGCTACATAAATACATACGTGTATAAGTATCTGATTACTGAGTACGTAACTGATTTTATATTATGTCTTAGCTTGTTTTATATGTTCATGTCATGTTTTACTAATTTAAGCTTAATACTGTGTTTATCGTATATTTTGTCTATTCTGATTAAGTATTACTTGTATTTCATGTATTATTATACTTGATGTGTAATAATAAGTAACTTTCTAAAAATAATAGGTTTCCTAAAATAGAAAGTTTCCAAAAATAGAAAGTTAGCAAAAATAGAAAGTTTCCAAAAATAGAAAGTTTTCAAAAATAGAAAGTTTCCAAAAATAGAATTACTGCTTATAATATATAAGTTTCTAAAAATAGAAAGTTTCCATAAATAGATTAGTTGCCTTAAATAAATAAGTTTTTACAAATAGAAAGTTTCCATAAATAGATATAAGCTGGTTAATTAAGCTAGTTATATAAGCTTAAGTGTTTTCTGATTATTATTGTAAGTCATGTGATTATATAGTATAGTTTATTAATTATTACATGTAAATTAATAAACTATAGGTTAAAGTATTTAATTAAATATAACATGATTTTAATTAAATAAGGTAATATACTTAGGTTAAAACATGTATGATTATCTATTAATAATATAACCTAAGTCATGTTAATTAATTAATTATAGTCATGGTTTTAATAATTAATTAATTATATAGTCTAATTAAAGATAAATACTTAGGTTAAAATTCATGAATTAATAATTAAATTAATAACCTAAGTCATGTAAATTAAATTAATTCATGTTCATGTTTTTAATTAATTTAATTTAAGTCTAAAAAAAATAACATAACTTGTAAAAATCATAAACCTTGAAAAAAATGATTCATGAACCGGACCCGTGACTAAAACCCATGAACTGGACCCGTAACCATCACCATACCCCGACCTAAGTCGGGTTTCCCCTTGCTTTTGTTGCTGTCGTGGGACCACCACCACCATACCGAGACCATATGGTCTCAGTGGTGTGAGATAAGCCAAGCTGAGACCCCTATAGGGCCCGGTTAGGCGTCGGATACAACACAAACACCCCTAAACCCTTGATTTGATTTAACCCATGATTATTAACATGTATAAAATACTTGTTTTTAATTAGTTAATTAAAAACATCATGATTTTATATGATTCAATAAATCAAAACATAAAAAGAAAAGGTTAAAAGTTATACCGATTACATGAAACAAATGAGGACGAACACACAAGAATCCTTGCAAAACTTCCAAGATCAAAATCAACCCGAACACCCCTTTTGGTGTTATAAATCCGGCGGCCAAGAAGGAGAAAAAGAAAACTAGGGTTTTTCTTATTTTCAATATTTTGTAAATAATGAACATGTTTTACCTTAATTCCCTAGTTAGTAAAAATTACATGGGCCAAGCCCATGTTTCTTGTGTATGCCGCGGGTAGGGGCCCCACATGGGGTAACCCGTACCTTTTTTCCGTGTCTAAAAATAATAGTGTGTTCTCGTGTTTTATCGTGTTCGTAATTTACGTGTTCTAACTAGTTATCAATCGTGACTTAGTTATTCGTGTTCGTAATAAATATATATACATACATAATATTAGTTCGTGATTAATTTACGTTCGTGATTTCATGTTCGCATGTTCGTGATTATAATTATTGTTGGAATAATTATCGTGAGTTCATACGTAATAAATACTTATCGTGCTATAACACGTATGTAATACTTGTAATTCTTGTTCATGAAACGTAAACGTGCTATACAAGGAAAGTTCTAATCATGTACGTACAATCTTAAAGGTACTATTCATGGTAAAAACATGCGGGTTTTACAACTCTTCCCCCCTAAAAAGAATAATTCGTCCCCGAATTATCGATAAAGTAAACTGGAAAAGAAGAACATATCCAAATTCAAAATATGAAATGAGGGTAAGAAGCCCGGATAGACTCCTCTGTTTCCCAAGTGGCTTCCCGCTCGGTATGATCCCTCCAAAGGATTTTGACGAAAGGAATCGTCTTCCTTCTCATGACTCGTTCTTGTCTGTCAAGAAATCGTTCGGGTTCTTCTATGAAAGTGAGATCTTCACGAATCTGTTCTAGTAGATACTGAACCATGTGAAGGGAATGATACTGGTACCCTCTGAGTAAGGACACATGAAACACATTGTGTACGTGAGAAAGCTGCGGAGGTAACGCTAAACAGTAAGATACTTCACCGATTCGTTCAATGATATCAAACGGTCCGATGAAACGAGGACTGAGCTTCCCTTTAACTCCAAAGCGTTTAGCACCACGTGACGGCGAAACCTTAAGGAAAACGTGATCTCCTACGTTAAAATGTATGTCCCTACGATGCTTGTCGGCGTAACTCTTCTGACGTGACCGTGCTTCCTGAAGTTTCTGCTTAGCTACTGCGACCCTCTCATTAGTCAACTCTATGATCTCTGGTCCTTCAAGTGTTCGCTCACCAACCTGATCCCAGCAGATTGGGGCGCGACACTTTCTGCCATACAACATCTCGAAAGGAGCACACTTGATACTTGCGTGCCAACTGTTGTTGTATGCAAACTCCACCAAACAGATATAATCGTCCCAATCACCCATCCATTCCAACGCACATGACCTCAACATGTCTTCCAATGTCTGAATCATTCGCTCCGACTGTTCGTCTGTTTGAGGATGAAAAGTCGTGTTAAGCTTAAGTTGTGTACCCCAAGCTTTCTGCAGACTTTTCCAAAATCGCGAAGTGAATCGAGGATCTCTGTCTAAGACGATGCTGGATGGAGCACCGTGGAGTCTCATGATCTCTCTTCTATACGTATCGACGAGTTTACTGACCGAATCTTCCTTGCGGATCAGTAAGAAATGAGATGATTTGGTAAGTCGGTCTACGATAACCCAAATTGTATCGTGCTTCCTCTTGTTTGGCGGAGGCCCAGTAACAAAATCCATGGTGATTTTGTCCCACTTCCACTCTGGAATATCTAACGGTTGAAGGAGACCGCCAAATCGTTGATGCTCGATCTTAACCTGCTGGCAGGTAAGACATTTGGAGACGTAAGTGGCAACATCCTGTTTCATACCACTCCACCAAAATTACTGCTTGATGTCATGGTACATCTTGGTCGAACCAGGATGTATAGAGAATGGGGAGCTATGAGCTTCAGCTAACAAGGCTTCCTGGAGTTCTTGATCATCAAGAACACAAAGTCTCGTGCCCTACCATAAGATACCATCTGCATCTACTCTGAATTCTGTTTGCTTCTCCAAATTCTGAATTATCGCCCAGATTTCTCCATCATCTTTCTGAGCTTCCTTGATCTTAGAGAGTAACTTGGGTTCTACTCTAAGATTAGCCCAGTAACCGTGTTGTCCACGTACCATGGTCTCTATGTCTAGTCGCTCCAAGTCTCTTATGATTTCCTCCTCAATCTTAATGCCGTTGATCATTCCGGACTTTCTTCTAAGTGCATCTGCTACTACATTCGCCTTGCCGGGATGATACTGCAGATTAATGTCATAATCCTTCAACAGCTCTAACCATCTCCTCAGTCTCATGTTCAATTCACGCTGCGTGAAGATATACTTCAAGCTATTGTGGTTCGTGAAAATGTCACATGATTCTCCATACAAATAGTGCCTCCATATCTTCAATGCAAACACAATTGCAGCAAGTTCCAAGTCATGCCTAGGGTAATTTTCCTCATAAGGCTTAAGTTGTCGTGAAGCGTACGTGATCACTTTCCCATGTTGCATGAGAACACAGCCAAGTCCCTTCCCCGATGCATCACTGTAGATTTGAAATCCACCTGTACCAGATGGGAGAGTAAGAATAGGTGCAGATACTAACTTCTGATTCAGGTCTTCAAAGATCTTCTCTCGTTCTTCAGTCCAGACGAATTTCTCCCCTTTCCGCATCAGTTTGGTCAATGGTAGTGCTAAGCGGGAAAAGTTCTCCACGAATCTACGGTAATAACCAGCTAAGCCTAAGAAACTGCGGACTTCAGTCGTTGATGTCGGTCGTGGCCACTTAGTAATAGCCTCAGCCTTCGCTAGATCCGTAGTGATTCCTTCTGCTGATACAATGTGACCTAAGAATGCCACCTTGTCTAACCAGAACTCACACTTGGAGAATTTATCATACAGCTGCTTCTGGCGAAGAATCTGTAGTACTGTACGAAGATGGTCTTCGTGTTCCTCCTTGGACTTTGAGAAAATCAGGATGTCATCTATGAAGACAATGATGAACTTGTCCAGAAATTCATGGAAGATTATGTTCATCAAATCCATAAGCACTGTTGAAGCATTGGTCAGGCCGAATGGCATGACTACAAATTCGTAGTGGCCATAGCGTGTACGGAAAGCAGTCTTGGCGATGTCCTGCTCCTTAACCCGTAGCTGATGGTAGCCTGACCTAAGATCAATCTTGGAGAAGTGTTTGGCCCCTTGGAGTTGGTCAAACAGATCGTCTATACGTGGCAGTGGATACCTATTCCTGATAGTAATCTTGTTGAGCTCGCGATAGTCAATGCAAAGACGCATACTGTCGTCTTTCTTCTTAACAAATAAGACCGGTGCGCCCCATGGAGATGTGCTTGGTCGAATGAAAATTCGTTCTAGAAGTTCTTGCAGTTGATCCTTCAGCTCTTTAACTCTTTGAGAGCCATGCGATAAGGATCCTTGGAAATCGGCTCAGCTCCTGGGATGAGCTCGATATTGAATTCCACTTCACGTGCAGGTGGTATGCCCGGAAGTTCTTCTGGAAATACATCTTGAAATTCTGACACTATCGGCTGATCCTGAATTGATGGGGATTCAACATGCATGTCATGAACAGTAGCTAGATAACCCTCGCAGCCATGTGACAGTAGTGCACGTGCTTGCAAGGTTGATATGATTTGTACAGACCTGCCGGGTACGAACCCTTTGTGAATGTACTCTGGTGCATTAACATCGCCGAAGATGACTCGATATGAACGGCAGTCTATGGTAGCATGATGCTTGGATAGTGTGACATTCGTCAAAATTCCATCTTAATTTATTCATATAGTACGAGTATTTTAACTGTTTACCGACGAGTTGTCGACGTGAATGTGTTAATCATTTTGCTTTGCGGACAAAGCCCTTTTTAGGGAGAGCATATGTAACATCTTGATGTTTCGCGATTATTAAGTTGAATGCAATGCACAAGTTTGTGAGCGTTTTATGTTTTGCCGTACGTTTATTGGATATAGTTATTAAGATTACGTGACGTCTCGCACAATTGTTTTGTTTTGGGATCGTATGCTAAACGGTTTTGGTGTCGGGATTATTCAGTCGCGTCTAAACTTAAACATTGTGAACCCGAGTCGAGTGTATAAGCTGTCACAGCATGTGTACATATACTGAGTATAAACCTTCATTTATATTGCCAAGCTTGCCTTACAAGGGTCTCAAATTTCTGTCACATGTCTACACTACATATAAACTTCATAGTTTATTGCCTCACTAAAGGACAGCACACATGCCTAGTTTACCCCTTTTGGGTATATCACAAGTTAACATTTCCAGATTTACACTAACCCTAGACTAACAATACAAGTTTATATACAAACCCAAAGTATTATCCAATGTCCAAATACAAGTTTATCTCAGTCCAAAATACAAACACCAAAAATCTGCACAAGTCTTTCCAAATACAACTCCTGGGTAGAAGATTAAGTCCAGCCGACCCACACATCCCGTCCGAACCTGCACAACCAAGAGTCTTCATCCCGTCCGAACCTGCACAACCAAGAGTCTTCATCCCGTCCGAACCTGCAAAACCGAACGTAGCATCCCCATTGTGAGTCTTTTTGTTAGCCTTAAAATGTGTGCGACTAACGGAATTACATTAGTTTCATAGCCGGGACTTGCAGGGACTAATATTGTCATATGTAAAGTCCAAGTCCCGTGCTATATAAACCCCTCCATACTTCCATGGAGGGGTGAGGTTGTTCATTTCTTTCTTGTCTTTCTCTCTCTAATAAACACACATTTATTAGAGCATCTCTTTCTCTCACTAACAATGGCTAAACACCTCTTTCACCCTCCCCGACCTCCGGATCTTTTACCCGTGTTCTTAGTGAATCAATATTTAACAATTGGCATCAGAGCTAACCGGGGGTGTTTCGTGTTTTTGTATTCGCGTGTTGGTGCGTGTTTGTGTCAGATCTATGTTTCGGGTGATCTTGGTTTTATATGGTTCGTTCCATATAAATTTATTCCATAAATTTTACTTAACCTTTTTTTTTATCAATCATTTCCTTAAATCTGTTTTCTTAACAGTGTCTTCATATCAGTTTTTTATTCAGTTTTTTTTTGTCTCGTTATCAACTTTGTCCATGTCAGTCCTTTTTGTCCCGTAATATCTGTTCTAGAAGCTTGTTTATTTTCTTTCATGAAGATGGATGAGGATATGTTTAACAAAAACCCAGATCCGATAACCAGATCAAGATTTTTTGGGTGAAAGGACTGTAACAGCCATAGATCCTATTCTCTTGGTATAAGGACAGAAAAAAAAAGGACCAGATTCAATATTTTCGGCAGTCTAAACCGCTTTCCGATGGTCACATTCCGATGCTTATTCCGATGGGGAGACACATATACATTGTGATGGGTTCGACCGACTCATTGCGATGGGACTCATTCCGATGGGACTCATTGCGATGGGTGGTTTGACACATTGCGATGGAAAGTTATGGCTACATTCCGATGGACTATTTTTGAAACATTCCGATGGAAGTGAAACATTACGATGGGTTTTTTTTCATAACATTAGGACTGTTGGTTTTTGACTCATTGCGATGGCATGGTATTTTCATTGCGATGGACAGACTCAAATCATTGCGATGACTAGTTTTTTAAAAGAAAACAGACTTTGATCATGACAAAGCTAGACATAAACCGAGACCTTAAAATTGTTTCAAACCGACTCAACAACATCAACAATCAAACCCCGACTCTATATCCTATCCCATCGTCTCATCTAAACCAACTTCATCTTCAACTTCATCTTCAACTTCATCTAGACTCATTATAACATAAAAAAGATCTCAGATTTATTTCGTTTCTCACATGCATGCCTCGATCTACATAGATCATGTGCTCGACATAATAAATCATCATCGATCTTTGATGGGAGTACTCTTTCATATTCGAAAATTAAAGAACGAATTTTAACAAGCTTGTTATATTCGATCTTTGTTTCGATTTTAATATGCAAATCGAAAATAAGTTGCAAAACATCCTACCATATCAACTTACCCGAGACCTCTCTGAGATCTTGAAGCCACTCTAAATCGTGAATGATAATTAAATGAAATCAAAAGGTTTTGTGGGATTCGTTTGTTGATTAAGGTGATATAAGGATGATCTTGACTTGTTTCTCTTTTCGATTTCGTGTAAGAGGTCTGGATGTGTGATCATAAAGATGAGTTTGATATTGTTTTGTGTTACTTTGGGAGTATCGGTGGAAGATGGATAGAAAGTGGCGGTGTAACCTAGAAGATGAGATAGGGGGCGGATGTTCCAATGTATGTGTGTATTTGTGGGTTATAAGCAGATATTTAGGGATTGTTCAACTTTTATATTTCTCTAATTACGATGTGTGATTTGGTTTGATATCCCCTTGAGTAGTAGACTACACGTGGCCATCTAGAAAGAGTTGGGGCGGACAAACTTATGTGTGTGATTAAGATGTGACCTAATCTCAAGGATTTTTGCTATCAAATACTCCATCTACTTGGACCGGGTTATGGAGAATGGACGGATTGTAACTCCACCTCTTGGGCTTTAACTTCATAAAGCCTACGAATGTGTGCTATCACTTCATTGGGCTGAGATATAAGGAGGCCAGCTCTATTTCTTAGAATGAGTTTTTAGGAACAGGGCTAAAACAACAATGGGTCGAGTAAGATGTGCGGATAATGGGTATTGGGGTCTAGGTATTCATTTCGATCAAAGAAAAGCCTTGTTTTGAACCCCTATTCTTTGAAAAAAATTTCGACGACCTCACCGCGGAGGTCGATCCGCGCATCAGTTGGGTATATGACTGATTTGGCTTCCAAGTAACATTAACTAGATGACATTGACAGCTTCTCATCTCTTTTAGTCAATGTTGGTCTCTAGTTAATGGCGCTCAAACAACACAGACACACACGACAACACACGACAACACACACAACAAAAACAAACAAACACCAAAACGATCCTTTAAGATTCACTAAAATTGTCAAAACGGCTAGTATTCGGGCAAAGTAATGTCAAGTGATTACGAAGTGGATTTGATGTTTATTATTTGAAGGTGAAGTGGAATATCACGAAGGCGTCTACTCAATTCATCATCGAGCCTTTTCACCCCCTCTATCGATTGATGATTCGCTTCAGCATTTATGATTGAGACTTGATTTATCTAGTTTCCACTGTCAAGGGGTGGATGGTCGACGACATGGACAGCTATCACTTAAGGAGTTACGTTGTAGTGCTCAGTGTCACACTCACCGAGAGTTGTGGATACTTCAAGAGGTGTTCTACATCTTATACCTCTCTCTTTATGTATAAGATTCTAAGAGACGTTTCTCTTCACCGTTCTTCAATCAACACAAGTGCTAAGCGTAAGTAACAAATTTGGGGGATTGTACTTCAGTTTCAAGTTTGGAATATCAGGTTTACTTCACCAGTGGTCACTACAGATAGCCGAAAGAATACGAGGTTGGTAAGTTTAGCCAGAGAGTACAAGAGTAGAGATGTGATCAGCAAACAATTCTCACGAGCAACTTAAGCTACAGAATGTCAACAAAGATTACTGCTTCAGACACGGACTTCTCACGATTCTGATTGTACTCGTCAAATGATGCTATCGAGTGTTCTTAACCACCATACTTTTGACAAGAATGCTACCGAGTGTTCTTAACCACCATACTTTTGACAAGAATGCTACCGAGTGTTCTTAACCACCATACGTTTGACAAGAACGCTACCGAGTGTTCGTCACCATCATACTTTCGACAAGAACATCTCGTGATTTTGACCGTACACGTCAGATGATGCTTCCGAGAGTTCGTCACCATCATGGGGGAAGAACGTGTACTTTGGAGAGTTAGTTCCCACTCTGGAGTACTTAGTTAAACTTCCAGGGGGGAGCATTCTACAAGCGTGAGAAGATTTGTTGCTGATTTCTTACATGTTCCCCCAAACTCATAATCATGAAGACCAAACATGTCAAGGTAGCAGTTACTTGGTGGGGTTTACTTCTTCGTCTACAAAATTCCGCTGTGCACTTTAAATGTCAAAGATAGAAGATTGCTCATGCTACAGGTTCTGCTCAAGACAGGGATATTGGTTTGGGGGAAGCTGATTCAGAAGCTTCGTCAAAAAGAAGTCTATGAAGAAAGCTTTTCAAGACATGTGGTATGAATTGGGGGGAAGTTAATCCAGTTCATACATGATACAATGGTTCCTCAACAAGCAAAGACAAAGAGGATTCAAACTGGGGTAAAAGTTTTTCTAGAAGACTTAAAGACAACCGTGTCATCCTCAGCATTGGAAGCAAACTTAATACTGTCATATTTTTGTTGTATTTGCATTTGTTAGGAACATTGTAAGTAATTCCGTATGTCACCACATTGGGGGAAGATTGTTAGCCTTAAAATGTGTGCGACTAACGGAATTACATTAGTTTCATAGCCGGGACTTGCAGGGACTAATATTGTCATATGTAAAGTCCAAGTCCCGTGCTATATAAACCCCTCCATACTTCCATGGAGGGGTGAGGTTGTTCATTTCTTTCTTGTCTTTCTCTCTCTAATAAACACACATTTATTAGAGCATCTCTTTCTCTCACTAACAATGGCTAAACACCTCTTTCACCCTCCCCGACCTCCGGATCTTTTACCCGTGTTCTTAGTGAATCCATGTTTAACACTTTTGTCTTTTCGTCTTTCTTTATGAAGTCCTAGATGTGCTTGTTTTGTACGAACCTGCGAATAAACGAAACAATGGTTAGTCATTGTAATGGTCTTATACTTTTAACTAAAAACTGAAATTGTTAAACTTTATAACTAATACAAACATGTATATGATATTATTTTGCTGTCAAACCGAGACCCAATTTAGACCAAACCGAGACCCAATTTAGACCAAACCGAGACCCGATCGAGACCAAACCGAGACCCGACTTAGAACCAAACCGAGACCCATGTCCAACCAAATCAAGACCTCAATCAAGAACCAAACCGAGACCCATGTCCAACCAAACCGAGACCCAATCAAGAACCAAACCGAGAATCAAATCAAACCAACCAAGTTCTTACGGCCAAAATTATCAACAATCATTACCAACCAATCCAAAGGTCTTAACCAAGTTTTACTTTACAGAAACATCCTAAAAACCATTAATCATGCCGCGGGTATAAAACCCCCAATTCAAATCAAAACCCTAATTATTTTAAAACCTTTTTAAACATCTAATTAACATTTGCCACATTTCAGAAATATCATATAAACATGAATAACAGTCGAATATGAAAAACCCCCAATTTTATGAAAACCCTAGATCGAACTTTTATTAATTAAAACGTTAATTAAACCTAATTTAAACCCAAACCCCATATTTAATTTAATTGAAAATGAGTTATGCAAAAACCCCCAATTTACCGAAACCCTAATTTTTATAAACTGTTTACATATTGAAATTAGTTTGATTTTTGAATAGAAAACATCAATTAATTATGTTTAAACCCGATTTTGATGAAAACCCCCAAATATTTCAAAACCCTAAATTCATTTATTTTTAATCCGAGAATCATATGATTCACAACAAGTTTATACGAATCAATTAAACCCACTGATATACATTAAATCGAAAATCAATTAAAGCTTTTAAATGAAATAAAGGAAAAACAAACTTATCTTGATTCTGGCTAATGATTCACGGAACCGCAAGGGAGAACACATCAGAAAAACCAATCGGTTTGATGTGGGGATTAAACCCCACATCTCACGCGATCTAGAACACCTCAGACCACCACACATGATTGTTATATCCCAAATGATTTGATATTAGCAATGAAAAGGATGGAACCGATCTAGATTTAAGAGAGAGAGAGTTTTGGGACGGTGGAGTTAATATCGAGGGAAGAGAGAGAGTTTCACTCTCTGTTATGGGATTGTGTGTGTAAACACACGTAATGTACTCCCTCCGTTTCCTTGTTTATTCTGCCAGTGGGCCGGGCCGGGTCTAAGGACCCTTGGGCCGGTTGGTGTGTAATGATTTTGGACCCATTTGGGCCCTGTGTGTTTATTTGTTTAAGTTATAAGCCCAAAACGAATTTGGTAAATTTAGGTTATAATTTAACCCGTGAAACCCGACCATTTAATAAACCGATTTTTAATTATCGTACTTTTTCCGTAAATCGTACTTTTCATAAACGTATGGTTTCGTCAAGCACAACTAGGGTGTCGAGTCATCTAATAATACAATTATTCGTATCGTAACTCGATTCTCATAATTAATTAGGTCGCGGCTAGCGTAACCGTACTCTCGAGCTATTTTATCTTCGTTCTCTTTGCTGAATTTACGAGGTGAGTTTATAGCCCCATACTTTACTATTTTCACTGCTTTTTGGGGTGAGACATTGCTTGATTTTAACGTGTGAACACAAGTGCATTTACTGATTTATATATTAGTCTAAGTCCCACTAAAAACCCAGTTGCTTTGGCCCGTGAATCGTGAACCGTTAATTACTTTGTGTAAGCGCGAATGTAATGGATAGATCTATCGGGATTGACGTCCCTGTCTGTCTTGTCCAACAAGGGGACAAGCGAGCACAGTTTCATTTGAATCTGATATAGGATGTCGTGGGTTTAGGCATCTAGTTTGGGCTACATTTATATGATTATACTGCCGGTGTTGTTAACGCTTCGGTGTCACGAGCTTAGACTGTAATAAATACTTTTGGGATGACTTTGTATTTGTTATATTGTCATCACATTTGGGAAAATCTTGTGGTTCATTAAACATTTCCACTTAACTAAACCTATGAACTCACCAACTTTATGTTGACACTTTAGCAATGTTTTTCTCAGGTATTAAGAAGGAAGATGCTAAATGAGGTCTCATGCATTGCCGTCATTTCTTTGAAACAACGATCATTTGTACCATTTGGGAAAACTATGTTTTGTAACCGTATTCAGTTTATGCTTCCGCACTTTGTTAAAACTATTTATTTTATTAATTACAAGTGATCTATTTTCCGAACGTCTCATTTAGAGGTCGTTCTTTGTGACTATGTGCGTATGATAATCATGACGTCACCACTCCCTTGTCGCCATTATACTCTGATATTTTGGGAGTGTGACAGATTGGTATCAGAGCACTAGTTATAGAGAACTAGGTTGCATTTAGTAATTCTAGACTATAACTGCTCTATGTTTAATCGATTATCATACAGGTTGTAAGTATTAAGTATATGTAGATACATAAGTAATAAATGGGATACATGTGAATTAACAATTACGAGGTATATTTACATGGGTTACATGTGCAACAACAAAATCTGAATTATGTTATATGGGATACATGTGGATTCAACAATGATTGCTATGTTATGTTAATGTCCCTTTTTACGGACTAATTTTATAAGATATTTACACACATTTATTTTGTTTATGATTACAGCGATGTCTTCATCCGATGATTCCACGTCTACAGGAGCGTACTACAACCGTAGTTCACAGTCGACCATCAGTTCATCAGTAGGGCTACCTAGAGGATCGCCGTCAGGATATCCGTGGTACCGGATGGTTTCAGATGACGATATAGAGAGAGAGGCTGAGGAGGTTCGTCATTCACCGATCCGTATTCCTGATGCATCAGCTGACGATGTGCTTAGCCTAGAAGGCGGGGGAGAGGATGACTTAGACACTGACGTGGTGCAGTCACCAGGTCAGACATCAGTGACTGGAGATGAGACGGTAGAGGAGACAGAGGATGATGAGATGGAGTTTACAGATGGGGAAGGAGAGCCTATGGAGGTCACATACACTAAGGACCCTCCTACTGCATATGCCGCTACTCCTGAGGTTTCCCTAGCACACATCTCCTCATCTTCATCTGAAGACGAAGGAGAAAGGACTGCTATTCCTGCTCCAGCACCTGGTACTCTACCTTTCTACTATGTGAGACGACGTCTTCGGGGGAGAGCTGCTCGACCACCACTTTCACCTTACCGACCCCTCATACCTTTCACTGCCACTGACAGGCATGCAGCCCGCACACCTGCCAGTTCTGTCCCAGAGACACCATTACTACTACCACCACCAGAGACTGTACCTGCAGTATACCAGGAGATGCTTACTGACGCTGGTATCTCTACAGGACCGAGAGCTACGACTCCTCTTCCTAGGAGAGCTACGGTGGTGATGCTTGGGGCGGCAGATGGATGTGTGACGACACGGTTGAACAGGTTGGAGGATGCTGTAGAGGCGTTAGGTGAAGAGTATAACGAAGTGCAGGATAAGTTGGAGGCACTGGCGAAGAAGAGTCCAGTCAGGGATGAGACAGTGTTGACAGTATGTGTGACCCGTCTACGAGGACAGCTTCTTACTGTTCTTGATCAGATGGAATCCATGCCGAACGCTCGTCTTGAGGAGATTGAGAGCCTGATGACCCGTTGGGGAGTAGAGCCATTGGTGGAGACAGGCGGACTAGAGGCACCAGTGGATGACCCTGTTGCAGACTTGGATAAGAGGTTTAGAGCCGCTTGTCATGACACCGATGTTAGATTGAGAGATTCCCAGGCTCGTGAGCTAGTGGTTGAGAGGAGATTAGCAGAGTTGGAGAAGGAGCTTCATCAGCGCCGTGAGGGCACTAGTTAGATTTATCTTGTACCATCGACCTATCCCTGTATGACCACTAAGCTTTGAAGTTTGTCTTAGCTAGTTGGTATTTTATTTTCTTTTATTATGTTACGACAAACTATGATGTACTATCAAACGATTCCATGAATGATATTATGAGTTGCGAAAATTGTGAGATCATTATATATTGTGTATTATATCTTGGAGCATTTCATAATTGTGTTGTGTGTGCCATGCATGTTATGTCTGGCAAAAACTCATTATCCTATTACCTTGTTAGATTATGGCGCCAGTTAGAAGATCTGAAACGCAGAATCCGCCAGCCGCTACCGGTGGAATTGACACCGCCCTGTTAAGCCAAATGATAGCCGAACGAGTGGCCGAGGCACTCGCGACCGCTGAAGCAAATCGTACAGCTAGCACACAGGAGGAGACCAACCAAGGAGCTACTAATGCTATTGCACGTACTTGTACCTACAAGGAATTTCGTGCAGTTACGCAAGTAAGTTTCCGCGGTACTGAAGGAGCAGTAGGATTAACCAGATGGTTTGAGAAGCTAGAATCCCAATTTGGGATTAGCAATGTCGCTGAAGCCGACAAGGTGAAGTTTGCGTCAAGCACGTTAGTGGATGGTGCTTTGACTTGGTGGAACGTCTATGCTCGTGCAGTGACCATTGACGTTGCCCAAGCGACGCCCTGGAGTGAATTTAAAGCTATGTTTGTGAGGAAATATTGTCCCCGAAATGAAGTCAAGCAGATGGAAGTTGAGCTGTGGAACCTGAAGGTCAAGGGTACTGCTCTTACTGCTTACAATCAGCGCTTTCAAGAGCTGATCTTGTTATGTCCTGAAATGGTGCCCAACGATGACCGATTGTTGGAGCGCTACATTGAAGGACTACCTTTGAGCATCAAAGGGAATGTGACTTCACCCAAGCCGACTGATTTGCACGAGGCAATCGACATAGCTCAGAGTCTGATGTACCAAGTGGTACAGGAGTTGGGAGAAAATACTGGGGATAAAAGGAAGTGGTCTGGCAACCACTACAACAACAATACCAACAACAGCAACAACCCAAGCAACTACAACCAGAACAAGCGACAAGAAGTAGCAAGAGTGTTCACTGCTGGACAAGGAAATACTGGGAACTACGCTGGGAGACTTCCTTTCTGCGGAAAATGTGGCCGACACCACGAAGGAGCATGTCCCCCTACGTGCTACAATTGTGGGAAGGCGGGACATAAGGCAAAGGAATGCCGAGCACCACCTCGTTCTACTACTCAGAGAGGACCTGGAACGCAAGGTGGCCAAGGAGCAAATGTCACTTGCTTTGGATGTGGAGAGAAAGGTCACTACAAGAACAAATGTCCAAGCAGTGGGAACCAAGGTCGTAGTAACCAGATTCGAGGGAATCAAAATCAGAACCAAGGGAACCAGAAGCAGAATCAAGGGAACCGAGGAGGGAATAACCGAGCCACAACTAGTACTCCTGGAGGATTCACGGCACCTAGCAAAGTGTATCATCTCTGTGCTGAAGCTGCTGTGCAAGACAACAATGTTGTGACTGGTACGTTCCTAGTCAATAACAACTATGCTTCAGTACTATTTGATTCTGGTGCGGATAGGAGTTTTATGTCGTCTATATTTAGTGAACGCCTAAATGTTACCCCTACTGCGTTAGACGTTAAGTATAATGTAGAATTAGCCGATGGGAAATCAGTAACCACCGACGTTATTCTGAAAGGATGTAGTGTAAGGCTACAAGGTCGTTCGTTTAGCATCGACCTACTCCCTATAGAATTGGGAAGTTTTGACGTCATCATTGGAATGGATTGGATGTCGAAGCATCACGCGGAGATTGTATGTCATGAGAAGTGTGTCCGTGTTCCTTATGGAAACGACGTACTCATCATACAAGGCGAAAGAAGTGGTGTGAAGAATGGATCAAGATTGGAAGTCATCTCATGTATCAGGACTCAAAGATACATTGAGAAGGGATGTCCGGTATACTTGGTTCAAGTAACACAAAAGGAAGGAGAAGAAGATCGCGAGAAGAAGGTGGAAGATGTACCGATCGTTAGAGACTTTCCGGACGTATTCCCAGAGGATTTACCCGGACTACCACCAGCACGGCAAGTGGAGTTTCACATCGAGCTTACGCCAGGAGCCGCGCCTGTTGCTAGAGCCCCATACCGTCTAGCACCGGCCGAGATGACAGAGTTAGCTGAACAGATAAAGGAACTTTCTGACAAAGGTTTCATTAGACCAAGTTCCTCACCTTGGGGAGCGCCGGTCTTATTTGTCAAAAAGAAAGATGGATCCTTTAGAATGTGTATCGATTACCGAGAATTGAATAAGCTGACGATAAAGAACCGCTACCCATTGCCGAGGATTGACGATCTTTTCGACCAATTGCAAGGATCTAGCATATACTCGAAGATCGATTTAAGGTCAGGATATCATCAACTAAGGGTTAGAGAGGAAGACGTTCATAAAACGGCTTTTAGAACCCGGTACGGACACTACGAGTTCCAAGTTATGCCTTTTGGTTTGACAAACGTACCTGCGGTATTCATGGATCTCATGAACCGAGTTTGCAAACCATACTTGGACAAGTTTGTGATTGTATTTATCGATGACATTCTTATCTACTCTCGTAATGAAGAAGAGCACAAGGAACATTTGAAGGCCATATTAGAGCTGCTAAGGAAGGAGAAGTTATATGCAAAGTTTTCCAAATGTGAGTTTTGGATAAACACAGTGCAATTCCTTGGGCATGTGATCGACAGCAGTGGTATTCACGTTGATCCTGCTAAGATCGAGGCTGTAAAGGATTTGGCGACTCCAACAACACCCACGGAGATCCGTCAATTTTTAGGTCTTGCTGGTTACTATAGGAGATTCATTGAAGGTTTCTCCAAGATAGCTAAACCAATGACGGAATTGACTCAAAAGGATAAGAAGTTTGAGTGGAAGGAGGAGCAAGATTTGGCATTCCAGACGTTGAAGCAGATGTTGTGTGAAGCACCTATACTAGCCCTACCCGAGGGTAATGAAGACTTTGTGGTGTATTGTGATGCATCCATAAAAGGGTTAGGTGCAGTACTGATGCAAAGGACTAAGGTCATAGCTTACGCATCAAGACAACTAAAAGTGCACGAGAAGAACTACACAACTCATGACCTAGAGTTGGGAGCAGTGGTGTTTGCCTTGAAGATTTGGAGACACTACCTTTATGGTACTAAGTGTGTTGTATTCACTGACCATAAGAGTCTACAACATATTTTGAATCAAAAGGAACTCAACATGAGACAACGACGTTGGCTAGAGTTGCTCAGTGATTACGATTGCGAGATCCGTTATCACCCGGGCAAGGCAAATGTCGTGGCCGACGCTTTGAGTCGAAAGGAGAGAGTTCTTAGGGTGAAGGCTTTAATGATGACTATTGACTTAGACCTTCCATCCTTAATTCTCAAGGCTCAGAAAGAAGCAGTCGAGGAAGAAATTCTCAAGACTGAGGATGTTGGAGGAATGATAAAGAAGTTGGAAGCACGTTCGGATGGAACGTTATGCCTTGATAATAGGAGTTGGTTACCATGCCATGGTGACCTACGATCCTTGATTATGCATGAGTCGCATAAGTCAAAGTACTCCATACATCCGGGATCTGATAAAATGTATCATGATCTGAAGATGTTGTATTGGTGGCCGAATATGAAGGCGGATATTGCTACATACGTTAGCAAGTGTTTGACTTGTGCCAAAGTCAAAGCCGAACATATGAAACCATCAGGATTATTGGTCCAACCCGAACTGCCAGAATGGAAGTGGGAAAGGATCACTATGGATTTCATTACCAAGCTACCAAAGACCGCAGCCGGATTCGACACGATTTGGGTAATCGTCGACCGACTCACCAAATCGACTCATTTCCTACCCATCAAGGAGACTGATGGAATGGATAAGTTAGCAAGGACGTACTTGGAGGAAGTAGTCACGAAGCACGGTGTGCATGTGTCTATAATCTCCGACCGAGACAGCCGATTTACTTCGCAGTTTTGGAAGTCACTGCAAAAGGCGTTGGGAACGCAGTTGGATATGAGCACTGCATATCATCCCCAAACTGACGGTCAAAGTGAACGGACCATTCAAACCCTAGAAGATATGCTGAGAGCCTGTGTGATTGACTTTGGAAATAGATGGGATAGACACCTACCTCTGGTGGAATTCTCATACAACAATAGTTATCACACTAGCATTAAGGCAGCGCCGTTCGAAGCACTGTATGGTAGGAAGTGTCGTTCACCCGTGTGTTGGGCAGAGGTCGGTGAAGCACAACTCACTGGACCTGAGATCATACACGAGACTACTGAGAAGATCTTTAAGATTAAGAGCCGTATGCAAGCCGCAAGGGATCGACAGAAGAGTTATGCTGATATGAGACGCAAACCTCTTGAGTTTGAGGTTGGTGATAAGGTTATGTTGAAGGTCTCACCTTGGAAAGGTGTGATTCGCTTTGGAAAGCGTGGGAAGTTAAATCCTCGCTACATTGGACCCTTCAAGATTATAGAAAGGATTGGTCCCGTAGCCTATCGTTTGGAATTACCCCAAGAACTTAGCCGAGTGCATAATGTGTTCCACATTTGCAATCTGAAGAAATGCTTAGCCGACGAAGCACTCGTTATCCCTTTGGAGGAGATTCAACTCGACGACAAACTCAACTTCGTAGAAGAACCCGTAGAAGTCATGGACCATCAAGTTAAACAACTCAAGCAAAGCCGTATACCTATTGTGAAGATCCGATGGAACGCGCGTAGAGGTCCAGAATACACGTGGGAACGTGAAGACCAATTCAAGAGCAAGTATCCTCATCTTTTCGCTAACCATCCTACTACAACAACGTCTTGATTTCGTGACGAAATCTCTAAAACATGGGAATACTGTGACATTCGTCAAAATTCCATCTTAATTTATTCATATAGTACGAGTATTTTAACTGTTTACCGACGAGTTGTCGACGTGAATGTGTTAATCATTTTGCTTTGCGGACAAAGCCCTTTTTAGGGAGAGCATATGTAACATCTTGATGTTTCGCGATTATTAAGTTGAATGCAATGCACAAGTTTGTGAGCGTTTTATGTTTTGCCGTACGTTTATTGGATATAGTTATTAAGATTACGTGACGTCTCGCACAATTGTTTTGTTTTGGGATCGTATGCTAAACGGTTTTGGTGTCGGGATTATTCAGTCGCGTCTAAACTTAAACATTGTGAACCCGAGTCGAGTGTATAAGCTGTCACAGCATGTGTACATATACTGAGTATAAACCTTCATTTATATTGCCAAGCTTGCCTTACAAGGGTCTCAAATTTCTGTCACATGTCTACACTACATATAAACTTCATAGTTTATTGCCTCACTAAAGGACAGCACACATGCCTAGTTTACCCCTTTTGGGTATATCACAAGTTAACATTTCCAGATTTACACTAACCCTAGACTAACAATACAAGTTTATATACAAACCCAAAGTATTATCCAATGTCCAAATACAAGTTTATCTCAGTCCAAAATACAAACACCAAAAATCTGCACAAGTCTTTCCAAATACAACTCCTGGGTAGAAGATTAAGTCCAGCCGACCCACACATCCCGTCCGAACCTGCACAACCAAGAGTCTTCATCCCGTCCGAACCTGCACAACCAAGAGTCTTCATCCCGTCCGAACCTGCAAAACCGAACGTAGCATCCCCATTGTGAGTCTTTTGTCTTTTCGTCTTTCTTTATGAAGTCCTAGATGTGCTTGTTTTGTACGAACCTGCGAATAAACGAAACAATGGTTAGTCATTGTAATGGTCTTATACTTTTAACTAAAAACTGAAATTGTTAAACTTTATAACTAATACAAACATGTATATGATATTATTTTGCTGTCAAACCGAGACCCAATTTAGACCAAACCGAGACCCAATTTAGACCAAACCGAGACCCGATCGAGACCAAACCGAGACCCGACTTAGAACCAAACCGAGACCCATGTCCAACCAAATCAAGACCTCAATCAAGAACCAAACCGAGACCCATGTCCAACCAAACCGAGACCCAATCAAGAACCAAACCGAGAATCAAATCAAACCAACCAAGTTCTTACGGCCAAAATTATCAACAATCATTACCAACCAATCCAAAGGTCTTAACCAAGTTTTACTTTACAGAAACATCCTAAAAACCATTAATCATGCCGCGGGTATAAAACCCCCAATTCAAATCAAAACCCTAATTATTTTAAAACCTTTTTAAACATCTAATTAACATTTGCCACATTTCAGAAATATCATATAAACATGAATAACAGTCGAATATGAAAAACCCCCAATTTTATGAAAACCCTAGATCGAACTTTTATTAATTAAAACGTTAATTAAACCTAATTTAAACCCAAACCCCATATTTAATTTAATTGAAAATGAGTTATGCAAAAACCCCCAATTTACCGAAACCCTAATTTTTATAAACTGTTTACATATTGAAATTAGTTTGATTTTTGAATAGAAAACATCAATTAATTATGTTTAAACCCGATTTTGATGAAAACCCCCAAATATTTCAAAACCCTAAATTCATTTATTTTTAATCCGAGAATCATATGATTCACAACAAGTTTATACGAATCAATTAAACCCACTGATATACATTAAATCGAAAATCAATTAAAGCTTTTAAATGAAATAAAGGAAAAACAAACTTATCTTGATTCTGGCTAATGATTCACGGAACCGCAAGGGAGAACACATCAGAAAAACCAATCGGTTTGATGTGGGGATTAAACCCCACATCTCACGCGATCTAGAACACCTCAGACCACCACACATGATTGTTATATCCCAAATGATTTGATATTAGCAATGAAAAGGATGAAACCGATCTAGATTTAAGAGAGAGAGAGTTTTGGGACGGTGGAGTTAATATCGAGGGAAGAGAGAGAGTTTCACTCTCTGTTATGGGATTGTGTGTGTAAACACACGTAATGTACTCCCTCCGTTTCCTTGTTTATTCCGCCAGTGGGCCGGGCCGGGTCTAAGGACCCTTGGGCCGGTTGGTGTGTAATGATTTTGGACCCATTTGGGCCCTGTGTGTTTATTTGTTTAAGTTATAAGCCCAAAACGAATTTGGTAAATTTAGGTTATAATTTAACCCGTGAAACCCGACCATTTAATAAACCGATTTTTAATTATCGTACTTTTTCCGTAAATCGTACTTTTCATAAATGTATGGTTTCGTCAAGCACAACTAGGGTGTCGAGTCATCTAATAATACAATTATTCGTATCGTAACTCGATTCTCATAATTAATTAGGTCGCGGCTAGCGTAACCGTACTCTCGAGCTATTTTATCTTCGTTCTCTTTGCTGAATTTACGAGGTGAGTTTATAGCCCCATACTTTACTATTTTCACTGCTTTTTGGGGTGAGACATTGCTTGATTTTAACGTGTGAACACAAGTGCATTTACTGATTTATATATTAGTCTAAGTCCCACTAAAAACCCAGTTGCTTTGGCCCGTGAATCGTGAACCGTTAATTACTTTGTGTAAGCGCGAATGTAATGGATAGATCTATCGGGATTGACGTCCCTGTCTGTCTTGTCCAACAAGGGGACAAGCGAGCACAGTTTCATTTGAATCTGATATAGGATGTCGTGGGTTTAGGCATCTAGTTTGGGCTACATTTATATGATTATACTGCCGGTGTTGTTAACGCTTCGGTGTCACGAGCTTAGACTGTAATAAATACTTTTGGGATGACTTTGTATCTGTTATATTGTCATCACATTTGGGAAAATCTTGTGGTTCATTAAACATTTCCACTTAACTAAACCTATGAACTCACCAACTTTATGTTGACACTTTAGCAATGTTTTTCTCAGGTATTAAGAAGGAAGATGCTAAATGAGGTCTCATGCATTGCCGTCATTTCTTTGAAACAACGATCATTTGTACCATTTTGGAAAACTATGTTTTGTAACCGTATTCAGTTTATGCTTCCGCACTTTGTTAAAACTATTTATTTTATTAATTACAAGTGATCTATTTTCCGAACGTCTCATTTAGAGGTCGTTCTTTGTGACTATGTGCGTATGATAATCATGACGTCACCACTCCCTTGTCGCCATTATACTCTGATATTTTGGGAGTGTGACAGATTGCCAATCCATGCCCAAAATCATGTCAAATTCATTCATGTCCAGCGGAAGTACGTCAACAGGACGAACCTTGTCATCAAACTCTAGGGGAAGACTCTTGTACACATGGGTGATAAGTACAGAGTCTCGCAAAGGCGTGGAGATACTGAGTCTATTCTCTAGTGGCATGGGGAGTATCCTAACATTCTTGGCATAAGTAGTAGAAATGACCGAGTGAGTAGCACCTGTATCAAACAGAACACATGCAGCTTGACCATACATATACAAGATTCCAGTGATGGTACCTGTAGACTTGTTGGCCTGATCGTGAGATGTCGTGTAGAAGCGTCTAGTGGTAGGAGGCGACTTGGTATCAACATGTCCTGATGTGCCCTCCATCTCGCCCTTGCGGCAGTCCTTCATACGATGGCCAGGAAGACCACACTTGAAGCATGCGTCAATGTCGCGGCGACATGGCCCTGGGTGCCTATGATGGCAAGTAGAGCAAAGAGGATGAGTATATCCTCCAACAGGTGTCGTGACTGGCTGAGAACCTGATAAGACATTATACATGAGACATGATAATAGGGTACAAAGGACAATGCGGATAATCGTAAGATTGAATACCAGTGATAGCTGGACGGCTAGGCTGTAAACCTCTCTGGTTCTGGTCCATACTGTTTCCATGGTTCCTGTTAGAAGATTTTCTAACGTGTCAGAATTATGAGTTATAACATGAAATCATAAGAAAATGCGTAAGTATAAGGACCTGCTGTTGTTGGAGTGTCCAGCGTTGTTACGGTAATTATCATTACCGCCACGCCTATCCGTAGCAGAACGGTCCTTAGTCTGACCGTTTCCCTTGGGCTGATTAGGCTGCTGTTGAGTAGCCGGCTGAGACCGATTAGTCTTCTGCCTGGAAGATACAATTTAAAGAAATGAAAAATTGACATATATTGAAAGAATACGGAGTGGTCACCGCTTGAATACGAATGTTTACCTCTTCTCGGGTCTATCTGCTTCCCCGAACTCATCTCTCTCCTGCAGCATCTCCAGCTTACGTGTTGCATCGGCCACTTGTGCTACCGTGTTGAACGTAGCACACACCAAGTTGTTTGCGACCGATGTGCGAAGAGCCCACCTGAAGTGATGTGCCTGCTCTTTAGGAGTACCTGCCGCTGCACCAAGGTAACCAGCTAAGCGAAGAAAGCGCTGCATGAACTCGTTGCTATTCTCCCCAGCTCTCTGTCGGATCCCATGGTACTCTCTCTTCAACTTGTCTTGCTCAGCCTTGGGAAAGAACTGCTCCATCACCCTATCTCTGAACTGAACCCATGTCAAACCAGCCACCCAATTATCACCTCCCTCAGACTGCTTCAATGCTAACCACCAATTTAGCACATCGCCTTCGAACCGGTAACATGCCAACCTCGCCTTGAAGACGGGGTCACAACCCATAGCATCGAAGATCTTCTTGATGTGAGTCAACCAGCTTTCAGCTTCACTGGGGCTATCTGTTCTCTCGAAGGCTCGAGGACGGACCTTGTTGAATCTCTCCAGCCATGTAGCCAATGTCACTGGAGGAGGAGGAGGAGGTGCTGGGTGATGCTGCTGATTGTTATCAGCCTGAACCTCAGCCCTGATATCGTTCCTCAGCTGAGGAAGCAAAGCTTGCATTGCAGCTTGGATCGCTGCATTGAGTTGTTCCTGCTCGCGTGTGAGAACCATCTGACATTATAACATAAAATACATGATTAAACTGATCAAAACATAAAATATATACATGAAAAAATTTATACTAATAAATCATGAGAAAAATTTTATGCAGGAAAACTAGTACATGAATGCATGATGCAGTTTTATGAAAACTTTTGTATGCTCTAGAGTGAAAGCCTATGGTCAGTTCACCCAAAATAAAGGACATGGCGAGGGGACGCCTATGGGTCGGTCCCAAATTTAAAAGTTTCGATAAAACACATGCGACTAAATAAGGCCAGTCCTGTACCAACCATTACTTAGTCATAAACCTACGACAATGACATATATATGTATGCATGAAAATGATGAATGCATGAAAATCGGCTGTCAGTTCTAGGAAGACCATAGTGACTACCCACTAATCACAGGTCATGTTTTGAGATCCTACAGGTCGAAGCCTTGGCTCTGATACCATAATTGTAACACCCCGTTTTGATAAATGGAATGTCACGCGTGATTATGGCGTGTCATCAAAGCATACAAGGATAAATGTCTAAACATTACATGACCATAAAAGGAAATACCGGAATCAAACATCGGTAGTCCAAAAGTAGAACTCATCACACACAAACATAAGTACTGTAAATGAAAGGACTAAATAATGTCCATAGAAAGAGTAACAAAGTATAGATAAACGCATAAAGTAAAGAAGGCTAGAAAGCTTCCAGTCCATATGCACTTACGCTTAAAGTCTACGAGCGTCCCTGAGTACCTGCCGTTTTGGGAACATGAAAAGGAAAACGGCTGAGCAATACGCTCAGTGCATGGATGTACAAGTAAAGCATGAATAATATAAGCATATAAGCATGAAACAACGGAAGAAACTAAGTCCTGGATAACCCGGTTATGTCTTAGTAAAACTGGTTTTATAGTTTGAAAAGCCTTATGTTTATCTTGTAAAAACTGTTTAACATATTTTACCATTAGACAATATAGGTCATGAAATATCAACGTGCATGAATACTTGGAGGGGTGACCTCATCATGCAAATTAGAGGGGCTGCCTCTAATTTAATATACTGGTTTTGGGTAGGAGGGATCAGCTCCTTGTGAAGGATGCAAGGCACACACCACATTCATACTGAGTAATCTGCTGAAAACATGTAACTATGATGCACACATACGCCCCACATGATAAATATAATAATATGGCCAAAAGCTGAAGGGACGCCACGAGCAATCACTCCGCCGTAGGGAAGTCATAACACCAGTGCCTCTAGTGTTATGGTTATGGTACCTCCATAACTAGGTGAAACTGCTCATGCATGTATATGGCTTCAGGTATTCTAATTAAACATAAGCAATCAAAACATATAAAACATATACAATGGGAAAACAGTTGGCTGCATACGAGGAATCCTAATAAGGAAAGAATGTCCATACTGAAAGGACGGAGAATCTGTACCTTATGTCCAGTGAACGAAGAAGACGAACGGAAGAAAGTCCTACTTCGGTATCACTAATGCTACATAAATACATACGTGTATAAGTATCTGATTACTGAGTACGTAACTGATTTTATATCATGTCTTAGCTTGTTTTATATGTTCATGTCATGTTTTACTGCTTTAAGCTTAATACTGTGTTTATCGTATATTCTGTCTATTCTGATTAAGTATTACTTGTATTTCATGTATTATTATACTTGTTGTGTAATAATAAGTAACTTTCTAAAAATAGCAGGTTTCCTAAAATAGAAAGTTACCAAAAATAGAAAGTTACCAAAAATAGAAAGTTTCTAAAAATAGAAAGTTTCCAAAAATAGAATTACTGCTTATAATAGATAAGTTTCTAAAAATAAAAAGTTTCCATAAATAGATAATCTGCCTTAAATAAATAAGTTTCTAAAAATAGAAAGTTTCCATAAATAGATATAAGCTGGTTAATTAAGCTAATTATATAAGCTTAAGTGTTTTCTGATTATTATCTAAGTCATGTGATTATATAGTATAGTTTATTAATTATTACATGTAAATTAAATAAACTATAGGTTAAAGTATTTAATTAAATATAACATGATTTTAATTAAATAAGGTAATATACTTAGGTTAAAACATGTATTATTATCTATTAATAATATAACCTAAGTCATGTTAATTAATTAATTATAGTCATGGTTTTAATAATTAATTAATTATATAGTCTAATTAAAGATAAATACTTAGGTTAAAATTCATGAATTAATAATTAAATTAATAACCTAAGTCATGTAAATTAAATTAAATCATGTTCATGTTTTTAAGTAATTTAATTTAAGTCTAAAAAAATAACATAACTTGTAAAAATCATAAACCTTGAAAAAAATGATTCATGAACCGGACCCGTGACTAAAACCCATGAACCAGACCCGTAACCATCACCATACCCCGACCTAAGTCGGGTTTCCCCTTGCTTTTGTTGCTGCCGTGGGACCACCACCACCATACCGAGACCATATGGTCTCGGTGGTGTGAGATAAGCCAAGCCGAGACCCCTATGGGGCTCGGTTAGGCGTCGGCTACAACACAAACACCCCTAAACCCTTGATTTGATTTAACCCATGATTATTAACATGTTTAAAATACTTGTTTTTAATTAGTTAATTAAAAACATCATGATTTTATGTGATTCAATAAATCAAAACATAAAAAGAAAAGGTTAAAAGTTATACCGATTACGTAAAACAAATGAGGACGAACACGCACGAATCCTTGCAAAAATTCCAAGTTCAAAATAAACCCGAACACCCCTTTTGGTGTTATAAATCCAGCGGCCAAAAAGGAGAAGAAAAAGAAAACTAGGGTTTTTCTTATTTTCAATATTTTGTAAATAATGAACATGTTTTACCTTAATTCCCTAGTTAGTAAAAATTACATGGGCCAAGCCCATGTTTCTTGTGTATGCCGCGGGTAGGGGCCCCACATGGGGTAACCCGTACCTTTTTTTTCCGTGTCTAAAAGTAATAGTGTGTTCTCGTGTTTTATCGTGTTCATAATTTACGTGTTCTAACTAGTTATCGATCGTGACTTAGTTATTCGTGTTCGTAATAAATATATATACATACATAATATTAGTTCGTGATTAATTTACGTTCATGATTTCATGTTCGCATATTCGTGATTATAATTATTATTGGAATAATTATCGTGAGTTCATACGTAATAAATACTTATCGTGCTATAACACGTACGTAATACTTATAATTCTTGTTCATGAAACGTAAACGTGCTATACAAGGAAAGTTTTAATCATGTACGTACGATCTTAAAGGTACTATTCATGGTAAAAGCATGCGGGTTTTACATGTGAGCTCTACCCGCACTACCCGCAAGTCTTCTAAGTCACCATCCGTGAGAGTGCCCCCAAGGCACAATGCCTCTTTTAGACCCACTATGCCCATGCCATCCCACCTTGCGTCCTTAATGGAGCCGGATGCTCCACGGCCGCCGAGGCTCGTAGAATGCCCCCTCATCGTTTTACTAGGCTTGCTACCTTGCGAGACAAAGTGACCCACGTGCTTCGTAATTTGGGTGGTTTGTCTCATGAGTCATTGGTTCGACTCAGACTTGTTACGAGGTGGTCATCACGGATTTGGGTAGGAATGCTCCACCCCCACCCGACCATTTCGCGGGACTAGCTAGGGGGGTCGAGGACCAACATTACGAAATCGGAGCTTTGCGCACCCTTCTACATAGGGCATTGATTGATTTATCCGACAGGATTGCCGCCCTTAAGCACCGTTTCTATTAGACCTATGTTTAGTTAATTTGTGTACACTATCATTCCAAATTTTCTCTCCATGTGTTGTAATCCCTAAGAATTCAAAAACTACGTGTTAACTCTTTGTATTTCTTTTTTTAATCGTGGAATGAATTATTTGTGCACTACATAACTTGTTGATTATCACTTAATTGGATGCTATATCGTGTTTTGTGACATACTTGTACTCTCTAGCCATGAACTCGTAATACTAACCTTGCCATAAACTTTGTTGTGAAATTAGGACTATGGCACCAAAAACCCGCAAGAATAGAGCCGACCCGACTCTGGTCGCACCCATCACTATCGACCCATCGGTGTTGAGCCAAATGATTGCCGATGGAGTTGTCGCCGCCCTTGCCGCCAACGAGACAAATCCAAGCACGTAAGAGGAAACTAATCAAGTGCCAATTCTGGTACCTCCTTCTCGCGCGTGCTCGTACAAGGAGTTTCGCTCATGCTTCACTAGCACCTTTAATGGCACCAAAGGTGCCGTGGGCCTTGCACGATGGATTGAGAGACTCGAATCTAAATTTGCGTGAGCAATGTTGCCGAAGGTGACAAAGTGAAGTTTAGCTCTAGCACTTTGATTGATGGTTGATAGGTGTGAAAACACCCATCCTTTTACCACTTATTTCTTGCTAAAACAAGAAATAAAACGCGTATTTAATATCATTTGTTTGGAATTATGCGTGGTTTGTGTATTTGTTGTGTTTTCAGAGCCAACCGGATAAATATTGAAGAAAACATGGGATTGCACGGGTTTTATCGAAGAAAAAGACGAAAAGACGAAGTCTGTAGTCCAAGAGATGCAAAATATTTGAAGTCAATAGGCCTGTTTGAAGATTTATCGAAGAAAAGGACCAAAGATGGAAGATTTACATATGTCGAAGAACTCAAGTCTATTAAACGAAGAAATTAAAAGACAAGTTGAATTTATTCGTCGACAAATCCCGAATCAGAATCGAAAACGTCAACTTTACTGAAAAGTCGAGAAGACGAAAAGAAAGGAAGAAATCCCACTCACCAACCAACTACACCTCCTATAAATAGAGGATCCCCTTCCACACATTAGACTAGTTTTTTAGTTTTTCATTTCCAGTTTTTTTTTCTTTCTTTTCTTTATTTCCGTAGGTAACCAACACCATTAAGGTATTGGTGATTTTTCATTTTTTTTGAATCAAAGATCTTGTAAGTTTTTAATCTTCTCTTTTGTTTACTTAACCTTAATCAATCAATATCATCTTTCATTTAATCTTGATCTTTCTTTTCTTGGTGATTCAAAGTTTTTAGTTTTTATTTTATTGAGTTTGATCTTCAAAAGTAAGTGGGTTTTGTGTTTTTATTGTTTTGGTTTGATGTTTACCATTAGTAGATGATTAGTGGTTAGTTTGGTTTAATCTTTTGGTTAAAACTTGGTGATTTTAGTTAAAGTTCGTTCTTGGTTGTCCTTACTGTTCTTCGAGTTCTCCAAAATCCCCAGATTCCGAATCAACAGAATATTCCGGATCAAGGTTTTTGTTATTATATTCCGGATGCAGGTTTTGATTATTCCGGATCAAGCAATATTCCGAATCAGCAAATTTCATTCAGTTGTTCCGAATCAGTGTCTTTATCCGGAATAATTCACTATTCCGGATGAGCCAATATATTCCGAATCAAAGTTTTGTCAGATTATATCGGATGAGCATGTATTCCGAATGAGCAATTTTCAGTTATTCCGAATCAAGGTTGTTCCGAATCAAGGTTTTCTCAAGATTATTCCGAACCAGTTTTATTCCGCATGAAGCATATATTCCGAATAAAGGTTTATGTTTAGTATATTCCGGATCAAGCATAAATATTCCGAATCAGTGACTTTTCTGAGTTTAGGTTTTTAACTGTTTTATTTTAATTCAAGTTTTATTTTTATTCATTGCTTTTTATTAACTGCTTTTAGTTTGATTTTATATCTTTGTGCATTTAAACCTTTTTAGTAGAATAGAAAACCAAACCCGATTTTAGTGACCAAGAACAACTATTCCACTTTGAACCGTGATCGATTCGAGAAGATACCGAGAACTTAATTGAGCCCAAACAAAAGCCTTGTATCAAATGGCGCCGCTGCCGGCTCTTTTCGTAAAGATAAAAGGTTTTTTGTGAGAAATTGGATTTTGGGATCCGTTCACCGTGAACGTTACTTTTTCATCATCAAAAATTTTCAAAAACCCTAAAAAATATAAAATTTTCAAAAAAAATACAAAAAAAATAAATAAATAAAAAAACATAAAAAACCAAAAAGATTTTTGCTTTGCTTTGTTAGTTCTTTTGCAGGTGCATGCGTACACGATCAACGTCTTATCCCGAGCCCGAGACTCTCGATAACTTAGACATGGCCGGTGTACACAACAACAATAATAATCCACCTCAAAACAACATGAATAATAACAACAATGAACCTCTACCGGACAATCGTCCGATGATCGAACTTTTGCAAGCACATGTGGAGGGCAACAACGATCCTATTGTCATACCCGCGATTGCAGCCAACAACTTTGAGCTCAAATCCGGCTTCATCCAAATGGTCTCTGCTCAACCATTCTTGGGGCGTACCATTGATGATCCTCATGACCACATCAAAAGGTTCCTTCAACTCACGAATACGGTCAAATTCAATGGTGTTCCACAAGAGGTAATCCGCTTACAACTTTTTCCTTTCTCCTTAGAGGGACAAGCCCGGCATTGGATTGCAAAGGAACCGCCACAAAGTATTCTTACATGGACGGACTTAGAGACCAAATTCATAAACTACTTTTTCCCACCCTCTCGTACTACCGCTTTGTGGAATGAAATTATTAATTTTGAACAAAAGTACGATGAGTCTTTTAGTGAATCTTGGGACCGTTTTAAAGACCTTTTAAGAAAGTGCCCACAACATGGTTTTACCAAAGTGCACCAAATTAATACTTTTTACAATGGTTTAAGCATGAATGACCAAGATTCACTAAATAGTGCCTCGGGGGGTAATATTTTGGTTATGTCTTCTAATGCCGCTTGGGATATTATTGAGAATAAGTCTAGAGTGCAAACCAAGAGTGTTCGGACCAATGTCGCTAGTGCTAGTACTAGTGACAACGACAAGAGACTTGACAAACTTACTTCGCTTATTGAATCGCTTGTTGTCCACACCGCTAACAACACCAAAAGCATCAACGCTCAAAACGCTCAAGTCAATGCTATAAGCCAACCATGTGAAATATGCGGGGGTCCTCACTCTTACACTACTTGTACCTCCACCCAAGACTATCCTTGTGAGAATGTTAACGCAGCATACGGTAATTATTCCACGGGAGGCTATCAAGCACGTCCTCAAGGTGACCGCAACTTGCTCAGCTATCGCTCAAACAACTTTCTTTCCCCGCCCGGTTTTCCTCCAACCAATCAAAACCAACAAGAAAACCTTAACCGAACCAACCAAAACCAACCTCGAGCACCATACCAACCACCTCAAAGACAACCATATCCACCTCAAAATCCTACTCAAGTTTACCAACCCACTCCTTACCAACCACCTGCTTATCAAGCACCTCCTCCTACTCAACCCACCGTTTTCAAACACGAGGTCGAAACGTACATGCGGACGAATGATGTGTTGGTGAAGAATCTGCAGACCCAGATTATTAATTTGAAGGGCGATATGGTGAAACAAGGGAATGATCTTAGAGCCGATATGCGAAACTCTTTGAGTAGTCAAACGAATGACCTAAGGGACATGATGGCTGGTTTCTTCCAAGGTAATAAACCCTCTTCTTCAGGTACTCTTCCGAGTAACACCGTTTCTAATCCAAGAGGGGAGATGAAAGCAATCACCACTCGCAGTGGAAAAGGTACCAAGGAACCTGAGCTTCCTACACCTACACCGGTGATTGTGACAAAGGAAAACGAGTCCACTATTCCTATTCCTCCACCTCTTACTTCTACCCCTCCACCACCCAAGGATGTGAGTGATCCTACTATTCCAAAGCCTTCCTCTTCTTCCGATATACCTTATCCCTCAAGGTTGAGGAAAGAGAAGCTTAAAAGCAAGGATGATATTCAAGTTTCAAACTTTCTCAAAATGTTTAAACAATTGAATTTCAACATCTCCTTTGCTGAGGCTCTCGCTCACATGCCTAAATATGCGAATATGTTTAAAGATCTTCTTAGTGACAAGGAAAAGCTTCTTGACATTGCTAATACCCAACTTAATGAGAATTGCTCCGCGGTTCTCTTAAGGAAATTGCCAACCAAACTTGGTGATCCGGGTCGCTTCTTAATCCCTTGCAACTTCCCGGGAGTAGAGAATTGCATGGCCCTAGCCGATCTAGGTGCTAGTATCAACTTAATGCCTCTATGCGTTTGGAAGCAATTATCTCTCCCCGAGCTAGTCCCCACCAAAATGACTTTGGAATTAGTTAACCGTACGGTTGCTTATCCAGTGGGGATAGCCGAAGACGTTTTCGTTGGCGTTGACAAATTCACCTTCCCGACGGATTTTGTTGTCGTTGACTACAAGATGGATCCTCGTGTTCCATTAATCGTTGAACGTTCATTCTTGAGGACCGGTCGCACTCTCATCGATGTAGAAGCGGGTGAGCTTATCATGAGAGTTGGTGACGATCAAATTGTCTTCAACATGGGTAAGATTTCTAAACAGCCTTATTCGTACAAGGGTGTTAATTGTATCGACGTTCTTGATGAGGCCTGTGGAGAACACTTTAAAGATGCTTGCAAAAGTAGTCTTACCTCTCTTCCCAATGTTGAGACCGTTGCCTTCGTTGCTCCATCACTAACTCCATTTGGAGAAAGTGATTTCCTTCTGACTGAATTTGAAGCAACTTTGGGAGATTTGAACTTACAATATGACGATTCTCCCACCGATTGGGATGAAGACATTCGTACCATTGAGAAACTTCTCAATGAGGACCATATTTCCCCACCATCTCCCAAGGATATTGCTATCGATGAACCGAATTTGAATACGCCTTCCATCGAAAATCCTCCGGATTTAGAGCTTAAGGAATTACCATCCCATCTCGAGTACGTGTTCCTTGAAGACAAGAAAAAGTCGCCTGTCATCATCGCTAAGGACTTGAAAGAAGAAGAAAAATCTCGCCTTATCCCCGTGCTTAAAGATCATAAGAAGGCAATTGCTTGGAAAATTTCCGATATCAGCGGAATTGATCCAAACTTTTGTACTCACAAAATTCTCATGGAAGATGACTTTAAACCCGCAATCCAAAGCCAAAGAAGGGTTAATCCTCGAATTCACGACGTCATCAAAAATTTTGAAGCTTGCCACAAAGGACCCACCGGTGGTCACTTTGGTCCCAACTTTACCGCTAAGAAAGTGTTTGACTCGGGATTTTATTGGCCCTCCATTTATCGTGACGCTCACGAAATGGTGAAAAATTGTGATGGTTGCCAACGACAAGGGAAAATCACACATAAAGATGAGATGCCTCAAAATTTCATACAAGAATGTGAAATCTTTGATGTATGGGGCATCAACTTTATGGGGCCATTCCCTTCATCCAAAGGAAACAAATACATCCTTGTAGCCGTTGACTACGTTTCTAAATGGGTTGAAGCCAAAGCTTTACCCACTAACGATGCAAGGGTGGTTTGTAACTTTTTGAAGCAGCTATTCGCTAGATTCGGTGTGCCTCGTGCCATTATTAGTGATCGCGGGACTCATTTTTGCAATGATCAATTCGCAAGAGTCATGGCTAAGTATGGTGTAAATCATCGTCTTTCCACCGCATACCACCCACAAACTAATGGGCAGGCCGAAATCTCTAACCGAGGGTTAAAGCGAATTCTTGAAAGAACCGTTGGAGAGCATCGTGCCTCATGGGCCGATAAACTTGATGATGCTCTGTGGGCTTTTCGTACCGCATACAAGACTCCGATTGGTTGTACACCATATCGTCTCGTGTACGGGAAAGCATGCCACCTCCCCATTGAGTTGGAGCACAAGGCTTACTGGGCCTTGAAGTGGGCTAACTTCGACATCAACAAAGCCGGTGACCTACACAAAATCCAACTCAATGAGCTTAATGAACTCAGGAATGATGCTTATGAAAATTCCTTGATCTATAAGGAAAAGACTAAGCTCATTCATGACTCTAAGATTAAAAACCGAGAGTTCCAAGTTGGAGACAAAGTTTTACTCTTCAACTCTCGGTTGAAAATCTTTTCGGGCAAACTCAAATCTCGTTGGTCCGGCCCGTTCACCATTGCCCAAATTTTTCCATATGGTACTCTCGAGCTCGCTCAACCTAATGGACCTAATTTTAAGGTGAATGGCCAACGAGTGAAGTTGTACTTTGGTGAGGACATCTCTCATGAGATGATTCCATCCCTCACCACGTTTCCCATGAACTAGTTTTGGGTCAAGTCAGACTCGTGACTCGGTTATAAAAAACAAGCGCTCCTCGGGAGGCAATCCGAGTATCTATCCCTTATGTTTTACCTCCTAAGTGTAGGCGAACCTATATAGGTTGTTTGTGTTTCTGTGGTGATGTGATTACAGGGATGAATGCACTTTTGGAACCTTTGAAGAACCGTGCTCCCGTGTTATCCGCAATCCGGTTCTATCTCTCAACTATCGTGATTCAATTTTCTTCATACTCACATTTGAAATTGATCACTTTAGTCATCTCTTCCTTAGCTTGATTTAACCAACGTGCACAATGTCATAAGTGTAGGGGAGACTTTTCTCACATGCTTAAACATTGAGGACAATGTTTATATTAAGTGTAGGGGAGACTTCTATCGAAGTTTTAAGTGGACTTTTCCATTAAAATGCCTTCATTTAACCGGAAATCATCTTTTTCAGCATTTTTCAAATTTTTAATTAACTTTGGCCATATAGTCGTAATTTTTAAAAATTTTATCGTTGCTTTCATTGCTTTCATATGTATATCTCCCACAATAAAGTCAAAAATATTAATAAAGTGGTGTAGCCAGTTTAGAAGTCTTTGACATATTAGGCCCGTTGCGATTATTTTGACTCAACCCGAATAGGCTTATCCAAGTTTATTCTAGCAAGTATCCTTAACCATGTAGACCTTAATTGGTTTATTAGGCTAAGCATCCACGAGTCTCATTACTTGAGATTTTAAATTGTGGAGAACGAGAAATGATAGAGTCAATTATAAGTCAGTATTCTTGCACAAGCACACTTGGTGTGATTATAAGCCTATTCTCCCATCGCTTGCTAATAATTTATCTGCAATAAGTAAGGTCGTACGATTTTATTGAATAACTTAGCTTCTAGCCCAAGATCGTTTAAAAGTTGCTCGGTAATTATAAGAGTTCATAGCCAAGGCATAACTAATGAAGCGGGGCGCGAAGATTGGCGATTCCGAAAAGGCCCTAACAAGGCATGAGGATTCCATTTTATTGCTAAAGATCTAAGGTGATGTGAAAAGCATTATTCTCAAAATCAATATGAAGGATCAAGACTCACGATGAAAAGCAATCAACTCCCATAAAGATCATGGATAAGTCTATCCGAAAAGACCCTAACAAGGTATGAGGATAAATAGATCCAAGTCCGAAAAGGAGGCGGATCGTTGTATCTCAAAATCCCAATTAACGATTGAAGAAATAATGATGAAGTCGTGGTCAACAAAGTTGGAGTATCCCTCAAAAGTCTCCAAGTGAAGAAACTCTATTAACGAAGAGAAGAGCATTATCTCAAGAACGTCTCTCAAGATATGAAGTATGAAGTACATGCCAAATATCGGCCCGAGAAAGGTCTCAAATCGTGAAGCGAGTTATGCCAATATATGAACTTTTTGAGGTCCCGAGAAGCAGTTTTAAGAGATTTTATCCTTTAGCCAACTATTAATCAAATCGTCCTACTTTGCTTTCAGCCTAATTAAACTATCACAATAAGTCCAAAAATGCATCTTCATGATCATTCTAAGACAAAAATAAAATATAAGAAATACACCTAGGAATAAGGGAGTTTAAGCATATAATTAAGCCACGTGTGTAAGTGTTTGCTTTGCTAACTTATAATAACAATGATCTCGTTTTTAAGCTTGGTTTGGGGAACGTGAAACTTGAGGGTGATAAATCTTCGCAGCACCGAAGCCCTAATGTAAGTCTTAGATCTCTTTGCGAGTTATTTCCATATAGTTATTTTCAAGTGAAAATGGTTTTCTATCCCTTTTGTTTCATTCAAGCTTTTATATATCTCTTTAGTAGTAGTGGTTATTGTTAATAAGGCCAAGGTTGATTGATTATGAGAAAAGTGTAAATTTGCTTTATCACTAAGCATTGCATGAGGGCATGGCAATAGTTAAGTGTAGGGGATTTGATAGGTGTGAAAACACCCATCCTTTTACCACTTATTTCTTGCTAAAACAAGAAATAAAACGCGTATTTAATATCATTTGTTTGGAATTATGCGTGGTTTGTGTGTTTGTTGTGTTTTCAGAGCCAACCGGATAAATATTGAAGAAAACATGGGATTGCACGGGTTTTATCGAAGAAAAAGACGAAAAGACGAAGTCTGTAGTCCAAGAGATGCAAAAGATTTGAAGTCAATGGGCCTGTTTGAAGATTTATCGAAGAAAAGGACCAAAGATGGAAGATTTACATATGTCGAAGAACTCAAGTTTATTAAACGAAGAAATTAAAAGAGAAGTTGAATTTATTCGTCGACAAATCCCGAATCAGAATCGAAAACGTCAACTTTACTGAAAAGACGAGAAGACGAAAAGAAAGGAAGAAAGCCCACTCACCAACCAACTACACCTCCTATAAATAAGGGATCCCCTCCCACACATTAGACTAGTTTTTTAGTTTTTCATTTCCAGTTTTTTTCTTTCTTTTCTTTATTACCGTAGGTAACCAACACCATTAAGGTGTTGGTGATTTTTCATTTTTGTTGAATCAAAGATCTTGTAAGTTTTTAATCTTCTCTTTTGTTTACTTAACCTTAATCAATCAATATCATCTTTCATTTAATCTTGATCTTTCTTTTCTTGGTGATTCAAAGTTTTTAGTTTTTATTTTGTTGAGTTTGATCTTCAAAAGTAAGTGGGTTTTGTGTTTTTATTGTTTTGGTTTGATGTTTACCATTAGTAGATGATTAGTGGTTAGTTTGGTTTAATCTTTTGGTTAAAACTTGGTGATTTTAGTTAAAATTCGTTCTTGGTTGTCCTTACTGTTCTTCGAGTTCTTCAAAATCCCCAGATTCCGAATCAACAGAATATTCCGGATCAAGGTTTTTGTTATTATATTCCGGATAAAGGTTTTGATTATTCCGGATCAAGCAATATTCCGAATCAGCAAATTTCATTCAGTTGTTCTGAATCAGTGTCTTTATCCGGAATAATTCACTATTCCGGATGAGCCAAAATATTCCGAATCAAAGTTTTGTCAGATTATTCTGGATGAGCATGTATTCCGAATGAGCAATTTTCAGTTATTCCGAATCAAGGTTGTTCCGAATCAAGGTTTTCTCAAGATTATTCCGAACCAGTTTTATTCCGCATGAAGCATATATTCCGAATAAAGGTTTCTGTTTAGTATATTCCGGATCAAGCATAAATATTCCGAATCAGTGACTTTTCTGAGTTTAGGTTTTTAACTGTTTTATTTTAATTCAAGTTTTATTTTTATTCATTGATTTTTATTAACTACTTTTAGTTTGATTTTATATCTTTGTGCATTTAAACCTTTTTAGTAGAATAGAAAACCAAACCCGATTTTAGTGACCAAGAACAACTATTCCACTTTGAACCGTGATCGATTTGAGAAGATACCGAGAACTTAATTGAACCCAAACAAAAGCCTTGTATCAATGGTGCATTGACTTGGTGGAATATTCATGTGAAAGCCATCAGTTTGGAAGCGGCCAATGCTACTCCTTGGGCTCATTTCAAGGGAATGCTTCTCAAAAAGTATTTCCCTAGGAATGAAATGAAAAGATTGGAAGCCGAGTTGTGGAACCTCTGTGTACATGGAGTTAACTTGATGGCTTACACTCAACGATTCCAAGAGTTGAGATTGATGTGTCCCGAAATGATACCAAATGAGACACGAGCCGTGGAAAGATTCATCGTTGGACTACCACCTTCGATCTGAGGAGATGTCATCTCTTCAAAACCCAATGATTTGAACGAAGCCATTGAAATGGCGGATGGTTTTATGGACTCCGTCACCTTGGAAAGTGGTGATAATAAACGGAAATGGGAAGGGAACCATGGCCCCAATCATGGCGACCACCCTAAATAACGCCAAGATGTGGTAAAAGTGTTCAATGTGAACGGTGAATCCGGTTACCAAGGAAAGCTACCGTTTTGTGGTAAGTGTGGCAAACACCACAATGGTGCATGTGGAGGCACGTGTCACAATTGTGGTAAACCCGGTCACTTCGCCAAGGATTGTCGTAGTGCACCAAAGCCCACGAACCAACGGACTCCTATCGCCCCAAATGCCCAATACGCGGATGTCACTTGCTATGGTTGTGGCGAAAAAGGTCACTTTAAGAATAGGTGTTCTAAAGCTACCACTCAAGGCCGAGGAAACCAAATCCGAGGCAACAACAACAACAACCAAGCTCGTCAACAACCTCGTCAAAATCATGGAAATCCTAATGGTCGGAACAATGGGAATCAAACGGGAGCACCGGGACGTGTTTACGCTTTATGTGCCGAAGCGGCCATCCAAGACAACAACGTGGTCACCGGTACGTTCCTTATCAATAACATCTATGCTTCCGTATTATTTGATTCCGGTGCCGATAGAAGTTTTACATCCATTGCCTTTAGTGAACTATTATATGTGAACCCCACTCCGTTAGATGTCGACTATAATGTGGAATTAGCCAATGGTAAATCGATCACTACAAACACCGTACTTAAGGGTTGCACCTTAAGTCTCCAAAATATCCCTTTCATCATCGACCTTTTACCTATCGAACTTGGAAGCTTTGACGTTATCGTTGGTATGGATTGGCTATCCAAGTACCATGCGGAGATAATTTTCCATAAAAAAAAAATTCCGTGTTCCCTACGGAATCCGAACATTAACCATACTTGGTGAAAAGAACGGTGCGAAAAGTCGGGCTAGTTTAAATGTCATCTCATGTACTAAAACCCAAAAGTACATCAAAGAAGGTCGTCCTATTTTCCTTATTCAAGTTACTAGTAAAAATGAAGCCGAACCGAATGAGAAGAAAATTGAAGACGTCCCAATTTTGTGTGATTTTCCCGAAGACTTACCCGGATTACCTCCACTTCGTCAAGTAGAATTTCACATCGAACTAACTCCCGGAGCCGCACCCGTTGCAAGAGCACCTTATCGACTAGCGCCCGCCGAAATGAAGGATTTAGCTGATCAACTAAAAGAGCTTACCGACAAAGGATTCATAAAACCGAGTTCCTCACCTTGGGGAGCCCCGGTTTTATTTGTGAAAAATAAAGACGGATCGTTCCGCATGTGCATCGATTATCGGGAATTGAACAAACTCACTATAAAGAATAGTTACCCTTTACCAAGGATCGATGATTTGTTTGATCAACATCAAGGTTCGAGCATTTATTCCAAGATTGACCTTAGGTCGGGTTATCATCAAATTAGAGTCCGAGAAGAAGACATTTCCAAGACGGCGTTTCGAACCCGATACGGTCATTTTGAATTTCAAGTCATGCCATTTGGGTTAACCAATGCACCCGCGGTATTCATGGACCTTATGAACCGCGTGTATAAACCTTATTTGGACAAGTTCGTGATCGTGTTTATTTTCAATATCCTTATCTACTCTCGTAGTAAGGAAGAACACGAGGAACATCTAAAGAAAATTTTAGAATTGTTGAAACAAGAACAATTATACGCCAAATTTTCAAAGTGTGAATTTTGGATTCACATGGTACAATTCCTTGGACACGTGATCGATAGTAGTGGTATCCACGTGGATCCTGCTAAGATTGAAGCGGTAAAGGATTGGGCGACTCCTACGACTCCTACGGAGATTCGCCAATTCCTTGGACTTGCCGGTTACTATAGACGATTTATCGAAGGATTTTCAAAAATCGCTAAGTCTATGACGGAATTGACTCAAAAGAACAAGAAGTTTATTTGGGGAGACGACCAAGAAACTTCTTTCTAAACTCTCAAACAAAAACTTTGTGGCGCGCCCATTCTCGCACTACCCGAGGGTAGTGAAGACTTTGAAGTATATTGTGATGCTTCGATTAAAGGCCTAGGCGCGGTTCTCAGCAAAGGAAAAATGTCATTGCTTATGCTTCTCGACAACTAAAACCGAACGAAGAAAACTACACTACTCACGATTTGGAGCTAGGCGCGGTTGTCTTTGCTCTCAAAATTTGGAGACACTACCTCTACGGAACTAAGTGTGTAGTTTACACCGATCACAAAAGTCTTTAACATATCTTGGACCAAAAAGAACTCAACATGAGACAACGACGTTGGTTGGAACTACTTGGAGATTACGATTGTGACATTCGATTATACCCCGGGAAAAGCTAACGTTGTAGCTGATGCTTTGAGTAGAAAACCTCGCGAACGACCTCTAAGGGTTCGAGCCTTAGTGATGACTATTGGCTTAAACATACCCGCAAAAATCTTAGAAGCCCAACGAAAAGCTATTAAGATAGAAAACATCGATAAAAGAAGAAGCCGATGGAATGATCACCAAGAACCTCGTTGTACGTGCCGATGGAACATTGTGTCTTGACAATAGAAGTTGGTTACCTCGTTACGGTAATGTTCGAGCTCTAATCATGCATGAATCGCACAAGTCCAAGTATTCGATCCACCCCGGATCGGACAAAATGTACCATGACATGAAAATGTTCTACTGGTGGCCAAACATGAAAGCCGACATCACGACTTATGTTGGTAAATGCCTAACTTGCGCCAAAGTTAAGGTTGAACACCAAAAGCCTTCCGGATTACTAGTCCAACCTAGGATCCCGGAATAGAAATGGGAGAGAATTACTATGGATTTTATTACCAAACTTCCAAAAACGTCCGCGGGTTACGACATCATTTGGGTCATCGTCGATCGTTTAACTAAATCCGCACACTTTCTCTGTAAAACCCGCATGCTTTTACCATGAATAGTACCTTTAAGATCGTACGTACTAGATTAAAACTTCCCTTTTATAATATGATTACGTTTATGTGTTAGGATTTTACGTATTACGTACGTGTTAGAACACGATAAGTATTTATTACGCACGAACACGCAATAATTATTTAACAATAATTAATCACGAACATGCAATCATGAAATCATGAACGTAATTAAATCACGAACTAATATTAATTACGTATATATATTTATTACGAGCGTAAGTAAATATATTAGGTCACGGTAAATACTTAACGAGAACACACTAAACACGAACACAAATAAACACGAACGAACACTTAAATAACGAGACACGGAAAACGGTACGGGTACCCCATGTGGGGCCCCTAAACCGCGGCTACATCAAGGAGATGGGCCAAGCCCATCTCAAATTTACTAAGAAGGGGTTAAGGTAATTTTTACTACTCATTTTCACTTTACAGGAAACCAAAACAAAAACCTAAAAATATTTTTCTCCTTCTCCTTCTTGTCCTCTTGTGGCCGCCGCATATAACACACCAAAGGGGGGTGTTCATTTGATTTTGATCTTGGTTTTTGTACGTGTGTTCGTGTGTGTTCATCCTCGTTAGATCCACGCATTCGGTATATTCTTTTAACCCTTTTCTTTTTGATTTGATCTAATAAAATTAATTAAGAACATGATGTTTTTAAAAACCTAATTAAAAACATAAATCAATCATGTAAATGGTTATTGGGTAAATCAAAAAGGATGTTTTTAGGGTGTTTGTTTGGTCGGCGTCTACACCGAACCCCAAGGGGGTATCGGTTTGGCAAATAGACCACCACCGAGACCATATGGTCCCGGTTTGGTGGTGTGGGTCCCACGACAGCAGCAAAGAAAAGGGAACCCCGAAGTGGTTCGGGGTATGGTGTCGATTTCATGTCCGGTTCATGGTTTCTAGTCACGATCCGGTTCACGGTTTATGTTAAGATTATTTTTTTAATGATCATATGTTAAAATTAAATTAATAATAAATATGACATGATTAATTTAATAAATATGACTTAGGTTATAATTTAATTATTAGAATCATGGAATTATTAACCTAAGTATTTCATATTTTCTAGACTTTATAATTAATTAATTATTAAAACCATAGTTATAATTAATTAATTAACATGACTTAGGATATATTATTAATAAATAATAATACATGTTATAACCTAGGTATTTAACTTTATTTAATTAAAAACATGATATATTTAATTAAATACTTTTAACATGTAGTTTATTTAAATTACATGTAATAATTAATAAACTATACATTATATCATTATGACTTAGAATAATAATCAGAAAAACACTTAAGCTTATATACTTAGCTTATTTAACCAGCTTATGTCTAATTATAGAAACTTTCTATTTTTAGAAACTTATTTAATTCAGGCAGCTAATCTATTTATGGAAACTTTCTATTTTTAGAAACTTATTTAATTCAGGCAGCTAATCTATTTATGGAAACTTTCTATTTTTAGAAACTTATTTTATTAAGGCAGCTGATCTATTTTTGGAAACTTTCTATTTTTGGAAACTTTCTATTTTTGGAAACTTTCTATTTTTGGTAACTTTCTATTTTTGGAAACTTTCTATTTTTGGAAACTTTCTATTTTAGGAAACCTGCTATTTTTAGAAAGTTACTTATTATTAAACAGTAAGTATAATAATACATGAAATACCAGAAATACTTAATCAGAATAGATAGAATATAAGATAAAACACAGTTTAAGGCTTAAAACAGTAAAACATGATATGAACATATAAAATAAGCTAAGACATGCTATAAACCAGTTACGTATTTAGTAATCAGATACTTATTCACGTATGTATTTATGTAGCATTAGTGATACCGAAGTAGGATTCTTCTCAGTTCGTCTTCTTCGTTCACTGGACATAAGGTACGGATTCCTGTCCTTTCAGTATGGACATTCTTTCCTTATTAGGATTTCCCGTATGCAGCCAAATGTTTTCCCGTAGTATAAGTTTATATGTTTGACTTGCTTATGTTTAATTTAGAATACCTATAGCCATATACATGCATGACCAGTTTCACCTAGTTATGGAGGTACCATAACCATAACATTATAGGCACTGATGTTATGACTTCACCACGACGGAGTGATTGCTCGTGGCGTCCCTTCAGCTTTTGGCCATATTATTATAATTATCATGTGGGGCGTATGGGTGCATCCTAGTTACATGTTTTTCAGCATATTACTCAGTGTGAATGTGGTGTGTGCCTTGCATCCTTCACAAGGAGCTGATCCCTCCTACCCAAAACCAATATATTAAATTAGAGTCAGCCTCTCTAATTTGCATGATGAGGTCACCCCTCCAAGTATTCATGCACGGTGGATTTTCATGACCTATATTGGCTAATGGTAGAACATGTTAAACAGTTTTTATAAGATAAACATAAGGCTTTTCAAACTATAAAACCAGTTTTACCAAGACTTAACCAGGTTATTCGGGACTTAGTTTCTTCCGCTGTTATATGTTATATGCTTATCCTATTCATGCTTTATTATACATCCGTGCACTGAGCGTATTGCTCAGCCGTTTTCCTTTTCTATGTTCCCAAAGCGGCAGGTACTCAGGGACGCTCGTAGACTTTAAGCGTACGTGCATATGGACTGGAAGCTTTCTAGCCTTTCTTTACTTTATGCATTATCTTTACTTTGATACACTTGCTATGGACATTGTTTAGTCCTTTCATTTACAGTACTTATGTTTGTGTGTGATGAGCTTAACTTTTGGACTACCAATGTTTGATTCCGGTATTTTCCTTTTATGGTCATGTAATGTTTAGACATTTTTCCTTGTATGCTTTGATGACACGCCATAATTACGCGTGACATTCCATTATCAAAATGGGGTGTTACAATTATGGTATCAGAGCCAAGGCTTCGACCTGTAGGCTCTCAAAATATGACCTGTGATTAGTGGGTAGTCACTATGGTCTTCCTAGAACTGACAGTCGTTTTCATGCATTCATCATTTTTTATGCATACATATATATGTCATTGTCGCAGGTTTATGACTAAGTAATGGTTGGTACATGACTGGCCCTATTTAGTCGCATGTGTTTTATCGAAACTTTTAAATTTGGGACCGACCCATAGGCGTCCCCTCGCCATGTCTTTTATTTTGGGTGAACTGACCATAGGCGTTCACTCTCGAGCATACAAAAGTTTTCATAAAACTGCATCATGCATTCATACACAAAATTTTCTTGCATAAAATTTTTCTCTTGAAATTTTAGTATAAATTATTTTCATGTATATATATATTTTATGTTTTGATCTGTTTAATCATATGTTTTATGTTATACTGTCAGATGGTTCTCACACGCGAACAGGAACAACTCAATGCTGCAATCCAAGCTTCAATGCAAGCTTTGCTTCCTCAACTGAGGAACGACATCAGCGCTGAGGCTCAAGCTGCCAACAATCAGCAGCATAACCAGGCACCTCCTCCTCCTCCTCCAGTGACATTAGCAGTATGGCTGGAGAGATTCAACAAGCTCCGTCCTCGAGCTTTTGAGAAGACAGATAGCCCCAGCAATGCTGAAAGCTGGTTGGCTCACATCGAGAAAATTTTCAATGCTATGGGTTGTGACCCCGCGTACAAGGCGAGGTTGGCATGCTATCGGTTCGAAGGCGATGTGCTAAATTGGTGGTTAGCGTTGATGCAGTCTGAGGGAGGTGACGAGTGGGTTGCTGGTTTGACTTGGGCTCAGTTCAAGGATAGGGTGATGGAGCAGTTCTTTCCCAAGGCTGAGCAAGACAAGCTCAAGAGGGAGTACCATGGGATCCGACAGAGAGCTGGGGAGAATAGCAATGAGTTTATGCAGCGCTTTCTTCGCTTAGCTGGTTTCCTTGGTGCAGCAGCAGCAACAGGTACTCCTGAAGAGCAGGCACACCACTTTAGGTGGGCTCTTCGCACATCGGTCGCAAACAATCTGGTGTGTGCTACGTTCAACACTGTAGCACAAGTGGCCGATGCAGCACGTAAGCTGGAGATGCTGCAGGAGAGAGATGAGTTCGGGGAAGCTGAGAGACCCGACAAGAGGTAAACATTCGTATTCAAGCGGTGATCAATCTGTATTCTTTCCATATATGTCAATTATTCATCTCTTTAAAATATATCATCCAGGCAGAAAACTGGGGACCGGTCTCAGCCGGCTACTCAGCAGCAGCCTCATCAGCCCAAAGGAAACGGTCAGACTAACGACCGTTCTGCTACGGATAGGCGTGGTGGTAATGATAATTACCGTCACAATGCTGGACACTCCAATGGCAGCAGGTCCTAATACTTACGCATTTTCTTATGATTTCATGTTATAACTCATATTCTGACACTTTAGCAAAACTTCTACCAGGAACCATGGAAACGGTAGGGACCAGAACCAGAGAGGTTCACAGCCTATCCGTCCAGCTATCACTGGTATTCAATCTTACGATTATCCGCATTGTCCTTTGTACCCTATTATCATGTCTTATGTAAAATGTTTTATCAGGTTCCCAGCCAGCCAGAGCACCTGCTGGAGGATATACTCATCCTCTTTGCTCTACTTGCCACGGTAGGCACCCAAGGCCATGTCGTCGTAACACGGACGCATGCTTCAAGTGTGGTCTTCCTGGCCATATCATGAAGGATTGCCGTAAAGGCGAGATGGAGGGCACATCGGGACATGCTGATTCCAAGCCGCCTCCTACCACCGGGCGTGTCTACACGACATCTCGAGACCAGGCCAACAAGTCTACAGGTACCATCACTGGAATCTTGTATATGTATGGTCAAGCTGCGTGTGTTCTTTTCGATACGGGTGCTACTCACTCGGTCATTTCTACTGCTTATGCTAAAAACATTAGGATGCTACCCATGCCACTAGAAAATAGGCTTACTATTTCCACGCCTTTGAGGGACTCTGTATTAATCACCCATGTATACAAGAGTCTTCCCCTAGAATTTGACGATAAGGTTCGACTTGTTGACGCACTTCCGCTGGACATGAATGACTTCGACATGATTTTGGGCATGGATTGGCTATCCAAGCATCATGCTACCATAGACTGCCATTCATATCGATTTATCTTCGGTGATGTTAATGCACCAGAGTACATTCATAACAGGTTTGTACCCGGACGGTCTGTACAAATCATATCTACCCTACAAGCGCGTGCACTACTGTCACATGGCTGCGAGGGTTATCTAGCTACGGTTCACGACATGGATGCTGAATCTTCATCAATTCAGGATCAACCTATAGTGTCGGAATTTCAAGATGTATTTCCAGCAGAACTTCCGGGCATACCACCCGCACGGGAAGTGGAATTCAGTATCGAGCTTATTCCACTAGCTGAACCAATCTCCAAGGCTCCTTATCGCATGGCTCCCATAGAGCTGAAGGAGCTGGAGGATCAACTGCAAGAACTTCTAGAACGAGGTTTCATTCGACCGAGCGTATCTCTATGGGGCGCACCGGTCTTATTTGTTAAGAAGAAGGATGGCAGTATGCGTCTTTGCATAGACTATCGCGAGCTCAACAAGATTACTATCCGGAATAGGTATCCACTGCCGCGTATAGACGATCTATTTGACCAACTCCAAGGGGCCAAACACTTCTCCAAGATTGATCTTAGGTCAGGCTACCATCAGCTACGGGTTAAGGAGCAGGACATCGCCAAGACTGCCTTTCGTACCCGCTATGGCCACTACGAGTTTGTAGTTATGCCATTTAGCCTGACAAATGCTCCAGCAGTGTTCATGGATTTGATGAACAGAATCTTCCATGAATTTCTGGACAAGTTCGTCATTGTCTTCATCGATGACATCCTGATTTTCTCAAAGTCCAAGGAGGAACACGAAGACCATCTTCGTAAAGTACTACAGATTCTTCGCCAGAAGCAGCTGTATGCTAAATTCTCCAAGTGTGAGTTCTGGTTAGACAAGGTGGCATTCTTAGGTCACATTGTATCAGCAGAAGGAATCACTATGGATCCAGCGAAGGTTGAGGCCATTACTAAGTGGCCGAGGCCGACATCAGCGATGGAAGTCCGTAGTTTCTTAGGCTTAGCTGGCTATTACCGTAGGTTCGTGGAGAACTTTTCCCGCTTAGCACTACCATTGACCAAACTGATGCGGAAAGAGGAGAAATTCGTCTGGACTGAAGAACGAGAGAAGAGCTTTGAAGACCAGAAGCAGAAGCTAGTATCTTGTGAGACCCCCAAAATCAGGCAAGGAAAAACGTAGGCAGCAAATGGGTTCCACGTCATGGTACAATAAACAATGAAATACTGTTGACATAAAGTTGACGTAATAAAAACTTATACATTACATCATAAAAAGATCAGAGTTTTTAAACAAAGGTCCCAGAGTTTTATAAGCGAAAAATCTATTATTTAAACATGGTTTTGTAACATGTTGTTACCAAAAATATAGGATAAACTTCTGACAGCTTTTACCAAAACCAAACTTTAAAAGTAACACAGAAATCTCCAAGCTGTGATAATATCCTACGGGCTCCCATCCAAGCAAAGCTAAGTAATAATACCTGAGATTAAACATGTAAAATCGTCAACATAAAGTTGAGTGATATTCATAGGTTTAGCAGTAAAGGTGTGGAACACAAACATTCATTTGTAAAAAGTAAATTAGGAAATGGTTATGATCATTAACCATAGTCCGAAACCATTATTATTACTATTTAGTTCATGAACCGAAGCTTAACTTAATGTAAGTTCCTCTAGTAAGTACTCAGCCTAAATACTCAAGTATAAACAAATGAAATGCGTCATGGCTAAACAACCGCAACATGGGACGGGGATTGTCAATCCCGATGGATCCACCCACAACATTCGCGCTTAGAAACACAAGTAAATTAACGGTTCATGATCAGGAGAGGAAACTTAAGGGCTATAACTAAAAGCAATAATAATAATGAAAATATGTTGGAAATCATCAAGTTCTGGAAAGCATACAAGTTCTGGATAGCATACAAGTTCTAGATAGCATACAAGTTCTGGATAGCATACAGTTTTAAATGAATGTGTTCCACCATGTAAAAACTCACCCCGCGTTTAGAAACAATGTATAAGTAGTAAAAAGGGGCTATGAACTCACCTGAGCGATAACAATATCAAACGAGGATAATGATCAAGATAATAGCGACGAGAGTGAAACGATGAAATAAGATAAACTGAGAAACCGTAATCTTCTAACGACGGCCTAAAACAAAATAATGCATTTTAGATTTATAAACGCCATCACTTATGAACGCACAATGATCATGATAACATTTTTATGTACTAACTTTAGTTTGAGGAAATAATAGTTTTATAAACACCCAATGTTTAAAAAAATAAAATAATTAAAACAAGGAATTGAGAGTACACATATGGGTAACATTTTTATAATACGGATGTTTGATAATATCTAAATAATAATCATGACTAAAAATAATCTTGTAACTTTGTAATACTCATACTTCTTGGATAAACAATTTTAAAATCTCAGCCCAGAGTTTATTTAATATAGATATTAGAATGAAATCTAATCAAACTTCTTTTCTTTTGAAAAGTGTGGCGCAATAATATTATCGGGTCTTCAGGAGCTTATTTCAGTATCGTCTTTCTACCTTTTATGCTATTTAAAGCTCATTAATTTAACAAAAATATATTAATAGAAAATTTGTTGATATCAATTTTTTAAACAAAAACATAGTTTTAGACTATTAACATACTTAGATAAAACAATTATCATTTTACTAGTTCAATCATTGGGCTTGTTTACCATTTTTAAATCATCACAAATTTATATACAATGTCCAATAATCACATGTATTACATGATACATAGTATTTAAAGAGATTAAATAAAATTTACATGATCAAATTAAAATAGAGAACATGAAATAAATGACAATATCAAGAAAAATATAATATCTCTTATAAGATAAATGAAAACTTACAAAGAGATGACAATACTTGTAGACCCAAATCTAATAAATCAATTAACTCTTCCACTTTAGCTAGTAAAAAAAAACTAGATAGAAAATAATTTATATGAATGTGTTGTTGTATAGCTTTTTGTCTCGGCAAAACAAATGAGAAAGACCATAGTTGGAATCAATTCTTCAAGATGTTGAGATACGGATGAGATCTAGTCGTAAAATATGTATAATCAATAAGACACGTGTTTAGTATATATACTACATGTACAAAGTGAAGTGGTATGATAGATTGAGACGTGTAAAAGTATTAGGAAGATTAAATTTTTTTATATTAACTCACAATATGGAAAAACAGGTATTGTCGAAACTCGATATTTTAAAAGTTACGCGATTTAAAAGATGCACGTTAAACCACGAAAAATAAACGCTCAAGACAAATAAAAACGTCGACATTCGGAGAACATTAATATTTCGATAATTAAATGAGGGCTTATAATTTAATAAACATTAATGCGTTGTATACCGAATGACGCCTAAAGGCTTAAGGTAAATTAAAAAAAATATGCTCGTAAAACGAGAAATTAAAACGAGACAATAGAAAATATTTCTATGTCATAATGAGGATATTGATGGTCGATGACGGACATAAACTTTGTCAAAAAATTATAAATGACACGTATTCAATATGTTAAAGCCTTAACCAAGTCGGTTAGCCGATAACTCAATATTTTTCGTAAAAACAAACATGATAACTAGTAGTCGGGTAATAAATATTGGTCCGAATATTAGAAATAATATTAGATCTCGGTCTAAATGTTGATTTTAAATTGCAGGTTACTACAAAAAAATAAATATGGAAAAATAAAAATAAAATTTTTATAGTTCCGAATAAAATATTATTAATGATCAGAAAAATAATTAAAATACAATTTAATTAAAATTCTCGAGATCTCAGGATTTACGTATGAAAAAGTAAAGAGGAACAAGTAAAACATTGTAAAATCGAGAAGTACGAATAAAAGAATAATTTAGTATCAGAAAAGTACGAGTTCTTATAGTCGGCCCCCCTAAAGGAACTCTGGTCCCCAGAGTTCCACTGAAGACGGAAGAAAATGCAAACAAATGGAGATACAAAGTTTAGAATTGATTCATTGCTTCCCAGGTAATTTCTACACCACGGCGTACCTTAATAATTAGAATTCACTATGCTTCAGTTTCTTAACTCCTTTTTGAATAAATTTTAAAACTTGGATGAAAATAAATAACCTTTCAGTACGGAGAATTATCAAGAGATAGAATGAACACAAGAATTGCTTAAACGGATAAGGTGCGCTAAAACGAGTTAAGACTGTTAATCAACAAGGAATCGTAAATCACGTAAAATGTATAACATGACAATTCTTAAAACGTAATAATTTTTTTTTTAGAAATCCAAGTAGGTGATTAAGGTATCAAATGATAAACATAGGGCATGTTCGGATTTTCAAAAGGTGACAAGATAGCAAATAATAGTCAACAATTAGAATACAAGCAATAGCAAGAGGGAATAAAACAAAATTCGTATCAATTTCTTAACGGACATGGTAGAGTAGACGCATCAATGATAAGGACAATATGAAACAAAGAATTTAACAAGATTAATTCACGAGTGTGGTTGGCAATACCAACAACGGCTTATTAAGTTCTCGGTTGTCGATACACGATCGAAAGAGAAAAGCCACATAACTAATTTTCGAATCAATGAAAATTCTTAAGAAGTCACTTGAGAGTAAATCCAATAAATGAACAACATTAGCAATGAGAGGCGAAATCAATACGTGGTTCACACGAATGAATTTCAAGATGATAGAGTCTAACACACATCATGACAAGTACACAAAATCATTGTTCACTTCCAGTCATAAATCACTATCCGCGTCCGGAGATGTTTCGAAGGTCTATCAAAATAGATAGAGAAGGTCGATCGATGTAGAAGCATAACAACATTAAAACTTTCAAGTCTGATATCAATGGTAAAAAAAATTAGACAAGTGGTAATGAGAATTATGTCACGAAGGAAGATGAGGTAACAAGTAAAACAAAGATCGTTGAGTAAAGAAATTTGTGCTTGAGGCATGTACTTTGTTCAAGAAAAGATACGGATTCATATGTGTATGTCGCGAACTGGTTACTCGCATTATATGTAAAAGTTTTCAAACTTTATTTTATCTAGCTTTTTAAGAAACATAAGTAAAAAGTTAGTTCTTGGCCAAATATTTAAGGTGACTACTATTTGGCATTGCATGGCTCCTTCTAAATTAAGCATAGGTGATCAGGCCATGCATAATTTAGGACTAGCAATGTGATGCTCAGCTTCGTCAAATCAGTATTACAGGTCATATTATTTAAAATATGTATATAATGCCATTTGTAAAAACATGAATAAAAATATTTTATGAAACTTTTCGCCAATAAGTTACTGGCTAGATATTTAATTCAACAATTTTTTTTTGGTTACAAGGGTTCTTTATAAGACCAATTGTTGAACAGTTTGAGAAATTATATCATAAAATTAATATAAATTAATTTTATATGATAGCATTTAATTATTTAAGAAAGCCCAAATGAAATCTTTTGTAAAATGATTCGCAAACAAGACCAGTTTAAGTTTGTATGGTAACATGATAATAGTTTACAAAGTAGCGAGTGGGTTACAAGAGGGAAATAAGGAGTAGTTCAATACAATCAATGAAATGGTTACAAAGTGATAGGGTTTCGAGAGGCTTAGCCGGAATCGTCAAGAGTCCCGTGTCAAGAAGGATAACGAATGATGAAAATAAGAACTTCAACCTCGGTCCAAATCAGTGGTACGATAGAAGCAAAGAAAGACAACTTAGAATGACAATTAAGTCATATGTAAAAGAAAGATAGAGGAATCCATATGTGTGCACATCGTTATTTATTTGACATAAATATGCACTATTTTAACGTTTTCAATCGCAATCATTGTTTCATGGTTGTAAAATATCATTAGTTAAACTTTTACGAGCTCACACGAACTCAAAAACGCCTAAAAATCCTATTTCAAAATTTCTACCAGCTTTGACTTTTTAGTCAACTTTGACATTCGGGGTCTGACCAGACCAATTGACTCGCTAAATGGCATTTTTAAGACTCGAAGTCTAAAGCAATTTGGTTTAAAATGATGTTTTGGACAACTTTCTATTTTTACTCGAGACTTGAAACAGATAAAAAATGGACGAAAATGTCCTCGCATTAAATCTGTCAATAAAATGATATTTTAGAAATACGCAGAAATAAGTTCTTTAAGTTTTACAATTTCAAATGAGCGTAACTTGCTCGTTTTTAAGATTTACGGGTCAAATTTTATGTCCTAAACGAATGTCTCAAGAAGTAGAAATATATTTTTATGTTTAAAGTTTATAAAAATATTTTCTCGACACCGTTAAGTTATCTGTAAATCTTCTGCACAAAGTATATTTTTCGACACACCTTGAAATCTAATCAACTTCATAACGACCCGGAATTTATGTACATACATGATTTGTGGATTCCATATAGAAAAAAAAATAGATTGTATAATTAAGCGTATAAAGAAAACATAGTATAAAAATGGTTTAAGAATGCCAACGATAATCTAAGAAATAAAAAACGACGCATGACATCCGTGTCTTAGATTTTGAGATGCAATGCACGAAGGTCTCTTGGCAGTGTGATTTTTTTTTTTTCCAAAATCACAAGACATATCGATAAAGAATTGGAAGATTAACGGGTCACACTCCTGGAGCGAGGAGGTTAAATGAAAAGGGAGGATACAAGTTTATAGAAGTACAATCGTGTTCCAAACAATCGTCGCATAATAGAGGATGAATTACAAGATAGCGATGATGTTTTCAAGATACAAACGAACGTTGTAATTCGAAATCGAAACGTAGAATGGTCAATGAAACAATATTTAATCGTTATACGAGTGTCGTGTAAAACGGCGACGTAAAGGTAAATCAAGGTTATGAAAACCCTTGATATTATTTAACACGGATTCAACGAATGCTTAGAGATGTGTGACTCACACGATGTCCTTTAGTCTTTTTCGGAAACACATTGAGCTACACAATGGTCTATAGACTAGACATTCAACTACGAATGGTCGGAAAACAATTTGGATATCTAAATAGATAGCTTTAAGAGGTTTAACAATGAAAGTAACACGCACGGTAGTAGAATGAAAATCAGAAGTTTCATTGAAATCAACACTTACTTAATCCCAAACAATGGTATCGCGAGAATACACATAACATGTAAAAGTGAGTCAAGAAAAATAAGCGGTTCAAAACGAACGAGTATATGAGGTCAGTCGTATCACGCATAAACAAGATAGCAATAGTACTCAGTAAAGTGAGTATGAAACGTCGGCAACATACTCGCTCCGAATTCAAGTATGTAACGTCATAACAATATAAAATCATTGTAACAAGATCAGTTCACAAAAACAAGAATTCAAGATATGCAGCAAGAGCATATGTAATCAAGTAATATCCAATGATATTTCATGAAGCACAAAGGTTTTGAAAAGACATAGTAATTATCGTCATTAGGGTAATGTAATATTTTAACATGTAATCAGGAGAAGAAATACTATGATGATAATTAAAAATAAATAATAAGGATTAGAGAGTTACCCGCGCAGATATCGTACAACAATGGCAGATTCTGTGTTTGACACTTTAAACATGAAATATTTGAACTTTCGGTTATAGACTAAGTTTTGAAAAACGACTTAGTTCCCTATAACCATCGCTCTTATACCAATCTGTGAGACCTCCAAAATCAGGCAAGGAAAAACGTAGGCAGCAAATGGGTTCCACGTCATGGTACAAGAAACAATGAAATACTGTTGACATAAAGTTGACGTAATAAAAACTTATACATTACATCATAAAAAGATCAGAGTTTTTAAACAAAGGTCCCAGAGTTTTATAAGCGGAAAATCTATTATTTAAACATGGTTTTGTAACATGTTGTTACCAAAAATATAGGATAAACTTCTGACAGCTTTTACCAAAACCAAACTTTAAAAAGTAACACAGAAATCTCCAAGCTGTGATAATATCCTGCGGGCTCCCATCCAAGCAAGGTTAAGTAATAATACCTGAGATTAAACATGTAAAATCGTCAACATAAAGTTGAGTGATATTCATAGGTTTAGTAGTAAAGGTGTGGAACACAAACATTCATTTGTAAAAAGTAAATAGGGAAAATGGTTATGATCATTAACCATAGTCCGAAACCATTATTATTGCTATTTAGTTCATGAACCGAAGCTTAACTCAATGTAAGTTCCTCTAGTAAGTACTCAGCCTAAATACTCAAGTATAAACAAATGAAATGCGTCATGGTTAAACAACCGCAACATGGGACGGGGATTGTCAATCCCGATGGATCCACCCACAACATTCGCGCTTAGAAACACAAGTAAATTAACGGTTCATGATCAGGAGAGGAAACTTAAGGGCTATAACTAAAAGCAATAATAATAATGAAAATCTGTTGGAAATCATCAAGTTCTGGAAAACATACAAGTTCTGGATAGCATACAAGTTCTAGATAGCATACAAGTTCTGGATAGCATACAGTTTTAAATGAATGTGTTCCACCATGTAAAAACTCACCCCTCGTTTAGAAACAATGTATAAATAGTAAAAAGGGGCTATGAACTCACCTGAGCGATAACAATATCAAACGAGGATAATGATCAAGATAATAGCGACGAGAGTGAAACGATGAAATAAGATAAACTGAGAAACCGTAATCTTCTAACGACGGCCTAAAACAAAATAATGCATTTTAGATTTATAAACGCCATCACTTATGAACGCACAATGATCATGATAACATTTTTATGTACTAACTTTAGTTTGAGGAAATAATAGTTTTATAAACACCCAATGTTTAAAAAAAATAATAATTAAAACAACGAATTGAGAGTACACATATGGGTAACATTTTTATAATACGGATGTTTGATAATATCTAAATAATAATCATGACTAAAAATAATCTTGTAACTTTGTAATACTCATACTTCTTCGATAAACAATTTTAAAATCTCAGCCCAGAGTTTATTTAATATAGATATTAGAATGAAATCTAATCAAACTTCTTTTCTTTTGAAAAGTGTGGCGCAACAATATTATCGGGTCTTCAGGAGCTTATTTCAGTATCGTCTTTCTACCTTTTATGCTATTTAAAGCTCATTAATTTAACAAAAATATATTAATAGAAAATTTGTTGATATCAATTTTTTAAACAAAAACATAGTTTTAGACTATTAACATACTTAGATCAAACAATTATCATTTTACTAGTTCAATCATTGGGCTTGTTTACCATTTTTAAATCATCACAAATTTATATACAATGTCCAATAATCACATGTATTACATGATACATAGTATTTAAAGAGATTAAATAAAATTTACATGATCAAATTAAAATAGAGAACATGAAATAAATGACAACATCAAGAAAAATATAATATCTCTTATAAGATAAATGAAAACTTACAAAGAGATGACAATACTTGTAGACCCAAATCTAATAAATCAATTAACTCTTCCACTTTAGCTAGTAAAAAAAACTAGCTAGAAAATAATTTATATGAATGTGTTGTTGTATAGCTTTTTGTCTCGGCAAAACAAATGAGAAAGACCATAGTTGGAATCAATTCTTCAAGATGTTGAGATACGAATGAGATCTAGTCGTAAAATATGTATAATCAATAAGACACGTGTTTAGTATATATACTACATGTACAAAGTGAAGTGGTATGATAGATTGAGACGTGTAAAAGTATTAGGAAGATTAAATTTTTTTATATTAACTCACAATATGGTAAAACGGGTATTGTCAAAACTCGATATTTTAAAAGTTACGCGATTTAAAAGAAACACGTTAAACCACGAAAAATAAACGCTCAAGACAAATAAAAACGTCGACATTCGGAGAACATTAATATTTCGATAATTAAATGAGGGCTTATAACTTAATAAACATTAATGCGTTGTATACCGAATGACGCCTAAAGGCTTAAGGTAAATTAAAAAAAATATGCTCGTAAAACGAGAAACTAAAACGAGACAATAGAAAATATTTCTATGTCATAATGAGGATATTGATGGTCAATGACGAACATAAACTTTGTCGACAAATTGTAAATGACACGTATTCAATATGTTAAAGCCTTAACCATGTCGGTTAGCCGATAACTCAATATTTTCCTTAAAAACAAACATGATAACTAGTAGTCGGGTAATAAATATTGGTCCGAATATTAGAAATAATATTAGATCTCGGTCTAAATGTTGATTTTAAATTGCAGGTTACTACAAAAAAATAAATATGGAAAAATTAAATTAAATTTTTATAATTCCGAATAAAATATTATTAATGATCAGAAAAATAATTAAAATACAATTTAATTAAAATTCTCGAGATCTCAGGATTTACGTATGAAAAAGTAAAGAGGAACAAGTAAAACATTGTAAAATCGAGAAGTACGAATAAAAGAATAATTTAGTATCGGAAAAGTACGAGTTCTTATATATCTGCACCTATTCTTACTCTCCCATCTGGTACGGGTGGATTTCAAATCTACAGTGATGCATCGGGGAAGGGGCTTGGCTGTGTTCTCATGCAACATGGGAAAGTGATCGCGTACGCTTCACGGTAGCTTAAGCCTTATGAAGAAAATTACCCCACGCATGACTTGGAACTTGCTGCAGTCGTGTTTGCATTGAAGATATGGAGGCACTATTTATATGGAGAACCATGTGACATTTTCACGGATCACAAGAGCTTGAAGTATATCTTCACTCAACGTGAATTGAACATGAGGCAGAGGAGATGGTTAGAGCTGTTGAAGGATTATGACATTAATCTACGGTATCATCCCGGAAAGGCAAATGTAGTAGCAGATGCTCTTAGCAGGAAGTCCGGAATGATCAACGACATTAAAATTGAGGAGGAAATCATAAGAGACTTGGAGCGACTAGACATCGAGATCATGGTACGTGGACAACACGGTTACTGGGCTAATCTTAGAGTAGAACCCGAGTTACTCTCTAAGATCAAGGAAGCTCAGAAAGATGATGGAGAAATCTGGGCGATAGTACAGAATTTGGAGAAACAGACAGAATTCAGAGTAGATGCAGATGGTATCGTATGGCAGGGCACGAGACTTTGTGTTCCTGATGACCAAGAACTTCGGGAAGCCTTGTTAGCTGAAGCTCATAGCTCCCCATTCTCTATACATCCTGGTTCGACTAAGATGTACCATGACATCAAGCAGTACTTTTGGTGGAGTGGTATGAAACAGGATGTGGCCACTTACGTCTCCAAATGTCTTACCTGCCAGCATGTTAAGATCGAGCATCAGCGATCTGGCGGTCTCCTTCAGCCGTTAGATATTCCAGAGTGGAAGTGGGACAAAATCACCATGGATTTTGTTACTGGTCTTCGGCCTACCAAGAGGAAGCACGATGCTATTTGGGTTATCGTAGATCGACTTACCAAATCAGATCATTTCTTACCGATTCGCAAGGAAGATCCGGTAAGTAAACTCGCCGATACGTATAGAAGAGAGATCATGAGACTCCACGGTGCACCATCCAGCATCGTCTCAGACAGAGATCCTCGATTCACTTCGCGCTTTTGGAAGAGTCTGCAGAAAGCTTGGGGTACACAACTTAAGCTTAGCACGGTTTTTCATCCTCAAACGGACGGACAGTCAGAGCGAACAATTCAGACATTGGAAGACATGTTGAGGTCATGTGCATTGGAATGGACGGGTGATTGGGACGATTATATCTGTTTGGTGGAGTTTGCATACAACAACAGTTGGCACGCAAGTATCAAGTGTGCTCCTTTCGAGATATTGTATGGCAGAAGGTGTCGCGCCCCAACCCGCTGGGATCAGGTTGGCGAGCGAACACTTGAAGAACCAGAAATCATAGAAATGACCAATGAAAAGATCGCAGTAGCTAAGCAGAAACTTCAGGAAGCACGGTCACGTCAGAAGAGTTACGCCGATAAGCATCGTAGGGACATACATTTTAACGTAGGAGATCACGTCTTCCTTAAGGTTTCACCGGCACGTGGTGTTAGACGCTTCGGGATTACGGGGAAGCTCAGTCCTCGTTTCATCGGACCGTTTGATATCATTGAACGAGTCGGTGAAGTATCTTACCGGTTAGCGTTACCTCCGCAGCTTTCACATGTACACAATGTGTTTCATGTGTCCTTACTCAGAGGGTACCAGTATCATCCCCTTCACATAGTTCAGTATCCGCTGGAACGGATACGTGAAGATCTCACTTTTATAGAAGAACCCGAACGAGTTCTTGACAGACAAGAACGAGTCATGAGAAGGAAGACGATTCCATTCGTCAAAATCCTTTGGAGGGATCATACCGAGCGGGAAGCCACTTGGGATACAGAGGAGTCTATCCGGGCTTCTTACCCTCATTTCATATTTTGAATTCGGGTATGTTCTTCTTTTTCAGTTTACTTTATCTATAATTCGGGGACGAATTATTCTTTTTAGGGGGGAAGAGTTGTAAAACCCGCATGCTTTTACCATGAATAGTACCCTTAAGATCGTACGTACTAGATTAAAACTTTCTTTTTATAATATGATTACGTTTATGTGTTAGGATTTTACGTATTACGTACGTGTTAGAACACGATAAGTATTTATTACGCACGAACACGCAATAATTATTTAACAATAATTAATCACGAACATGCGATCATGAAATCATGAACGTAATTAAATCACGAACTAATATTAATTACGTATATATATTTATTACGATCGTAAGTAAATATATTAGGTCACAGTAAATATTTAACGAGAACACACTAAACACGAACACAAATAAACACGAACGAACACTTAAATAACGAGACACGGAAAACGGTACGGGTACCTCATGTGGGGCCCCTAAACCGCGGCTACATCAAGGAGATGGGCCAAGCCCATCTCAAATTTACTAAGAAGGGGTTAAGGTAATTTTTACTACTCATTTTCACTTTATAGGAAACCAAAACAAAAACCTAAAAATATTTTTCTCCTTCTCCTTCTTGTCCTCTTGTGGCCGCCGCATATAACACACCAAAGGGGTGTGTTCATTTGATTTTGATCTTGGTTTTTGTACGTGTGTTCGTGTGTGTTCATCCTCGTTAGATCCACGCATTCGGTATATTCTTTTAACCCTTTTCTTTTTGATTTGATCTAATAAAATTAATTAAAAACATGATGTTTTTAAAAACGTAATTAAAAACATAAATCAATCATGTAAATGGTTATTGAGTAAATCAAAAAGGATGTTTTTAGGGGTGTTTGTTTGGCCGGCGCCTACACCGAACCCCAAGGGGGTCTCGGTTTGGCTAATAGACCACCACCAAGACCATATGGTCCCGGTTTGGTGGTGTGGGTCCCACGGCAGTAGCAAACAAAAGGGAACCCCGAAGTGGTTCGGGGTATGGTGTCGATTTCATGTCCGGTTCATGGTTTCTAGTCACGATCCGGTTCACGGTTTATGTTAAGATTATTTTTTTTATGATTATATGTTAAAATTAAATTAATAATAAATATGACATGATTAATTTAATAAACATGACTTAGGTTATAATTTAATTATTAGAATCATGGAATTATTAACCTAAGTATTTCATATTTTCTAGACATTATAATTAATTAATTATTAAAAACCATAGTTATAATTAATTAATTAACATGACTGAGGATATATTATTAATAATTAATAATACATGTTATAACCTAAGTATTTAACTTTATTTAATTAAAAACATGATATATTTAATTAAATATTTTTAACCTATAGTTTATTTAAATTACATGTAATAATTAATAAACTATACATTATATCATTATGACTTAGAATAATAATCAGAAAAATACTTAAGCTTATATACTTAGCTTATTTAACTAGCTTATGTCTAATTTTGGAAACTTTCTATTTTTAGAAACATATTTTATTCAGGCAGCTAATCTATTTATGGAAACTTTCTATTTTTAGAAATTTATTTAATTCAGGCAGCTAATCTATTTATGGAAACTTTCTATTTTTAGAAACTTATTTATTTAAGGCAGCTGATCTATTTTTAGAAACTTTCTATTTTTGGAAACTTTCTATTTTTGGAAACTTTCTATTTTTGGTAACTTTCTATTTTTGGAAACTTTCTATTTTTAGAAACATTCTATTTTAGGAAACCTGCTATTTTTGGAAAGTTACTTATTATTACACAGTAAGTAAAATAATACATGAAATACCAGAAATACTTAATCAGAATAGACAGAATATAAGATAAAACACAGTTTAAGGCTTAAAACAGTAAAACATGATATGAACATATAAAATAAGCTAAGACATGATATAAACCAGTTACGTATTTAGTAATCAGATACTTATTCACGTATGTATTTATGTAGCATTAGTGATACCGAAGTAGGATTCTCCTCAGTTCGTCTTCTTCGTTCACTGGACATAAGGTACGAATTCCCGTCCTTTCAGTATGGACATTCTTTCCTTATTAGGATTTCCCGTATGCAGCCAAATGTTTTCCCGTAGTATAAGTTTATATGTTTGACTTGCTTATGTTTAATTTAGAATACCTATAGCCATATACATGCATGACCAGTTTCACCTAGTTATGGAGGTACCATAACCATAACATTAGAGGCACTGATGTTATGACTTCACCACGGCGGAGTGATTGCTCGTGGCGTCCCTTCAGCTTATGGCCATATTATTATAATTATCATGTGGGGCGTATGGGTGCATCCTAGTTACATGTTTTTTAGCAGATTACTCAGTGTGAATGTGGTGTGTGCCTTGCATCCTTCACAAGGAGTTGATCCCTCCTACCCAAAACCAGTATATTAAATTAGAGGCAGCCCCTCTAATTTGCATGATGAGGTCACCCCTCCAAGTATTCATGCACGGTGGATTTTCATGACCTATATTGGCTAATGGTAGAACATGTTAAACAGTTTTTATAAGATAAACATAAGGCTTTTCAAACTATAAAACCAGTTTTACCAAGACTTAACCAGGTTATTCGGGACTTAGTTTCTTCCGCTGTTATATGTTATATGCTTATCCTACTCATGCTTTATTGTACATCCGTGCACTGAGCGTATTGCTTAGCCATTTTCCTTTTCTATGTTCCCAAAACGGCAGGTACTCAGGGACGCTCGTAGACTTTAAGCGTGCGTGCATATGGACTGGAAGCTTTCTAGCCTTTCTTTACTTTATGCATTATCTTTACTTTGATACACTTGCTATGGACATTGTTTAGTCCTTTCATTTACAGTACTTATGTTTGTGTGTGATGAGCTTTACTTTTGGACTACCGATGTTTGATTCCGGTATTTTCCTTTTATGGTCATGTAATGTTTAGACATTTTTCCTTGTATGCTTTGATGACACGCCATAATTACGCGTGACATTCCTTTATCAAAATGGGGTGTTACATTCTCCATGTGAAGGAAAACGTCAAAATGGATCAATTGGCACGATTATACTTAAAAGAAATAGTTGCTAAGCACGGCGTACCAATATCGATCATATCGGACCGAGACGGTCGATATTGCTCAAGATTTTGGCAATCTCTCCAAGAAGCATTAGGAATGCAATTGGACATGAGTATGGCTTATCATCCTCAAACGGATGGCCAAAGCGAAAGAACCATCCAAACGTTAGAAGATATGCTTCGCGCATGCGTAATCGACTTTGGAAACGGATGGGATTGACACTTACCGTTAGTAGAATTTTCGTATTATAGCTACCACACTAGCATTAAAGTGGCACCGTTTGAAGCGCTTTACGGTCGAAAGTGTCGTTCACCCGTTTGTTGGGCAGAAGTTGGTGATGCACAACTTACCGGTCCGGAAATTATTCACGAAACAACGGAGAAAATCGTACAAATCAAGAGTCGTATGCAAGCGGCTCGTGATAGACAAAAGTGTTATGCCGACAAAAGACGAAAGCCTTTAGAATTTAAAGTCGGAGATCGAGTAATGTTGAAAGTCGCGCCGTGGAAAGGTGTAATCCGTTTTGGAAAACGAGGGAAGCTAAACCCTCGATATATTGGACCTTTCAAAATTATTCAACGCGTTGGTGACGTTGCCTATCGGTTGGAGTTACCTCAACAACTTAGTCGCTTGCATAATGTGTTTCACATTTTCAACTTGAAGAAATGTCTATCCGACGAAACGCTCGTCATACCTATGGACGAAATCCAACTCAACGACAAACTCGTGTTCGTTGAAGAACCCGTCAAAATTATGGAACGAGAAGTTAAACGACTCAAGCAAAGTCGTATACCTATTGTTAAAGTGTGTTGGAATGCACGACGAGGCCCCAAATTTACTTGGGAACGCGAGGACCAATTTAAAGCAAAGTACCCTCATTTGTTTACTAATGTGGTGTCGACTTAAAATGTATCGTTTGTTTTGCTTTGCGGACAAAGCCCTCTTTAGGGAGAGCGAATGTAACAACTTGAAATTTTCGCGTCTTATTATTATTATAATGACGTGTGTTCTTATGACTATTTGATATGTTTATGAACGAAGTTTAGAAGTACTATCGGTTTGTGCCGGGTATAATGTGTTTTTACCTATCGAGAATACGTAAGTCCACTTCCTTGTTGGCCACGACATCGTGTAGTCGTGTGCGTACCAAAAACGTAAACTAAACCAACCATGTTAGTTGAGTATTAATCGAAATCGAGTGTTAACAAATTAACCGAAAGCTGTCAAGCTGTGAGGATTTGGCCGAAGGTCAAGTTAAATCACCATATTAGACCAAAGGTTATGTTTACAACCTAATTGGGCCGAACTGTCCACTAAAACCCTTGCTGGGCCGATTCCAACAATGAAAGTATACACAAAGCTACCAAAACTGAAAACTTGAACAAGTTATAACAAAGCTGTGATTTCAAAATGGTCAACCACAGTCAACTCCAAAACCTGGAAATTATATTTTACAACCCACTCAACACCTCAGGACAACACACATGCCAAAAATACCATTTTTGGGTATATCACAAGACCTCCAATTCCAGATTAGGATTAACCCTATGCCGAGAATACTAAGTTAAATACAGTCCATGTTCACAAGTCTTAAACACAAAAACAAACTACATCACAAATCTGGGCTAACAAAGGTATTTTGGGCAAAGTCCTTGAGCAACAACCAAAGCTTGTTTCAGCCGAGCCAAACACACTCCAACATCCTTGTTCAAATACACCAAGCCGAAACCTCTCCTTGTTGTGAGTCTTCATTCATTAATCTTTACTTTTCTTGCATTCCTTATGCATCATATTAGTTGTTGCTTGACCAACCACCTGTAAAACACGAAATATATGGTTAGATTTTAGAAGCCATTCTAATTAACATGTTATAGGACTCGAATTCATAGCCGACCCCTTTTTGAATTCACTTCCATTAGTAATATTAGTGAAAACAGTATAAACACAAGAATGATAACAAGTGGAAGTCAAGAAAACAACCGAATATTATGAGAACCAATCGGCCAAAACCCTAAGTCAACAAGTAACAACCAAGAGCATGAAATTAATACTCATTCCTTTTCAGAAACATCATGTAAACACTAATCAGACCACGCATACAAAAACCCCTAAATTTGTCAAACCCTAACTCTTAATAAATTGATTTAAACACTAATATAACCTAATCTAAACACGAATTGATTAGTTAATCAGATTTAAAACCGAGTAATAAACAAACCCCCAATTGAACCGAAACCCTAATTTTGTAAATTGGAGTAATTGATGTAATTAACAAGTTTTTATGAAAGAAAACACTAATCAATTATGTTTACGCATTAGATATATCGAAACCCCCAATTAGTTCGAAACCCTAATTTCGTAAATCGGACCATATGATATAATTAACAAGATTTTATGGACATAAACATTAATTACTTGAAATTAAACACGATATATCGAAACCCCCAATTAATTCGAAACCCTAAACCTAATTTAGTTAGATCCGAGCAAACCCTTTTGATAAATGAATAAATCTTGTGATTTAAACAAATAAAAACCTTTTTTATGTTCAAAGTTATGAACAAGTATACACCAAAAACGTTTTCTTTTAAATAAAGAGGAAACAAACTTATCTTTATGATGATTCATCATCGAATCCATCAAGAAAAACGCCCTAGAACGCCATATGAATCGGATTAAGAGAATGATATGAGGATAAAACCCATGTCTAGCAATTTATAGACGAGTAGGAACACATCTTTTGATCTATGTAAATCGGATTAAGGTTGTTGATCATACTTGTGTGAATCTGGGTAAAGTTATTAATGTAAGTATTTTTCAATCAATTAATTTTCGTTTTCCTCGACTCACTCGAATTGATTTCCAATTTAACGTGGATTAATTGTTCTTGATGAAACGTATTTTTTTTGGTATTTTAAAAACTAAAATTTAATAAAAGACCAATTAATCTAGTTAAAAAGATATTAAGTAATAATTAAAACTAATTGACTATTTTAAAACTATTTTAAAAATAAAACTTAAATTTAATCTATTCTAATTAAAAACTTTTCTACTAAAACTTTAAATTGAAATCTATTTAAAAACTATTTTTAAACAAAACTATATTAATCGAAAACTAATTTTAAAACTAAATTTAAAAACAATTTAAATCTATAAAAGTATATAAAAAAATATTTTTTTTATCTTTTTGTTTTTTTATTTGAACTTTATAAAAGAAAATATAAAGGAAATTTATATTTAAAATTAATTAAACTAAAATTTGAATTAAAACTATTAATTTAAATATGAGAGCTAAATTTTAACCAACCTATATTAATTAATGAACGTGTATTAAATCACAAATGAAGTACTAGAACAAATGGTAGAAGCGTTTGGTTGCTGAACAGAAGGTCCAGGGTTCGAAACCCAGGAGGGACAAACTTTTGCTTATATTATTTTTTTTTGGAATTGAGAATCAAACAGATCAATAGGATCTGTTTGCTTATGCAGTAATATATCAGCAATAAAAACTAAACCAAATAAGCATAAACGGCAAAACATTAAGCAATAAGCAGACGAAATCAAATAAGCTAAATAATTCAAAAAAAAAACAAAACCTAAATAAGCAAATCAACTGAAACCAAATAAGCAGATAAGCAGATATATCTAAATTAAGCAAATAAGAAAAGTCAAATAAGCAAAACTAAAAATAATAAGCAAAATAAAGTCTAAGATAAACAATAAGCAAACTGAACCATAAGTACTAAGCAAACAGACAGATTATCTAATGCCAAAACCAAATAAGCAAAGCAGATAGAATCGTTAATAAGCTAGCAGATCCAGGCAGTAAAATCAGCAACTAAAACCTAAATAATTCAATACCAAATATCAACCTTAAAATCAGTGAACTAAAACTTTAAACTAGCATATGACAAATCTAAACTCCAAATAACCAAAACTTAACAGATCTACAAATTGACTTTAAATGAACGCAAAGCAGATTAAAACCCAAACAAAATAAACTAAATAACATAAGCAGATTAAATAAACAGATTACCAAATAAAGCAGATCCAAACAAATATCAAATAACTCTATTAATCTAAAACTCAAAAATTAAAAAGAAATAATCACCTGGTGATGAAAACCTTTGGGAAGAAGGAAGGCGCTGTACCCCCTTTATGAACCGAATCAAACCTCTTTTACCCAAATATCATCATCATCATCATCTCGAACAGTAACCAACGAACCAAAACAGATTTATTTTTAACTTCCCAGTGGGGAAAATTAATAATCCACTTTTACTTTAATTTATCAATTTAGCAATTATAATAAAAAAAATAAGAATAATATAAATAAAAACATATTAAAGATTATAGCAAAAAAATGAGACGAGATTAATTGAAATAAAATTTTTTTATTAATAACTGAAACTTGTATTATATTACTGGAAAATTAAAATTACAATTTTACCTAAAAAAAACTTAATTGCATAAATAAAAATTAAAATAAAAAGTGCACCCCAAAATTACACAATGAAAGGGGTTTTTATAGAGAACCCCTAAAAACTTCTTGGTGAAGCTTCTTGAGTAAGAAATCAAATCCCCGCCGCTATTTTCTTCATTCTCTTTCCCTTCTCTTGATCAACGGCTGATATGCTCCTGGGGGCACATGGATTGCCAGCGTGGATTGGGAGATGTGTTTCTTGTGTTTCTTTTGAGCTGATGTGGGATATTTTTATTGGAGGATTTGGTGAGATGAGGTGGTTTCACCAATCAAAGGAAGGGAAAGGTGCCATGTCGGATTGAGGATGAGGGCCACCAGTATCGTGCTTCCGATAAAATTGTGGATTTAATCCCCAAGTGTGTGAATCAAGTGCTCCAAATAAAACCCCCAATTTATCTTGGTTAATTTTGTTATTAGGGTTTGGGGTAAAAATATGTCTGCGTTTTGTTTTTGGGAGAGGGAAGTGAAAGTGAAAGGGGTGTTTCATTGTTTGTAATGAAGACAATAATGTGAGGGGGTGGGTAAAAGTGAGTAATAAACACGTTTAATTGTGTGTGAGAGGGTTGACCGAAGACTTTGACCAAGTGAATCTTATTTCCTCCGTTTCATTTGCTTAATTGATGGGCTTGGCCCAATTGTATTTTCAATCCGTCTCTTTAATAAGTTTTAGGCCACTTGGGCTTGTTGCTATGTAATAAACAACATATAACTTCCAAATGGGATTTTAAGCCCATTAATCCAATGTGGGACCCACAAGCCCATTTATCTTCATTAAGACAAAATCCGCTAAAAACGAGCTTGATTTTGGCAGTGTCGATCTTTTTTTTAAAACCGTGTCGATTTGCCGGTTTTTGTGATCTTTGGTTCACTTTTGGTCTTTTGACTTTGTCTTCGTCTCTTTCTTAGAATTTTCTTCAACATTTGACCGTGAAATCCCGTGTTTTCTTTCCTTTTGATATTTTGTACCTATTTTAAACAAAAACACAAAACCACGCGTAATTCCGACTTTTATAATATTTAACACATGATTAGGTCTTGTTTTTCCTTGTTTTTAGTGGCAAAAGGATAAGTGTTTACACACTTATTAAATCCCCTACACTTGACCATTGCAATGACCCCATGTAATGCATAGTTTTAAAGAAATAAGTTAAATTTTTCTCATAATTAATCCATCTCGTCCTTTATTAAGATATACTATTACTACTACGAAAAAAGATAAAAACTTTAAAGGAGACAAAAGTTATAACAATTTATTAACTTGGAAATTATTTGATGGAAGAAACTTGTTAAGAAATCTAAGACTTAAATTAGGGCTTTGGTGTCATGAATATTAATCACCCTCAAGTTTCACGTTTCCCATACCAAGCTTAAAAGCGAGATCATTGTTTACCATAAGTTCTTAGGTTAAAACCACTTATATTAGAAAATTGTGTAATACTCTTTCTCCAATTCCTACGTTGTATCTCGAGATTTTATTGATTGTCATTCACCCGTAGGCTCATTTGACTTATTTGATAATTATTAGTCCAAAAATGAAGGCAAAACGGTGCAAACCCGACACTCAAAACCTTACCTCGTCCTCAATAACATTGTCACTAAAGTAAGCCCACATCAAGGATGATTTAACACGATTTGGGGAATAAATTCCCGGATCCAAAATTTGGCCAATAGTACTACTTATTAATTATTCCTCCAAAGTCATGTAGACTTTATGTGGAGTTTAGCAAGTTCACATAATATACCCTTAGGCTCTTTAAGATGTAAAAATGCTCCTCATCTATTGTCCACACCCTAAGGCTCCTTGAACGATAAACAAGGGAACTGATTTTTGATCAATTTTTATTCAACACTTACCATGCCATACACCCTAAGGCTCTAATGACAAGGTTCGTGTTACATGCCCCACACCCAAAGGCTCCTTGAGGTCATGTTTTAATCTTATTCTTTCTTATTTATGATATATATAGTAGGCCAAATTCCGCGGTCCCATGGTCTGAATATCTCCTACTTAGTGGTTATGAGCCACCTTAGTCGGAAGTCCACAACACTGGCACCCTCGATGTGTTCGTGCTTTAATTACAAGGAGATAAAAGATTTGGCTAAGAGTTAAGATATCGAATCTACACCGCAAAAATCCTCATTTATTAAGCAATTAAATATACAAGCGGGAAGAAAGAGCCACAAAAACTCATATAAGCAAGAATTAACCCTTTAAACTTATTATCAACTCTATCATCTCTCGTTCTCCACAATTTAAAATCTCAAGGAATGAGACTCGTGGATGCTTAGCATAATAAACCAATTAAGGTCCATATGGTTAAGGATACTAGCTAGAGTAAACTTGGATAAGTAAACTCGGATTGAGTTAAAATATTCACGACGGGCCTAACATATCAAAGACATCTAAACTTGTTAAAACCATTTTTTTTTTACTCTTATTCTTGAAATAGAAAATATAAATAAGATGCGATGACAAAAAGGAAATAAAATAAATGGAAATACTACTAGGCCAAAATAGATCAAAAATTTGAAAAATGGTGAATTTTTTTTTAAAATTTCCGGTTAAATAGGGTCAAATTCATGGAAAAGCCCACTAAAATTTCGATAGAAATCCCCCTACACTTAATATAAACATTGTCCTCAATGTTTAAGCATGTGGGAGAATAAACTCCCCTACACTTAGGACATTGAGTTCGTTGTTTAAATCGAGCTAAGGAAGAGACAACTAAAGTGATTACATTTATTCGTTTTATTTATATACATGTATGAATCACAATAGCAAAAACTTATCGAATAAACCGGGTACACGGGAACACGGAATCACGGTTCGCATCAAAAACACCAAAAATGGATCATTAAAGCACATGTCCCTGCACAACATCACAACACACAAACAACCTACTTGGCTCCCCCTACACTTATTGGCGGAAATGGGTGAAGGCGAAAAAGGGTGGAAAGGATGGAAAAGGGTAAAAATCTAACCTAGTTATATGATGCTTGATTTATTTATCACGAGTCTCTAGCTCGACTCGATTTCCCGAATGTCATCATTCAAATGGGAAAATCATGGGAAAAACCGAGATTTCCAAGGGAGGAAAATCTCTCCATGATAAAGGGTGAAACAAAGTCATATAAGGAATACCCCATGGAAATCCACCCGGGTCAAACACATAATTTCCATCACAAAAGGAAATAAACCCCGAGGTGGTAGAATCACACATGGCAAAGAAAAGTGGGGTATCCTTAGGCAAAAATTTCTTACGAGGAAAGGTGTTATGGTGATATGGCAATGAAAGCACAAAAGTCTCTATTCCGGGATCAAACACCGGTCCCTTAACGGGAAAATAGCAAGAGGTGTTGACATTTAAGCTCAAAATATCATCATAATCCAAAGTGGGGGAGTCGTCCTCTTCCAAACTCGATGTGAAAACATATGTATCATCGCAGTCATAGGAAAACTCATCCTCTTGAGGAAAATAGGTATTTAGAAAGATATCTAAATCCTCCTCAAATGGAATAACCTCTAAATTAGGAATGATCTCTAAGAGTGGAGGATCCTCCTTAAAAGTCATGACTTCTAAAATTGGAGTATAAAAGTCAAACGGAGTCTCCATGGAAGAATCACTCATAGAGATATGAGGTGCATTAAGATCATGGGGTGGGTCATCAAAGTTAATGAGATCACTTAAAGAAGTGGCATCATCGTAAGTATCAAAGATTGGTGAATCAAAAATGGGTGGGTCAAAAGTGGGTGGGTCAAAAGTGGGTGGGTCAAAAGATGTGTTGTCTAAACCGAAGATAGTGTGATCACTTGAAGAAGTGTCATCACTATAGGTGTCATAAATAGGAGTTTCAAAAATTTGAGGCTCTAAGGGAAGGGATGAAGTTATCACAAAATCATTTTGATTAGAAGTTTTAATTCCAAAAGGATTAATAAAAATCTCTTCATTATCATAATTAAGAACATCAATCATATTGACCGACTCTTTTCCATTTGATTTTGTTGTGACTTTTCCCATTTTAAAAACTTGTTGTTCATCCCTAACCCTAAGAATTAACTCCCCTTCGGCCACATCAACTAAGGCTCTTCCGGATCGTAAGAATGGTCTACCAAGTATTAACGGAATACGAGGATCCATCTCATAGTCGACGACGACAAAGTCCACGGGAAAAGTGAATGTACCAACTCGAACAAAAACGTCTTCGGCAATATCAACAGGGTATGCGAGAGTTCTATTGGCTAATTCGAGAGTCATGCGAGTCGGTACAAGGTCGGGTAATGATAATTGTTTCCATACCGAGAGTGGCATAAGATTGATGCTAGCGCCGAGATCCGCTAAAGCCATACAATCATCAATTTGAGGAAACGAGCAAGGTAACACAAATCGTCCGGGATCTCCTAGCTTTTCGGGAAGCTCTTTGAGAAGAATCGCGGAACAATTTTCATTTAAACGAGTATTCACGAGCTCAACCATTTTTTCTTTCTTATTAAGTATCTTTGAACATTTTCACAAATTTTGGCATTTGAGCAAGTGTTTCAATAAGGCTAATGTTAACATTGACGTTGGAGATCATTTTCAAAAAGTTGGAGACATGAACGTCATCTTTGGTGAGCACTTTAGCCTGTCTAACCTAGAGGGATAAGGGATATTGGGTTTAGGCTTGGAAGGTTGAGAAGGAGAAGGACTCGCTTCTTGAACAACCTTAGGGATAGGCTCTTTGGGCAAATGGATAAATAGTACTAGGAGTGGTAGTGGGAGGAATCACCGAAGGGGGAGTAGGATTACTCATTATGATCTTCGGGCCTTGTCTCTCCTTTATGGGCGAAGAGATGGAAGGTCCCACTAAAGTGGCTCCACTTCGAGTAGTGATAGCACTCACATTAGCACGAGGGTTAATCTCGGTATTAGAAGGTAAGGCTCCTTGGGGTCTAAGGGCTTGAATCATTGTCAAAAATTTCTTATCGGTCGATTCTTGCATCTCTCTCATAATTCGCTCATGGTCGGTTAATTTTTGTAGAACCACGTCCATTTGAGGATTTTGCATGTTCATTTGATTATACCCTTGATTGTTAAAACCTTGATTAGGAAAACCTTGATTAGGAAAACCTTGATTAGGAAAACCTTGGTTTTGATATTGAGGTTGAAAACCGTTGTTATTATGAAAACCTTGGTTATTATTTTGAAACCCTTGATTTTGACCATTAAAATTCCCTTGATTAGGATTCCCTTGAAAATACCCATTTGAGGACCTTGGTTCCTATTTTGGTTTTGGGTATTTTGGGCGGGTGGGGGTGGTCTTTGTGGAGGTACAAAACCCGGGGGAGCCAAATAATTAGTACTCTTATAAGACAAATGGTTAACATCAACATTTGGTTTAAATTGAACCCTCTCATTAGCATTGGTGTTATAAGCACAAACTTGTTGTTGTTGATTGTAAACCTTGTCACAATTAAAATATGAATGTGGTCCACCACAAGTCTTACACGTTTCACTAGTTTCTTTCAAGGCATTAACTTGTCCATTGAGGGCTTTGGTTTGTAAAGCAATTGATTCAACAAGCGAAGTAAGTTTATCGATTCTCTTGTCGTTCTCACTAGAACTAGCACTTGCCATAGTAGCCCTAACACTCTTGGTTTGTACTTTAGCCTTGTTTTCAATTATGGCCCAAGCCTCGTTCATGGATTTCACAAGAATATTACCCCCCGCAGCACTATTAAGTGAGTCTTGGTCATTAAGAGTTAAACCATTGTAAAACGTATTGATTTGATGCACTTTAGTGAAACCGTGTTGTGGACATTTTCTTAAAAGCTCCTTAAATCGATCCCAAGACTCACTAAACGTTTCCCCATATTTTTGTTTAAAGGTAATGATGTCATTCCTTAAAGAGGTGGTCCGTGATTGTGGAAAAAAGTAGTTAATGAACTTGGTCTCTAAATCAATCCATGTAGTAATACTTTGGGGTGGTTCCTTATCAAGCCAAATCCGGGCTTGTCCCTCGAGGGAAAAAGGAAAGAGTTGTAAACGAATGGCCTCTTATGGCACCCCATTGTATTTCACCGTATTAGTCAAATGGATAAATCTCTTGATATGATCATGCGGGTCATCTTGGGAACGACCCAAAAATGGTGTAGCGGAAACCATTTGAATAAAACCCGTTTTGATTTCAAAATTATTTGCTCCAATTGCGGGGACAACGATAGTGTCATCGTTTCCCTCAACGTGTGATTGCAAAATCTCGATCATAGGTCGGTTATCCGTTGCCATTGTATTGTCGAAGCGCGATTCTCGGGATCGGCTTGAATGACGGTCTTTTTGTTTTTCTTCTTCTTCTTCTTTTTGGAAGAATTAGAAGTGTTTGGTACACCAATCGGTATGTATGTACGCGCGCGAGTGCGCATACAATTAAAACTTTAGGAATGAGGTAGGTGACCTCGGTCGACTTTGAGAGGAAAGGGATTATCCCTCTCGAGGTGCAATATTAAAAAGCTACAAAAATATATACTTAATACTAATTGAGTTGGCAAACCAATAATCGGTCGTCCCTCTCAATATACGCACAAGCAAGCGGGAAAACGAGGTGGCACAAAGCACTTAAAAACCTTTTTCCTTAGACGGCCTTTTATAGCGCGTCGCCTTATACCCACCTTATAGTTTGTATATGTCGAGTTCAAACGTCTTACTAGTATTTATCTATTTTGTCTTGATTTATTCGTTTAGGATTCGAATAAAATAGCTAGCTGATGAAATCCCAACTAAGGTCTTATTTGAAAAGTAGATAAATTAATTTTGCTACGTAATATAATATAGTAAAAGAAAAATCTTTTTGTATTTTTTAGAAAAATATATATTCACAATAAAAACGAAAGAAATCGAAATAAGAAAAATAACAATAATACGTAATATTTTTGATGTAATACTTTTAGGAAAAAGTATTAATTTTGATTTTTTATTATTTTCTTTGGTGCAAATGTTAGGAAAAAGTTTGCTTTTGTGATTTTTTAATTTTTTTGTATTTTTAAGTTTTTGATTTTTTTATGTTTTTGATTTTGTTAACAAAAAAGTAACGTTCAAAATGAACGGATCCCAAAATCCAAACGTCTCACGAAATATCGTCAATCGTAACGAGCAAAGCGGGAGCGGCGCCAATTTAATGTAAGTATTTTTCAATCAATTAATGTTCGTTTTCCTCGACTCACTCGAATTGATTTCTAATTTAACGTGGATTAATTGTTCTTGGTGAAACGTATTTTTTTTGGTATTTTAAAAACTAAAATTTAATAAAAGACTAATTAATCTAATTAAAAAGATATCAAGTAATAATTAAAACTAATTGACTATTTTAAAACTATTTTAAAAATAAAACTTAAATTTAATCTATTCTAATTAAAAACTTTTCTACTAACACTTTAAATTGAAATCTATTTAAAAACTATTTTTAAACAAAACTATATTAATCGAGAACTAATTTTAAAACTAAATTTAAAAACAATTTAAATCTATAAAAGTAATTAAAAAAAATATTTTTTTTTATCTTTTTATTTTTTTATTTGAACTTTACAAAAGAAAATATAAAGGAAATTTATATTTAAAATTAATTAAACTAAAATTTGAATTAAAACTATTAATTTAAATCTGACATATAAATTTTAACCAACCTATATTAATTAATGTACGTGTATTAAATCACAAATGAAGTACTAGAACAAATGGTAGAAGCGTTTGGTTGCTGAACAGAAGGTCCAGGGTTCGAAACCCAGGAGGGACAAATTTTTGCTTATATTTTTTTTTTGGAATTGAGAATATTGCTTATGCAGTAATATATCAGCAATAAAAACTAAACCAAATAATCATAAACGGCAAAACATTAAACAATAAGCAGACGAAATCAAATAAGCTAAATAATTAAAAAAAAAAACAAAACCTAAATAAGCAAATCAACTGAAACCAAATAAGCAGATAAGCAGATATATCTAAAATAAGCAAATAAGAAAAGTCAAATAAGCAAAACTAAAAATAATAAGCAAAATAAAGTCTAAGATAAACAATAAGCAAACTGAACTATAAGCACTAAGCAAACAGACAGATTATCTAATGCCAAAACCAAATAGGCAAAGCAGATAGAATCGTTAATAAGCTAGCAGATCCAGGCAGTAAAATCAGCAACTAAAACCTAAATAATTCAATACCAAATATCAACCTTAAAATCAGTGAACTAAAACTTTAAACTAGCATATGACAAATCTAAACTCCAAATAACCAAAACTTAACAGATCTACAAATTGACTTTAAATGAATGCAAAGCAGATTAAAACCCAAACAAAATAAACTAAATAACATAAGCAGATTAAATAAACAGATTACCAAATAAAGCAGATCCAAACAAATATCAAATAACTCTATTAATCTAAAACTCAAAAATTAAAAAGAAATAATCACCTGGTGATGAAAACCTTTGGGAAGAAGGAAGGCGCTGTACCCCCTTTATGAACCGAATCAAACCTATTTTACCCAAATATCATCATCATCATCATCTCGAACAGTAACCAACGAACTAAAACAGATTTATTTTTAACTTCCCAGTGGGGAAAATTAATAATCCACTTTTACTTTAATTTATCAATTTAGCAATTATAATAAAAACAAATAAGAATAATATAAATAAAAACAGATTAAAGATTATAGCAAAAAAATGATACGAGATTAATTGAAATAATTTTTTTTATTAATAACTGAAACTTGTATTACATTACTGGAAAATTAAAATTACAATTTTACCTAAAAAACTAAATTGCATAAATAAAAATTAAAATAAAAAGTGCACCCTAAAATTACACAATAAAAGTGGTTTTTATAAAGAAACCCTAAAAACTTCTTGGTGAAGCTTCTTGAGTAAGAAATCAAATCCCCGCCGCTATTTTCTTCATTCTCTTTCCCTTCTCTTGATCAACGGCTGATATGCTTTTGGGGGCACATGGATTGCCAACGTGGATTGGGAGATGTGTTTCTTGTGTTTCTTTTGAGCTGATGTGGGATATTTTTATTGGAGGATTTAGTGAGATGAGGTGGTTTCACCAATCAAAGGAAGGGAAAGGTGCCATGTCGGATTGAGGATGAGGGCCACCAGTATCGTGCTTCCGATAAACTTGGGGATTTAATCCCCAAGTGTGTGAATCAAGTGCTCCAAATAAAACTCCCAATTTATCTTGGTTAATTTTGTTATTAGGGTTTGGGGTAAAAATATGTCTGCGTTTTGTTTTTGGGAGAGGGAAGTGAAAGTGAAAGGGGTGTTTCATTGTTTGTAACGAAGACAATGATGTGAGGGGGTGGGTAAAAGTGAGTAATAAACACGTTTAATTGTGCGTGAGAGGGTTGTTGGAAATACGTTTTTACGTATTTATAAAGGATCGGTCGCTCCAACGATATTTATGTAATGGGCTCGTGATCTACTTAGTAAACGTATAGTCCATATAGCCCACATGTAGGGTGGGCTATATATACCCCCTCCTAGCATGTTAGGAGGGGTTGGTGGTTACATTTCATCATAATTCAATATTTCACTTTCTCTCTCTACTCCTCCCTTCTCTCCTTTCTCTCTCTACACCCTCATCTCCTTCTCATCTTATCTTTTATTATTAATCAATTCCTTCATTTAATCAATCCACTCCATCATGTAGAATAAGCCAAGATTTACGTAGACCTTCAATTGGTATCAAGAGCTAAGGTTAGTTTGGTTTATTCTTGTTTTTATCTTGATTGATTTTGGTGGGTTTTGATTTTATCAAGCTTTAATCTTAAAAATTTTGTATTTTTATGCTTCAAATCATAATAAAATCTTTAGATTTACTTATTTTATATAAAAATCACAAACTTTTTATGCAAAAATCAAAAAACTTTTATCAATCAAATCTTAAAAAAGTTTGTATTTTTATCAAAAGTTTGTGTTTTATCTTTTTTTAACTTTGTCTTTTTGATTAAAAAACAAACACGTCTTCTCTCTTTTGATTAAATTTTTGGTTAAAAAACTTTTTGATTGATTTTTTTTATTTATTTAACTTTTAGTTTTTTTTATTTTTATTTGTTAGTCAATTATATTTTTGTTCTTTTTATTTTAATTTTTAGTTTTTAAAGTTTTTTCATTTTCTTATTTTTTAATTTTTTTTTTAATTTTTATATAGTCAACTTTTTGTTATCAGTCTCGATTGGTCAAATTTTTGTTTGTTTTTTGTTTTGTCCTTTTGTCCTTTTATTCCAAAAAATCAGTCCTCCATATCAACATCAACATTATTCCGACTGAATTCTTTTCCGAACGAGCTACAGTTTTTCCGAGTGAAACGGTTTTCCGAATGAGCAACAGTTTTTCCGAGTGAAACGTTTTTCCGAACAAAGGTTTTCCGAACGAACAGGTTATTCCGAAGAACAGGTTACTCCGAACGAACAGGTTACTCCGAACGAACAGGTTACTCCGAACGAACGGTTATTCCGAACGAACGGTTATTCCAAACGAACGGTTATTCCGAACGAACGGTTATTCCGAACGAACGGTTATTCCGAACGAACGGTATTCCGCATGAACGGTTGAATGCACATGTATTCCGACTGAAGACGATTCAAATATAACGGGAACTCAAAGACTCAAAATACAACTCACCCTCACCCTCGACTCCCTCACCCACACTCTCGGACACCCAACTCACACAACACGTAAACAGCCTCGACAACAGACTCATAAAACAACCACTCGAATCACTGTCTAATCAACCAACAACTCCCTCGACCTCACAACTCTTTTACACACCAAGCTCACTGATTTTTAAACAGAAGGACTCAATCATTTTGCTCAATCCAACCCAGACTCATATACAACCTTGACACACCCAAACACAGACACACCAAACTCACAAGACCAAAACTAGACACATTTTAAAAACCCCTTCGACGTACACCACTCGACACATCATCTCGACCCAACACAACTCGCAAAGACAACAGTTAGAGGACCTACCCGAGACCTATAAAAGATCTTGAAGATCCATCGAGTTCGAAATGATTTTATAGCTCATATGCTTCGTGGTTCTCATGGGCTGCTCAATCAGAAAGATTTGCTTAAGATTCGTCGTTTCAAGATTATCGATTTTGGAAGGGTTTTTTTTAGATGAATGACACTGAAACGGGATTTGTTTGATTGATCTAGAGTTTGTTGAGGTGATAGATCAGAAAAAGAGACGGAGGAGTATTATTGAGTGAGGAGAGAGAGAGAGATACAAGGGATTAAGAACTGAGAGTTATTAGGGGAGAGAGAAAACAGTGGGACGGAGATAACAAGAAATAATGGGGCGGAGTTCACGATGATATATAAGCCACGTGTGTGGTGACTTAAATTTGGTGCATTGTGTATGGTCCAGCCACGTTTGGGCATATCATCCAACAAATTATATCTCAGATTTTTTTTCTTAAAAAACGCTACATATTAGGTTTTTATTTATTTTTTTATTTTTTAATTTTGAATTTTAGTTAAGTAAAAAAAAAATTAAGTTAAGTTAATTTTTTTATATTTTCATATTTTAAAGTTAATTTTTTTTAATTAAGTTAATTTTATATATTAGTTTTTGGTACATCGTATTGAGGCGGGTATTTAGAAAGAACTAAATTGGTAAAATATTTAACGGGTCGATCATTATATTTACCGTAGCTTGGATTTATTTGTTAACGTGCTTTATTTTTGGAGTGAGCCGACTTTGCTTTGGTCTCCGGTTTATTTTATCATCGTTTGAGCCGACAACAATTTTTGGGTCGAGTAAAGAGTTATACCATCATACGAGAATTGTGACGAAGTTTTACGGTTTTGGTTGGGGTGTAAAATCTCGTAAAATCGACTTCACGATTTCTTCTTGAATTGTAAAATCCCGAAAACAAACACATCCACATCATTTTTCATCGATATTCAATGGATTCGTTCGATTCGACATGTCAAAAGGGAGAAGCGCATAAAATGCAAGACAAAGTTAGTGATAATGGCATCACTTCATTTCAAATGCTTCAGTATCATCTAGTTACTCTTTCACGGATTCAAGGAGGGAGCGAATTTCTGACAATCTTTGGTCAAGATCGTCATATATTCATGGAATCGATGTTCATCATCTTGACCCAACAAGCAGAGCAACTCCACAATAAAGACTTTAATCACTTTGCATCTGCACTTGCATATAAGGCTCTTGTGACACAACTCACGCCTTTCCTCCAATTCAATATCATCAAGAATGAAAGTTCAGTGACTTGCCAATCACTTTTTCGAGATACACATACCGAGCTTCGAGATTTCCGTGGTACAATATTAAAACTCATGACATCGGTCTCGTCTTCGATTTATGAAATATCTCGACTTCAGCAAGCGTATGATAATGGAGTGCAAGAATCTATGATGCCGATGCAAGAGGAGAATGGTCATACGGTTGACAACTTGGAGCCTAACGATGGCCAGAGCACGGAATCAGAAGGACAACATGATACCAGTGGCACGTCAGGGAATGTTCACGAGATCTATTTTGATGACACCTTACCCGTTTATGACGAAGAGCCTGCGAACATGGTACAATGTAATGTTGTTTATGATGTATATGCTGATGACATGCCGCATATTGAACATTCCGAACTTAATTATGACAAACATGGGATGTAGAAGAGTGATAGCAATACCACTTCTGAGTCATCCGATGTGAGTCATAATGGGGGAGAAAGTGTTCAAAATGCTAAACATCATGATAATTATCTTTTAACTACTTCATTGACTGCTTCTGATTCCAAGATTAGAGAGCTCGAAACGATTTTAGCTCAACAATCAAAAGATCTTGAGGATGCCAAACTTGAATTTTCCAAGAAAACGGACAAATTTGAAACATATTTTGAAAAGTCAAATGTTGTTCTTGAAAGAAAATTGGATCAAAAGGTTTTAGACTCTAAAGCTGAAAAGGATAATCTTTTGAAACAAATTCAGTTACTAGAGTCTAAATTGGCATCCCAAGATAGATTGCTCAAAGAAAATGGGACGTTAAAAGCTCAAGTTCAAGAAAAGGTTTTTGCTATAGCTGCGTTGAAAAACGAGTTAAGGAAAACTAGAGGACCTAGTGTGGACACTAAGCTTGAAAAACCATCAATCTTGGGGAAACCGCCTATAAGTCAGTTCGTCAGACAACCGACTGTCAGACAACCTACTGAATTTAGATCCGAGCGACCACAATCCTCGAGACCGCGGTTTACCTCCCAAGTTGATGTGGTTCATCTTTCTAGACCAGTCACTCCAGCAACTAGGCCCTATGTGACCAAAACAGCTTTAGCAAGACCTAATAACATGATTGCCTCTAGTTTCTCTAAAAATACCAAGACCACGTCTAGAACTACTTCAAATGACGTTTGCCATAAATCTGGTCTAAGGGAAGCTATGCAAAAGACACATGTAAAAGATAGCAATGTCAAACCTAGTCAGATGCCTTCTAGATTACCCAACACTGCTAACCGTAGCATGTCATCTCCTAGGAGCATCGATCAATCATCTAGGAATTACTCGGACATTAAATATGCTACTTGTAAAACATGTAGAAAATGTGTCTTTACGGAAAATCATGATTCTTGTGTCAAGAAACTACTTGATGAGGTGAACTCCCGTGCTAGACTTAAAACCCAGTGGATAGCTAAAATCAAACCCATGGGTAAAGTTTGGCGCCCCACTGGTAGATCTTTCACTCTTGTAGGAAACGAGTGCCCTTTAACTAGGATAGTCTCCGATTCTACTAAGTCTACTAGGGAGGAAACTGATAAAGATGATACTTCACTTAAGCCTAAACTTAAGGTTTTCTATAAAAGGAAACGTTTGCCAGCTAAGACAAGTGAATCATCTACTCAGGTCGCCTCTGACACAAGTCAAGCCAACTGTGAACCCCCACGTGCTTCTATAATTGATATCGCTAACCCATATCAAAGCATGCAAATTCCTAATGAGAATGCAGGTACCAAAGTTGATGTTCCCAAAGAACGAAGCGGTCCAATTGTATACCGTTCAACTAAGGACAATCTTAGAGTTTGGTTGCTTAAGAAGCAGATATCGGAGAAACTAGAATCTCAGGGGATTCATGGTTAAAGCTTACAAGAGGCTTATAGATAAATGACAGTCTGTAACCCGTTCTTCAAAGGCAGGAAAGTTTATCGCCGATGATAAACTTATCCTCACTAACGAGAAATTAAATTTTCTCGGACACGAGCTATCATTAAAACTATTCAAAGGTTTTAAGCTCGTGTATATGGCTCCTCGTTAAATGACAGACGATGACCCGGACTTCAAAGAAAGGGAAGTTTATCTACGCAACGATAACTTACCCTCAAAACGAGAAATTAAATTTTCTCGGGCATGAGCTTATATTAAAAACATTCGAAGTTTTTTAAGCTCATGCACAATGGCGTATAATAACATTTCAGATTATGCCCCGGACCTCAAAGAAAGGAAAGTTTATCGTCGATGATAAACTTATCTTTACAACGAGAAATTAATTTTTCTCGGGCATGAGCTAATATTAAAAACATTCGAAGTTTTTAAGCTCATACACAATAACTTACAGGTAAATATCAGATTGTAACTCGGAATTCATATTTAGGATAGCTTATCTTTAAAGATAGATTATCCTCGTAACGGGAAATTAATTTTTCTCGGTCATGAGCTTGTAGTAAAACATTCCAGGTTTTAAGCTCATCAAGGAAAGTGTATCTTTTAAATAAGAGAACTTTTCCTCCTAACGAGAAATTCACCTTTCTCGGTCACGAGCTTTACGTTAAAACATTCAAAAGTTTTTCAAGCTCATGAAAACGACTTCTAAGTAAATGTCAGCTTAGGACTCGTTCTTCGGTTAAAAGGAAAGTTTATAGCCGATGATAAACTTATCCTTAACAACGGGAAGTTTACAACTTCTCGGACTTGAGCTCGTCTTATAAGATATTCAACATCTTAAGCTCAAGTAATTGGTTTTCAAAACATTGAACATAATTTTTCGAGAATTTCTCAAAAGGTTTTTTCTAAATCTTTTAAAATTGTGTGTTCAACAATGTTTTTTATAAAAAGAGCATGTCTTCTGGAATCGATAATATTTACGATACTAGAAATGTCATTCAATAATGACACGGGATTGTAAATAAAGTTCGAGTAGAAGTTAAAATGTTTTAAAACATGCTCAAAATGGCTTGCTATTATTTCCGATAGTAACCCGCTTGTCATATTAAAGTCAAGCATTTCACAGGAAAGCTTTGACTCAACAACGGGAATTAATTTTCTCGGGCATGGTTTATTTTATAACCATGTAAGGGATTGTGTTTACTTTATAACACAATCTAACACGGATATATGTACGTCTCAGTGCATTTATTTGTTAAAACAAGAGAAATCTTGTTTTTATGAAGTTATCATCTCCACCAACCGTAGCAATTCACAATTGATATCTACATACTCGACGATGCAACTACTCAAACGGTGACTACAGCTCTTTCAATAGAACACGGGTCAACAATTGAGGGGGAGCAATTGTCCAGCATTCAGAATCCTTGATGCCGAGAGTGCCAAGTTCACATATTGGTGTCAAGACAACGATATCTATCACACACATGGAGTCAAGAGATAACTTCAGACATGATGAGGCGACCAACATTCGTGAACAAGAACCATGTGCTTCTTTCATATGATGTTCTCCATCATTCAGGTCCAACCTCATAAATCGCTAATCTTGTGAATACATGATCATATATGATCTTTGCACGTGATAAATACCTTACACTTGTGTTTAAAAGGTATTTTATTTACGTTTCAAGTACACCCTCATTAATTTGAGGGGGAGCTTGTGTAATTCATGAAGATAATTGGATTTGCATTTTTTCTTCTCAAATTTTCTTAAAATGCTATTAAATCAATTGATATTAAAAACATCGATTGGGTTAGTATTTTTAATATGGGGGAGAAAATGTGATTTAATATATAAAATGATTAATCACAAATGGTTTGACTTAACGTACTAGCTCATCCCGACATGTGCGAAATGTTTTCGGATATCGTGGCATATGTTAAGGGGGAGCAAAAAAAAAAAAAAGGGGAGCAAAATGGATTTGCACTTCAAAATGGATTTCATGGTGACGTACACTTACCCAAAACATCTCTATTCACGATGATGAAGATTGTGGTGACATAAGGATGGTAGGATAGGTTAAAGTCCAATGATTCCTCTAGAACCGGAGGAATCTTCCCAAGGAAATTCCATAGCTAGAAATAGTAGTCCTTAGGAAAGATGGAGAAAGATTGTGAGCGTAGCTGAATGCCGACCAAGTACTTAAGTTAGCACTGGAACAATCACAACAAGGTGCTAGTGATGACGTATTGGTAAGCATTGAAGGGGTTGAAGAATGAAAAAGAATTGTAAAGATAAAGGGTGTAAAGAAAGAAGCCCTCCTTACAACTTAGGCAGAAACCGGGTCAATACATATGCTATTAAGATCATTGTTTAATGATTCTTGATATTGAAGACAGACGTCATGGACCCAATGATGCAAGGCACAACCCATCCCAGCTAACTCATATATCTCTTAAAAGATATTTGTTTTAATCACACGGAGACAACGCATTATCTATCGATTTATTCACTCCGAATAAATTGGTATTGAAAAGGTGGAACTCCTCTCCAGCCTCCGATCACTAAAATCCAAAATACACGATTGAGTCTAGAGCCATTTGAGATCATCAAATATCTCATTAGGACACACTTTTATTATTCCTTGCTTGTTCACACAATGTGACAAGTAAGAAAGTTCTTAAGAGTCCTACGCAAAATCTTCATGATCTTGCCTGAACATCCGAGTAATACGAAAGTATTTACAATGAAGATGGAAATCCTTCTTGAGCGAACGTCAAAAAGCTCATGGTAGGTGCTTGTGCGATTCTTTATGAATCAAACTTGTGATAACTGGAAAGCAACAGTGGTTTAAAATCTTAAATGAATTTAAACATGTTCCAGGCCTCTACGCAATATCTAAGTGATCTTGCCAGAACATTCAGAGTAATACTATTAAGTATTTACAGTGACGAATGAAAATCCTTCTAGTGTTAACTTCAAACAGCACTTGGTAGGTAACTTGCAAGATTCTATATGAATCAAGCTCGTGACAACTGGAAAGCAACGATGGTGCGGTTCTTAATTGAACTTCACTTGTTCCAGGAACATGATTTGACGGCTTCAAATCATGCGGATAATATTATCCAAATGATTCACTCTTTACGTTCGCACTCAGCTTTGGACGGTCGAGTAAAGAGAACGGGTTTACCCGCGAAATCTTGTCAAGGAGGTTCTTTACTGAAACTACCTGCCACAAGTACGATATTTAATATCGTCCAACGGTCTTCACCGACCAGAGGTAAAATGCTATCGAATTAGAATGAAATGTTCAAGGCCATTTCATCCGTGTATATGGTTTGTTGCTAACTGTCTTATGCAGCGTAACAAGAAGGTGGCATTTCGGTGTACAATCCAGAAGAAGTCGTCACCACATGCTTATACTACATACAATTAGTACTTCAACAAATTCAAGAAAGTCTGAAGGTCAAGTCTTCCGTTGTATCAAACTCTGAAGCTTTCAAGAATTTAAAGGTATAAGTATGTGGAACATGAAGTCACGAAGAGGCGAATGTCACAAGTGACGAATGCACAAGGTCAAGGCAAGAAAACATGCTCAAGACTTAAGTCAAATATCACATCAAGCATATTCACAAGAACAAGATCGAAGACTCAAGAATAGATGCTAGGTTTAAGATTTTGTAAAAAGATGTGACCTCCCTTAGGGGGAGATTGTTGGAAATACGTTTTTCCCAATAAAGTCTCGGTCACATCTTAGTTAGCATAGATCACGAGATATAGACTATTTAGAATTTTGTCTCTTGGATCGACCTCCATTAGGGGGAGATTGTTGGAAATACGTTTTTACGTATTTATGAAGGATCGGTCGCTCCAACGATATTTATGTAATGGGCTCGTGATCTACTTAGTAAACGTATAGCCCATATAGCTCACATGTAGGGTGGGCTATATATACCCCCTCCTAGCATGTTAGGAGGGGTTGGTGGTTACATTTCATCATAATTCAATATTTCACTTTCTCTCTCTACTCCTCCCTTCTCTCCTTTCTAACTCTACATCCTCATCTCCTTCTCATCTTATCTTTTATTATTAATCAATTCCTTCATTTAATCAATCCAATCCATCATGTAGAATAAGCCAAGATTTACGTAGACCTTCAAGGGTTGACCGAAGACTTTGACCAAGTGAATCTTATTTCCTCCGTTTCATTTGCTTAATTGATGGGCTTGGCCCAATTGTATTTTCAATCCGTCTCTTTAATAAGTTTTGGGCCATTTGGGCTTGTTGCTATGTAATAAGCAACATATAACTTCCAAATGGGCTTTTAAGCCCATTAATCCAATGTGGGACCCACAAGCCCATTTATCTTCATTAAGACAAAATCCGCTAAAAACGAGCTTGATTTTGGCATTGTCGATCTTTCTTTTAAAACCGTGTCGATTTGTCGGTTTTCGTGATCTTTGGTTCACTTTTGGTCTTTTGACTTTGTCTTCGTCTCTTTCTTGGACTTTTCTTCAACATTTGACCGTGAAATCCCGTGTTTTCTTTCCTTTTGATCTTTTGTACCTATTTTAAACAAAAACACAAAACCACGCGTAATTCTGACTTTTATAATATTTAACACATGATTAGGTCTTGTTTTTCCTTGTTTTTAGTGGCAAAAGGATAAGTGTTTACACACTTATTAGCTATTAACCAGGAGAGAGAGAAAGGAATATGAGACGAGGTGAGGATATGTGTGTGTTGGGGCGTGTTTAATGAATAGACAGAGAGACACCAAAGCATATAAAACGTGCACTTGTATTTTATTGTTTGTATCGCCCACTAATGGGTTGGGTAAACCAGTTATGGGTCATGAAAATTTTCTGGAAACATAATTAACTTGGGCCACATAATATAACCCTTGGGCCGGCTGTATGGTTACATACATGGGCCGAACCATGTTAAATGTATTGGGTTGTTGGGTTAAAAAGGTAAAAAGTCCACTTAATAAATTAACGAGTTCGTACTCCGTATTTCCCGTAAACAAAATGTATTGTCAAGCACAACTAGGATGTCATGCATGCATTCGGTATTATTTGTCGTTTTCATGACACAAACTTCACACTTAACTAGGTCGTGGATAACGTGGTCGTTTTCTCGAGCTCTCTTGCATTTTCATCCATTTGCTTAACTAACGAGGTGAGTTTATAGCCCCACTTTTAATTGCTTTTAACTCTTTGGGGTGAGAACATTGCTTGTTTTTACGGATGAACATAAGTACCTTAAAACTCATACGTGCCTACATGATGTCTAAGTAGCGATACCCCTAGATGCTTTAGCCCACTATCATGAACCGTTAATTACTTTGCGTAAGCGCGAATGTTATGGATAGATCTATTGGGATTGGCTTCCCTATCTAATGTTGGTTGTGTGACCAAATTGGGTACAAATACATTTGAGGTTATTACGAATACTTTGGGGTAGTAATTGCTTGGGCTCTCATATTATGTTGTTAGTACGGTTAACGCTTCGGTGTCATGAGCTTAGACGTAGGATATCATGAACGTATGATATTTTGATAATAATCTTGTATTTGTTATAAGATTATTTGCCGGTTGCCTAACCAAAAATCTTATGGTTCATCACACTACTTATACTTAAACCTATAAACTCACCGACCTTTGTGTTGACGTTTTAGCAATGTTTTTCTCAGGTGTCAAGGCGGAGGAGTGACGTGGTTGTGCTATGGAGATTAATAAAAATTATCATGATTTAACTTCGAGACTTGCTTTGGATGTATGACATTTGAAAACTTCATTTATGTTATCATGATGTGTAAAACAATTTCCTTTGTGACCAATTCTATCTTTATGTTTTATGAATAAAAAATGACTTTTCTTAGTTATTCTTGTATCTATGTCTCTTGGTTGTCATGATAGTCACATCCTCGTGTAATTGTACACGTGGGCCAAATTGAGGGTGTGACAGCGTAGGAAGCTAATACGACACTACGCACGGCATGTAAGAGATGTCGTGATATTTCCCCACAGAAACGTCATTTAATCGACACGTATCTAAGTAATCAATCTGATGCCGATTTCAACATCTGTGGATCTTTGTTTAGAAAGTTGGCAAAATTGGAGACTCGAATTCAGAAAAATACTGAATGGCTGAATAACTTGGGTTCTTCGTCTCAAACTCATATCGGTTCTTCATCCGGATCTCAAACAGCTCATATCGGTTCTTCGTCACAACAACATCGACGCCGAAATGTGTCTCTCGATCTACCCTTTCCAATTGAAAACAACTCAGATGGCAGAATGACTGACAATGAGGTGTATCAACTATACCTAGATCAAAAAGCGTTGAGAGAAAGTCTGCAAGAAGAAGAAATGGCACGAAGGGACTGGGAGGCCCAAATGATGGCCAAAGAAGATAAAGAAGAAACAATGCGTTGGGAGTTACCTGGTCAGTTTTCGGATTCGGATCTGGGAACTGACTAATCGAATTATGTATTTTTATTTTATCTATCTTGTATTGTATTTCCTTTCGTATTGTATTCGAATTCCAGTATTTTAACTTTTATCCCTTTTTATTTAACTTTTTTATATTTATGTTTTTTTTAAATGTTGTTTTTAAATTTCCTATGTATCGTCTTTCAATTTCGTACTGTGTTTTAATTTTCTATGTACCCGTGTTTTAATAAAATGTATGAATAAAAGATGTTTAATAAAAAAAGTGGGGGTGATGTATAGTGAGTTGTAGTGAGTTTAGGTGAGTGTCAATATCTCCTGTAAAGAGTTTGGATGAGTTTGTGTGCGTTTGTTAAAAAATTGAGGTAGCGGTAAGTGACTTTGTTGTCGCTCCCACCAGCCTAACCCAAAAATGAAAAAAAAAAAGCCGCCAACGTGGTACTTCTTCCCATGGATATTAATTACTAAATGAATTCATTCATATTTGAAATTAGTTTTCCAAATAGACTACTGCACTCGAACACATATATCCAGTGTTTTAAAAATCGGTTTGACCCGGCCGGTTCAACCGGTTGAACCGGGAACCGGATTGATGACCGGTCCGTTGTGAGGCGGGTTTTGACTATTGCTCGAACCGGATTAACCCGCCGGTTTTTGACCGACCCGGGTTGAACCGCTGACCGGAAACCGGCCGGTTTAGAAAAACTTAAAATAAAGATCCAAAATCAGATTATGTAATTGAACAAAATCATGGAATTGAACAAGATCGATGTGTTGGCGTGATGAAAAGGATTCAGATGGATGAATATGAGGGTTCAGATGGATAAATGAGAGTGTTCAATGGATGAATATGGATGAATCTTTGTTTATTGGGTTTTTATTTTGTTAAACTAAAATAGTGAAATGATCATTGATAGATGAAAATAGATTATGTTTGGCAAGATCTTCGTTTTTATCATCTTTGGGAATGACAGAAAATGAGTGAAGCAATGAATTGATGTGTTAGGTGTGTGTGACATGTGGGTGTGAAAATGAGTATAGACACAAAAACATGATTATACTGTGCTGGCATCATTATCCTGTATTTACACTTCAAGTGTCGTAGTTTTTTTTTTTTTTTTTTAATTATTTGATATAAAACCGGTTTGATTTAGCGGTTCAACCGGTTGAACCGGTGATCCGGTAAACCGGTGACTTAACCGGGTTAATTAAAAAATCGGGTTTTAAAACATTGCATATATCAACATATGAGTATCATAATTGGTTCATTATTAAATGAATATTTGATTAGATGTTTTATCAAAGATGAAAAATGAATTGGAGAGAGAAAAATAGATTGAATTGTAGAGAGAGAAAATAGATCGGAGGTAGAAAGAAAAAGAGAGAAAAAAAATAATGTGTATGTGTTAAATGAGAGAATTAGTAAAAAAAATGGCTTATATAGTGTGCGTGTGAAAAGACAAAAATACCCTTCTAGTGTAAATTGAAAATTTGATCTCATTCGTTGATAAGATGAAGATGAAGAGTGGAGATGAGTCCCCTCGTATTCAAGAAAAATATGGTATCCAAATGAACTTAAATCAAAAAAAATATATAACAGTAAAACGAATTGGAAAAAGAGGAACGTTTTTGTTTTTTAAATAGGTCAGGGTTGAAATTGATTCCGTTAGGAGTAGAGGTGACAAAATGGGCGGGCGGGCGGGCACGGGTGGCGTGCGAAACGGGCAACGGGCTAAACGGGCGGCGGGCTAAACGGGCACGGGCAAAACGGGCGGGCTAAACGGGCGCAAACTAAAAAAGGAAAAAAAACATATAAAAACCAACAAATAAAAAATAAAATATTTGTTTGAAAGCCGGGATAAAAAATTTAATAAAAAATATTCGTCGAGTATACTAATTTATATTTTACAAGTGTGCCCGTTAAGCCCATTTAGTTTCTTACATATACGCCCGTTTAGCCCATTCATTATAAAGAATTGACAAAAAGTGCCCCATCCTTTTTTTGAAAATAGGCAAAAAGTGCTCATATGTATCAAAATAGGCAAAATTTACCACCTCTAGGAGTAGCTTAACATCATTTTGGTCAAAGTTATACAATTTGGTAGAAGTTTACTAGTACTACTTAACCGTACTAGTACTAGATACTCGTATCTTTTAATATATTTGTGTTGAAAAAAAATATCTATATTTAATTACTTTCTTAATCACATGACTAACTACCGTATATGTTTTAACCAATTGAGCTAGCTCAGTTGGTCATCAAGGGTAAATTTGCGAAGATATTCTTCGAGAGGTCTTGAGTTCGAGACTAACTTTTAAGGGCCCGAATTAAAAAGCAGGGGTGGAGTTTATCCCCTAAGGAGAAGGTTCGAGACTTGCATACTACCCAATTGAATGTCACTGTAAATTGAATCACTAACTACAAACACACCGTTAAAAAAAAAAAAAAAAAAAAAAAAAAAAAAAAAAAAAGCCTACTCTATATGTTTACAGCATATTTCTCTTTCTTCCAAACTTCATCTTCTCCGATCTACCCTAACTTCATTTCCATTTTGAGATCTATTCTTCAATATTTTTAGTCAAACGCCATATAGTAAAAATATAAAATTTGATGCCCCTAAAATTCTGATGCCCTGAGTCGTCGCTCACCTCACCTGATACGAGGACCGGCCCTAATAATGCTTCATTGTGTAAAGTTATTGTCAGTTTGAAATACTTATGTGCAACAATGGTCACATTACTGGCTTAGTGCTACAACAATTACATAAACTTTATTTCACCACCATTCTTTATTGTGCACTTATATTAACATTCATCCTATGTGTAATCTATTAACCCACAATAAGTTATGATAGTTTATCAATAATGTTAAAAAAAAAACAATGCATCAATAAAAATTGCACTTGATACTCGACAATAACGATGCACAGTGGCCATATAAATAATTTAGTAGTACATCAAATGAACATCAAGAGATCCAGACCCCTACGTGGACTCCAATGGGACTGCCTAATGGTAGCTGGCTACGCCAGTTAAGTACAGCAAATGAACATCGAGAGATCTGGACCCCTACACGAACTGTAATGGGACTACGTAATGGTAGCTGGTTAGGAGCCAACGACTACGTAATGGTCGCTGGTTAGGAGCCAAACGGTTCTTTTTAAAAACAATCCAAACAGACACAAAGAGGCCATTAATTGCTTCTTTTTTTTGAACGGCGAATAAAGAGGCCATTAGTTGCTTATATTTTCTTTACAAAAAGAGAAAGAAAACTAAAGTACAAATTAAAAGAATAAACATCAAATATGAAATCATCAGATGAAAAGCAACACTAAATTATAATTATAATACAGTACTGAGTATAAAATATAGGGTACAACATAATAAGAGAATACGCACGTTTGTGTAAGATATTTTAGCCATTTCAGCTCTTCACCCAATTCTGACTCATTTCAGCCATGGTCCCATTAACTCATGTTTAGGCACAAGCATGTGCAACTCCAATTAATATAAAGACTATCTGGTACCAACTTTTTATTAAATTGATATTCCGCTTACAAGTTAGGGCCTCACATTGCCAAAAATGTTCTTCAAGGTTTTCATTACATTACCGGTGTCTGCTAAAGCAATTACGGAAGAACAGCCATGACATCTGTTGCTCTTAGAGCAATGTACTCTGTACCATCACTCCCTTTGAAATCATTACCAGCATATTTCGAGTAAAGAACAGTGTTCCCCGGATACAATGTGAGCTCTTTTCTGTTTCCTTCTTCGTCTAATGGACCAGGTCCCACAGCAATAACCTGCATCCAAAAGACAATACAGACATTGTTTAACCCTATTAGCGGATAAATAGGTACAAGCCTGGTTTGTGGGCTTAGGATCCATTAGGTTTTATAAATTCTGGATCAATAATAAATGATACATAGGGGGTTTTCATAGCATAACATGGTGTCAGGCCATACCGCGGTCCTATACCCCTCTTCTCAATCACACACACAGCCATATAAACCCTAAAAAAAAATTCCCATCCCCATTTTGTAATCAGTTCCAGAAACACATTTATCATACCTACTAATCTACGAATCCTAAAATGACAACCAATAATAAATCACAACCAATAGCGAGCCTTGTTGGGCTTACGGTGTTTGATAAGATGCTTGGACTACATGATCCGCCTAAAGTGTTAATAGTTAATTTCAGAGTTAGAATGTTGTTGTAGACGGTACTGTGGTGAAAAGAGGTTTGAGGGTGCGATTAAGGTTTTCAATAGTATGGGGGAGAAGCGGTGTTATCTTGATCACTTTCTTTTAATAAAGGATTCAGATAAGGAGGTGGAATATCATTTTTTTATTAAGGTTAAAAGTTTGTGGTGTTTTGCTTAATAAAAAAAATTTGTTTATTTTTTGGTCGATTGTTTGTATTGTGCTTCTTCGATCCAACAAACTTAAAATTTTCAATCTGCCGCTTAACCCTACAAAATAACCAAACTCTTTTGTTCCATCTTCATATCTTCGTGTGTTGGTGATTTGCGCTAAGGTCACAAATCCACACAATTGTCTACTTGATTGGTGATATGATTCAGAAAAGTCAAATTAATAAGTCAACTACTTTTGGCGGGAAAAGTAGTTAACTCTCCCAACCCATCCTTTCATCCTATAAATACCCAACTAGTCATTTCATTTCATTTTCAGCTATTGATTTGTATTGTTCTTGTAACAAATTCTCTCTATAATTCATCAATCCAATAACAAACATTTAACCAATTCGTGTCCTGATTTCTGTTTCTTGTTTCTATGAAATCTTGGCCCTATTGTGTTGCCTTACTCCTATTCCACTGATTGGGATTTGGGTTTGGATCATATCAAGTGGTATCAGAGCCTTTCCTTCCTCGGATTGGGGCTCAATTCGGTTGTAACTGTTACACAATTCTGTTAGTTAGTTTGAATTCAGTTTTAGCGCCATTTCACATAATATTGTGTTGTGGTTAGTTGTGGGAATCTGTTGAGTTAGTTAGTCAGTTCTTGATCCTGTTAAGTGGATTAGTTCTTGATTCTTGTTATGGCTCCACAAACAAGAACTGGTGGGGGTCAAGATGAACAAGATAGGGCTGCTTTAAAAGATCTGGTTGCTTCATTGATAAGAGAAGAGTTTGATCGGTTTAGAGAAGAAATGAGAAATGGTGCGAGTACAAGTGGGGGTGGGACGGTTAGAACCGGTCAAGAAACTAACAGAATGCAACAATATCACAAATCCACCAAACTTGAGTTTCCAAAATTTAGGGGAGAAGATGTCAGAGGCTGGATATTCAAGTGTGAGCAGTTCTTCAAGGTTGACCAAGTAGCAGATGTTGACAAGATCAACCTCATTTCTCTTCACCTTTATGACTTACCTTTGATGTGGCATCAACATTTTGTTCAAATCTATGGAGAAAATGTGACATGGCCAGAGTATAGGGAGGCAATTGTGAAAAGATTTGGTAATACCTATGATGATCCATTGGGGGAGATCAAGAAGCTGAAACAAACAGGGTCAGTACAGGAGTATATAGATGCATATGATAAGTTGTTGTGTAGGGTGATGTTGCCTGATGATCAAGCCATGTGTTTCTTTTTGGCTGGGTTGCAACAAGAACTAGAAATCACTGCTAGGATGCTTAAACCTAGGTCTTTGGCTGAGATGTATGTGTTGTGCAAGTTAGAAGAAACCAAACTAGGAGTGTTAAAACAAAAGCAGAGAATGCCATTGTTACCCACACCAAAACCCTACAATTACAATACACCAAAATCCTACAATTACAATGCACCAAAACCCCAAGTTTCTCCAATGACAAATACTAGAGTTGTTCCATACAGAAAACAGTTGACTCAAAAGGAATTGGATGAAAAGAGGGCTAAGAATCAGTGTTTCTATTGTGATCAGAAGTATGTGCCTGGTCATAAATGCCCTGGGAAGTTGTTTTCATTGGAGATTGTTCACAAGAATGACATGGTAGATGAGGACACAGACTTACAACTTGGTGAAGTAGTGTTTGGCAATACGGATAGCATAGTGGAATTGGAAGAAATGGAACAAGTTGAGGAACAAATTGGGTCTGAGATGGTGGCACAACCTCAAATTTCACTTAATGCCATTTCAGGGGTAAATACTTTTCAAACAATGAGAGTAAAAGGTCAAATCAACAATCAATCAGTTAACATTAACATTTTGATTGATTGTGGTAGTACACATAATTTTCTAGATGTAGTTTTTGCCAAACAGATTGGATGTCATATTAAGCCAACTTGTCCTTTACAAGTGACTATGGCTGGAGGGAATTTTATTACTAGTAATCATGAGTGTAAGGGCTTATCATGGAAGTTGCAAGGGGAAGTGTTTAAAGCTGACATGTTCCTAATTCCTTTGGGAGGCTGTGAAATGGTTTTAGGAATGCAATGGTTAGCTACTTTGGGAGATATAGTTTGTAATTTTTTAAAGTTGAGAATGGAATTTCAATATGAAGGAAAAAAGGTGGTTATAAGAGGTGCACCACAGCCGACTTTACAGTGGAGAGAGGGAAAATTGATGGGTGCTAAGTTGTGTTCTATGGCAGTTTGTGTTTATCCTACTTGTGGGGTTCAAGCAGAATTGATGACTACAGGTATGGATACTACAACTACTAATGTTCATCCATTATTACTTCAGTTGTTAAAAGATTTTGAGGAAGTGTTTGTTATTCCAAAGTCATTACCACCAAATAGGAAACATGATCATAGAATTCCTTTGTTAGACAACACTACACCTATAAACATTAGGACTTATAGACACCCTCCCACACAGAAGGATGCTATAGAGGCTATGGTTATGGAGTTGTTAGATAGTGGTGTTATTAGACCTAGTCATAGTCCATTTTCTTCTCCAATTGTGATGGTTAAGAAGAAAGATGGGTCATGGAGAATGTGTGTTGACTATAGAGCTCTCAACAATAAGACTGTTAAAGATAAGTTTCCCATACCAGTGATAGAAGAATTAATTGATGAACTGTTTGGTGCCCAAGTGTTCACTAAGTTGGATTTAAGATCTGGTTACCATCAAATAAGGATGTGTGAAGATGATATTCATAAGACTGCTTTTAGGACTCACCAGGGTCACTATGAGTTTTTGGTGATGCCTTTTGGGTTGACGAATGCACCATCTTCTTTTCAAGCTCTTATGAATGAGGTCTTTGCTCCATATTTGAGGAAATTTGTGTTAGTATTTTTTGATGATATACTTGTCTACAGCAGTACATTGACTCAACATGCCCAGCATTTAGCTCAAGTTTTGGGTACTATGCACCAACATCAGTTGTATGCCAAATTGAGTATGTGTGTTTGGAACTCAGAAAGTGGAATATTTGGGGCATGTGATATCTGGTCAAGGAGTAGCTACTGATTCCTCAAAAATCAAGGCAATGCAGGATTGGCCCATTCCTGTCAACATAAAGAAGTTAAGGGGATTTCTGGGGCTTACTGGTTACTACAGAAGGTTTGTCAAGCACTATGCCACCATCAGTAAGCCTTTGACAGAACTACTTAAGAAGAATTCATTTGAGTGGTCTAGTACAGCTCAAAAGGCTTTTGAAGAATTAAAGTTGGCAATGGTTAATGCTCCAGTATTGGCATTACCAAATTTTCAAACAGAATTTGTAGTGGAGACTGATGCTTCAGAAACATAAGGGTTTGTCTACTTATGAGAAGGAATTATGGGCAGTGGTGTATGCTTTAGAGAAATGGAGAGGGTACTTGCTTGATAGGCACTTCAAGATCAAGACTGATCACTTCAGTCTTAAGTACCTAATGGATCAGAGATTAACAACACCTTTTCAGACTAAGTGGTTACCCAAGCTGCTTGGTTATGATTATGAGATAGTGTATAAGAAAGGGAGTGAAAACATTGTTGCTGATGCGTTATCAAGGTCTCCTAATCCTTCTCTACAAACTTTGGTTCTTAGTGATATCTCCAATGATTTGTTGTCTAGGATTCAAGCTAGTTGGCAGTCTGATCCTAGTGTGCAACAAATAATCACCACAGTTAGAAATGGTCCAGCTACAAGATCCAAATTTAGTTGGAGTAATGGCCAATTGAGAAGGAATGGCAAGCTAGTAATTGGAGCAGATTTTCAGCTGAGACGAGAGTTGCTCAAATTCCATCATGATGAAGCTTTAGGTGGTCATTCAGGTGTAGAGGCTACTTATAAAAGATTGAAAGCTGCCTTTTATTGGAAGGGAATGAAAAAGACTGTTAAAGAATATGTAAGGGTGTGCCATGTTTGCCAGTGTCACAAGCCTGACTTAGCACCATATCCAGGATTATTGCAGCCTTTACCTATTCCTACTAAGGTTTGGACTGACATTTCTATGGACTTTATAGAAGGCCTACCCTCTTCTTCTGGAAAGACAGTTATTCTGGTGGTCATTGATAGGTTAAGCAAGTATGGACATTTCATACCTTTATCTCATCCATTTAAAGCTGCACAAATTGCTCAGGTATTCCTTGATTCAGTGTATAAATTACATGGATTACCCAAAACAATCACAAGTGACAGAGATAAGGTGTTCATAAGTACTTTTTGGAAGGAGTTGTTTAAGAAGTTGGGGGTTACTTTACAATTGTCCACTGCTTATCATCCTCAAACAGATGGACAAACAGAAGTGGTTAATAGATGTTTGGAGTGTTATTTGAGATGCATGACTAGTGAACAGCCAAAGAATTGGATTCAATGGCTGTCATTAGCAGAGTTTTGGTACAACACAAATTTTCACACAGCTATTAACACAACCCCTTTTGAGGTGGTGTATGGTGAAACTCCACCAACACATGTTTCATATATGGCTGGAGATTCACATGTGGAAGCAGTTGATAGATCTTTGGTTGCTAGAGAGGAAGCAATTGCTTTACTACAGTTTCATTTGGAAAGGGCACAACACAGAATGAAAGAATTTGCAGACAAACACAGAAGTGATAGGTCTTTCGTGGAGGGAGATTGGGTGTTGCTTAAACTGCAACCACACAGGCAGGTCACTCTCAGGTTACACAAGCAACACAAATTTTCACCAAAGTTTATGGTCCTTTCCAGATTCAAGAAAAGGTGGGGATGGTAGCATATAAATTGTCTTTACCAAACACCACCTCAGTGCACAATGTATTTCATGTTTCTCAACTCAAGGCTTATAAAGGCCAGCCTACAGTTCCAATTCCTCTTCCCAATTGTAACGAAGAAGGCCTAATTACTGCTATACCAGTTGCTGTGTTGGATAGAAGAATTGCCAAAGTCAGAAATGTTGCAGTGGTCTACTGGTTTATTGGTTAGTGCAATGGTCCAATGGAAATACTGATGATGCTACGTGGGAAGATGCTAAGGAGTTGCAGTCCAAATATCCAGAGTTTCAGGCTGATTCTTGAGGACAAGAATGTTTTCAAGGGAGATGGATTGATATGATTCAGAAAAGTCAAATTAATAAGTCAACTACTTTTGGCGGGAAAAGTAGTTAACTCTCCCAACCCATCCTTTCATCCTATAAATACCCAACTAGTCATTTCATTTCATTTTCAGCTATTGATTTCTATTGTTCTTGTAACAAATTCTCTCTATAATTCATCAATCCAATAACAAACATTTAACCAATTCGTGTCCTGATTTCTGTTTCTTGTTTCTATGAAATCTTGGCCCTATTGTGTTGCCTTACTCCTATTCCACTGATTGGGATTTGGGTTTGGATCATATCAATTGGATGTTTGTGAAGGTCACAATCCACGATTGGAGTTTATGAGGAATCAGATGTTGTGCAGGGCTTTTTGTATTTGTGTTGGTTTGGTTGGAGTTTAGGAAGATGAATCGAATGGTGCAATGACTTGGGTTAATGTTTTATTTACTCTGTTTTATTGAAGGTTTAATGTTTTATTTACTCTGTTTTATTTTAGGTTTAATGTTTACTTTAGTATTTAGTTTTCTGCTCCGGTCCGCTTTCGTGAGTTCGCCACTCGGACTGCGGGGAGTATTAGCGGATAGATCAATAATAAATACCCATGTGGTTTTCATATTTAGTTATCTGCTCCAGTCCCAGCTATAGCGATTTCGCCAATCGGACTGCGGGGAGTATTAGTAGATACATAGGCCAAGCCCAGTTTGTGGGCTTAGGGTCCGTTCGGTTTTTATGTTTCTAGCATGTTCTGTGATGCACTATAAATTGTGGATCAATAATAAATGATATACCCATGGGGTTTTCATACGGGGTTTTCATAGTCTAACAAACCCAACTGCAAGTTGTTTAAATTCAAGGTGTAACATCATTATGTAAAGACCCTCCAGTATTAGTGAATATCTAAATTCCTAGAAGTTTCTGTTTAACACTCACCGTGCCAGTGGAGGGTTTCTCTTTGCTTGATTGTGTAAGCAACAACCCGCCAGCAGTAGTTTGCTCAGCCTCCGTGACCTATGCAAAATATTTCAATGATTTGAGATTTCAAGTAACACGTAAAACAACTTAATATAAGGTCAAAATGGGATGAGCTAATAATGATCAGATCAATAGAATCCCCAAGTCCTAGCCTTTCAAAATAGAGAACGAATCATTTTTAAGTTGCAAAAACCAACGGCGAGATCAATATAAAGCCCTTCAAAAGTTAAGCGCGACAAAAAGAGTTCACTATTCATAAATCTTTAAGGTGATGTTTGTGTACCGCAGCTTGACTGAAATCAACAGGATGGAAGTGATGTCAACCAACAAGAGGATGACAAGTACCTCATCATTTAGGTTATCATGCTCTCAGGTATACAATAATGTTACCGTCAATGGGTACAATTTGATAATCGACATCTAGACCAGGTAAGTTAAGTATTTCATCTATATTTTTAATTCAAACTCAATTTGTGAAACCAAAACACAAAACTAGTCAAGTAATAGTCATCTAAAGCATCGTATCTTATTCACTAACATGAAGATTTCAAGAAGGATACAAACCTTGATCAGAACCCTGTCATTAAGGGGCCTCAAATCCTTCACGTCATCCGTCTCAAGAATACCAACAATATCATCCTCCTTAAGTAGGAGATGCTTTGCACCATTGAACTCGACCTCTGTCCCAGCATACTTCGAATATACAACTGGTGTACCAGTCTGTAATAAAAAATTGTAGCTTTTAAGCATTCGATCAAACCAATCTAATATATCAATAACATTATACTTCTGAAAATAAGATTTACCTTCACATCTACTTCCACCCGCTTCAGACCAACTGTCCTGCCTTCTCCAACAGCAACAACCTCACCCCCTTGAGGTTTTGACTGTGCTGTTGTTGGCAGCAATATACCACCTGCAGACTTCTCCTCGGCGGCGTTAATTTTCACCAAAACTCTATCACCCACGGGCTTCAATGTAGTGTACTGCAAGACAACAAGAAGATTAGCACCATGAATCAAAATTTGAAGGCATCACATATTAAATTGTAAACATGATTCCATGTTTGTACGCTACACACGGATCATAGAATACTAAAATATAAAAATCTAGAAGGCTCAAGTAAGAATAAAGGCTCGAAGTAACTAGCAAATAAAGTCAAGAACCTTTTGTCTGTCATACGAAAGATTTAACCCAAGAATCAGATAGGGTGAATATTTCAAACTTGAGAACAGTTGTAAAAAAAAGACCTGAGCTGAATTAAAGCAGGAATTCCCAATTGAGATTAAACTAAAGCTTTGCGATTGATAATGAATATTACTACCTTGCCAACTTTCAGGGAAGCTTACTATTTAATGAAGGTGAAAAGTAGACAAATGTGAAATGTCATACATGTGACTAACTTTTTTTCTACCATATGTTGTAAAATACTTGTATTGTGTTATGGTAACGGTTTCCGGTCCGGGTCGGTTTTGGGTCTGCCGTGCTCAGCCTTAGTGTTACCAATTAAAACAAAAAACAAGCTGATTATATCAAATGATAACACAAAACAGGATAATGAATGGATAGGTTGAATAAAGATAACCTCGTAATGTAAAATACAAGAAAAACCATAACTTGTGAAAAAATTCTAATGAAAAGCAAAACAATAACAATATCTAAATAGAAATGACTGAATAAATACAACCTTAGGGGCAACAATGGTAGCAGCTTTAACAACAAGTCCACGACGGGTCAAACCACCGCCCATTCGAAAAGAAACTGATGAGACCTTGACAGTTGATGATGGTCTCAGGCCTTCAAAAGATGGTAAATAAGCACCAGTAACACTAGTCATTTGAGTAGCGCCTGCCATTGTTTATCTACAAAAACACACAAACAATATAAATTTAATGTGTTGGAATTATAAATATAAGTAAGAGAATAATTGAGAAATTACCGAATTCAGGGAGATAAGGAGAGTGTGTTGTTGTTGGTAGATACTAGATAGTGAGGATAACAAAACCCTAGAAATGAAGTGCAAGAGTGTCAGATAAGACACTAATAGCTTTTTCTGGCTTAACCAATGTTTTAAAACCCGGTTCGAACCGGCCGGTTCAACCGGGAACCGGGGTGACAACCGGTCTATTATGAGCCAGGTTTTAACAAAAATTCGAACCAGATCGAACCGGCGGGTTTTGATCGACCCAGGTCAAACCGCTACCCGGAAAACCACCGGTCCAACATTTATCAAAGGAAAAGAAAGAGTTAGCATTGGACCTGTTGGTTGTGTAACTGAACCTTGTATAGATGGTAGTTGGAAATCAACTGATGAAGTAACGTGATGCGGTGATAATTAGGGGTGAGTAGAAACCAAACCGCGAACCGCAAAACCGTAAAAAATCGTAAAAACCGAACCGCAGAAACCGCACCACAACAAAAACCGACGGTTTGGTTTTAAGAAAAAGAAAAAACCGCAAATGCGGTTCGGTTGCGGTTTTCGCCCGTAAAACCGAACCGCAAACCGAACCGCACCACACAATAATTATTTTATACTGAAAAATGTCACATCGACTATTTTGTGCGAGTTACAAAACTTCTAGTGCATATTATCATTGATATTCATATAAGTTATTAGTAAAGTGTTTGTTAGATTCAATTTATGCATTGTCATGACCGAAAAAAATCAACATTTTAAACAAAAAACCGCAAAATGCCATAATTATTATATAAGTTACAAGTAATGGTTCGGTGCGGTTAAAAACCGCAAAACCGCAGAAACCGAAAAAAACCGCAAAACCGAAACCGCGGTTTTTGGTTCGGTGCGGTTTCTATTTTTATAAAAACCGCAAGTGCAGTTGCGGTTCGGTTTTAGTCAAAAACCGCACCAAACCGAACCATACTCACCCCTAGTGATAATAGTTAAAATGAGGATTCGTTTGTTCGTGTACCTTATGGTTTTATGAGATCTAATTAATAAAGAAAATGAGATGAGAAATTGTAAGTTGTTATGAATAATTTTTATGGTTGTCTACTATATGGCCCTTGTCTTATAAATACTTCTTGTATTTACCTTCAATGATATATCAATTGAAGAATACAATATTTATTCACAACACGCTCTAAATATAATTTTGGATCTCGAGGTAATTTATTTTATCATCTCCGGTTCATATTCTGTAGAACCCGCTTTAAAAGTCATCGAACATTAATTACGGACAATCACAGATTTTAATTTAAACGTTACGTAATTATTTATTCAGATAATAATTAACAGTGTTAAATCAAGTATTACGAAATTATTATTTATTCAGGAAATAAATAATTCACGTCAGAATATACGATCACGTACGCAATGTTTAAAATCCACGAATATTATTATATTCACACAGTCGCAGTTTAATTAAGATCGTGACGTAAATAAATTATTCAGAAAATAATTATCAGTTAATAATTATTTACTAGCTATTCAGTATTTTCGTACGTATTTATTTGCTGTAAAATAATAAATACATGGCGGGATTTTAAAACGCGAAACGCAAGTTAAATGTTTATAAACGAAGCGAAACGAAAATCAAAACGTAAGTAAGTATACATATGTGATTGGGCTGAGTTTAAAACAAGAAATGAAGGATAAATGGCTTTGAGCCCACTAAACTAGTAAACAAAAAAAACGGGGGTAACCCACCATTTTTTTCGTCATAGCGTAATGTTTTTCTGTTTTCCCTCCATTGACATTAAGAAACCCTAATTTGGGTCCTAGTAGCCGCCACTATTCCGGCCAACAACTCCGGCCGTCATCACCACCACCCCACTACGACTACACGACCCCCACGAACATCATCTCCTCAACCGTGGATCATCTTCGTGGTCAGCCATCATCACCAAACTATCATCACAGCCGTGAGTCATGGCTGCCACCGCAGAACGCCAACACCACCATGGCCAGCATGATGCGGTCGCGTGTAAAGACCGACTGATGTAGTCAGTGCGTATAAGGGGGTGTTTGTTTCGTGGGTACAACCAGCAGACAGGGGGTGTTTGTTTTCGTGGGTACAACCAGCAGAAAAGGGGGTGTTTGGTTCAACAGCCCAGCAGGGTGCGTTTGGGTCAGCAGTAGCAGAAAAGGGGGTGTTTGGTTCAGCAGCCGAGCAGGGTGCGTTTGGGTCAGCAGCAGCAGAAAAGGGGGTGTTTGGTTTAGCAGCCCAGCAGGGTGCGTTTGGGTCAGCAGCAGCAGAAAAAGGGGCGTTTGGTTCAGCAGCCAGCAGGGTGCGTTTGGGTCAGCAATAGCAGAAAAGGGAGCTTTTGGTTCAACATAACCAGCAGGTGTGGTTGTTGTACAAACAGTGGCAACCGAGAGTGTAAAAACTCTCAGTGGGTCTTAGTATAGAAAACAGTGGGAACTATGTAGAAAACAATAGAAACAGTGGGAACTATATAAAAATAGTGGGAACATATAACTAACAGTGGGAACCGTTAGACAAGCAGTGGGAACTAAGTGATAAACAGTGGGAATAAAATGAAAACAGTAGCCACTGGCCCAGCAAGGGGGCCACGTCAGCGGTCTTGGTGGGCCCGGTTTGTTTAACCCGAGACATGGGTGTCTCGGGGAGTGTTTTGGACACGAACTTTCGGGGTCACGTAAAATAATAAATACGAGGTCCATTTTAATTATGATTAATCATGTCTATAAATTAATTTTAATAAATAATATTAATCAAGTGGTTTTGTTTTAATAATTTAATTAATAAAATTAAATTGATTTTATTTTATCCTTTTAACCACTTAAAGATATGTGATTTATTACGATTTAATTTCTAAGAAGAAACGAATTTATAAACATTCCTAATTTTAGCAACTTTCTATTTATAGCAGGTTACTATTTATAGTAATATTATTATATTGGAGTACTTATTATACAGTAATTAGGAATACAGAGAATACATTAACCAGTAATATTATAGAACAGACAGATATTACCAGATTATACAGCAACAGTAATACAAGAATAAATAAATTAAACTAACAACAGATGAGAATCAGTAATAGTAAACAGTAATCAGTTAACTCATTCGCGTTCGTTATTTATGTAGTAACCGTAAAGTCGGAATAGATCTTTCAGCTTTCAGTCTTATTTCATTACTGGACACGAGGTACGGATTTTCCGTCCTTTCAGTAAGGACTTCCTTTATGATGCATGATTAGGATTCCCCGTCTGCAGCCAAATGTTTTCCCTAGTATATGTTATAAATTATCAAAAATTATTTTAATAACTAAGATATTGCCTGAGCCTTATATACAAGCATGACCAGTTAGTTGTACTAGTTACGGAGGTACCGTAACCATGACACTTGAGGCACCGGTGTCATGGCTCACCTGTAGGAGAGTGATATCTTGCAGCGTCTCATTCAGCTCAGCTTGGCCATTTTATCAGTATTATTAGTGGGCCGTATGGATGCATCCTAGGCTATCAGTTTACAGTTATCAGGTGAATGTGGTGTGTGCTCTACATCCTTCACATTGGAGCTGATCCATCCACCCAGCACATTATTTAGAGGTCACCCTTCTACAGCATGACGAGGTCACCCCTCCAGTTATTCATGCAACAGTTGTTTCAGCACATGACCTATATAAGCTCTTGGCAATTAAAATACAGTAAATACATGTTTTCAGATTTAACAGATAACAGTTCAGCTTTATTATTTATATATCAGACTTTTCATATTATACACAGATTTCCGCTGCAACTTTACTTATCAGTCTTACAACTTCAGTATTTTATCATTTGTTTCATTTCAGTATTTCTTATCATGCTTTATTTTCGTTCACTGGGCGTTATGCTCAGCCGTAGTTCCTTTCATGTTCTAACGGCAGGTACACCAGGACGATCTTAGGATTCTGAGAGCATGTGCATTTGGATGGAAGCTATCCAGACTTCTTTATTTATGCACTTCTTACATTATTCTGCCTATTTGGACATGGCTTAGTCCTTTACTTCAGTATTTACCTTTTATGTTTTGAGCTTATGTTTGGATTACTGATTTTTGATTCCGGTATTTCCTTTATCAGTTAATGTTTAAGGACATTTACCTTATGCTTTTATGACACGCCATAAATACACGTAATAGTCCATTTATCCAAGTGAGGTGTTACATATTATTTTACAACTATGTGATATAGCAGATCAATGAGTAAGGACTATAAGGTACGTCTTCGGAAAAATTATTATCCTATATTATGATACTTAATTTGCATCTATATCTCGTGTTAGTATTATTTTAATTGTCAAACTGGTTTTATTATGACATATATCTATCTCTTATTTGTATGGTTTTATTATTACTGTAATTTGTTCTTCAATTATATACAATTTTCTTTGTATTGTAGAATAGTAATTAATCATTGCTAATCAACATGATTTAGGATAGATGAGTTTCATTATGTATAAAGGTCTCGATCTGGTTTTTGTTAATGTTCCATTTTCTTTTGAAAGCAGCATATTGTTTTTTTGCATTCTCTTTGATTAGCTTCACTTATTTGATTATAGGTTTCTTCCACTTTTTATTACTAGTTTTTTGTTAACCTCGGTTTGTTATCGGTATATATTACAAGTAAAATATATTAGTAAAATATATATTGCTATGCATTCTTTTGTCGTGATCTTTATATACTTTTTACTTTCAAATGATTTTGTTAGATAGTAAAAAATAAAACTATTTTCTCGACTTTTAAAGGTTACTAGAATAAATTTTTCGATTTATTTGGTTCACAACAAGAGTTATGTTGATCCTATGAGTACTGTTTAATTCAAATCACAATAGGAAAGCCATATATCATGCATAATCAATGAATGATGTATAACTAAGTAGGGTGCCCACGCTCCGCCGCGGGAAGTTTTGCTTCGTTGATTCTTGGCGAAGTTTTGACACGTAGGCACGAATAGCAGAATCCGACGGCTTCCTCTCTCGTCTCTTGAATACTGGCTGCACATATGAGGCGGAAATAATTAACTGTGGTTGATACAGTAGTCTAGTGCATCTTGAAGAACAGGGGTTGGTTTTGTATCCTCAGGTGTGTTGATAGTTAGACTTTCTTTCAACGGGTTGCTGCTGCTATGCGGTTCTTGAACGGGTGTTTGATTTTTCAACTCGAGAGGCACCTTGTCTTCAATGAGAGCTTGCGTCTTGAGTATGGTCCCTGAAAGCTCCAGACCTGCATTTTATGTGATTTTTAAACCAAAACACCAACACATAGTTATGCATACACACAGAAGACTATCGAAAAATCATTTTGTCGTCGATTGACTGAGATATTTGTTAATTTTGAGAAGGAACCTGTAGTATCAGGAATTATAGTTGAAGCGCATCGAGCAACTCTAAAGTTTCTTCATCCTGGTCAACGAATTAAGGCCATTCTGGTTGCTGTAAAGGCTAGACATCTAGGATTTAGCGAAAGAATCAGAAGGGATTTGCCCATACCACAACAAATTCACTCGTGGGTGAAGCAAACCATCCCTTTTCAACCTATACCCAACTGAACCCGAACCCATTCTCATTGAAAAAAGGTCCCATCAATGAGGCAAGTACTTTATACCAACTGGGATTATTACAAAAAATCTCACATTAATCTCCATATAACAGAACATAAGAAGAATTAGCGCCATTGCATAAGAACTATTCATTCAATCAGAGGTTTTTGATTTAAAGGTAAACAGAAATTTTGTGTGTACCTCAAACTGTAGTGACCTGGGGGATTGTTCTTAGAGACATCAGCTGATATTTAGTCTTCACAAAGTGCATATTATGCAGAAAAATTAAGGAATAAAGTGCAGCATATGCCGATTGAGGATCTGGGAGCTTATATATTACACAATTGAAACAGTAACTGTGCTGGGCTCAGATATGCGTTTGTGGAACGTGAAGAAAGGTCGTCACCCGCCATGGCTGCAAGCATGACGACATGCTGCCCCGCCAAGAAACGGGATGATTTCACCCATCACGACCCGTAAACCACAAACGCAATAATGTCATCATCGCTCACAGAAACTCACTCGATCATATAAAAGAACGCGCCCGGGCAAGGCACGGGTCGATCTCACCTATCACGGTCCGCAAATGCAATCATAAGTACGTTCAAACCATAAATCTTAATATAATGGTTATTTTCTGACAATCAACCCCACATTGCTGAAAACACGTGATCGTGCTGCCCCACAAAAAACAGCCTCGAAAACAAATGTGAGCATGCCATTATAGGCTCAGATAGGGCACCATTAAGGGAAAACTGGATAAGCACGCCATGGCTGCATCCTCGACAGGTTGCCCTGCCAAGACACGTGTACTCTCGAGTTCATCCCAGGCCATCAAAACTCATCATAGCCCCAAAGATTGCCTGTTCCAATGATACATACTAACATTACAGTACAACGCTTGTGAAAATCATCACAACCTTTCATAAGCAATACCGCCACCAAGATAAGAAAGGCAATACAGCGAGAAACGAATAACAGGCATAACATGTTATAACCAAGTTGGCCATAGCAACAAAACTATCCGAAAGGGTCAGACCCTTCCACATTAAATACCATAATTTAAAAGTCAAAGATGCACCGTAAAGGTGCGACCAAATGATCACGCTGCGAAGATTCGGGTCAAGCTAGAAGCAAGCCCAAACCAGCGTCACACATCTGGTACTATTGTCGCCTGCAATAGACAGCGGCAACGAAATCATTGCATAGGGTGAAACCCGGTATGGCTGCAAGCACGATGGCGTGCTGCCTTGCCAATATACGGGCTGACTTAACCCCAACGCAATCCTAAAACCACGAACGCAATAGTTTTAGTATTTCAAACGCAATCCTAAAAGCACGAACAATTTAAAAGCCCATAAACCCTTAATTTAAGAATCTATGTAATGAACCATAAAATTAAACACGGTTAAACCCAAAAGTCAAGGAATTCCAACTTGTTAATGTAAAGCAATGCCTTAAAATATTGTTAGTATTAATTAATCTTTCTTAGTTTTGATCACGACAAATTACAAAGACATTTATTGTCAAACACAATCATAAAACGAATTATCTAACAAACACCATCATCAAGGTAATAATCATTACACTAACATATCTTAATCATGCTTAGTGATCATAAAAGTGATTAGCTTTAAAACTCACTTTTGTCAAACATTAAAAAAGATTTTTATAAACTTTATTTTTAAGAAAATATATTACTAAAATGAAAATGCAAATTTGAATATGGCATATTCCAAATGTCATAACAATATCCTTTGAAGGTTTAAACAGCCACAGATATTTCAAATTTACTAAAAGACAAAAAGGAGCGGTGATAGGTGTGAAAACACCCATCTTTTTACCACTTAATTATAATAATAACCAAGCCAAAACGTGTATTTTATGTCGTAAATGTCAGAATAATGCGTGGTTTGTGTTTTTATTGTGTTTTAGGACCAAAAGATGAAAAATGAAGAAAACACGGGCTTTCAGGGGCTTTTATCGAAGAAAACGAGAAAATACGAAGTCAAAAGATCAAGAGTGCAAAAAGAACGGAAGTCCAAGGCCTATTCTGAAGATTTATCGAAGAAAAAGTCTAAAGACGGACGTTTAATGAAGTCGAAGAACTCAAGTCTAATTATTGAAGAAATTATAAGACAAGTTCAATTTATATCAACAAATCCCGAGACGACGTCGAGAAAGACAAAGAACTAAAAGACGAGAACGAGAAAGAGAAAGAAAGAAGGAAGCAACACATGCACTCCCCACTTCCTATATATACCCTCCTAATGACACATTAGGAGGGTGTTAGTCATTTAGGAGTAGTTAGATTAGTTTAGTAGTAGGTAATTTTCTCTCTCTAGTTTTTCTTTCAAGTTTTAATCTTTAATCTTTAATCTTGTACTTTTGAATCTTTAATCTTAATCTTATTTCAAGCTTTTTACAATCTTTCTCATTCTACATTTCTTGATCTTTTACTTATCTTTAATCCGAAAGTTTTATACTTTTTGCTTAATTTTGATGTTTGATTAAAAAGTTCATCTTTTTGTTTCCATCTAGGCTTGTATACGATTTAAGCTATAAGTTTGACAATATTATTGGCTTATTTTGTATGTAGCTTATTTGTTTTAAAGTTTTCTTAAAAGTTTATCTTTTTAAAGTTTATTTAATAAAGTTATTTATTTTGTGTCTTGAAAGTCTTCAAATTTGTGTCTTATTTTATCCGTATTATTATTGATTTGGTAAAGTTTTGATTTGTGCTTATTCAAGTTAGCTTATTGGTTATTGCGAATTTCAGTCCATCGGAATGAGGTATTAGGATTCCGGTAGCTTGTTACAATCGCAAAAACCACAAGGATTTCTACATTGCGATCGGTATTGTGATACTCCCCCTTATTCCGATCTGGGATTCGGATCTGGGATTCGGATTTGGGATTCGGATCTGGGATTCCGATCTGGGATTCGGATCTGGGATTCAGATCTGGGATTCGGATCTGGGATTCGGATCTGGGATTCGGATCTGGGATTCGGATCTGGGATTCGGATCTGGGATTCGGATCTGGGATTCTAATATGGGATTCAGATCTGGGATTCGGATCTGGATTTGGATCTGGGATTCTGATCTGGGATTCGGATCTGGGATTCGGATCTGGGATTCGGATCTGGGATTCAGATCTGGGATTCGGATCTGGGATTCGGATCTGGGATTCGGATCTGGGATTCCGATTTGGGATTCCGATCTGGGATTCCGATGGAGTCTTAGTTTTTATGTCTTGTCTTTATTTTCAAATCAAAATTTTATATTTCCTGCCATTTTCTTAAACTTTATTTTAAATTGTTTTTATTTTAGTTTTATTTTAAGATTGCATTTTATTTAAGTGTTTTTCTAGTAATTTTCTAGTTTAATTTTTCACCTTGTTTTACTTTTATTATTTGTACCTGTCTTTAATTTGCTTTTAAATACTTTCCGTATTTACTTTTTAATTAGTTATAGATAATCAACTTTCTTTTTGTTAACCAAAAACGACTGAGTCACACTTTGAACCGGAAATCAATTCGAATTGAACCGAGACAAACAAATTTTTATACTTGGCAAAAACCAATTTCAAATGGCGCCGCTGCCGGCTCTTTTCGTGAAGATTAACGGTTTTTAGTGAGAGGCGCGTTGGATTTTGGGATCCGTTCATTCGTGAATGTTATATTTCTTGCTTTTTTTTAAAAAAAAATTCAAAAATCCTAAAAATCAAAAATTTCAAAAATACAAAAACATTTGAAAAATCATAAAAGCATTTATTTTTCACAAGTTTTTGCCAAAAATATTCTTCTTGCTTATCTATTATTCTTCATGGATTCATCTTGCGTACAGTGTGGGAGACCATGGCATGGTTATCAAACATGTCATTGGTGTATTTGTGAGCGGTGCGGCTCTGATATCGACAATACACAATTTGGATTTTGTCCATTTTGCAATTCAACAAATTCGTACTTCTCCTCTTACAATACTTTCTCACCCTTTCCCGTATATGAAAATCCTTATCCTCAAAATGCACCGGGTTTTCCTCAATACCCGTATTGCAATATTTGTGGGGGCCCTCACGATGCTTCTTCTTGTCAACCGATGAATATCTTTGAGCCTATTATGTGCTATGATTCCTGTTTGTATAACTTTGAGCTCCCACATCACACCCTCAATCATCAATCCTCTCAGGGAATTAGTCTTGACCAATAACTCACTACTTTGAATGACGTTCTAGAAAGTTTAGCTCAAATCCGAGCTGACTTACATCAGGAAAGGCAACCTTTGCTTGATGGTGACCAAATTTTGAAATCCACCTACACCTTTTTGAGCCAATTTGGTCGTTTTCCCTTCTTTTCTACACCAAAATGTTTACTTACATCGTCGGATAGAATGGCTTTAATTGAACATACTCGGGGAGATGATCAACAAAAATTGCTTCATGAGCTTCTTAAAGATGTGGAGGTTATCAAGGAGGAGTTAGTCGACTATATCACTCCTAACTGGAATGGTCCAGTCTATTATGATGATGATGACGAGGATGATATCTACAATCTCAGCCCATCTTCTAAGATTACTACTCCTACTCTTGATATCCCTAATACGTCTGAGGATTGTGATACATCGAGTGAGATTAGTGATTATGGTCTTGATAAATTCTTTGATGAGGTTTGTGATGTGCTAACTTTTGAGGAGCTTACGGAAGAGGTCGCTCTTAATGATGATGATTCTTCTCCATGCTATGAGAATTTCACTTTTGAAATTTCTCCTTCTCCTCCGGACGATGAAGGCGATGTTGATTTATTCTCTCCGACTTATGAGAAGTTCACCCCTGAACTTGGTATTGCAGATGAGGTGGAAGACGTTATTCTTCGCGACAAATTACTGAAAGTTCATCTTCTGATTGCTAAAATTGAAGCGTTGAGTTCTCCTCCTATTAAAGAATCTTTACCTCAGTCTATTACACCCGTTGAGTATAATGACCCATTGTTGGAAGAAATCGACATTCACTCAGTACCTCCGGGTATTGATGATGATGACACGGAGGGGGATATTATTTTTGATAATTTGCTGCAGGAAGGTATTGTCCCAGGTCCCCCTCCCGAGCACCTTTCATCCATTCCTTTAGAGACCATTACGGAGGATGAGTGCTTTGACCCGGGAGGTGCCATTGATTATTTTATGATTGATAACCTTACGGCTTTGCCGCTTTCTGAGCATCAATTGTCTTTGGGGGATGACAATCTGCTTACTTTACCCACCCCACCTCCAATGGATCATGATTTCACATACTTTTCGTATGTTGAAAGGACTTTTCTACCCTTCAAGACTTATCCTCTAGCCTCCCTTGTTGTATTTTCCTCCGGGAACGAGGACAAGGTCTTTGATCCCAGTATTACATTTGAGGCTTCCCCGTGGACCATTTAATTCGGGGACGAGTCAGGCTCGCGACTCAGTTAACAAAAACAAGCGCTTCTCGGGAGGCAACCCGATTATCTATCTATCTTTATCTGTTTTATAATAAGTGTAGGGGGAGACCCTTGTATGTGTTTGTTGTCTTCTTTCTTATCATGTGCAGGGATTCGAGCTTTCAAAGATCCATTCTTGATGACTTTTGACGACCCGTGATTCCGTGTACCCGTCTTCCCGGTTCTATCCTATACTCTTTTGATTCTCTATTTATATTTATTCAATATTAAAATAGGAATCACTTTAGTTGTCCTTTCCTTAGCAAGATTTAAACAAAGTGCACAATGTCCTAAGTGTAGGGGAGTTTACTCCCACATGCTTAAACATTGAGGACAATGTTTATATTAAGTGTAGGGGGACTTCTATCGAAGTTAAGTGGTCTTTTCCTTGCATTTGTCCTCATTTTAACCGGAAAATCTAATTTTTCGACATTTTTCAAAAATTTTAATCTATTTTGGCCTATTAGTCTAGTAATATTTTCCTTTGTTATCGTTATTTACTTTCTTTGCTAGAATAAATTTTTAATAAAGTGGTTTTAATTTTTCAAAGTCATGAATATTTTGACTCAACCCGAGTTTACTTATCTAAGTTTACTCTAGCTAGTATCCTTAACGTGTTTAAGTCAAGTTTTGCTAGGCTTTTATATAGGGAGCTTTAAAACGCGAAAGTCTTAACTCTCACGGGTTAAGAACAAGAACTTTTCGCAAGTTCCTATAATTGATCCTAGAGAGTCGTTTATCAAAGGAACTTTAAAACGCAAATTCTAAACTTGAAAGAGTCTAAGAAGATGCAAGATCCTATAGGCGACTCGAAAACCCAAAACTTTGATTTAATTGGCTAAGCATCCACGAGTCTCATTCCTTGAGATTTTAAACTGTGGAGGACGAGAGATGATAGAGTCAATTATAAGTTTGGTATTCTTTTGTGAATTTATGCGAGTTGATTATAAGCCTATTCTCCCATCGCTTGTTAATAAATATATCTGCAATAAATAAGGTTGTACGATATGAAAAGTTACTTAGCTTCTAGCCCAAGATCGTTTAAAAGTTGCTCGGTATTAATTAGAGTTCATAGCCAAGGCATAACTTATTGAAGCGGGATGCGAAGATTGGCGAGTCCGAAAAGGTCCTAACAAGACATGAGGGCTACATTTTGTTGCTAAAGATCCAAAAGTGATGTGAAGAATCATTTATCAAAAATCAATATGAAGGATCGAGACACACGACGAAAAGCAAATACTCCCCTAAAGATCATGGAGAAATCTATCCGAAAAGACCCTAGCAAGGTATGATGATAAATAGATCCAAGTCCTAAAAGGAGGCGGATCGTTGTATATCAAAGTCCAAAATAAAGATTGGAGAAAAATGAAGAAGTTGTGGTCCAAAGATGAAGAATCTCTCAAAACTTCAAGTGAAGAAATTCCTATTATGAAGAGAAGACCATAATTTCAAGAACGTCTCTCAAAGATTTGAAGTATGAAGTCGCTGCCAAATATCGGTCCGAGAAAGGTCTCAAATCGTGAAGCGAGTTATGCCAAGATATGAACTTTATGAGGCCCGGAGAAACCGTTTTAAAAGATTTTGTCCTTTAGCTAACTATTGATTAAATCGTCCTACTTTATTGTCAGCCTAAATAACTATCGAAATAAGTCAACAATGCATCCTCGTGATCATTAAAGACAATAATAAAATATAAGAGATACACCTAGGAATAAGGGAGTCTAAGTGAATAATTGGGCCACATGAATTTGTGTTAGTTTGCTAACTTATAATAACAATGATCTCGTTTTTAAGCTTGGTATGGGGAACGTGAAAGTTGAGGGTGATAATCATTCATGACATTCCAAAATCCTAAGGTAAGTTTTTGATCTTTTTACTTGTTTTCTTCCTTTAAATATTTTGTCTCTTTAATAAAGGCCAAAGTGGATTGATTGTGATGGAAAATGTAACACTTGCTTTGTAATTTATGCATTGCATGAGGGCATTGCAATGGTCAAGTGTAGGGGATTTGATAGGTGTGAAAACACCCATCTTTTTACCACTTAATTATAATAATAACCAAGCCAAAACGTGTATTTTATGTCGTAAATGTCGGAATTATGCGTGGTTTGTGTTTTTATTCTGTTTTAGGACCAAAAGATGAAAAAGGAAGAAAACACGGGCTTTCACGGGCTTTTATCGAAGAAAACGAGAAAAGACGAAGTCAAAAGATCAAGAGTGCAAAAAGAACGGAAGTCCAAGGCCTATTCTGGAGATTTATCGAAGAAAAAGTCTAAAGACGGACGTTTAATGAATTGGAAGAACTCAAGTCTAATTATTGAAGAAATTATAAGACAAGTTCAATTTATATCGACAAATCCCGAGACGACGTCGAGAAAGACAAAGAATTAAAAGACGAGAACGAGAAACAAAAAGAAAGAAGGAAGCAACACATGCACTCCTCACTTCCTATATATACCCTCCTATTGACACATTAGGAGGGTGTTAGTCATTTAGGAGTAGTTAGATTAGTTTAGGAGTAGGTAATTTTCTCTCTCTAGTTTTTTCACTTTCTCTCTCTAGTTTTTCTTTCAAGTTTTAATCTTTAATCTTTAATCTTGTATTTTTGAATCTTTAATCTTAATCTTATTTCAAGCTTTTTACAATCTTTCTCATTCTACATTTCTTGATCTTTTGCTTATCTTTAATCCAAAAGTTTTATACTTTTTGCTTAATTTTGATGTTTGATTAAAAAGTTCATCTTTTTGTTTCCATCTAGGCTTGTATACGATTTAAGCTATAAGTTTGACAATCTTATTGGCTTATTTTGTATGTAGCTTATTTGTTTTAAAGTTTTCTTAAAAGTTTATCTTTTTAAAGTTTATTTTATAAAGTTATTTATTTTGTGTCTTGAAAGTCTTCAAATTTGTGTCTTATTTTATCCGTATTATTATTGATTTGGTAAAGTTTTGATTTGTGCTTATTCAAGTTAGCTTATTGGTTATTGCGAATTTCAGTCCATCGGAATGAGGTATTAGGATTCCGGCAGCTTGTTACGATCGCAAAAACCACAAGGGTTTCTACATTGCGATCGGTATTGTGATACTCCCCCTTATTCCGATCTGGGATTCGGATCTGGGATTCCGATCTGGGATTCCGATCTGGGATTCGGATGTAGGATTCGGATCTGGGATTCGGATCTAGGATTCGGATCTGGGATTCGGATCTGGGATTCGGATCTGGGATTCGGATCTGGGATTCGGATCTGGGATTCGGATCTGGGATTCGGATCTGGGTTTCCGATCTAGGATTCGGATCTGGGATTCGGATCTGGGATTCGGATCTGGGATTCAGATTTGGGATTCGGATCTGGGATTCGGATATGGTATTCCGATCTGGGATTCCGATGGAGTCTTAGTTTTTATGTCTTGTCTTTATTTTCAAATCAAAATTTAATATTTCCCGCCATTTTCTTAAACTATATTTTAAATTGTTTTTATTTTAGTTTTATTTTAAGATTGCATTTTATTTAAGTGTTTTTCTAGTAATTTTCTAGTTTAATTTTTCACCTTGTTTTACTTTTATTATTTGTACCTGTCTTTAATTTGCTTTTAAATACTTTCCGCATTTACTTTTTAATTAGTTATAGATAATCAACTTTCTTTTTGTTAACAAAAACGACCGAGTCACACTTTGAACCGGAAATCAATTCGAATTGAACCGAGACGAACAAATTTTTATACTTGGCAATCAAGAGGACTCTACGCCGGCGGTACCTTAGCACCTATGGCGGTTCCTTATCGATAAGGAACCGCGGGCAGATATAGCCGTTGGATGTTTTATCCTATAAATAGTGGACCAAATCTGCATTCTCATCAACCCTTTTTGGACATCTTCTTCAGCCTTCTTTCTCTTATCTAATCCTAGTCATTTGTAAATGATCACTTAATGTGTTAAGTATGTTTACTCATGATTATCCTCTTGATCTCTTTCTTTACCTTTTCCAAAGAGAAGATCACTCACACACTTGTGATGTGATTAAAGATGTAGCATTGATGAAGATCACCTTCTCCTAAAGATCTAGTCATGTTCATCATTTGTTTATTTGTGTCTTGTGTAGATCCAATGTATTTGTGAATACTTGGACTAGTTGTGTTCATCCAAGCTATTTGTGAATACTTGGATTAGAGTTTTATACATCCATTGCACATGTGTGTGCTTGGATTTATGTTGTGTAGATCCAAGCTACATGTGTGTACTTGGATATGATTAGTTGAGTTGTAATTAGTTGTGTTATTTCCCACTAATGAGAGCTTGCGTCTTGAGTATGGTCCTTGCAAGCTCCAGACCTGCATTTTATGTGATTTTTAATCCAAAACACCAACACATAGTTATGCATACACACAGAAGACTATCGAAAAATCATTTTGTCGTCGATTGACTGAGATATTTGTTAATTTTGAGAAGGAACCTGTAGTATCAGGAATTATAGTTGAAGCGCATCGAGCAACTCTAAAGTTTCTTCATCCTGGTCAACGAATTAAGGCCATTCTGGTTGCTGTAAAGGCTAGACATCTAGGATTTAGCGAAAGAATCAGAAGGGATTTGCCCATACCACAGCAAATTCGCTCGTGGGTAAAGCAAACCATCCCTTTTCAACCTATACCCAACTGAACCCGAACCCATTCTCATTGAAAAAAGGTCCCATCAATGAGGCAAGTACTTTATAACAACTGGGATTATTACAAAAAATCTCACATTAATCTCCATATAACAGAACATAAGAAGAATTAGCGCCATTGTATAAGAACTATTCATTCAATCAGAGGTTTTTGATTTAAAGGTAAACAGAATTTTTGTGTGTACCTCAAACTGCAGTGACCTGGGGGATTGTTCTCAGAGACATCAGCTGATATTTAGTCTTCAGAAAGTGCATATTATGCAGAAAAATTAAGGAATAAAGTGCAGCATATGCCGATTGAGGATCTGGGAGCTTATATATTACACAATTGAAACAGTAACTGTGCTGGGCTCAGATATGCGTTTGTGGAACGTGAAGAAAGGTCGTCACCCGCCATGGCTGCAAGCATGACGACATGCTGCCCCGCCAAGAAACGGGATGATTTCACCCATCATGACCCGTAAACCACAAACGCAATAATGTCATCATCGCTCACAGGAACTCACTCGATCATATAAAAGAACGCGCCCGGGCAAGGCACGGGTCGATCTCACCTATCACGGTCCGCAAATGCAATCATAAGTACGTTCAAACCATAAATCTTAATATAATGGTTATTTTCTGACAATCAACCCCACATTGCTGAAAACACGTGATCGTGCTGCCCCACAAAAAACAGCCTCGAAAACAAATGTGAGCATGCCATTATAGGCTCAGATAGGGCACCATTAAGGGAAAACTGGATAAGCACGCCATGGCTGCATCCTCGACAGGTTGCCCTGCCAAGACACGTGTACTCTCGAGTTCATCCCAGGCCATCAAAACTCATCATAGCCCCAAAGATTGCCTGTTCCAATGATACATACTAACATTACAGTACAACGCTTGTGAAAATCATCACAACCTTTCATAACCAATACCGCCACCAAGATAAGAATGGCAATACAACGAGAAACGAATAACAGGCATAACATGTTATAACCAAGTTGGCCATAGCAACAAAACTATCCGAAAGGGTCAGACCCTTCCACATTAAATACCATAATTTAAAAGTCAAAGATGCACCGTAAAGGTGCGACCAAACGATCACCCTGCGAAGATTCGGGTCAAGCTAGAAGCAAGCCCAAACCAGCGTCACACATCTGGTACTATCGTCGCCTGCAATAGACAGCGGCAACGAAATCATTGCATAGGGTGAAACCCGGTATGGCTGCAAGCACGATGGCGTGCTGCCTTGCCAATATACGGGCTGACTTAACCCCAACGCAATCCTAAAACCCCGAACGCAATAGTTTTAGTATTTCAAACGCAATCCTAAAAGCACGAACAATTTAAAAGCCCATAAACCCTTAATTTAAGAATCCACGTAATGAACCATAAAATTAAACACGGTTAAACCCAAAAGTCAAGGAATTCCAACTTGTTAATGTAAATCAATGCCTTAAAACATTGTTAGTATTAATTAATCTTTCTTAGTTTTGATCACGACAAATTACAAAGACATTTATTGTCAAACACAATCATAAAACGAATTATCTAACAAACACCATCATCAAGGTAATAATCATTACACTAACATATCTTAATCATGCTTAGTGATCATAAAAGTGATTAGCTTTAAAACTCACTTTTGTCAAACATTACAAAAGACTTTTATAAACTTTATTTTTAAGAAAATATATTATTAAAATGAAAATGCAAATTTGAATATGGCATATTCCAAATGTTATAACAATATCCTTTGAAGGTTTAAACAGCCTTAAATATTTCAAATTTACTAAAAGACAAAAAGGAGCGGTGATAGGTGTGAAAACACCCATCTTTTTACCACTTAATTATAATAATAACCAAGCCAAAACGTGTATTTTATGTCATAAATGTTAGAATAATGCGTGGTTTGTGTTTTGATTGTGTTTTAGGACCAAAAGATGAAAAAGGAAGAAAACACGGGCTTTTACGGGCTTTTATCGAAGAAAACGAGAAAAGACGAAGTCAAAAGATCAAGAGTGCAAAAAGAACGGAAGTCCAAGGCCTATTCTGAAGATTTATCGAAGAAAAAGTCTAAAGACGGACGTTTAATGAAGTCGAAGAACTCAAGTCTAATTATTGAAGAAATTATAAGACAAGTTCAATTTATATCAACAAATCCCGAGACGACGTCGAGAAAGACAAAGAATTAAAAGACGAGAATGAGAAAGAGAAAGAAAGAAGGAAGCAACACATGCACTCCCCACTTCCTATATATACCCTCCTAATGACACATTAGGAGGGTGTTAGTCATTTAGGAGTAGTTAGATTAGTTTAGTAGTAGGTAATTTTCTCTCTCTAGTTTTTCTTTCAAGTTTTAATCTTTAATCTTTAATCTTGTACTTTTGAATCTTTAATCTTAATCTTATTCAAGCTTTTTACAATCTTTCTCATTCTACATTTCTTGATCTTTTGCTTATCTTTAATCTGAAAGTTTTATACTTTTTGCTTAATTTTGATGTTTGATTAAAAAGTTCATCTTTTTGTTTCCATCTAGGCTTGTATACGATTTAAGCTATAAGTTTGACAATATTATTGGCTTATTTTGTATGTAGCTTATTTGTTTTAAAGTTTTCTTAAAAGTTTATCTTTTTAAAGTTTATTTAATAAAGTTATTTATTTTGTGTCTTAAAAGTCTTCAAATTTGTGTCTTATTTTATCCGTATTATTATTGATTTGGTAAAGTTTTGATTTGTGCTTATTCAAGTTAGCTTATTGGTTATTGCGAATTTCAGTCCATCGGAATGAGGTATTAGGATTCCGGCAGCTTGTTACGATCGCAAAAACCACAAGGGTTTCTACATTGCGATCGGTATTGTGATACTCCCCCTTATTCCGATCTGGGATTCGGATCTGGGATTCGGATTTGGGATTCGGATCTGGGATTCCGATCTGGGATTCGGATCTGGGATTCAGATCTGGGATTCGGATCTGGGATTCGGCTCTGGGATTCAGATCTGGGATTCGGATCTGGGATTTGGATCTGGGATTCGAATATGGGATTCGGATCTGGGATTCGGATCTGGATTTGGATCTGGGATTCCGATATGGGATTCGGATCTGGGATTCGGATCTGGGATTCAGATCTGGGATTCGGATCTGGGATTCGGATCTGGGATTCGGATCTGGGATTCGGATCTAGGATTCGGATCTGGGATTCCGATTTCGGATTCCGATGGAGTCTTAGTTTTTATGTCTTGTCTTTATTTTCAAATCAAAATTTTATATTTCCCGCCATTTTCTTAAACTTTATTTTAAATTGTTTTTATTTTAGTTTTATTTTAAGATTGCATTTTATTTAAGTGTTTTTCTAGTAATTTTCTAGTTTAATTTTTCACCTTGTTTTACTTTTATTATTTGTACCTGTCTTTAATTTGCTTTTAAATACTTTCCGCATTTACTTTTTAATTAGTTATAGATAATCAACTTTCTTTTTGTTAACCAAAAACGACCGAGTCACACTTTGAACCGGAAATCAATTCGAATTGAACCGAGACGAACAAATTTTTATACTTGGCAAAAACCAAATTTCAAATGGCGCCGCTGCCGGCTCTTTTCGTGAAGATTAACGGTTTTTAGTGAGAGACGCGTTGGATTTTGGGATCCGTTCATTCGTGAACGTTATATTTCTTGCTTTTTAAAAAAAAAAAAATTCAAAAATCCTAAAAATCAAAAATTTCAAAAATACAAAAACATTTGAAAAATCATAAAAGCATTTCTTTTTCACAAGTTTTGCGCCAAAAGTATTCTTCTTGCTTATCTATTATTCTTCATGGATTCGTCTTGCGTACAGTGTGGGAGACCATGGCATGGTTATCAAAAATGTCATTGGTGTATTTGTGAGCGGTACGGCTCTGATATCGACAATACACAATTTGGATTTTGTCCATTTTGCAATTCAACAAATTCGTACTTCTCCTCTTACAATACTTTCTCACCCTTTCCCGTATTTGAAAATCCTTATCCTCAAAATGCACCGGGTTTTCCTCAATACCCGTATTGCAATATTTGTGGGGGCCCTCACGATGCTTCTTCTTGTCAACCGATGAATATCTTTGAGCCTATTCCATGCTATGATTTCAGTTTGTATAACTTTGAACCCCCACATCACACCCTCAATCATCAATCCTCTCAGGGAATTAGTCTTGACCAATAACTCACTACTTTGAATGACGTTCTAGAAAGTTTAGCTCAAATCCGAGCTGACTTACATCAGGAAAGGCAACCTTTGCTTGATGGTGACCAAATTTTGAAATCCACCTACACCTTTTTGAGCCAATTTGGTCGTTTTCCCTTCTTTTCTACACCAAAATGTTTACTTACATCGTCGGATAGAATGGGTTTAATTGAACATACTCGGGGAGATGATCAACAAAAATTGCTTCATGAGCTTCTTAAAGATGTGGAGGTTATCAAGGAGGAGTTAGTCGACTATATCACTCCTAACTGGAATGGTCCAGTCTATTATGATGATGATGACGAGGATGATATCTACAATCTCAACCCATCTTCTAAGATTACTACTCCTACTCTTGATATCCCTAATACGTCTGAGGATTGTGATACATCGAGTGAGATTAGTGATTATGGTCTTGATAAATTCTTTGATGAGGTTTGTGATGTGCTAACTTTTGAGGAGCTTACGGAAGAGGTCGCTCTTAATGATGATGATTCTTATCCATGCTATGAGAATTTCACTTTTGAAATTTCTCCTTCTCCTCCGGACGATGAAGGCGATGTTGATTTATTCTCTCCGACTTATGAGAAGTTCACCCCTGAACTTGGTATTGTAGATGAGGTGGAAGACGTTATTCTTCGCGACAAATTACTGAAAGTTCATCTTCTGATTGCTAAAATTGAAGCGTTGAGTTCTCCTCCTATTAAAGAATCTTTACCTCAGTCTATTACACCCGTTGAGTATAATGACCCATTGCTGGAAGAAATCGACATTAACTCAGTACCTCCGAGTATTGATGATGATGACACAGAGGGGGATATTATTTTTGATAATTTGCTGCAGGAAGGTATTGTCCCAGGTCCCCCTCCCGAGCACCTTTCATCCATTCCTTTAGAGACCATTACGAACGATGAGTGCTTTGACCCGGGAGGTGCCATTGATTATTTTATGATTGATAACCTTACGGCTTTGCCGCTTTCTGAGCATCAATTGTCTTTGGAGGATGACAATCTGCTTACTTTACCCACCCCACCTCCAATGGATCATGATTTCACATACTTTTCGTATGTTGAAAGGACTTTTCTACCCTTCAAGACTTATCCTACAGCCTCCCCTGTTGTATTTTCCTCCGGGAACGAGGACAAGGTCTTTGATCCCGGTATTACATTTGAGGCTTCCCCGTGGACCATTTAATTCGGGGACGAGTCAGGCTCGCGACTCGGTTAACAAAAACAAGCGCTTCTCGGGAGGCAACCCGATTATCTATCTATCTTTATCTGTTTTTATAATAAGTGTAGGGGGAGACCCTTGTATGTGTTTGTTGTCTTCTTTCTTATCATGTGCAGGGATTCGAGCTTTCAAAGATCCATTCTTGATGACTTTTGACGACCCGTGATTCCGTGTACCCGTCTTCCCGGTTCCATCCTATACTCTTTTGATTCTCTATTTTATATTTATTCAATATTAAAATAGGAATCACTTTAGTTGTCCTTTCCTTAGCAAGATTTAAACAAAGTGCACAATGTCCTAAGTGTAGGGGAGTTTACTCCCACATGCTTAAACATTGAGGACAATGTTTATATTAAGTGTAGGGGGGACTTCTATCGAAGTTAAGTGGTCTTTTCCTTGCATTTGTCCTTATTTTAACCGGAAAATCTAATTTTTCGACATTTTTCAAAAATTTTAATCTATTTTGGCCTATTAGTCTAGTAGTATTTTCCTTTGTTATCGTTATTTACTTTCTTTGCTAGAATAAATTTTTAATAAAGTGGTTTTAATTTTTCAAAGTCATGAATATTTTGACTCAACCCGAGTTTACTTATCTAAGTTTACTCTAGCTAGTATCCTTAACGTGTTTAAGTCAAGTTTTGCTAGGATTTTATATAGGGAGCTTTAAAACGCGAAAGTCTTAACTCTCACGGGTTAAGAACAAGAACTTTTCGCAAGTTCCTATAATTGATCCTAGAGAGTCGTTTATCAAAAGAACTTTAAAACGCAAATTCTAAACTTGAAAGAGTCTAAGAAGATGCAAGATCCTATAGGCGACTCGAAAACCCAAAACTTTGATTTAATTGGCTAAGCATCCACGAGTCTCATTCCTTGAGATTTTAAACTGTGGAGGACGAGAGATGATAGAGTCAATTATAAGTTTGGTATTCTTTCGTGAATTTATGTGAGTTGATTATAAGCCTATTCTCCCATCGCTTGTTAATAAATATATCTGCAATAAATAAGGTTGTACGATTTGAAAAGTTACTTAGCTTCTAGCCCAAGATCGTTTAAAAGTTGCTCGGTATTAATTAGAGTTCATAGCTAAGGCATAACTTATTGAAGCGGGATGCGAAGATTGGCGAGTCCGAAAAGGTCCTAACAAGACATGAGGGCTACATTTTGTTGCCAAAGATCCAAAAGTGATGTGAAGAATCATTTATCAAAAATCAATATGAAGGATCGAGACACACGACGAAAAGCAAATACTCCCCTAAAGATCATGGAGAAATCTATCCGAAAAGACCCTAGCAAGGTATGATGATAAATAGATCCAAGTCCTAAAAAGAGGCGGATCGTTGTATATCAAAGTCCAAAATAAAGATTGGAGAAAAATGAAGAAGTCGTGGTCCAAAGATGAAGAATCTCTCAAAACTTCAAGTGAAGAAATTCCTATTATGAAGAGAAGACCATAATTTCAAGAACATCTCTCAAAGATTTGAAGTATGAAGTCGCTGCCAAATATCGGTCCGAGAAAGGTCTCAAATCGTGAAGCGAGTTATGCCAAGATATGAACTTTATGAGGCCCGGAGAAACCGTTTTAAAAGATTTTGTCCTTTAGCTACCTATTGATTAAATCGTCCTACTTTATTTTCAGCCTAAATAACTATCGAAATAAGTCAACAATGCATCCTCGTGATCATTCAAGACAATAATAAAATATAAGAGATACACCTAGGAATAAGGGAGTCTAAGTGAATAATTGGGCCACATGAATTTGTGTTAGTTTGCTAACTTATAATAACAATGATCTCGTTTTTAAGCTTGGTATAGGGAACGTGAAAGTTGAGGGTGATAATCATTCATGACATTCCAAAACCCTAAGGTAAGTTTTTGATCTTTTTACTTGTTTTCTTCCTTTAAATATTTTGTCTCTTTAATAAAGGCCAATGTGGATTGATTGTGATGGAAAATGTAACACTTGCTTTGTAATTAATGCATTGCATGAGGGCATTGCAATGGTCAAGTGTAGGGGATTTGATAGGTGTGAAAACACCCATCTTTTTACCACTTAATTATAATAATAACCAAGCCAAAACGTGTATTTTATGTCGTAAATGTCGGAATTATGCGTGGTTTGTGTTTTTATTCTGTTTTAGGACCAAAAGATGAAAAAGGAAGAAAACACGGGCTTTCACGAGCTTTTATCGAAGAAAACGAGAAAAGACGAAGTCAAAAAGATCAAGAGTGCAAAAAGAACGGAAGTACAAGGCCTATTCTGAAGATTTATCGAAGAAAAAGTCTAAAGACGGACGTTTAATGAAGTCGAAGAACTCAAGTCTAATTATTGAAGAAATTATAAGACAAGTTCAATTTATATCGACAAATCCCGAGACGACGTCGAGAAAGACAAAGAATTAAAAGACGAGAACGAGAAACAGAAAGAAAGAAGGAAGCAACACATGCACTCCCCACTTCCTATATATACCCTCCTAATGACACATTAGGAGGGTGTTAGTCATTTAGGAGTAGTTAGATTAGTTTAGGAGTAGGTAATTTTCTCTCTCTAGTTTTTTCACGTTCTCTCTCTAGTTTTTCTTTCAAGTTTTAATCTTTAATCTTTAATCTTGTATTTTTGAATCTTTAATCTTAATCTTATTTCAAGCTTTTTACAATCTTTCTCATTCTACATTTCTTGATCTTTTGCTTATCTTTAATCCGAAAGTTTTATACTTTTTGCTTAATTTTGATGTTTGATTAAAAAGTTCATCTTTTTGTTTCCATCTAGGCTTGTATACGATTTAAGCTATAAGTTTGACAATCTTATTGGCTTATTTTGTATGTAGCTTATTTGTTTTAAAGTTTTCTTAAAAGTTTATCTTTTTAAAGTTTATTTTATAAAGTTATTTATTTTGTGTCTTGAAAGTCTTCAAATTTGTGTCTTATTTTATCCGTATTATTATTGATTTGGTAAAGTTTTGATTTGTGCTTATTCAAGTTAGCTTATTGGTTATTGCGAATTTCAGTCCATCGGAATGAGGTATTAGGATTCCGGCAGCTTGTTACTATCGTAAAAACCACAAGGGTTTCTACATTGCGATCGGTATTGTGATACTCCCCCTTATTTCGATGTGGGATTAGGATCTGGGATTCGGATATGGGATTCGGATCTGGGATTCGGATCTGGGATTCCGATCTGGGATTCGGATGTAGGATTCGGATCTGGGATTCGGATCTAGGATTCGGATCTGGGATTAGGATCTGGGATTTGGATCTGGGATTCGGATCTGGGATTCCGATCTGGGATTCGGATCTGGGATTCGGATCTGGGATTCGGGTCTGGGATTCCGATCTGGGATTCAGATCTGGGATTCGGATCTGGGATTCGGATCTGGGATTCAGATCTGGGATTCGGATCTAGGATTCGGATCTGGGATTCGGATATTGGATTCCGATCTGGGATTCCGATGGAGTCTTAGTTTTTATATCTTGTCTTTATTTTCAAATCAAAATTTAATATTTCCCGCCATTTTCTTAAACTTTATTTTAAATTGTTTTTATCTTAGTTTTATTTTAAGATTGCATTTTATTTAAGTGTTTTTCTAGTAATTTTCTAGTTTAATTTTTCACCTTGTTTTACTTTTATTATTTGTACGTGTCTTTAATTTGCTTTTAAATACTTTCCGCATTTACTTTTTAATTAGTTATAGATAATCAACTTTCTTTTTGTTAACCAAAAACGACTGAGTCACACTTTGAACCGGAAATCAATTCGAATTGAACCGAGACGAACAAATTTTTATACTTGGCAAAAACCAACTTTCAAGTGGACTCTACGCCGGCGGTACCTTAGCACCTATGGCGGTTCCTTATCGATAAGGAACCGCGGGCAGATATAGCCGTTGGATGTTTTATCCTATAAATAGTGGATCAAATCTGCATTCTCGTCAACCCTTTTTGGACATCTTCTTCAGCCTTCTTTCTCTTATCTAATCCTAGTCATTTGTAAATGATCACTTAATGTGTTAAGTATGTTTACTCATGATTATCCTCTTGATCTCCTTCTTTACCTTGTCCAAAGAGAAGATCACTCACACACTTGTGATGTGATTAAAGATGTAGCATTGATGAAGATCACCTTCTCCTAAAGATCTAGTCATGTTCATCATTTGTTTATTTGTGTCTTGTGTAGATCCAATGTATTTGTGAATACTTGGACTAGTTGTGTTCATCCAAGCTATTTGTGAATACTTGGATTAGAGTTTTGTACATCCATTGCACATGTGTTTGCTTGGATTTATGTTGTGTATATCCAAGCTACATGTGTGTACTTGGATATGATTAGTTGAGTTGTAATTAGTTGTGTTATTTCCCACTAAACTATAAAGTGATGTGGTTGTGTCTTGTGAGTTCTCGCTAAACTATAAAGTGATGTGGTTGTGTCTTGTGAGTTCTCACTAAACTATAAAGTGATATGTAGTTGTGTTGTGTGAAGTTCTTACTTAGGTTTAAAGTGAAGAGTCGTGAAGTTTGGTTCTAGCTTTGGATTAGAACTCGACATCCAGCCTTGTGTCGGAAAATGGTGAAGTAGGCAACGTTGTAAAGATTGGTTCTACCTTTAGATTAGAACTCGACATCTAGCCTTGTGTCATAAAAGAGTGAAGTGGGCGACGTTGTGTAGATTGGTCCTAGCTAAGATTAGGTCTCGACATTTAGCTTAGTGTCGGAAAATAATGTAAGCGACGTTGTAAGGTTTTCTCCGCTACGAAGGGAGCTTGTGGATATAGTGGAAATCTCGAGTAAGGTGTACTCGAGGAGTGGAGTAGGAACGAGGATAGATCCTCGTTGCCAACCACTATAAATCTTGGTGTCTTCCTACTAGGTTGTTTCTTTCCTTACTATTTACTTACATTCATTATCACTACACTTACTATACATTATTAATGCATTAGAATTGAACCTAATCATTATGCAACTAGCTTTCAAGTAAAAGATAGTTTTATGTACTGATGAGACTGTATTTATACATAGTCTCATCGTCCAAAATGGGCTTAAAACGCTTAAAATATCGTCAAAATACCCATATATGTGCCTATGTTTGTTCATTGTGTATTTTAGGTATGGATATCGTGAATTCACCAAAAGATCAAAGGAATCAAGCAAAAACGAACACGGGAAACGAAGCCGCACAAAGAACCGGACCCGAATCATGATTTTCCTTTGAAGTCCTTGAAGAATTGAAGATTGGCAAGATTGGTCCCTAAATTATTGAAGACTTGTCACTTTAGGCCCTTGTAAATCTCAATATTACAAGTGGGTCCTTAAAGTTTCAAGATATGTCATTAATAGCCCTTGAAGATTGATAAACATGCTTTTATGGTCCTTGATACAAGAATTGCAAAGTTTTGTGCCAAATTTGACAAGCTGACCAAACTTTTAACAAAGGGAAAAGAAATGTAAGCTATGGAAACTTGAAGTGAAGACACATTGGAATTATGGGGGGCTTTCCTGGCAGACAACTAAACTCCACCAGCCTATCCTAGCCTTACACGTCACCCCACCCAGTTCAAACCATCCAGTCCACAACCCAACTTGACCCTGTCACACCCTCTTTTTGAACCCCTTTTATAATTAACTTGTTTAATTAATAAAGTGGGGGAAACACTTATTTAAAACCAATTACCCCCCAAATCGGATTAAGTACCATCCCTGGTTAAACCCAATACCCATAAACCCTAATCCCCCAATTCATCAAACCAAAGGGTTAATGATTCATTCTTTCCAGATCACTAATCCATCACTCCCTAAACCTTTCCCACTTACAAACAAAGCCAACCCGTGACCACAAGAGGGTCCCCCATGTCCCCTGCTTGTTCAAAAATGGCAAAGAAGGTATCTCAGCAGCAATCAAACGGCTCACATCAATTCCTTCTTCCCAAAGGGTCCAGTAAACGCCTTGGATCATCACATGACAGCTATCATCACATGGGACTGCCAAAGATCAAGTTTGAAGTCAAAATATGCCAAAAAGATCCGAATCTCTCCAAGGGCTTTTCTGGAAATGCATAAATTAGGGCTAGGGTTTCTAGTATCTTCTTGTAAGCCTTATAAAAGGCCTTGTAGTATTTACATTAGTTCCTTTGTTCCAGTTTTTATTTGTAAAAATTTCAAGTGATTAATGACAATGAAAATTTGAGATTTTTTTGCATAGATACTGAGTTCCCTTTAATGTTTTGGTAGTTTAATCAGTCCTTTCATTATTTGCAAATTAGTTTAAGGTTCTTAAAAAGGATTTCAGTTAGCAGAAAAAAAACGTTTTCAGAAAAGTTCCATTTTCCTGTTTTTGAAAGAGATATTCATCAGCTTAATTCAAACCCCACTTGAAGTGAAAGTGGATTGGGGGTTTGGGTTTAGCTTATTTGAAACTCTTTTGTCAAGATTATAGAGTTGTTAAGTTTTTTTGAGGTTTGAAAAGCTTATTTACAAATTTCCTTCATTTTAAGCCATAAGCCATAAGCTGGCTTAACCAATAAGCCAGTCTTATAGCTTCATAGCTTTGTTATCAGTTCACCCTATTTCTGCTTGTTTTTTTTCTTTCTTACCAGGTTTCCATTTATCAAGACATATTGGGTATTGGACTGATTTTAGTCCAATACCAGCACATCTCTACAACAACCTACTGAAGCCATAAGCTCATAAAAAGCTCTCCAATAGCTTGAAAATACTCATTTGGAAGGCATCAGCCTGAGGTATGGGCTTGAACCCCTTTTGACTCTTTTTTTTTTTTGCTTTTGATTAAGTGATTATGGGATTTTGTAGATTCTGTGTAATATGCCTTGTTTGTTGTTGGTTCATGCTTAATTTATGATTATATGCATATTTAGATTAATCTTAATCTGTTTAATCATGTTTTCTATGGTGTTGGTTGTTAATTTTCTGATTTTTTAGATATAAGGGAGTGTTTGGAAATTGGTTTTAGGCTGTGATAAGTGATACTGTTAGGAGTTATAATAGTCCAGGTTGACTTGTCTTGCTAGTTTAGGTGGTTTTAAGCTGTTAGTATCTAGGTTAGACTAGATATTAGTAGATTGCATGTTCTTATATTTGTAAACATTGGCTAAAATCTGTTAAGTGCCCCATCTGCTTTGTTTTGTTTGATTTTTGCCCACTTCTTTTGCAAGCTGTTAGATATTAGGGTATTCTAGGGTTTAAGATAGCTTTTAACTGGTTTGTGTGACTTGTATGCAAGTTCTTAGCTCTTGAAATCCACCCAAGTGCACACTAGATCAGTCACAGCCCCCTACAGCCCCCTAGGTCCATTACAGCAACTGTGTTTGCCTTTTGTTTGTGTTTTTCTTGTATTAAGCTTGTGTGTTTTTTAGCATAAATTGACTCCCTACACTCCACTGAGTGTAGGGGTGCCTTTGTTGTCATCCAAAACCAAGTAACAAGCAAGAATCAAGCTCCAAAGTACTCTGTCCCGTTTTTTTGTTAAGTCAGTGGGAACAAGGTTCCCACTGCTAATGTAATTGTTCCCCCTGCTTAGCTAAAAGACAGAAAACACAAAAAGGTCACTATCACATCTTGATTTTTTTTCTCTTTAGTGATGTTAAATAGGATTTAGACTCTGATTCTTTTTTCTATATTTTTCTTTTTTAATTCTTGATTTTTCAGTATAATCACTTTTTATTTTACTGTTCATTTTCTATTTTTTATATTATTTAGCTATTTTAATTACTTTTAATCATTCTGTTTTTTGTCTTTTAGTGTAGAATATTAATATTTTTCTGATTTAAAATTTTTCCTAGGTTTAGATAATTAGTTTAAGATTTTTGGTTTTAAAATTAGTCACTGTTCACTTTTTAATTACTTTTTATAATTAATTTAAGTTAATTAGGGTTTAATTATTAACTAGTTTTGTCTTTTAGTGAAAAATTTTATATTTTTCAAACTTTTTCATTTTTCTACTGTTCATTAGAGTATTTTAGGATTTTTAAAATTGTTAAATTAATTTTGTCATTATTTAATTATTTTTTAGGATTATTTTAATTAAAAAATAGTTTTTAGTGATTAAAAAATAGAAAAATAGTTTTTAAAATTCAAGAAAAATACTTTTTAATCATTAAATAATATAAGTTAGTTATTAGTTCAATAAATTAATATTTTGGGCATTTTGTTAATTATATTTAATTTTTGGGCTTTAATTAGCATTAAAAATTGAATATTTAATTAATAAAAGGTTTTAAAATATATTTGTTGGATTTTTATCCTTATTTATATTATTTAAGACTTAGTTTAATATTTTAATTAATTTTTAGGTTTTGTTTTTAATTTCGTCACGTTTTACGTATTTACGTTCGCGTTTTACGTTAATTCGTCGTAGTTTAAAAGTAGTCGTAGCTCGTCTTTAATTTTTCTCTCTTCCCTCCAAAAACGTCACTAATCCAAACATTGTGATTTTATTAATTGGCATACACAACTCACACCTCCTTCGAGAACGAACCCGCATTGATTCGGTTTTACGTTTTTCCTAAAGCGTATAACTTAATACTTGCCGCACTTATACGTTCTTTTTCCTAAAAGACGTATTTACTACACCTATCATTTGGCGCCGCTGCCGGGGAGGTGTGTTGCCATTATTAGTATCGTGTTTGTGTGAGTAGTGCGTTTTTGCTTTTCATTTTTTGGAAAGCGTGAATATCGTACATACTCATTTTTGTTATTTTTCTCTATTATAGTATAATATCCAAATAAATCGTGTTTAGTTTTCCTAAATTAAACACAAATCAATCTTTACTATATTGTAGATATATTGGTTTTCGTTTTTCTTTGTGAATATATTATTACTATATTGTACTACGTAAGAACAAATAAATATACAAGTACTCCAAATACGTGAGAAATCACAACCTTGACTTGGGAGGTCATTACCCAATCATTGTATTCGAATCCAAAGCAAAAGTTTAAAGGCAAAATAGATAAATACTTTCGTGAGGCTTAATTTCAATTAACACAAACTATAAGGTGGGTATAAGGCGGTTGTATTTCACGACCTAAAGGAAAAAGGCTCTTAAGTGCTTCGCGCCGCCTCGTTTCCTCCGCTTGCTTGTGCGTGTTTTGAGAAAGAAGGCTAATCGAGGGTTTGCCGCCCAAGTATTATCTACGTATACTATATTTGCTTGTGTTTTCAAGATTAAACCCTCTTGAACGTTTTGGTGTTCCACCAACGTTCTAAAGTCATCGAGAACGTTCACTCCACGTGATCGTTTTCATTCTTTGAGGCTCCTTTAATCGAGAAAGTCGATTCGAGGAGAGATTTGTAGATTTGTGTCTACGTAATACATTCAAAAATCCAAAAAAATTAAAAAACCAATCAAAAACCAAAAAAAAAAAAAAATTTGAAAAAATCAAAAAGCCGCAAAAAGAATCTTCTTTGCTACCACCCATTCTACGCTTAGTGCATGCGCACTCGATCGAAGGATTATTCCAATTCTAGTGAAGCTTCGAATCGACGCAATCGTAATCGAAGGAATCGACGACGTAGACGAGAATTAGAAACCGACGTTCCTAATATCGTTGTTGAAGAAACCGTAGAGGAGATGGCCGACAATCGTTCTATGATGGAATTGCTCCAAGCGCCCACCGAGGGTTATGGAGACGCGATCGTAATTCCCGCTATCGAGGCGGAGAATTTTGAGATCAAGAGCGGAATGCTTTCGTTGATCCAAGCTACGAAGTTTCGAGGTCGTGAAGCCGATAATCCTCACGACCATATTCGGAATTTTGATCGTCTTTTGGCCACGAGCAAGTTTAAGAACGTCGACACCGATGTCGTCAAGCTTATGCTTTTTCCATACTCGCTCGATGGTGCCGCCAAGGATTGGTACGAGAAAGAGCCACCTAATTCCATTACTACGTGGAAGGATCTCGTTTCCAAGTTCGTTAATTATTTCTTCCCACCGTCTAAGACAACGTTTTTCAAAAACGAGATTACAAAATTTGAGCAAAAATCGAATGAATCTTTTAGAGACGCGTGGGATCGTTTTAAGGAATTGCTTAGGCAATGTCCTCACCATGGTTTTTCCGAGTTGCACCAAATCGATACGTTTTACAACGGTCTTAATTTTCACGAACAAGACTCGTTGAATTCCGCCGCCGGTGGCAACTTTTTGTGTAAGACTCCGAGAGAAGCTTTGATAATTATCGAGAACCGATCCAAGGTTTACCAACTCCGCAATACACCGAGTGTTGCCAATGTCGCCAATGTTAGTAGTTCTAATCGCGACATTGAGAGAGTTGATGCAAAAGTCGACAAGCTTACGAATGTGTTCACCTCTTATCTCATTGAGATGCAAAAGAAAGACGCTCCCGCTACGGTGAAAGCGGTTGAGGTTTCGTGTACGTTTTGTGGTGGACCTCATAATTATTACGAGTGTGCGGCTACGGATGGCCAAACGTCGAATGTGAGTGCGTTAAACAACAATTTTTCTAATCAAAATAACGCCGGTCCATCACAAAAAGGCAATTATAACCAAGGCAACAATTTTCAAAATCGAAACAATTTTCAAGGAAATAATCAACAAGGAAATTTTTCGAATCAAAATCAAGGAGGTTATAATCAAGGTCGTAATATAACTTGGCAAAATCGAGATAACAATCAAGGAAATAATTTTTCAAGTGGGAATCAAAACAATTTTCAAAGAAGTAATCAAAACCAAGGGAACTTTAATTCAAATCAAAATAGTTCGTCAAACGATTTTCAAAATTACATGAAAACGAATGAGGCTAATATGAGACGATTAGAGGGAGAAATTGGTACTTTGAAAAACGACTTTACAAATACTTTGAAATTGCAAAACACGAAGATTGAGCAAGGGCAAATTGATATAAAAAAGATGTTTTCGGCTATAATGAACAAAGCCTCGGGTTCGTCATCAAGCTCGTTACCTAGTGACACCGTTGCTAATCCGAAAGAACAATGCAAAGCCGCCTCGTCTCGTGAGAAAGGTCGTGTGATTACCCCTAACCTTGAAGGATTCCGTGTTGTTTATCCCTCTCAACCCTCGACTTCTAAGACGTCTTCTTGTTCTAAAGTCGATGGGGTGAACGTGGCGACCAAGGAAAGGAGTGCACACCCTCGTGTACCTCAAATTCCATCCACGGTTCAAAAAGAGAGCTTTGTCGACCTTACCAAAGTAACCCTTGAAGAAACTTGTGCATCGATCCTTCTTAAAAAACCCAAAAGGCGTATGCCGAGAAAGGAAAAGGATCCGGGCCAATTTCTACTACCTTGTGATTTTTCCGAGATTGAGGGATGTTTAGCCCTTGCCGATTTAGGTGCTAGCATCAATCTTATGCCTCATTCTCTTTGGAAATTGATGAGATTGCCTTCGCTTACCCCCACGAACATGACAATCGAGCTTGCAAATTGTACACCTTTAATACCAATTGGAATAGCCGAGGATGTCTATGTTAGGATTGGAAAGTTTGTTTTTCCCGCGGATTTCGTTATATCCGATTACGAGTGTGACCCTAAATGTCCAATTATTTTAGGCCGACCATTCTTATCGACGGCTAGAACCGTAATCGACGTTCATGAGGGGAGACTTACTATGAGATATGGGGATGAGAAAATAGACTTTTTCGCTAGAAAATCCCAAGGATTTTATGAGAATGAAAAAACCGAGGTTTCCAAACCTAATGATTCAAATTCTAATGATTTCAAAATGTTTACTTTAGCGGAAAGAATGAAGCTTGATGCATGTTTTGAAAGAATTAAGAAAAACGGTTTTAAGGATGATGATTTTAATAACAAAGAATACGTGTACCTAATTCAAAAGGGTATGCGTAAATTTATGGATGAAAACTCACTTTGGGATGTTTTTAGCGAAACAAGTGAAACACCAATTCCGAAGGGTGACGTTAATGCCATCACGACAATGACCAAAATGGCTTCGTCTTCACCACCTTCGAAGGACCACGTCTTTGAGGCTTCAACTTCTAACTCCATCGAAGTGCCTCCTTTGCCTAGCCCAACACCCGTTGAGGCTAAAGGGTTTATCGACATCGATCCTCTCGTCTTAGAAAAGTCACCTAAGCATAGCCCTAGTGCTTGTAAGTCCATGGTTGTGAGTGCTCACATCGACTCTTTCTTTGACGATGACGATGGCGATTTTGCCGAGCTTGATAACGTACTTCGAAATCCACATGCTATTTTTGATTCTCCTAAGAAGAAACATGTGAAGTACGATGATTATGAGTTTGATCCCGAGATTGAGGAAATTATTGAACGAGAGCTAGCTCTTATGCCTTCACTTCCACCTACGAGTGAGGTCGACCTTTCCAAGATCGAGGATGAACTCAATGAGTTGGAACGTCTTATTTTTGATGACGAACCAACTCATGTGACCACTAAAAATCCCATTCTCGAGGAATTACCTTATCAACACTCCTCATTTGAGAATGACGTTTACCACATTCGTGAGGATCTAACTTATCAACGATCCCCACAAAAGAATGATGGTTTCGTGCTTGATCGTGATCTTTTCGAGAGAGTTTCTAAGATACTCAAGGAGGGGAATGACAAACCGTGGTTTGACAAGCCTATCTTTGATGAAGAAATCGATGAGATCGACGTTCATGAGGATGACGAGTATGTAGACCCCGAGGGGGCGGTGTTCTTTATTGACAAACGTTTTGAGAACTTATATAATCCGCCACCCCCTCCCACCAATGACTTAAATGTGAGGATTTTTAGCGCGACTAATTTTCAATTTGACATGCCAAATATTTTCGACATTATTCAATCGGGTTTTCATAAAGAGTTTTTAAACGATGAAAAAGGAAAAGATTTTAAAAATGTTTTAAAAGATTTTTCTACATGTTTAACTCCGTCATCACATCGTTTTATGAGTGCTACCACCTCGTCTACTCCTTTTGACGATGGTGTGTGTGGTCTTAGTATGGGGGAAGCCCCAAATGTTCCCTCACACTTTACCACCGAGGACGAGATTTACGATCCCGGAATTGCTTGTAAAGGGAAATCTCGGTCTTCCACCGATGCAATAAATGGAAATCTAATCTATTTGCTTGGTGTGAGTCTACCTCGAGTAGCTCATATGTTTGACTTACCATTTGCCCCACCTTTTTACTTCTCATCTCTTTTCTTCTACCCCATTGGGGTTTGTGTTGAAGTAGCGTTATTTCGTCTTTCATCCGAAAACGAAGACGCTATCTTTGACCCCGGTATACGTTTATCGGGTTTTTAAAGTACTCCATGTACTTTTGGGCCTTGTTTATCATGTAAGTCCCACTAAAAATGACCAAACCAAGATTATCCCTAAATGATCACATTTATGGGGATCCGAGTCGAGCTTTTGACTCGGTTAACAAAAACAAGGTGCCTCGTGGGGGATTCTCATGCTTATCCTTGTAAATATTATCGCTTTCTTAGTTAATGTAACGAGGGGACTTGTGCTCTTCCTACCTTTGTTTCGTGGTTGTTTGTGATTGTGATCTATTAGGTTCATCGTCATCATTGAAGCCTCTCGTGTTCGTTTTACGTAGCACTCGAGTTTCGATCGTTGCCTTTGGAGATTCCGATATCCGATGATATCCTTTTACGTTCTAACGTTTATCTTATTAGCATAATTCATAAACGGATTTTAGGTTATTCGTTTTACCCTTTCCATGCTCGAGATTAAGCATTCGACTTCGTCTCTAGTATGGGGGTGTTTTCACCCCTAGACTCGAAACATTGAGGACAATGTTTAGTTTTAGTATGGGGGGGTGAGTAGATACTTCACCTTGCTTACGTCAACACGCAATCCAATATTCATCTTTTTGCTATCGTTTTGTTGCAAAATAAGGCTAAAAATGGCCAAATTTTAAAATTTTTCGTATTTTTCATAAGTGTTTAAGACACGAATGTAGGTTTTCCGATGGTGAGAACGAGAGTAATTTTTGACTCGACCGTGCGTGTTGAGCACTTAGCTCGATTCCTTAACTTTTTTAGGCTAAGTCTCTTAAATGAGGACGAGAAATGATAGAGTTATTTATAAGTCTCGTAATCGTCACGATCTTATGTGTAGTAATTATTAGCTTATTCTCCCAACGCTTTTGCATAAATAATTGTTAATAAATATTGATTTGGCGGTTTAGTCACTATTGTTGGGTTTCTAATTTGTTTTGGTAGCTTCCATGTAATTAAATTAGGAAAACATTAAGGTATCGCCAGCGTCACGGTTTTGAAGTATTGGCACCCGAATAATCGAAAGCTTCACCTAATAATAAGATTTCAAGTGCTCACCTAAATTAAGCAAAAATTTAAAGCTCACAAGGCCGAAAAATCTATGCCTAAATTGAAAGTGAATCAAGCCTTAATCTTCGAAGCTTTAAAGATCCAAAATTCGCCTTAGCGTGAGGATATACGTCTTTGGCTAATAAAACCACCGATGAGGCGGATAATAAAAGGCAAGGCAAGACCGAAGTCATAATAAAAGCTTCATGGCGAAGTTGAATAAAAGATGGAGGTAAACCAAAGATAATAAGGCCCTTCCGTTAGGGGGCGTATAAAAGTCTTGGTAATAAGTCTCATGTTCAAAACCGTTATAAAATCGTGTTTATCGATCCTTCTTGTTGACTTAATTTTTTGACATCGTTGTCTATTGGGATGAATTATTGATTTGATGATTTTGGTTACACCGTTAAGTTTCTATTTTTAGACTTAATCTCTATTTACGCATAAGTCGATGATGTATCCTCGTGATCATTAAGACAAAATAAAATATAAGAGATACCAAGTAGGAATAAGGGAGTTTAGGTGTGTAATTAACACTCATGAGATGTGTTCGTGTTGCTAACTTATAATAACAATGATCTCGTTGCACGCTTAGCATGGAATTGGGTGAAAATCGAGGATGACGAAATTATTTCTAACGAAGCATTCACGTGTTCTTGTTCTATGATCCTAAAAATCACATTCTCGTGATGAAAACAATACATTATGTCTAAAACGCGTGTAGTAGTTTATTTAAATTTATGTCTTGAATAAATGTCATCATAAAATGAATTTTGGAAGTGTTATGATACTTAATTCTAGCATTGCGTGGGGACACGGCAATGGTTTAGTATGGGGGAGTGATGAGACTGTATTTATACATAGTCTCATCGTCCAAAATGGGCTTAAAACGCTTAAAATATCGTCAAAATACCCATATATGTGCCTATGTTTGTTCATTGTGTATTTTAGGTATGGATATCGTGAATTCACCAAAAGATCAAAGGAATCAAGCAAAAACGAACACGGGAAACGAAGCCGCACAAAGAACCGGACCCGAATCATGATTTTCCTTTGAAGTCCTTGAAGAATTGAAGATTGGCAAGATTGGTCCCTAAATTATTGAAGACTTGTCACTTTAGGCCCTTGTAAATCTCAATATTACAAGTGGGTCCTTAAAGTTTCAAGATATGTCATTAATAGCCCTTGAAGATTGATAAACATGCTTTTATGGTCCTTGATACAAGAATTGCAAAGTTTTGTGCCAAATTTGACAAGCTGACCAAACTTTTAACAAAGGGAAAAGAAATGTAAGCTATGGAAACTTGAAGTGAAGACACATTGGAATTATGGGGGGCTTTCCTGGCAGACAACTAAACTCCACCAGCCTATCCTAGCCTTACACGTCACCCCACCCAGTTCAAACCATCCAGTCCACAACCCAACTTGACCCTGTCACACCCTCTTTTTGAACCCCTTTTATAATTAACTTGTTTAATTAATAAAGTGGGGGAAACACTTATTTAAAACCAATTACCCCCCAAATCGGATTAAGTACCATCCCTGGTTAAACCCAATACCCATAAACCCTAATCCCCCAATTCATCAAACCAAAGGGTTAATGATTCATTCTTTCCAGATCACTAATCCATCACTCCCTAAACCTTTCCCACTTACAAACAAAGCCAACCCGTGACCACAAGAGGGTCCCCCATGTCCCCTGCTTGTTCAAAAATGGCAAAGAAGGTATCTCAGTAGCAATCAAACGGCTCACATCAATTCCTTCTTCCCAAAGGGTCCAGTAAACGCCTTGGATCATCACATGACAGCTATCATCACATGGGACTGCCAAAGATCAAGTTTGAAGTCAAAATATGCCAAAAAGATCCGAATCTCTCCAAGGGCTTTTCTGGAAATGCATAAATTAGGGCTAGGGTTTCTAGTATCTTCTTGTAAGCCTTATAAAAGGCCTTGTAGTATTTACATTAGTTCCTTTGTTCCAGTTTTTATTTGTAAAAATTTCAAGTGATTAATGACAATGAAAATTTGAGATTTTTTTGCATAGATACTGAGTTCCCTTTAATGTTTTGGTAGTTTAATCAGTCCTTTCATTATTTGCAAATTAGTTTAAGGTTCTTAAAAAGGATTTCAGTTAGCAAAAAAAAAACGTTTTCAGAAAAGTTCCATTTTCCTGTTTTTGAAAGAGATATTCATCAGCTTAATTCAAACCCCACTTGAAGTGAAAGTGGATTGGGGGTTTGGGTTTAGCTTATTTGAAACTCTTTTGTCAAGATTATAGAGTTGTTAAGTTTTTTTGAGGTTTGAAAAGCTTATTTACAAATTTCCTTCATTTTAAGCCATAAGCCATAAGCTGGCTTAACCAATAAGCCAGTCTTATAGCTTCATAGCTTTGTTATCAGTTCACCCTATTTCTGCTTGTTTTTTTTCTTTCTTACCAGGTTTCCATTTATCAAGACATATTGGGTATTGGACTGATTTTAGTCCAATACCAGCACATCTCTACAACAACCTACTGAAGCCATAAGCTCATAAAAAGCTCTCCAATAGCTTGAAAATACTCATTTGGAAGGCATCAGCCTGAGGTATGGGCTTGAACCCCTTTTGACTCTTTTTTTTTTTGCTTTTGATTAAGTGATTATGGGATTTTGTAGATTCTGTGTAATATGCCTTGTTTGTTGTTGGTTCATGCTTAATTTATGATTATATGCATATTTAGATTAATCTTAATCTGTTTAATCATGTTTTCTATGGTGTTGGTTGTTAATTTTATGATTTTTTAGATATAAGGGAGTGTTTGGAAATTGGTTTTAGGCTGTGATAAGTGATACTGTTAGGAGTTATAATAGTCCAGGTTGACTTGTCTTGCTAGTTTAGGTGGTTTTAAGCTGTTAGTATCTAGGTTAGACTAGATATTAGTAGATTGCATGTTCTTATATTTGTAAACATTGGCTAAAATCTGTTAAGTGCCCCATCTACTTTGTTTTGTTTGATTTTTGCCCACTTCTTTTGCAAGCTGTTAGATATTAGGGTATTCTAGGGTTTAAGATAGCTTTTAACTGGTTTGTGTGACTTGTATGCAAGTTCTTAGCTCTTGAAATCCACCCAAGTGCACACTAGATCAGTCACAGCCCCCTACAGCCCCCTAGGTCCATTACAGCAACTGTGTTTGCCTTTTGTTTGTGTTTTTCTTGTATTAAGCTTGTGTGTTTTTTAGCATAAATTGACTCCCTACACTCCACTGAGTGTAGGGGTGCCTTTGTTGTCATCCAAAACCAAGTAACAAGCAAGAATCAAGCTCCAAAGTACTCTGTCCCGTTTTTTTGTTAAGTCAGTGGGAACAAGGTTCCCACTGCTAATGTAATTGTTCCCCCTGCTTAGCTAAAAGACAGAAAACACAAAAAGGTCACTATCACATCTTGATTTTTTTTGTCTTTAGTGATGTTAAATAGGATTTAGACTCTGATTCTTTTTTCTATATTTTTCTTTTTTAATTCTTGATTTTTCAGTATAATCACTTTTTATTTTACTGTTCATTTTCTATTTTTTATATTATTTAGCTATTTTAATTACTTTTAATCATTCTGTTTTTTGTCTTTTAGTGTAGAATATTAATATTTTTCTGATTTAAAATTTTTCCTAGGTTTAGATAATTAGTTTAAGATTTTTGGTTTTAAAATTAGTCACTGTTCACTTTTTAATTACTTTTTATAATTAATTTAAGTTAATTAGGGTTTAATTATTAACTAGTTTTGTCTTTTAGTGAAAAATTTTATATTTTTCAAACTTTTTCATTTTTCTACTGTTCATTAGAGTATTTTAGGATTTTTAAAATTGTTAAATTAATTTTGTCATTATTTAATTATTTTTTAGGATTATTTTAATTAAAAAATAGTTTTTAGTGATTAAAAAATAGAAAAATAGTTTTTAAAATTCAAGAAAAATACTTTTTAATCATTAAATAATATAAGTTAGTTATTAGTTCAATAAATTAATATTTTGGGCATTTTGTTAATTATATTTAATTTTTAGGCTTTAATTAGCATTAAAAATTGAATATTTAAAAGGTTTTAAAATATATTTGTTGGATTTTTATCCTTATTTATATTATTTAAGACTTAGTTTAATATTTTAATTAATTTTTAGGTTTTGTTTTTAATTTCGTCACGTTTTACGTATTTACGTTCGCGTTTTACGTTAATTCGTCGTAGTTTAAAAGTAGTCGTAGCTCGTCTTTAATTTTTCTCTCTTCCCTCCAAAAACGTCACTAATCCAAACATTGTGATTTTATTAATTGGCATACACAACTCACACCTCCTTCGAGAACGAACCCGCATTTATTCGGTTTTACGTTTTTCCTAAAGTGTATAACTTAATACTTGCCGCACTTATACGTTCTTTTCCTAAAAGACGTATTTACTACACCTATCATGTACTCACCTAATTGAAAGGAATTTTAATTAGGAGATAAACCAAAGAGAAACTATTCAACCCCCCCCCCCCCCCTCATTCTAGTTTATACAATTGGTATCAGAGCGATGGTGACACAAGATCTTTGAAGTATATTGTACTTTAAAACTTGGATCAATCGATTGTCTCCTCAAATTAGAAGGTTAAGTTGTACTAAAGTTTTCTTTTGGTAAAAACTATCTTTTGTTGAAAATAAGCCTTTTAAAATGTTAATATTACATATTACTTAAATTAGTAGTATTTATGCATTTTAGATTTACTCTTGAAATGTATCTACTAGTTTGCATCTTGTTATGTGTAGGTACTCATGAAGATAAATCATTCTATTGATTGTGGATTGAGTTACTTACACTTGTAGAAGACTCGTCTACTTTGATCTCCAACATCATTGAATGATAATATCAAGATGAGTAGAAGTGATACTAGTCTTTAAAGACTTAGTAGTCATTATTAGTCATAGTTGGGCTTTGCATCGATTCCTTGAAAGCTCGTAATGCAATTTGTGGCCAAGGTACGCTTTCGTTCTTCCACACGCCCTATTGATCATTCTTTTGATCATTAATTGACTATATGTTTGCTCTTGGCATCATTGCCTTGACATTTACTTATGGTTTGTGATTCTTTCCTCTTTCCCTCTCAAACCTTCATTACTTGGATACTTGACTCACTATCGAGATGTAGGGTGAGTTAGTAGAAGCTTAAAGTATCAAGCATGATTTTCATGGTTTGCACCCTTACGGTTAGTAGGCCCTATATCATGTGTAACTTGTGCAATTAAGCTCATCTCTAGGATGATTAGTGAATCCCTTGAGATACCAAACTACTTCATTAAGTTGTAGGTGGATTTACATATTTGGAATTGATATATTCCAAGGATATTGTTATTGTTAATTCTAGCAATAATTATCCGATCATGTGGGAGAGAAAATGAATCTATACTTTGCTCATGTTTTGAAATAGAATAAGACCCTCTTAAAAATGATCTTATTCTATGCATCAAAATTGCTTGGTTTAATTTATTACCAAAGCCGTTTAGACTTTCGCCGGAGATGCACGTCTTAAACCACTATATATGACAAAAGCTCTTCACCTCCTCAATTTGAAGAATATCATTTGTCTCTTGAGCAATGTTCTCGGTCTTGATTCACTTCTCTTGACTCCTCTCCCTTTGCCTTTTTGCTACGAGTAGTCGTTTGTTCGTTTCGGTCTTTTCCTATCTCGATTCAACTCGTAATCCTTCAACAAGGCATTATTACCTAGTGTTGTGGTGGTCCAATGATATCCTAAAAGGTTTAAGATATATTTTTAAGTATATTAAAAACTTTGGTTTTCAAAAATTCATTGTCTTTCTTTGATAAAAACCTGCCTCTGTAGGCGGTTCTTTATCTCTGGCGGCTCAGAGGCGCGGTTCCTTATCGATAAGGAACCGCGGGCAGTAGCTTTTGTCAAACCGCTAGTTTTATTAAAATAACTTTTTCAAACTAGACCTTCTCTCTCCTTCACACACAATAGACGGTTTTTCTTTGTTTTTCCACCATTATTGAAGCTTCAAAAACCTTCAATCACTCAAATTAATTGATTCAAGTTCGTGGGTTTCACTCATCCATCATCCAAGATCAATTAATTATAAGTTATTTCTTTCAATTTCATCTAATTTGTTATAGGGTTCATACATTCATAATTGGGGATTTTTAAAATTGACATTGAATTAGAACCTTACTAGGAATAAGAGTTGACATAGTATTGTTACTATGATTCCTTAGGTTCATATTCATAGAGATTTCACTAAAACCCATTTGTAGAACAAATCCGAATTTTAACTAAATATTTTAGTTGATTGATGGAATTGATATGAACCCATGAACAAGTTGGTAATTGCATTGTTAAATGCTTACCTAAAAACCTTGTTTTTGAAAAACCAATGTTCTAGTTCATTGTTGATTTTACATAGTTCATATGTTTTGATCAATGATGAAATAGGTACATTGTGAACATGAGAATGATAAGGATTAATCCATTGTTTGTCAAGCTATTGATGAAACACATTCTCATCTTTTGAAATTTTGCTTTTTATTTTTCATATGAGTGATTGGAGAAATATATTTGTTTGTTGTATTTAGGTACTAATCATGCCTTCAATATATCAAAAAGATCACCGAGACACTAGACAATTTATGCCTAACCTTGCCGACTTTTGTCACTCACCTCAACTTGCCAACACATATCGTTCCCTTCAACCCCGTTGTTTCCACGAGGGTAGAGTTGTCCAAGAGGACATTAGGAATTATGCTTACATAAAATCTATGTTTGAACAAATTGGGTTCGATTGTTTGTTATACATAGAAGAAGACATTTACCCCAAATTCCTCTTGGAGTTCTTTAGCACTTACTCTCTCATTATGGAAAATGATAGAATATTTGTTAGGTTCATCTTGAATGGTCAACTCATTCAATACTCTCTCGAGGCCTTTGGTCAAATTCTTGGTGTGCCATTTGAGGGTACTTGTCGGTTCACGGATAAATGGAGTCTTGAAGCTCTCCTTGAATCCAACGATTGTCCTCCAAATGACCATTTGGAAGTTGACCTTGACTTCATCCTTGACATCATCTCCAAAGTGCCTAATAGAATCGTTGTAAGAAGCCTTCATTCTAAAAGACGTCCGGTGAAACGTCATGAGGTTCTCTTAAGCGACCTTAATGATGTCCAATGGGCCAACATTCTTATGGAAAGTGTTTTTTGTCTTGGTGGTAATAGGGATCATGTTCCGACATGCTTGGTGCATATGATCTTTTGCATCTTTACCGAAACCGAGTACAATTTAGCATATTTTATCGCTCGACGGATCATTTATGCTATCTCCAAGCCTAAAACAAACCCTCCCTTATGCCATGCTCCTTACTCGCATCTTAAAAAGGGTTGTTCCTGACTTTCCTGATCTCAATCTTTCGCGCTTTCAACCGGTTCAACGGGTAATGTTGCCTATTCAAGAGGTATATGAAAGAAAGCCTAGAAGTGATAGAGGTTCAAGAAAAGCAGACCAACAAGAGTCCGATGATGAGGACACTTCTATGCCAACAAGTGATGGTGATGGCATAGGTACAAGTACTCATTTCGGCTCTTCGAGTAACTCCCACCCCTCCACTCTCATTTATGGACGGGGTAGAAGACCTATCTCCTCCTCCTCACCATTCTTCTAGTGAAATTATGGAGAACCTTAGTCTTGAGGATTTATATCGGTCAAATCTTAAAACCCAAGGTGAGTTACATGATCATCGAGTTGAGTCAAGAGGTGGATTCAAGTACTTGGGAAAATTGATCAAAGGACTTGGCAAGAAAAAGAGATGATGACTTGGATGTGATTCATGATGAACATATTGTTGGACATGTTTTGTGGTGATAAACTCTTTTACTTTATGTGTATTAACTATTACTACTTGTTTGGATTGCTAACTATTTTAATCCTTATTTAACTGTGTAATTGTTCTTTCGATTTACATAGCTTTGTGCATATTATGTGTTTGTTAGCTTCCTAGATTTTGACTTATAGTTAACTTTGGCTTGTTATTTACTTGTGTGAAATCTGGGCTGACCAAAGTTTAAGGAAGTGCACTTCTCTGTCACCACTGGTCGCGGTTCCATATCGAACCAGCGGTTCCTTAGCGATAAATAACCGCAAACCTACGTAGGGAACCGCCTGTTTCTGTTTTGACAGAATCTTTGCTTTACACTGTTTTCCTTAATCTGTGTAAAACTTTGATACATTTTTTGAAAAACCTACACTTTCCTAAACTAGGGTGATAGGTGTGAAAACACCCATCCTTTTACCACTTAATTATAATAATAACCAAGCCAAAACGTGTATTTTATGTCATAAATGTCGGAATTATGCGTGGTTTGTGTTTTTATTGTGTTTTAGGACCAAAAGATGAAAAAGGAAGAAAACACGGGCTTTCACGGACTTTTATCGAAGAAAACGAGAAAAGACGAAGTCAAAAGATCAAGAGTGCAAAAAGAACGGAAGTCCAAGGCCTATTCTGAAGATTTATCGAAGAAAAAGTCTAAAGACGGAAGTTTAATGAAGTCGAAGAACCAAGTCTAATTAAAGAAGAAAATTATAAGACGAGTTCAAATTATATCGACCAATTCTGAGACGACGTCGAGAAAGACAAAGAATTTAAATCGAGTCGAGACAAGAAGAAAGAAGGAAGAAAGCACCAACATTTTACTCCTTCTATAAATACCCTCCTAATGTGTCATTAGGAGGGGGTTAGTTAGATTAGTTTAGGAGTAGGAGTAGATTAATTTCTCTCTCTAGATTTATTTCATGTTCTTAAGCTTTTCTTTCAAGTTTTCTTAATCTTTAATCTTTAATCTTGTACTTTTGAATCTTTAATCTTCATCTTATTTCAAGCTTTTTACAATCATTCTCATTCTACATTTCTTGATCTTTTTAATTATGTTTGATTCGAAATAATCTTTGATTTTGTTTAATCTTGATGTTTGATTGATTAAAAAGTTTATCTTTTTATTCATCCATAAGTTTTAATACGAATTAAGCTTTGAGCTTGACATGCTTATTGGCTTAATTTTGTGTTTAGCTTATTTACTTTTTAGTTTTCTTAAAAAGTTTAGTCTTTTTAAAGTTTGATTCATAAAGTTTGCTTATTTTGTATTTCAAAAGTTTTCAAATTTGTGCTTATTGAGTTGGTAAAGTTTTTGTTAATTGTTCTTTTTAGAAGTGCTTATTGGTTTATTAGCTTATGCTCATCCATCCGAATATTGTGATTTTTCCATCACAATAGGGTTTCTACATTGTGATAGCTTTTTGTGATAGTTTTTCCGATCACTTATTCCGATCGTAGGTTGCGATCGCCCCTGGCATCGTACTTTGCGATCGGGTATAAGGCTTATTGTGACGAAATGCTGCCCAAATTTTGTTAGTCATATTGTGATAGATATTCCGACAGTTTCTTTTTTTTAACATTCCGATAGATTTTTTTGTATACATTCCGATAGTCATTAGGTTTAATATTGCGATAGTATTTTTTTTATATAACATTCCGATATATTCTCTCTTACCACATTCAGATAGTTTAAAAAAAAACATTCCGATAGATTTGTCACTTCAACATTCCAACACTTTTCTTTTACTATACATACATTCTGATAGAGTGTCATGCTAGCTTGCTAGCTTACACTCATGCTAGCTTACTAGCTTACACTCTTTTCCCCGCCTTTTTTTTAAGCTAGTAGCTTGCTAGCTTGAGCTAGTTGGCTGCTAGCTTGTTTATTTATTAGTATTGTTCCGTAATCGTTTAGTTTTATCAGAAAGTTGTTCCGATTTTAATTTTGAAAGTTACGTATTTTTAGTTGAATTTGTCTTCTAATTTTAAAATTAATATTTTTTCGTAAAGTTCAAGTTTTATCTTTTATTTAGTACTCGCTTTAGGTTTTGTCTCGTTTAGCTTTAAAGTACCATCTTAGTTTTATTACCTTGATAGGTGTATAAACACCCATCCTTTTTACCACTTAATTACAATAAAATCCGAGCCAAAACGTGTATTTTATGTCTTTTATGTCGGAATTATGCGTGGTTTGTGTTTTTGTTGTGATTTAGGACGAAATTGTGAAAAGTGGAGAAAACACGGCATTTACGGGCTTTTATTGAAGAAAAAGATGAAAGATGAAGTCAAGAAGTCAAGAGTGCGAAAATAACGGAAGTCCAAGACCAATTCTGAAGATTTATCGAAGAAAAAGTCAAAAGACGGAAGTTTACTTAAAGCCGAAGAACTCGAGTCTTATTTATTGAAGAATTAAAAGACGACTTCAAAGAAATTCCAAAACAAAGTCCAAGTATTAAGAAGATTAAAGAAGCTTAAGGACTTGATCATGCAATTAAGAAGAAATGAAGGAGGGGAGGAAGCTTCCTCTAACCATCTTCCTAATCTCCTATAAATACCCCTCATTTTCATTTCATTAGTTTTGTTGGCTAAGTGTGACAATTAGTTCTTCCACCTTTATTTTTCTTGCACTTTACTTTTCATGTCATTTTAAATACTTGTCTTGCACCTTAATTACCCTTTTAATTCCAAGTAAGTTTTTAATTCGTGTTCTTTAAATTCGTGTTCTTTAATCTTTACTTTTCTTTTATCAAGTTCTTTTTATCAATCTCATTCTACTTTTCTTCTTTTTAGTTTGTTTAAATTTCGGATTAAGCAAGGTTTGCTTAATCCATTTGCTTATTTGATTAAAAGTTTCATCTTCTCTTTTCCCTTTAAGCTTCCATACGAAATAAGCCATAAGTTTGACAATATTATGTGCTTATTTGGTATCTAACTTAAGTGTTTTCAAAGTTTTCTTAAAAGTTTTACTTTTTAAAAATCCATTTTATTTAGTTTCGTCTTTTAAATTTTAAAAGGTTTTAACTTTGTTGCTTATTATATCTTCCTTTTCCATTTCATTCAAGTTTTCGGTTACTGCTTATTAGAATTAGCTTATTTGGTTCGTGTGCTTATTACGAATTGTGCTCCATCGGAAGAGAAGGGTTAGTTCACATTGCGACGGCTTGCATTTCTCCACATTCCGATAGTGACAGTTTTGGACAAGGGATTTGCATTCCGATCCGGGATTGCGATAGAGTATCATCACCCTCATTCCGATCTGGGATTGCGATCGCACATTGCGATCGCACATTCCGACGGCTCTTGAGGTTTACGTAGTCGAAGTGCTGCCCAATTTTCCCCAACAACATTCCGATCTAGGATTGCGATCTGACACATTGCGATCTGAACAACATTCCGATCTGGGGTGTTGTGTTGACATTCCGATTAGTGTAATTTTAGTGCATTCCGATCTGGGTTTGATTAGTATTCCGATCAGGAGGTAAGTGACAGTTATTCCGATCTGAGTCCATTCTTCACATTCCGATCTGAAAGGTAAGTACATTCCGATTGCACTGATCGGAATGTATTCCGATGGTGGGTTTACTTTTATATTTTGTCTTGTTTAATTTTCAAGTTTACTTTTTAATACTTTGTCATTTTTAATTCTCGTCACGCTTTAATTTTAAGTCACTTACTTTCTCGTTATTTACTTTTCAAAGTTTTAAATATTGCAATCCTTTACTTTTAATTAAACGTAGATTTAATTCCTCGCCATTTATTTTAAAATAGACTTAGATTTATTTTAACGCCATTTTACTTTAACGTCATTTATATTTACGTTTTGCACATTTTAATACTACAACGACACAACTTTTGTTTCCACCAAAGACAGCTGAGTCGCAAAATAAACTCCTTTTTCAATTCGAAGAGATTGGTACAACGATAATTTTTAAACTGAGTAAAATCTAGTTATTAAATGGCGCCGCTGCCGGCTCTTTTCGTAAAGATTAACGGTTTTCTATGAAAGACGCGTTGCTTTTTGGGATCCGTTCACTAGTGAGCGTTATTTTTCTTGCTTAAAAATTAAAAATTCAAAAAATCATAAAAATTAAAAATTTCAAAAATCCAAAAAGATTTTATCTTTATTGTGTATATATATTGTCTTTGTGTTTGGTTTTGTTTTCTTTTGCATTTTCAGGTGTATGCGTACTAGATCTTCTAGTTATCAAGAGCCCGAGACTCGAGAAGATTTAAGTATGTCAGGTGTTAACAACAACAATAATCCACCACACCTCAACAATAACCACAATGTTCTTCCACAGCCCGATCTTCGGACAATGGAGGAACTTTGTCAACCTACCATGTTTGGACGAGGAGGACCGATTACGCCGATGCAAATCAACGATCCTGAGTTTTCGTTGAAGCACCACATGATTCAGCAAGTGCAAACTAACCCATTCCGTGGATTGCATGATGATGATGCCAACAAACACCTCGACAAGTTCATTACAATCACCCAAAGCATGAAGTTGCCTGGTGCCACAATGGATGTTCTTCGCCTACAACTCTTCCCACATACTTTATCACATCATGCCGAGGAATGGTTTGATCGTCTTCCAAAGAATTCTATTCACACTTGGGATGACATGACTCAACGCTTTTTGTCGCGCTACTTTCCACCATCCATGGTCACAAGCCTTCGCAATCAAATCAGCGGATTCATGCAAGAACCCGATGAATCTCTTTTTTATGCTTGGGAAAGATATAATGTCTTGATTGATCGTTGTCCAAACCACAACATGCTTCCCGTCACATTGATTGATACTTTCTACAACGGATTGACTTTTCGTGATCGTGATACATTAATGCTGCCGCCGGTGGCACATTCATGAAAAGGAGACCCGAGGAGTGTAGAGAGCTTATTGAGAACATGACTACTCATCACAAAAATTGGGATTCCTCTGCTTCTTCAAGGAACAACCCGAGAGTCAATGTTTCTTCCACCTCAGCAAACCCTGATATGACCGAACTCACCCGCATGATGACTGAAATGAGCAAAAGTATCACGCTTCTCGCTTCAAACCAACAACAACAACAAGTTAAAGCGGTTGCTAATCCTTGTGAAACATGCGGCGGTCCTCACTCATACACCGATTGTCCTTCTACACAAGGAAATTCGGAAAATGTGTATGCAGCTTATGGTAATTATTCACCGGAAAATTACAAAGCTCGACCTCAAGGGGATAGAAATTTGCTGAGTTACCGGTCCAACAACTACCTTTCACCCAGTTTTTCTCCTCAAAACCAAAACCCCGCCAACAACTACACTAGAAGCAACCAAATCCTACCAAGAGCTTCTAATCCTTATCACCCACCCGCCCAACAAACCCCACCCATTAACCCCGATGTTGAAGCCATCATGAGAACCCAAAGGGAGCAAATCAAGAATCTGCAGAGCCAAATTATCAATCTGAAAGGAGATATCACCAAGCAAGGGAATGAGATAAGATCCGAGCTTCGAGATAATATTCAATCATCCTTCAGCAATCAAACAAATGATTTAAAGAATATGCTTGCTAGTTTCTTGCCCGCCGCTCAGCCTTCTTCTTCGAGTTCTCTACCTTCAAACACCGTCACCAATCCGCGAGCAAATGTGAGTGCTATTACTACCCGTAGTGGAGTCACCATCGTAGGACCACCGATCCCACCCCCATCATCTACACCTCCTCCACCACCATTTATCCCTACTCCTCCTACACCTAGTATTAGTGTACCATTACCGTGTCCGCCTTGTCATGACGATGTACCTAGGACGGAACCTTCAACATCTCAACCTTTACCTGCTACACCTACACCTTCACCACCCAAACCCAATATCCCATATCCTTCTCGTTTAGGCAAGACCAAAATGCTAACCAAGGATGACTCTGAAGTGTCGCGCTATGTGAAGATGATCTCTCAAATGAACTTCAACATTAGCTTTCTTGAAGCACTTGTCCATATGCCGAATTTGTTAAAGCATTTAAGGAATTGCTTAACAAGAAGGAGAAGCTGATTGAGCTCGCCAACACACGCTTAAATGAAAACTGCTCTGCAGTTATTCTTAAAGAACTTCCGGAAAAGCTTGGAGATCCCGGTCGTTTTGTGTTGCCTTGCGTTTTCAACAAAACTGAAGAATTTACTGCCCTTGCTGATCTCGGGGCCAGTATTAATTTGAGGCCTTTGAGTGTTTGGAAAACACTATCATTAACCGACCTTACTCCAACAAAGATGACTCTTGAACTTGGAAATCGCACTCTCGCTTACCCCGTTGGTATAGCCAAAGATGTGTTCATCAAAGTCGGCACATTTACTTTCTCGGTCGATTTTGTCGTTGTTGATTATGAAATGGACCCTCGTATTCCTTTAATACTTGGTCGACCATTCTTGAGAACCGGACGAGCTTTAGTTGATGTGGCCGAAGGTGAGTTAATCTTAAGAGTCGGGAATGATGCACAAGTGTTCAAAATGGGGAAGCTTACAAGCAAGTCCTATGGACGAGAATCAGTGAATATGATTAATGTGCTTGATGATTTTGTCGTCTACAACAATCCTCTATTCGACTCTTGCATTGATAATCCACTTTTTCAAGATGATGTGGATGATTCTCTATCCAATTTGGACGCTTCTCCCATTTATGATTCTCCACCGATCTTTGATGCTTATGATGATGATTCTAGCTTAGATTCGGATGATTATGATGACCTTACTTCTGAGTATCCCGATCTGCCCACATACGATGATTTCGATGAGGCTGATACTCTTTCGAGTGATTCTTCACATGATGAAGATCCCCCGCCATCACTCGATCCTACTTTAGACGATTACTCATTTGAGGAAGACTTCTCTATGTTTCTCAACACTTACTTCCCTCATGAGAGTGATGCTCCTCCTTATGATTTTGAAGATTATCGTCTTGATCCTACTTTGGATTTGAAGCACATTCTTTCAAAGGAGAAGAAACCGGTCGACACCAATATCCGCAACACATATGATTTAACACCTCTTTGTCCCCCTTCTGAGGACGAGGTTGTGCTTCTTCGCGGATCTTCTTCCCATTCTGCTGAGCCTGAGTGCTATTTTCCCTTAAAGGAAAAGGTGTTCGACCCCGGTATCGATATTCTACAGCCATCTCAGTATCCACCTAATGAAACAAAAGGAAATATCTTTGGAACTTATGGAAATCTGCTTGAACCACTTCACCCTTGCTTCCATCGTGCTCCATCGCTGCTTAAGGGAACCTTGCCTATTCTTCTTTGGCTTACCTTGTTCGCCTTAAGCCTCTACTATTTGATGGACGAAAACTATGTCTTTGATCCTGGTGGATATGTTTCATGCTTCTTCCTATGATGATCAAGGCCGAGTCAGGCTCACGACTCGGTTAACAAAAATCAAGCGCTTCTTGGGAGGCAACCCATGCATCTATCTTTTAGCTTTCTTTATCCTAAGTGTAGGGGAGACCCGTTGGTTTGCTATTTCCTCTCCTCCCTTCTCTTAATCAGGGATTCGAGCTTCAATGATCCACTCTTGATGATTCTTGATGACCCGTGATTCCGTGTTCCATTTTCCCGCTTCTATCCTAAACTCTTTTCGATTCACTATTTTATATTTTCTCAATATTAAAATAGGAATCTCTTTAGTTGTCCTTTCCTTAGCAAGATTTAAACAAAGTGCACAATGTCCTAAGTGTAGGGGAGTTTACTCCCACATGCTTAAACATTGAGGACAATGTTTATGTTAAGTGTAGGGGGGACTTCTATCGAAGTTAAGTGGCCTTTTCCTTGTATTTGTCCTCATTTTAACCGGAAAATCAAGTTTTCGACATTTTTCAAAATTTTTGATCTATTTTGGCCTATTAGTTTTTACCCTTGTATAGTTATTTTTCTTTCCTTGTTAGAATAAATGTTTAATAAAGTGGTTTTAATTTTCAAACGTTGTGAATCTTTTGACTCAACCCGAGTTTACTTATCTAAGTTACTCTAGCTAGTATCCTTAACATGTTTAAGTCAAGTTTTGCTAGGCTTTTATATAGGGAGCTATAAAACGCGAAAGTCTTAACTCTCACGGGTTAAGAACAGGAACTTTTCGCAAGTTCCTATAATTGATCCTAGAGAGTCGTTTATCAAGGGAACTTTAAAACGCGATTTCTAAACTTGAAAAAGTCTATGAGTTTGCAAGATCCTATAGGCGACTCGAAAACCCAAAACTTTGATTTGATAGGCTAAGCATCCACGAGTCTCATTCCTTGAGATTTTAAACTGTGGAGAACGAGAGATGATAGAGCCAATTATAAGTCCGGTACTCTTTCGTGAATTTATGTGAGTTAATTATAAGCCTATTCTCCCATCGCTTTTTAATAAATTTATCTGCAATAAATAAGGTTGTACGATTTGAAAAGTTACTTAGCTTCTAGCCCAAGATCGTTTAAAAGTTGCTCGGTATGGATTAGAGTTTATAGCCAAGGCATAACTTATTGAAGCGGGATGCGAAGATTGGCGAGTCCGAAAAGGCCCTAACAAGGCATGAGGGCTATATTTTGTTGCTAAAGATCCAAAAGTGATGTGAAGAATCATTTATCAAAAATCAATATGAAGGATCGAGACACACGACGAAAAGCAAAAACTCCCAAAAATCATGGAGAAGTGTATCCGAAAAGACCCTAGCAAGGTATGAGGATAAATAGATCCAAGTCATAAAAGGAGGCGGATCGTTGTATATCAAAGTCCAAAATAAAGATTGGAGAAAAATGAAGTTGTGGTCCAAGTATGAATCTCTCAAAACTTCAAGTGAAGAAATTCCTAAATGAAGAGAAGACCATGATTCCATGAACGTCTCTCAAGGTTTGAAGTATGAAGTCGCTGCCAAATATCGGTCCGAGAAAGGTCTCAAATCGTGAAGCGAGTTATGCCAAGATATGAACTTTATGAGGTCCCGAGAAGCAGTTTTAAAAGATTTTGTCCTTTAGCTAACTATTGATTAAATCGTTCACTTTGTTTTTGGCCTAAATAACTATCGAAATAAGTCTAACAATGCGTCCTTCAGATCATTCAAGACAACAATAAAATATAAGAGATACACCTAGGAATAAGGGAGTCTAAGTGAATAATTGGCCCACATGAGTTCGTGTTAGTTTGCTAACTTATAATAACAATGATCTCGTTTTTAAGCTTGGTTTGGAGAAAGTGAAAACTTGAGGATGATGATTATTCATGACATTTCCAAAACCCAAGGTATGTTTTTATTTTCTTTACTTTGAATGTTCATTGTTTTCTATCTCTTTAATAAAGGCCACTGTGGATTGATTATGATGAAAAATGTAAACGTGCTTTGTAACTAATGCATTGCATGAGGACATTGCAATGGTCAAGTGTAGGGGATTTGATAGGTGTATAAACACCCATCCTTTTTACTACTTAATTACAATAATAACCGAGCCAAAACGTGTATTTTATGTCGGAATTATGCGTGGTTTGTGTTTTTGTTGTGATTTAGGACGAAATTGTGAAAAGTGGAGAAAACACGACATTTACGGGCTTTTATTGAAGAAAAAGATGAAAGATGAAGTCAAGAATTCAAGAGTGCGAAAAGAACGAAAGTCCAAGACCAATTCTGAAGATTTATCGAAGAAAAAGTCAAAAGACGGAAGTTTACTTAAAGCCGAAGAACTCGAGTCTTATTTATTGAAGAATTAAAAGACGAGTTCAAAGAAATCCCAAACAAAGTCCAAGTATTAAGAAGATTTAAGAAGATTAAAGAAGCTTAAGGACTTGATCATGCAATTAAGAAGAAAGGAAGGAGGGGAGGAAGCTTCCTCTAACCATCTTCCTAATCTCCTATAAATACCCCTCATTTTCATTTCATTAGTTTTGTTGGCTAAGTGTGACAATTAGTTCTTCCACCTTTATTTTTCTTGCACTTTACTTTTCATGTCATTTTAAATACTTGTCTTGCACCTTAATTACCCTTTTAATTCCAAGTAAGTTTTTAATTCGTGTTCTTTAAATTCGTGTTCTTTAATCTTTACTTTTCTTTTATCAAGTTCTTTTTATCAATCTCATTCTACTTTTCTTCTTTTTAGTTTATTTAAATTTCGGATTAAGCAAGGTTTGCTTAATCCATTTGCTTATTTGATTAAAATTTTCATCTTCTCTTTTCCCTTTAAGCTTCCATACGAAATAAGCCATAAGTTTGACAATCTTATGTGCTTATTTGGTATCTAACTTAAGTGTTTTCAAAGTTTTCTTAAAAGTTTTACTTTTTAAAAATCCATTTTATTTAGTTTCGTCTTTTAAATTTTAAAAGGTTTTAACTTTGTTGCTTATTATATCTTCCTTTTCCATTTCATTCAAGTTTTCGGTTACTGCTTATTAGAATTAGCTTATTTGGTTCGTGTGCTTATTACGAATTGTGCTCCATCGGAAGAGAAGGGTTAGTTCACATTGAGACGGCTTGCATTTCTCCACATTCCGATAGTGACAGTTTTGGACAAGGGATTTGCATTCCGATCCGGGATTGCGATAGAGTATCATCACCCTCATTCCGATCTGGGATTGCGATCGCACATTGCGATCGCACATTCCGACGGCTCTTGAGGTTTACATAGTCGAAGTGCTGCCCAAATTTCCCCAACAACATTCCGATCTAGGATTGCGATCTGACACATTGCGATCTGAACAACATTCCGATCTGGGGTGTTGTGTTGACATTCCGATTAGTGTAATTTTAGTGCATTCCGATCTGGGTTTGATTAGTATTCCGATCAGGAGGTAAGTGACAGTTATTCCGATTTGAGTCCATTCTTCACATTCCGATCTGAAAGGTAAGTACATTCCGATTGCACTGATCGGAATGTATTCCGATGGTGGGTTTAATTTTATATTTTGTCTTGTTTAATTTTCAAGTTTACTTTTTAATACTTTGTCATTTTTAATTCTCGTTACGCTTTAATTTTAAGTCACTTACTTTCTCGTTATTTACTTTTCAAAGTTTTAAATATTGCAATCCTTTACTTTTAATTAAACGTAGATTTAATTCCTCGCCATTTATTTTAAAAGACTTAGATTTATTTTAACGCCATTTTACTTTAACGTCATTTATATTTACGTTTTGCACATTTTAATACTACAACGACACAACTTTTGTTTCCACCAAAGACAGTTGAGTCGCACAATAAACTCCTTTTTCAATTCGAAGAGATTGGTACAACGATAATTTTTAAACTGAGTAAAATCTAGTTATTAATTACCTCCCTTTTCATTAAGTAAACTTTATTTTCGAGTCGATAGTTAATTTCTTCGTTTAGTTTTATTTTTATTAATTGTTTTGCTTTAATTTACGTTTTATTACTTGTTTTGCTTCTTTATTATTAGTTAATTGTTTTTAGCTTATTTTTATTATTATTCGCATTTAACTTTTACTTAGAAATAGATAACCAAACTTTCCTTTTTTTAACAAAAAACAATTGAGTCGCACTTTTAACCGGAAATCAATTCGATTAGATACCGAGAAAACTTTGATACATTTTTTGAAAAACATGCACTTTCCTAAACTAGGGTACCTAATTTCATTATTCACCTAAAATGATATTAACCCATTACTAGTTTGGATCATTCCATTCTCTTCTTAAACCCTCTCATGTTGATTGTGTTCTTCATCCCTTCAACTCTTCTCTAAACCTTAACACACAACCATGGTGTCCACTAGAACATCCACTTCTTCCAAAACTTCCTCCTAAAAAAGAAGCCTCAAAATTAAGATCAAGATACCTAACATTGGTTCTTCATCTTTTCAAATGAGATCTCTCCCATTCTCATTTCATCTTCACCTTCACCACCCCTTGCTCCATGCAAGACAAACTCAACCCATGGTACTAACCATTCTCATGGTTCTACCTCCTCTTCATTCCAATCAAGAATGAATGAGCTTTCTTCACCTTTCACCCCTAGTCCTCCTTTGGATGGGATTTCTCAACCTCAACCTCTACAAAGTATTCCCTTTGTACTTAAGCCTTTGGTCACCTCTCCTTTCACTCCACCAAACTCTCCCATCTCACCCTTGGACACTATGCCTCCACCACCTCCTCCACCCTCTAACACTAATGCTCCTATTTTGGGCATTCCTATCCCTCACTTCATGGGTTATCCTTACTTCTTTGGGTTCTTAGAAGCTCATGGTGCAAATTGCCCATGTTGTCTCTATAATAACTACATCATTCAAAACCTAAGGATGGAGATGCTTGGCCTTCATAGAAGGTTGCATGATATCTTGCTTGTCTTGTTCTCCATGCCTCCTCCTAGGAGATGAATGATGGTTTTTAAATTAACATGTTTTTTTAAAAGAAGGTCAAGCCAAAGAGAACTATGAACTCAAGACCTAGTTGTTAGCTATCTTTGTAGTAGTTAATTGTCTTTTTAATTCTTGTATTTCCTTTCCTTTCCCTCATGAATTTCTCATGTGCATGATTTATGGATTTAGTTTTGTAGAACAATGATAATCTTGTGAAACAAGGGGGTTGATGTTTTTCTAGAGAGAGAGAGTTAGAGAGAGAAATGAAAGAAAACACATATATTGAAATGAGAGAATAAAACAACCAACACCTCTTTCCATGGTGGAAAGAGGTTTAAATACCCCAAGTCCTTAAAGGACTTGGGCTTCCGGCCCATGAACATGCTCATGGGTCGGGCTATGTAATAAATGATACTTAACTTAACTACGAGCCTATAACTACATGGTTGGAGTAACCGAGACTTTCTAAATGCGTAAAACGTATTTCCAACAATCTCCCCCAAAGGGAGGTCACTCCAAATTTACAAAGTCCTAATCTAGCATGTTAGATTTTGTTCTTGAGCTCGTAGTCTTCTTTTCTTTCTTTTTCTTTTCTTTTGTGAATATGTGTTGAATGATATCAGCCTTTCTTGCTTGGAACATGTTCTTTTGGCCTTTCACGTGCGATCTTTGCCTACTTGTGAATTTTGCCTCCTCGTGACTCCATGTTCCACACACTTATGTCTTTTTGTTGAATTCTCGAAAGTTTCAGAGTTTATTACAGCGGAAGACTTCATCTTGTACTTTCTTGAATTTTTGCTGAACTTTGATGCAGAACGACATAAGCATGTGGGATGACTTCTACAGGTACACCGCAACACCACCGTCTTTAACTGGTACACAGCAACGCCACCGTCTTCAACAGGTACACAGCAACGCCACCGTCTTTAACAGGTACACAGCAACGACACGAATAAAATGGCTTTGAACATTTTATTCTAATTCGGTAGCATTTTACCTCCGGTCGGTGAAGACCGTTGGACGATATTAGATATCGTACCCGTGACGGATAGTTTCAATTAAGTAACTTCCTGACAGGATTTCGCGGGTAAACCTGTAACACCCCATTTTGGAAATGGAATATTACGCATATCATGGCGTGTCATCAAAGCATACAAGGATAAATGTCTAAGCATTATTCAACCATAAAAGGAAATACCGGAATCAAACATCGGTATCCCAAAGTAAAGCTCATCACACACAAACATAAATACTGTAAAAGGAAGGACGAAACAATGTCCAAAGCAACTGTATCAAAGTAAAGGAAATGCATAAAGTAAAGAAAGACAGTAAAGCTTCCAATCCATATGCACCTACGTTTCAGATCTACGAGCGTCCCTGAGTACCTGCCGTTTTGGGAACATGAAAAGGAAAACGGCTGAGCAAGACGCTCAGTGCACGGATGTACAATAAAGCATGATATAGGATAAGCATGTAACATATAACAGCGGAAGACTAAGTACTGAGTAAACTGGTTAAGTAACATGAAAACTGGTTTTATAGTTTGAAAAGCCTTATGTTTAACCTGTGAAAACTGTTTTAACATATAAATACCATAGCCCATATAGGTCATGAAAAGGTCACGTGCATGAATACTTGGAGGGGTGACCTCATCATGCTGATTAGAGGGGATGCCTCTAATCAATATACTGATTTGGGTAGGAGGGATCAGCTCCTTGTGAAGGGTGCAAGGCACACACCACATTCACCATGATAAACTGAATAAAACATGTAACTAGGATGCACCCATACGCCCCGACTGATATAATAATATGGCCAAACTGAAAAGGGACGCCACGAGCAATCACTCCGCCGTGGGGAAGTCATAACATCGGTGCCTCCAATGCTATGGTTATGGTACCTCCATAACTAGGTGAAACTGGTCATGCTTGTATATGGCTATAGTTTATGCTAAATTAACATAAGCAGTTCAAAACAATAAAACAAATGCTGGGGAAAACAGTTGGCTGCATACGGGGAAATCCTAATAAGGAAGGAATGTCCATACTGAAAGGACGGGAATCCGTACCTCAAGTCCAGTGAAATGAACGGAAGAAAGACTCCTACTTCTGGATCACTAATGCTACATGAATACACACGTGTATAAGTATTGATTCACTGATTACGTACTGGGTTCTGTGTCTTGTTATAGCTGATTTGGTATGTTTTAGGTCATGGTTCACTGTTTTAAGCCTTAAACTGTGTTTATCTTGTATTTCTGGTTTATCTGATTAAGTATTACTGGTGTTTCATGTATTAATATACTTACTGTATAATAATAAGTAACTTTCCAAAAATAGCAGGTTTCCAAAAATAGAAAGTTTCCAAAAATAGAAAGTTTCCAAAAATAGAAAGTTTCCAAAAATAGAAAGTTACCAAAAATAGAAAGTTTCCAAAAATAGAAAGTTTCCAAAAATAGAAAGTTTCCAAAAATAGAATTTACTGCCTAAAATAGATTTGTTCCTAAAAATAGAAAGTTTCCAAAAATAGATCAGCTGCCTTAATTAAATAAGTTTCCATATATAGAAAGTTGCCATGATTAGGTTAGCTGCCTGAATTAGATTGGTTTCCATATATAGAAGGTTTCCATAATTAGATTAGTTGCCTTATTTAATTAAGTTTCTATAAATAGAAGTTTCCATAATTAGAATTAAGCTGATTATATAAGCTAACATATAAGTCTAAGTGTTATAAGCTTACTACTTAAGTCATATGATATAGTGTATAGTTTAATTATTATTTCATGTATTTTAATTAAACTATAGGTTAAGCATTTTAATTAAAGTATAACATGTATAATTAAAATGAAATGAAAATACTTAGGTTAACATGTGTATTATTATTACTAATAATATAACCTAAGTCATGTCTAAATTAATTAATTATAGGCATGTTTTAATAATTAATTAATTATAACTTATAACATAAAAATACTTAGGTTAAATTAATGTCATGATAAACTAATAATTAAAATAACCTAAGTCATGATTTAATTAATATTTCATGTTATTAATTAATTATATCCTAAGTTCATGATTCATAAAATTACATGTAACATAGATCATGATTTTAACCAACGAACCGTGAACCGGGTATGAATTCGATACCGTACCCCGGGCCAAACCCGGGGCACACGTGTCCCCTTGCTGCCGTGGGTCCCACATGAGCCAACCAAGACCATTTGTGGTCTTGGTGGTGGCGGCAATAGCAAACCAAACCCCCCTCGGGTTTGTTTTGCTAGGCGGCTAAAAACAAACACCCCTTTAAATCATTCCTTGATTTTATTTAATACCAAAACATGTTAGATCAATGATTAATTATCTTGTTTTCATAAGAAAAATATTAACATGTTCATGAAAATAATCAAAGATCAAAAGAATTAAAAAGAATTAAAAAGAAGGGTTAGAAAGGTATACCACTATGTTGCTTGGAAAAAGGATGAACAAACACGTATTCTAACACTTGTTTTCAAGATCAAAATCAATCAAACACCCCCTTATGATGGTGTATAGGTGGCGGCACAAAGGAGGCAAAAAGGAGAGGAGAAAACTCTTTTTAGGGTTTTTAGTTTATTTCTTGTAAAATGAAAATGAAAACATGTTTAACACTTTACCCCCCTTAACTTGAAAAGTCCATGGGCTAAGCCCATTACATGCATGTGTGCCGTAGGTATGGGGGCCCCACATGGGGTACCCGTACCTTTCTCGTGTCCCGATGTTTCGTGTTCGTTCGTGGTTAAACGTGCTCGTGTTTAACGTGTTTCTGTTTCTTTTAACGTGTCGTTTATCGTAAACTCCACGCTCGTGAATATATTCTGAGTATTTACGTAATTATTATAATTAGTATTTTAAATGGTGTTCATGATTTAATTATGTTCACGTGATATATTATTAACTGTTTATCATGGGTTCGTACGTAATCGATACTTGTCATGACATACACGTATGCACTTGCTTGATTATTAGCACATGAATGTGATCAATACTACATGAGGTAAGTTTTAATCTAGAACGTACGATCTTAAGGGCACTGTTCATGGTAAAAGCATGCGGGTTTTACAATTCTTCCCCCCTAAAAAGAATAATTCGTCCCCGAATTATAGATAAAGTAAGCTGAAAAGAAGTGACATACCCGAACTCAAAATATGAAGTGAGGGTAAGAAGCCCGGATAGACTCCTCTGTTTCCCAAGTGGCTTCCCGCTCGGTATGGTCCCTCCAAAGGATTTTGACGAATGGAATCGTCTTCCTTCTCATGACTCGTTCTTGCCTGTCGAGTACTCGTTCGGGTTCTTCTACAAACGTGAGATCTTCACGTATCTGTTCCAGTGGATACTGAACCATGTGAAGGGGATGATAATTGTACCCTCTGAGTAAGGACACATGGAACACGTTATGCACGTGCGAAAGCTGAGGAGGTAACGCCAATCGGTAAGATACTTCGCCGATTCGTTCAACGATATCAAATGGTCCGATGAACCGAGGACTGAGTTTTCCTTTGATCCCGAAGCGTTTAACACCACGTGCCGGCGAAACCTTGAGGAAGACGTGATCTCCCACATTAAATTGTATGTCCCTACGATGCTTATCGGCGTAACTCTTCTGACGTGACCGTGCTTCCTGCAGTTTCTGTTTAGCTACCTCAATCTTCTGGTTGGTCATTTCTATAATCTCTGGTCCTTCAAGTGTTCGCTCTCCCACTTGATCCCAGCAAGTTGGAGCGCGACACTTTCTGCCATACAACATTTCGAAAGGAGCACATTTGATACTTGCGTGCCAGCTGTTGTTGTATGCAAACTCAACTAAACAGATGTAATCGTCCCAATCACCTGTCCATTCCAACGCACACGACCTTAACATATCTTCCAATGTCTGAATTGTTCGCTCCGACTGTCCGTCCGTTTGAGGATGAAAGGCTGTGCTCAGCTTAAGTTGTGTACCCCAAGCTTTTTGCAGACCTTTCCAGAATCGCGACGTGAAACGAGGATCTCTGTCTGAGACGATGCTGGAGGGAGTGCCGTGGAGTCTCATGATCTCCCTTCTGTACGTATCTGCGAGTTTACTTACCGGATCTTCCTTGCGTATCGGTAAGAAATGAGCTGATTTGGTGAGTCGATCAATGATGACCCAAATAGCATCGTGCTTCTTCTTGGTAGGCGGAAGACCGGTAACAAAATCCATGGTGATTTTGTCCCACTTCCACTCTGGAATATCCAACGGTTGAAGGAGGCCGCCAGATCGCTGATGTTCAATCTTAACCTGCTGACAGGTAAGACATTTGGAGACATACGTGGCTACATCCTGTTTCATACCACTCCACCAAAAGTGCTGTCTGATGTCATGGTACATTTTTGTCGACCCAGGATGTATAGAAAATGGGGAGCTGTGAGCCTCAGCTAACAATGCTTCCCGGAGTTCTGGATTGTCAGGAACACAAAGTCTCGTGCCCTGCCAAATGATACCGTCTGCGTCCATTCTGAATTCTGTCTGCTTCTCCAAATTCTGAATTATCGCCCAAATCTCTCCATCATCCTTCTGCGCTTCCTTGATCCTAGTCAGTAACTCAGGTTCTACTGTAAGATTCGCCCAGTATCCGTGCTGCCCACGTACCATGATTTCAATGTCAAGCCGCTCCAAGTCCCTTATGTTTTGCTCCTTGATCTCAATGCCGTTTATCATTCCGGACTTTCTGCTGAGTGCATCTGCTACTACATTAGCTTTCCCGGGATGATACTGTAGGTTAATATCATAATCCTTCAACAGTTCCAACCATCTCCTTTGTCTCATGTTCAATTCTCGCTGTGTGAAGATATACTTCAAGCTCTTGTGATCCGTGAAAATGTCGCATGATTCTCCGTATAAGTAATGCCTCCATATCTTCAATGCGAACACCACTGCAGCAAGTTCCAGGTCATGTGTAGGGTAGTTTTCTTCATAGGGCTTAAGCTGCCGTGAAGCATACGCGATCACTTTCCCATGTTGCATGAGAACACAGCCCAGTCCCTTCCCCGATGCATCGCTATAGATCTGAAATCCACCTGTACCAGATGGGAGAGTAAGAATAGGTGCAGATACTAACTTCTGCTTTAGGTCTTCGAAGCTCTTCTCTCGATCTTCCGTCCAGACGAATTTCTCTCCTTTCCGCATCAGTTTGGTGAGAGGCAATGCCAGCCGAGAAAAGTTCTCCACGAATCTTCGATAATATCCAGCTAAGCCTAAGAAACTGCGGACTTCTGTCGCTGATGTTGGTCTTGGCCATTTAGTGATAGCCTCAACCTTCGCTGGGTCCATAGTGATCCCTTCTGCTGATACAATGTGACCTAAGAACGCCACCTTGTTTAACCAGAACTCACACTTGGAGAATTTCGCATACAGCTGCTTCTGACGAAGAATCTGTAGTACAGTACGGAGATGATCTTCGTGTTCCTCCGTGGACTTTGAGAATATCAAGATGTCATCGATGAAAACAATGACAAATTTATCAAGGAATTCATGAAAGATTCTGTTCATTAGATCCATGAATACTGCTGGAGCGTTAGTCAGGCCGAATGGCATGACTACAAACTCATAATGGCCATAGCGGGTACGAAAAGCAGTCTTGGCAATATCCTGCTCTTTAACCCTTAGCTGATGGTAGCCTGACCTTAGATCGATCTTTGAGAAGTGTTTGGCTCCTTGAAGTTGGTCAAACAGATCGTCTATACGTGGCAGTGGATATCTGTTGCGGATGGTAATCTTATTAAGTTCACGGTAGTCAATGCAAAGTCGCATGCTGCCGTCCTTCTTCTTAACGAACAAGACCGGTGCGCCCCATGGTGATGCGCTCGGTCTAATGAACCCTCGTTCAAGAAGTTCCTGTAATTGGTCCTTCAGTTCTTTTAGCTCTATGGGAGCCATACGATACGGAGCCTTAGAGATTGGCTCCGCTCCTGGAACAAGGTCGATGTTGAACTCCACTTCTCTTGCAGGTGGTATGCCTGGAAGTTCATCTGGAAAGACGTCTTGAAATTCTGAAACTACAGGTTGATCCTGAATCGATGGGGATTCAGCATCCATGTCATGAACCGTAGCGAGATAACCTTCGCAGCCATGTGACAGTAATGCACGTGCTTGCAAGGTAGATATGACTTGTACAGACCGTCCGGGTATGAACCCGTTATGGATGTACTCTGGTGTATTAATGTCGCCGAAGATCACTCGATAAGAGTGGCAGTCTATGGTAGCATGGTGCTTGGATAGCCAATCCATGCCGAGAATCATATCAAACTCAATCATGTCTAGAGGAAGTGCATCTACTGCACGAACTTTATCGTCAAACTCTAAAGGAAGACTCTTGTATACATGAGTTATCAATACAGAGTCCCTCAGAGGCGTGGATATGGTAAGCTTAGTTTCTAATGGCAAGGGAAGTGTCCTGATGTTCTTAGCATAAGTAGTGGAAACAACTGAATGAGTGGCACCCGTGTCGAAAAGAACACATGCAGCCTGGCCGTACATATACAAAATTCCAGTAATGGTACCTGTAGATTTGTTTGCCTGATCGCGCGATGTCGTGTAGACACGCCCAGTGGTAGGAGGCGGTTTAGTATCAGCATGACCCGAAGTACCCTCCATTTCACCCTTACGGCAATCTCTCATACGATGGCCAGGGAGGCCGCACTTGTAACATGCGTCGGAGTCACGACGACATGGGCCAGGGTGTCTGCGATGGCAGGTGCTGCAAAGAGGATGAGTGAATCCTCCAGCAGGAGTCCTTGCTTGCTGAGGGCCTGCTGATGACAGAACGTGTTAAGAATAAGGTATATGCACGAGTATAGGACGTAAACGTCGTAAGATGTTTACCGGTGTTAGCTGAACGGTTGGGCTGAGAACCCCTGTGGTTCTGGTCCCTTCCGTTACCGTGGTTCCTGGTAGAGATTAACATAGTGTCAGCATGAGAGATATAACATGAAATCATAAGAAGATGCGTAAATAGTAGGACCTGCTGTTGTTGGACTGTCCCGCATTGTTACGGTAATTGTCATTACCGCTGCGCCTTTCCACAACAGAACGGTCGTTAGAGTGACCGTTTCCTTTGGGCTGATTGGGCTGCTGCTGAGTAGCCGGCTGAGACCGGTCCCCAGTTTTCTGCCTGGAAGATACAGTTTAAGAGATGATTATAGAACATGTAACGATAGGATGCGGTCTGGTTGACTCTAGAACATGAAATATTTTACCTCTTGTCGGGTCTTTCTGCTTCCCCGAACTCATCACGTTCCTGCAACATCTCGAGCTTTCTTGCTGCGTCAGCCACTTGTGCTACCGTATTGAACGTAGCACATACTAGATTGTTCGCAACCGAGGTGCGAAGTGCCCACCTGAAATGGTGTGCCTGCTCCTCAGGAGTACCAGCCGCTGCTCCTAGAAAACCAGCAAGGCGAAGAAAGCGCTGCATGAATTCATTGCTATTCTCGCCCTGTCTCTGACGTATCCCGTGGTATTCACGCTTGAGTTTGTCCTGCTCTGCTTTAGGAAAGAACTGTTCCATCACTCTCTCCTTGAATTGGGCCCATGTCAAACCAGCGACCCATTCATCACCTCCTTCTGACTGTGTCAAAGCTAGCCACCAGTTGAGTACATCGCCTTCAAACCTGTAGCACGCCAATCTTGCCTTGAAGGCGGGGTCACATCCCATAGCATTGAAGATTTTCTCAATGTGTGTCAGCCAGCTTTCCGCATCGCTGGGGCTATCAGTCTTTTCAAAAGCTCTCGGACGGAGCTTGTTAAATCTTTCCAACCATACTGCTAGAGTCACTGGGGGAGGAGGAGGAGGAGGTGCCTGATTCTGCGGCTGCTGATTATTCGCAGCTTGGACTTCAGCACGAATGTCATTCCTCAGTTGAGGAAGTAGGGCTTGCATGGCAGCCTGAATCGCAGCATTGAGCTGCTCTTGCTCGCGTGTGAGAACCATCTGACAGTATAACATAAAACATATGATTAACAGTTCGAACATAAAATATATAAAAGAAAAATTTTATGCCAAAATTTCACGAGAAAAATTTTATGCAAGAAAATCTTTGTATGAATGCATGATGCAGTTTTATGAAAACTTTTGATGCTCGAGAGTGAACACCTTCGGTCAGTTCACTCAAAATAAAAGACATATCGAGGGGACGCCTATGGGTCGGTCCCAAATCTAAAAGTTTCGATAAAACACATGCGACTAAATAGGGCCAGTCCTGTACCAACCATTACTTAGTCAAAAACCCTGTAACAATGACATGTATATGTATGCTTAAAAATGATGAATGCATGAAAACAACTGTCAGTTCTAGGAAGACCGTAGTGACTACCCACTAATCACAGGTCATATTTGAGAGCCTACAGGTCGAAGCCTTGGCTCTGATACCATAATTGTAACACCCCATTTTGGAAATGGAATATTACGCATATCATGGCGTGTCATCAAAGCATACAAGGATAAATGTCTAAGCATTATTCAACCATAAAAGGAAATACCGGAATCAAACATCGGTATCCCAAAGTAAAGCTCATCACACACAAACATAAATACTGTAAAAGGAAGGACGAAACAATGTCCAAAGCAACTGTATCAAAGTAAAGGAAATGCATAAAGTAAAGAAAGACAGTAAAGCTTCCAATCCATATGCACCTACGTTTCAGATCTACGAGCGTCCCTGAGTACCTGCCGTTTTGGGAACATGAAAAGGAAAACGGCTGAGCAAGACGCTCAGTGCACGGATGTACAATAAAGCATGATATAGGATAAGCATGTAACATATAACAGCGGAAGACTAAGTACTGAGTAAACTGGTTAAGTAACATGAAAACTGGTTTTATAGTTTGAAAAGCCTTATGTTTAACCTGTGAAAACTGTTTTAACATATAAATACCATAGCCCATATAGGTCATGAAAAGGTCACGTGCATGAATACTTGGAGGGGTGACCTCATCATGCTGATTAGAGGGGATGCCTCTAATCAATATACTGATTTGGGTAGGAGGGATCAGCTCCTTGTGAAGGGTGCAAGGCACACACCACATTCACCATGATAAACTAAATAAAACATGTAACTAGGATGCACCCATACGCCCCGACTGATATAATAATATGGCCAAACTGAAAAGGGACGCCACGAGCAATCACTCCGCCGTGGGGAAGTCATAACATCGGTGCCTCCAATGCTATGGTTATGGTACCTCCATAACTAGGTGAAACTGGTCATGCTTGTATATGGCTATAGTTTATGCTAAATTAACATAAGCAGTTCAAAACAATAAAACAAATGCTGGGGAAAACAGTTGGCTGCATACGGGGAAATCCTAATAAGGAAGGAATGTCCATACTGAAAGGACGGGAATCCGTACCTCAAGTCCAGTGAAATGAACGGAAGAAAGACTCCTACTTCTGGATCACTAATGCTACATGAATACACAGGTGTATAAGTATCGATTCACTGATTACGTACTGGGTTCTGTGTCTTGTTATAGCTGATTTGGTATGTTTTAGGTCATGGTTCACTGTTTTAAGCCTTAAACTGTGTTTATCTTGTATTTCTGGTTTATCTGATTAAGTATTACTGGTGTTTCATGTATTAATATACTTACTGTATAATAATAAGTAACTTTCCAAAAATAGCAGGTTTCCAAAAATAGAAAGTTTCCAAAAATAGAAAGTTTCCAAAAATAGAAAGTTTCCAAAAATAGAAAGTTACCAAAAATAGAAAGTTTCCAAAAATAGAAAGTTTCCAAAAATAGAAAGTTTCCAAAAATAGAATTTACTGCCTAAAATAGATTTGTTCCTAAAAATAGAAAGTTTCCAAAAATAGATCAGCTGCCTTAATTAAATAAGTTTCCATATATAGAAAGTTGCCATGATTAGGTTAGCTGCCTGAATTAGATTGGTTTCCATATATAGAAGGTTTCCATAATTAGATTAGTTGCCTTATTTAATTAAGTTTCTATAAATAGAAGTTTCCATAATTAGAATTAAGCTGATTATATAAGCTAACATATAAGTCTAAGTGTTATAAGCTTACTACTTAAGTCATATGATATAGTGTATAGTTTAATTATTATTTCATGTATTTTAATTAAACTATAGGTTAAGCATTTTAATTAAAGTATAACATGTATAATTAAAATGAAATGAAAATACTTAGGTTAACATGTGTATTATTATTACTAATAATATAACCTAAGTCATGTCTAAATTAATTAATTATAGGCATGTTTTAATAATTAATTAATTATAACTTATAACATAAAAATACTTAGGTTAAATTAATGTCATGATAAACTAATAATTAAAATAACCTAAGTCATGATTTAATTAATATTTCATGTTATTAATTAATTATATCCTAAGTTCATGATTCATAAAATTACATGTAACATAGATCATGATTTTAACCAACGAACCGTGAACCGGGTATGAATTCGACACCGTACCCCGGGCCAAACCCGGGGCACACGTGTCCCCTTGCTGCCGTGGGTCCCACATGAGCCAACCAAGACCATTTGTGGTCTTGGTGGTGGCGGCAATAGCAAACCAAACCCCCCTCGGGTTTGTTTTGCTAGGCGGCTAAAAACAAACACCCCTTTAAATCATTCCTTGATTTTATTTAATACCAAAACATGTTAGATCAATGATTAATTATCTTGTTTTCATAAGAAAAATATTAACATGTTCATGAAAATAATCAAAGATCAAAAGAATTAAAAAGAATTAAAAAGAAGGGTTAGAAAGGTATACCACTATGTTGCTTGGAAAAAGGATGAACAAACACGTATTCTAACACTTGTTTTCAAGATCAAAATCAATCAAACACCCCCTTATGATGGTGTATAGGTGGCGGCACAAAGGAGGCAAAAAGGAGAGGAGAAAACTCTTTTTAGGGTTTTTAGTTTATTTCTTGTAAAATGAAAATGAAAACATGTTTAACACTTTACCCCCCTTAACTTGAAAAGTCCATGGGCTAAGCCCATTACATGCATGTGTGCCGTGGGTATGGGGGCCCCACATGGGGTACCCGTACCTTTCTCGTGTCCCGATGTTTCGTGTTCGTTCGTGGTTAAACGTGCTCGTGTTTAACGTGTTTCTGTTTCTTTTAACGTGTCGTTTATCGTAAACTCCACGCTCGTGAATATATTCTGAGTATTTACGTAATTATTATAATTAGTATTTTAAATGGTGTTCATGATTTAATTATGTTCACGTGATATATTATTAACTGTTTATCATGGGTTCGTACGTAATCGATACTTGTCATGACATACACGTATGCACTTGCTTGATTATTAGCACATGAATGTGATCAATACTACATGAGGTAAGTTTTAATCTAGAACGTACGATCTTAAGGGCACTGTTCATGGTAAAAGCATGCGGGTTTTACAAAACCCGTTCTCTTTATTCGACCGTCCAAAGCTGACTGCGAACATAAAGAGTGAATCACTTGGATAATTTATCCTTGTGATTTGAAGCCGTCAATTCATGAAACCTGGAACAAGTGAATTTCAATTAAGATTTTCACCATCGTTGCTTTCCAGTTGTCACGAGCTCAATTCATAAAGAATCTTGCATGTCACCTACCAAGTGCTGTTTGATGTTAACACTAGAAGGATTTCCACTCGTCACTGTGATCAATAAAGAGTCACTCTGAGTGTTCTGGCAAGATCATACGATAATGCGCAGAGGCCTGGAACGAGTTTAAGTTCAATTAAGAATTAAACCACTGTTTCTTTCCAGTTTTTCACAAGATTGGTTCTAAAAGAACCGCACGTGTAACCTACCATGAGCTTGTTTGATGTTGGCTCAAGCAGGATTTCCATCTTCATTGTAATACTTACGTATTACTCGGATGTTCTGGCAATATTACAGGAATACTGCGTAGGACTCATGAAAATCTCTTCCTTTTCACAGTGTGTGAGAAAGCAAGGAATAAATGGAAAGTGTCCTAATGAGACTTTTGATGATCTCTTGGCTCTAGACTCGATTGTGCGTTTTGATTTAGTGAGCGATGGCTGGAGAGGAGTGCCACCTTTTCAATACCAGTCTATTCGGAGTGAATAAACCAATAGATAACGTGTTGATCTCCGTGTGATTAAAACAAATACCTTTTGAGAGATATTTGAGTTAGCTGGGAAGGGTTGTGCATTGCATCACTGGGTCCATGATGTCTTTCTTCAATACCGAGAATCATTAGCAAAAATGACCTCAATAGCATATGTATTGACCCGGTTTCTTCCTAAAGTTATAAGGAGGGCTTCTTTCTTTACACCCTTTATCTTTACAATTCTTTTTCATTCTTCAACCCCTTCAATGCTTACCAATACGTCATCACTAGCACCTTGTTGTGATTGTTCCAGTGCTAGCTTAAGTACTTGGTCGGCATTCAGCTACGTTCACATTCTTTCTCCATCTTTCCTAGAACTTCTAATTCTATCTAGGGAATTGTCCTTGGGAAGATTCCATCGGCTCTGATGAATCATTGGACTAAACCTATTCCTACCACCCTTTTGTCACCACATTCGTCGTGAATTAAGCGTGTTTTGGGAAGGAATTGCCACCATGAAAAATCATTGAAAATCACATAAGGTACTTGTGATATTAAAATCAAAAGTTTTGTACCTTAGGTGTTTTGTTCATCAAAAACGCTCCCCCTTAACACGTGCTTTACACATATTAAGTTGGATTATGGTTAAGTCTTTTTCATCTTTTAGCCAAGTATCACTTAAGTCTCCTTAATCCCATTTTCTCCCCTTATCCAAAATGTTAACCATTAATATTTGGGATATTGAATGGATTAACCGGTCTTTGGGTAAAAATGAAATCGATGTTTGGCCATAGAACATGTTAATGCTCCCCCTTAATTTAATAAGGGATAGTTGTAGTGCTTTAGTATGATATATTTTGAAAGATTTAGAATCTCGTGAGAAATTCTTGAAAAATTATCATACCTTAACACTACAACAAGCCACAAAAGCTGATAAAGTAAAAGGATAACATATTCACAATAATGTACATATGGAGTTGACCTGTAATGAGACGAACCAAAATTAATTGGTTCGTTCCGTAAGCCGATGGTGAGCTTTATATGGTCGACCACCGACGAATCGTTCTATGCTTCGTAGCAACCGGCGCTTCCTTAGCACTTCCTCAATCTTCCTGATTGCATACGAAGATCCTTTTCTGCACTGGGTTGTCCAGGTGTATGTGACTGCCGGAAGAGGTAAGTTGGAATTGAGAACCGACAAATCATCTCGAACATTCTTTAGCGTTCCATCACTGAATTTGTGCAGTTCTGAGAATCGCATGTATTGCATGACGCCAGTCTGATTCGGATAAAAGATTCCTGCTTCCGGCTTGGTAGTCCCCATGTAGACCTTCTTGTTCTTGTGGAAGTTACTGAGTGGAGTCGTATGGGGACGTTCCAGGTTTAGCTTCTTCTGATAGCTTTCTACCCCAAGTTGAAAATCTTCCACCCGGTGTTGAATGACAATTTTCCTGGCATATTGACGAAAGTTTGAACTCAAGGCTATGACAATATCAGGTGATAGATGGTCAACTTTCTCTTGAGCCAAAAGCAGCAATAGATCTTCTATGTCTTCAAGTTGAAGGTACTGGAGATCACTTTCGTCAATGCGGTATTCTTTCTCATCGGTACGTTTGAGCAAGATTACATTTAAGTAATCGTAACCGAAAACCGTCTGAGTAGTTGCCCCAAGGATACTTTTGATTCTGTGAGATGAGACGATAGAAGCACCTCTCTTAGGACGATGGAAGTGATTATAGGCTAACTTCTTCTTTTTGTCCCAGTGAGATATGCCAAGTGAAGCATAGGTGTCATAAAATTTGAGCAGCTTCTTTCTCCAGATTGAGTCAGGCACTTTGTCTTCTATCCATGGAACATTCTCCAAATTGACAGCCTTGAGCATTGTTAGTGACGTGGCATACTTCTTTGCTCCATTTTCAAGGTATTCAAGATCGTGGGAGACAAAATGTTCGATTGGGATAGTGGCAGAACTAGTGATGACCGTTGGTGTAAGAGGTTGCAATACGGGAGTTTGAATTCCTGTAGTTGTCGCTCTCATTGCTTTAGTAAGCTCATTCAGGTGATATTCTGCTTCATTATGGGTGATCTTTAATGTGTCAAAGATGTCCACATTTGCAGCTGCCATTTTGATCAGATCCGGGGTCATCGTTGGTTTCCCATGAGAGTACCTTAGAAAAGCCGAGAAGTCAATAGGGTTGTTGAGGAATTGAGTCATCTCCATTACAGTTGCAGTTTCAAATGGATGATGTGGTGCTGCGTTTGTTAGCCAAAGTTGTTCTTGTACCGTATCATCAATGATAAGGGATTCAGTAAAAGTCGGTTCTGGAACATTTAAATCTTCAACTTCCATGTCATCATCGTGCGGAGCTGTAGATGATGTTGAAGCTTGAGTTTACGTCACCGGTATATCATCGTGAGGTTCTTCTTCAAGCATTGTTTCGGTCGGTTCTTCTGCTTGCATGTATTCTACAGATTCAATATGAGAATCAGTAGTGAATTCTGGTGCAGTAGATATACCTGAAGCAACCTGTTGAGTTTCTGATACTGTTGTCTCTAGTGGCTTATCTGTGGTGTCAGCAACCGTTTCTGCAATGTCCTCGAAACCTTTCTCGGTGGCCGTTTCATTGTCATCCTTGCTTGTCTCGTCGGCATTTGTACTAGTGTTGTCATTCTTATCACCCTTGTTGACTTCATTACCCTTGTCATTATCGTCATCGTCATCCTGATCATCATCTGTATCCTCGTCCTCGTCCTTATCGTCATCAACATTCTTATCCTTTCCTTGTTCATCCTCTTCATCCTCCTCATCTCCTTCCTTATCCTTATCCTCATTCTCATCATCCTTTTCACTATGTTCCTCGTCATCTTCCTCTTCTAACTCATTCTCATCATCAGACTCAGAGTCGGTAGTGTCTGCAGGATTCTCTTCATCAATTGCTTTGTTGAGATATTGCAGAATTTTGCGTTTGTATTTAGATTTATGAGCTCCCAAGTCTAGCAGACGTTTCTGAAGCAATGTCATGATTTGAAGAGTAGATAGACCATTACCGACAAGATGTGGTAATTGTTGATCAACATAAGACTTGACTCCGCGTCGAATGATCGCGGTCATCTGCTCGTCAATTGACCCGAGAAAAGCAGCATTTTCTTTATCCCGAGTTTTCTTCTCTTTACGAAATGCTTTATGTTGTTCTTTGAGCTTTGACACTTTGTCTGATAGTTTTTGAAGAATGGGATCATCAGGATGCGGTTCCTTTGGAGGAGTAGCAAACCTTTCTGTCAACGTAGCTATTTGGGTAGCTTGAGCCTCTAGCTGTTGTTGAAGAGACTGGATCAACGGATCATTGATTGTGAGAAAAGGATTTGATGTAGATGAAGCTTGTGGTTCTGTTGGTGGAGGTGTAACCAAAACCGTTAAAGTGGTCGTGGATGATACTGGTTGTACCGGGATAGGTGTTGATGTAGGTGCAGTGGTTAGGACGGTGGTTGATACAGGTTGTTCAACGGTAGATGCCGGTGTAATGGTGGTGGTCGGGACCTCACTGATAATTGGGGTTGAAAGTAGGGAAGTGGTGGTCGATGTAATAGTGGTTATAGGGACATCCACCATTTGTTCGTTTGTTGACGGATCAGTGTTGGTGACCTCAACACCCTCCCCTTCTAAATTGAGATATTTCAAAACATCATCAGAGTTTGAAGTAGACTTACTTTGAAGTTGTGTGTCTGGAATGAAAGTTGCATGAGCATCTTCATTTAGTACCATGTGAGTCGGTTCAGGCAGAGATGTGGTAATATTTGCATCTCGATACATCATACTTGTATCTGTGTCAGCACTGCTCTCACGTTCTTCACTTGGTTCCCGACTTTCAAGTTGAAAGGTAGCAGCATCTTCATACTCATCTTCATAAATATCTTCTTCGTCGAAGAATTCCGTATCATCATCAGGATTACCAAAATCTGCTAAATCATCAAATACCCTTGAGCCTGATCCACCAAAGGCTTCCTGTCGACTTTGTTGAAGAATAATACGAAGTCTTTTTTCTTCAGAAAGTGGTTGTTGAACAGGATCATTTTGAGCAACACTTGCCTCTTTGCCTTTAGCTTTCCTTGCTTTCTTAGGCCTGCGGAGTGGTACTTCTTCTTCTTGTTCTTCTTCAGTGTGGATCAGCTCATCTTCATCATCTTCATCAATAATTTGCATTTTTCCTGAGCGTTTATCTTTAGGAGGAGCTGGTTGACGTTGTGAAACTCGTTTCTTGCGTTTACCTTTTTGCTTCTCTGAGGGTGGTAAATTTGCCCGCTTGAATTGTACGTCAATGTCTCGAAGCATTTCTTGGTATTTATCACTCTCCTTGATTCTATCATTAATCATCGTGTCAGGTACTAGTGCAGGAAGTAATGCATACTTTGTGGAATTTGTGTCTGCATTCCTTGAGAGAATCACATAATCATCATCTTTCGTGTGATAAAAGAACTTCCCGCGAGTGTCAATGGTTGGGTCATTGTTCATAAAATAGTGGATAATGAGCTTGGTGAATCTCGGGAATGGAAGATGCACGGATTTCTTCTTCGTTCCAGTAATCTGATAACAAAATTCTTGCAAGAGAAGAAGTGCATAATCGACTTTTGATGCAGTATACAATCCCCAAAATAAGTGAGCCTGTGGTGGTCTCATTGCATCGGTGCCCCTAGTTTTACCAGTGAGACACTTGACGATGATGGTGATAATTGCTTTCCAGGGTTGCCCTATGTGTGAAGTGTTAAATTGTGATGGACTGTTAATTTCACCTTCATAATTCATGGCACGAATAACTCGAAGCACTTCATCATTCTTTGGGTTAGCCACAAATTGTTCTCCTTGTGCCAACTTAGGGAGCTTAAACAATTTCCTAAAAATGCTCAAGTTGAGTACTCTTGGTGTTTTGTTCAATTCGAAAGATATGATCTTGTTGGAGAAAGATGCAGTATTCCAGAATTCATGGATGTAGACTTCGGGAACAGATGCAGTACGTCTGAGTGTGTCGCTGATGGGTGATATGTCTAGGATATCCGTGGCTATTTTGAAAGCAGGTAAAACCGGATCAAAATCATCTTGTAATCTAGTGTTGTTCTCAGCATATGGGAGCCTATTACTGAGCGGGACAAGTTCAAGATCACGGACTCGTTGTTCTTCCTCGGTGATTGACATTTTCCTGCTTTGATGACATATTCACAAATGATATACACAACATATGTAGATATATTCAATCTATGCCAATTTTAAACACAGGAAAAATATCATTACACTTATTACCACAACATTCACACATACATCAGATGAACAAGGTCCTTACATATAGCAATGCACTTAGGAAAATGGCATGAATGCCAGTGATAATTTTATTCTAAGGAGATACCGTCCTAGCCTTAGTTCTTACAATATTTGGATTTCTTGGAGGTCATGACCAAAACCTCAGTAGGTTTAGGTTTGATGTCTACTAACACCTCAGCAATGTTACAAATAAACTGTCAGCATGACGACGTGTCAATGCCATTGCGACAGGTTCGACCACCCATCGCAATGTGACTCATCGAAATGAGTCCCATCGCAATGGGTAAGTCAAACCCATCGGAATGTGACAAAAAAAACACTCCATCGCAATAATGCGATCGTACCAAGAAGCAGAGTCCAAAAGTGGTCCTTTTTCCGTTTTTTTTATTCTGTTAGACGTCTTAATTTCCATTTCAAGCTGTTTGGATTCCAGAATTTCAAAATCTGTTTGAAGTTGTTGAAAATTAGTGACGACTGACTCTTTTTCTTTAAGCTCATTCGAAAGGTTTGCTCTTAAACTTTCAATTTCAAGCAGATTGTCCATTTGAACTTTCCTAAACCTATCAAATTCAGGATTGGTTAAGGTAGTGGACACAGGAGTCATTTCCAAGGTTTTAACCTTGTCCTTATGCAAAGCAAGCTCAACAGATAAAGTCTGATTAGCATTAAGGGTTTCACGGATTGCATTATTCATTTGGCTGAGCAAAGATGTAGGAACCATAACCAAATCAGGTTGAGCAGACGAATTAATAGTCATAGGAGCTTCCGGTTGTGGTTCACTCAAAATCTGAGGACTTGCAATGTTATTGCTATCATTGTTTGTCTCAACGATTGAATTACTAACCACCGGAGGCTCTTCCGAATCCTCCGACATTTGCTCAACTTGATGAGGTACAATGCTAGTATCTGTAGCAGTATTTGGTACCTCAGCAATGGTATCAGTCCCATAGAGTGAAAGATTTGCCATGAGAGCTGCTTTGGCGGTGTTAAAATCATCACAATCCGAGTCATATGCATCCAAATCGTCACATTGATAAGCAGCATTGTTGGTGATGACTGTTGTGAGACGATCAGTTTCCGCTACTCCTGGATCTGCAAGGAATGCCAATTCTTCTTCATCAAGCTCACGACCTTGGGCTTGAGCATTCACCAGGTAAATCTTCTCCTTAAACCATGTGTCGTCCCTTCTCCTCTTAGGCTGCTTGCATTCTCGGGCCATGTGTCCTTCCCCTTTGCAGTTGTAGCAAATAACCACCTTCATTTTACCATTGCTGTTAGCCCTTGTAGCAGTAGTATTAGATGAACGTGCACCAGCAGTAGATGAATTTGATCTCCCTTGAAGTGGTTGCACCATGACCCTGCCGTCCTGAATTGTTGCCTGTTGTCGAGAGTTAGACGAGTTCCTTAACTGATTGTTAGTTGGTGCTGAACCTCGGTAACCTCTTTTGTTCAAAGTTTGACTTAAAAATGCAGACAACAGAGCTAGGATTTCAGTAGGGCTATCTCCTTGTTTAATTTCAGGGACAGGGATGTCATCGTCACAGTATAATGCTGATGCTGGTTGAGCAACAAACTGATTGGTTGGAACACTTTCTTGATGTGAGTAATGATGTTGAGGAGCCTCGAGTTGTGGATAGGTACTAACAGGGTTGGTGGGAGGTTGATACGGTGAATACTGGTGTGAAGAATAAGGTGATGGGTGTGAATCTCCTTGTGATGATGATGTTGTTGGTTGGTGATAAGATGTTGGTGGCGGTGGCAGAATCGAGTACTGTGGAAAGCTTGGTGTTTGATACACAGGTTGATATGAAGATTTGTGTCCTAAAGCAAGCGGAGAGTTGTGATATGATAGTGTAGGATGATTTGCCAATAATGCCATTGGTTCATGATAGGGTCCTTGAGAGATTCGGTTTTGGATCACATGCTTCTCATGTTGTTGTAAGAAAGCATACAGTTGATCTAAGTTGGACTTGTGTAGATCACGAATCATTTTGACATCCGTCACATATTGACTCCATTCAGAGGGCAGTGTGTTCAAAAACTTGGTGTTTAACTGGAATTGTTCAATCCTTAGATTATAGACATTCATGTCATTCATCAGAGTGGTAAAACGCCAGTAAAAATCATGTAGAGTCTCCCCTGGAATGTATTGGAATCTATCAAACAAATCATATAATTGACATTCTCGTTCTTGCTTAGTGAGAGATGTCCCTTGTAGCAAAACCGCAAGTCGATCCCAAAGATCCTTGGCCACTTTATGTTCACTCACCATTCTGAAGATATCAGGTGGAAGGGCTTGAAGAATTGTCTGAACAACCCTTTCATCGGCATCTGCAATGAGTTTGTTGGCATCGGTTAACTCATGATACTGCCTTGGCCTTGTCACATTGTTGACTGTAACCTCTCCCCAATCTAATGGACCTTTGTCAATTGATTCTAGCATAAGTCGACCACTTTGTTTGCCCATGATGTATGTTCTCATTCGACTTTGCCATGATTCGAATAAGTCTTTGATGAGCAAAGGCGGGCGAGTATCGGTACCCGAAATGATCGATATATCGGTGAGGGAAGTCATAGTTGGCATAAATGAATGTGAATTCATTTTGTGATCCCTTGAATAAGATTATCAAAGATGATCGAACAATGAAATAAAGTTATGAGTTTTTGTGTTGTTAACTAAAAGATATTGTTATCTTGTTGTAGTGTTAGCTTTTGAACGTTTCCAAATTACCAAATTACCAAATTAAATGCCAAATAGAAGAAAATCCACTAAGTATCTAAAACCAGTTCTGTCGCAATGTTCTTTCTGTCGGAATACCTAGATCGGAAAGTCTTACTATCGGAATCAGCTCAGATCGTAATGATTTTAGATCGCAATGTAACCTTGTAGCAATGATGATGGTATCGGAATGCCTAGATCGCAATGCGATGTCTATCGGAATGCTTCAGATCGCAATAGCTATCGGAATGATCTAGATCGCAAAGTGGTTTACAAAATTTGAGCAGAGTAACGACTTAACACACCTTCCTTATACCCGTCGGAATCTCAGATCGCAATAGCTATCGGAATGATTCAGATCGGAATAAGTAATAAAAATCCAACGATCGCAAAGTAGAAACCTAACCCTTTTCGATGGTTAAGTTATTGCGATGGAGGCCCAAGTACCTTTTGTACTTTCCGATGGATGCTTCTGCTGAAATTTCGGAATGTAGAAAAACACACTTTTTTGCACTTTTGATCCAAGAAAACTGAAGTTTTAATGAGAACCAAGATACCAAGAACACGTTTAAGCCCAAATTCCTATGTTACACTACTTATCACTACGATCAAACGAAAAAATTTTGAATATTTCGGCCAAAAAGCTAGTTTGTAATCTACGAATGTAAAGAATACACAACTCAACACAAAAACAAGCCTTTATCTCATCCCATGCTCTTGATACCAATTGTAGAACAATGATAATCTTGTGAAACAAGGGGGTTGATGTTTTTCTAGAGAGAGAGAGTTAGAGAGAGAAATGAAAGAAAACACATATATTGAAATGAGAGAATAAAACAACCAACACCTCTTTCCATGGTGGAAAGAGGTTTAAATACCCCAAGTCCTTAAAGGACTTGGGCTTCCGGCCCATGAACATGCTCATGGGTCGGGCTATGTAATAAATGATACTTAACTTAACTACGAGCCTATAACTACATGGTTGGAGTGACCGAGACTTTCTAAATGCGTAAAACGTATTTCCAACAAGTTTTTATGTGCTTTAATCTATGTGATCACATTAAACAACTTCAATTTATTTAAAATTGAACCTAAATCTATTACAACCTCTAAAAACTTGACTTAAAATTGGACCAAAATGTTATTTAAATATTTTGTCACCCTTTGTCAAGATATTCTTTCTAATGTGTTGCTTTTATGCAACCCTAGCATACTCTAGTGCTAAAAGAGGTAAAAATCCAAGATTTGCAAATTTTTGAAAAAGTCTTATCTTTCTCCAAAACTTTTGAAAATCAAGTTTTGCAGTCCACTGGACGCGGTTCCTTAGCCTCCAGGCGGATCCATATCGATATGGAACCGCGGGCTATTTTAAAGAACCGCGCCTAGTAAAGCCGTTATTGGCTTATTTTTGGTCTTTCTTCTTTGACCACTGTTTTGGTTAAGATTCTTTGTTTATCCAATTTGGCTAAACATTCCCTAAAGCCTTTCTTTTTCATTTCAAATCTTTGCCTTGTCTATTTTTTTTAAATTCTTTTCTTTAGGGAGTTCTTTCCTTCATCCCTCATAATGCCTAATTCTTCCTTTCCTAACCTTGACATTTCTTTGTCACAAACTTCTCAACCTAAAGCTTCTTCTTATAAGCTTTCAAAGAAACCAAAAATCTCGGTTAAACCCATTTGGATAAAAAAAGAACAAGAATCCTCATGATTCTTCTTCTCCAAAATCCTCCAAGAATTCCTCTTTCTCTCCGATTCAATATTGGAATGAGACTTACTCTATAAATCCAATTACTGGAGAAAAAGAAATTCTTCCACCACCACCTAAACCTTTCAACTCTCCTCAACTCAATGACCTATCTTCTTTCCCTAACCTCACTAGGCATTGTGAAAACATCTCTTATCCATTATATCCCTCTCCACCAACCTCTAATCTTGATGGACCTCCCCCATCTAACGACTTTGTTTTACATCATGGTTCCTCGTGTGCTTGTTGTCGTTTTCAACAATCGAACTTGCTCATATATATGACAAGCTAATTTTTCTTAAATTCCTACTCACTCGAGCTCCTCTCAAAGTTTCCGTTCCCGTGAACAAAACTTCGAATGATGCCTTGTCGTCTTTCTTTTCCAACTAATGTACATTTTGTACTTTAGTTGTTTGAGTCAATAAAATTTAAGCAACCTTGGAAGATTATCACTATTAGAGTAGTTTATGCTTTGTGGTCTATTTTCCATATTTTTTTACTTTAAATATTCATATTGTGTGTATGAATATTTATCTTGTATGTTATTTCATATTTATGTAATATGAATGTTATGTGTGTTATCTTTCCCTCTAATTCTATTTCACACATTTGTTAAAGAGTTGATCATGGTTAAAACTTAAAATTAATTATGGGTGATTTCATAAATTCAAAATTTTAACCCATTGACATTTTAAATCATCTTTGATTGGTTTGGATGTTTCTTTTCTTCCTTTATTCCACCAATTAAACTATGATGTTGTCAATACACACTCTTTGGACATACTTAGCAAATGCTTGCTTCTAATTTGAGATTTCTTTTCCTTCTCACTCTCAAGATAGTTAGTAAGTAGTGCACATATATACATTGTTGTTTCTTTTCTTTCTTGTAACCTTTGTGTAGCATGTCACCTTAGCTCATTGACTTGGTGCCCCAAGCAAGGGGGAGTAAGCACCAAGGGGGAGCTACTAGCAAAAGTCCGGTTCTTTTCTTCTTCAAAGACTTGTGCTAACCTTTTTGCTTCGACAAAAGGGGAGAAATGATAGTGATAAACTCGTTAATAATTCGAATAAACTTGTATTTTACGTAAATGAGTTTATAGTTTGTCGTAATAAAAAAGGGGGAGATTGTTAATGCAAAGCATTGTCTAAAAACATTGTTAGTGTTAATTAATCTTTCTTAGTTTTGATCACGACAAATTACAAAGACATTTATTGTCAAACACAACCATAAAACAAATTATCTAACAAACACTATCATCAAGGTAATAATCATTACACTAACATACATTAATCATGCTTAGTGATCATAAAAGTGATTAGCCTTAAAACTCACTTTTTTCAAACATAACAAAAGATTTTTAATAAAATCTATTTTTAAGAAAATGTTTTATTAAAATGAAAATGCAAATTTGAATATGGCATATTCCAAATGCCATAAGAATATCATTTGAAGGTTTAAATAGCCTCAGATATTTCAAATTCACTAAAAGACAAAAAGGAGCGGACTCTACGCTACCTTAGCACCTACAGCGGTTCCTTATCGATAAGGAACCGCGGGCTCCAATAAGGAACCGCGGGCAAATATAGCCGTTGGATGTTTTGTCCTATAAATAGTGGATCATATCTGCATTCTCATCAACCCTTTTTGGACATCTTCTTCAACCTTCTTTCTCTTATCTAATCCTAGTCATTTGTAAATGATCACTTTATTGGGAATAAATTAAGGCCAGATCACTTGAGCGCTGACAGGAACAAAGTCAACGTTGTTAGGAAGTCAAACGTTGTCAGACCCAAACCTTGTGTGCAGCAAAGTCCACAAGTGATTAGACCTGCCCCATTCTTTTCTAGAAGGTCTAACACTCATGGACAAAGACCTTTTCAAAAGACAAACACCTAGTCAAATAGGCAATGGGTTTCTGTAGCAAACCCTAGGTTCAACGCTGACAAGGGTAATTTCAGCGTTGACAGGACAAATTCTAACGCTGACAGAAACGTGACCAGACCTAAATATTTGCAGCCACAAGGTAAGGGGTCTAAAGCTTCTTCAAGCTTAACATGGAGACCCAAGAAAGATCAAAACCCTAATGATAATGGGATTTCAATGACTTGCAATAGATTTAATTGCATTTCAAAGGTTATTACAAAACCTATTGGGGTTAACTGGGTATTTCATCCTAAAAAGGATGAGAATGGGGTTGTTATGAGAACTAAGTCTGTTCTTATTGAACAACCAGATGAATCCAAGTCTTTTAAGACTTGGGTTCCCAAAGAAAACTAATTTGTTTTCTTTATGTGCAGGGCATTCAAAGACAGATCAATGATTATGGGGATTGGGATAGTGGATGCTCAAGGCACATGACAGGGAAGGAAGACTATCTGCCGAATTTCACCCCTATTAAGGATGGTGATAAGGTATACTTTGGAGGTGGATATGGAACTATCACAGGCAAAGGAACCCTTCTCACCAATAATCTGCGTTTTGAGAACGTCTTCCTGGTAAAAGAACTTGATTACAACTTGTTTAGTGTATCACAAGTTTGTGATAACAAAAATAAAGTTCTTTTTACTGATACTGAGTGTTTGGTGTTAAGCAAGGATTTTAAGATCCCTAATGAGAAATATATTGAGTATAGAACACCTAGGCATAAGGACATATATAATGTGAATTTAAATGGGATTAAAATGAATACCAATATGTCTTGTTTTTATGCTAAGGCCTCAGTAGATGAGAGTAATTTGTGGCACAGGAGACTAGGGCACATAAAATTTAAAAATATAAATAGACTTGTGAGGCTTGGTTTAGTTGATGGTTTGCCTGAGAAGGCCTTCCACAATGACCACTCTTGTGTTGCATGTCTTAAAGGCAAGCAGCACAAGGTCTCATTCAAGTCCAAACAGGTGCATACTAGTTCCAGACCTCTTCATATGCTTCACATGGACCTCTTTGGTCCAACTAATATAGAAAGTTTGAATGGTAAGTCATATTGCTTTGTTATCACAGATGACTTTTCTAGGTTTACTTGGACATTCTTTCTAGCTATGAAGAGTGACACAGCTGATGTTCTTATTGATTTTATCACTCAGATTGAGAAAAGGTCTGGCAATGAGGTTAAAATGCTTAGGAGTGATAATGGTGGAGAATTTAGGAACAAGAAGCTAGATGATTTCTGTGCCAGGAAAGGAATTACTAGGCAATTTAGCATTGCTAGAACCCCACAACAAAATGGGGTTGCTGAGAGGAAAAATAGAACCCTAATTGAAGCAGCCAGAACAATGTTGGTTGATGCTCACTTTCCAATAGCCTTTTGGGCTGAGGCTGTTAATACAGCATGCTATGTGCAAAATAGAGCATTGGTTAACAAAATTCAGAACAAAACACCTTATGAGTTACTTTGGGGTAGAAAACCTAATATTGGTTTTCTCAGACCTTTTGGTTGTCATGTAGTAGTGTTGGATACTAGTGATGCCTTAGGGAATTTAGTGCAAAAGGTGATGAGGGTTACTTCATGGGGTATTCAGTGCAGAGCAAGGGTTATAGGGTTTATCTTAAAGAGGACAAACGTATAGTTGAAAGAGTACATGTTAGGTTTTTAGAGAATAAACCTAGTGATCCTGAAAGTGGTCCTAATTAGTTATTTGATTTGGAACCCTTATCTAGAACTTTAAATTATATGCCTGTCACTAATCCAGACATTGTGAAGGTAACTTCAAATGTTGTGGAAGAACAATTTGTTAATGTTTCAGGTACACAGGTTAATGAGAGGGTTGGATCACAAGCAGAAAAGGCATCTCCTATATTAGAATATGTCACAATTCCCATTTGGACAGATGCTTTTGCTGCTGCTGCTGCTGCTGGACAAGATAATGGTGGTTTCCAAGTACCACCAGATACAAACATGCATGGTCCTTCAGGCGCTGACAAAGGTAAATCTAGCGCTGACAAGACCAATTCAGACGTTGATGGCTCAGACGTTGACAACAACAGTTCAAGCGTTGTTAGCCCAAGCGCTGACAAACAAGGTTCAGACGTTGACAACACCTTTGCACATCTTTTCTCTTCCACTTTTGAGCAAGGTGAACCTTCCAATTCCTATGAAGAAGGTCATCCTTATGTTGATATAAGAGAGTCTGATGAAGAAGATATTGGCAACATGGAGCATGAGGTTGAGGACACCAGACTTTTTAAAGGAGGAGTTCTCACTTCTACAATGAAGAATCACCCCCCTTCCCAGATCATTGGTGATATTATGACTCCAGTTCAGACTAAAGGTCTCATCAAGGTCTTGGTGGGTTTATTGCCAATATACACAAGAAGGTTGATACCCCTCTTGTGCAAGCATGTTTGTTTGCATGTTTTCTCTTACAAGAAGAACCCAAGAAAATATTTGATGCTCTCAAAGAACCAAGTTGGGTGGAAGCAATGCAGGATGAGCTTCACCAATTTGCAATTCAGGATGTTTGGGAGCTGGTTGATTGTCCTAGATATGTCAGACCTATAGGGACAAGATGGGTTCTCAGGAACAAAAGAGATGAAAGAGGTATTGCGGTCAGAAACAAGGCAAGGTTAGTGGCTCAAGGTTATACACAGGAGGAGGGGATAGACTATGAGGAGGTCTTTGCACCAGTTGCAAGGATTGAAGCTATTAGGATTTTTCTAGCCTATGCCTCCTGCATGGGCTTCACAGTCGGATGTCAAGAGTGCCTTCCTCTATGGAACTATTGTTGAGGAAGTTTATGTGATGCAACCTCCTGGTTTTGAGGATCTAGAGCATCCAGATAAAGTGTATAGAGTCAAAAAGGCTATGTATGGTCTTCATCAAGCCCCTAGAGCATGGTATGGTACTTTGTCTACCTATTTGGTGGACAATGGATTCAAGAGGGGCACCATAGATCAGACACTATTTACAAAGAAGAAAGGCAAGGATGTGTTGCTTGTGCAGGTCTATGTTGATGATATCATTTTTGGGTCTACTGATCCAAAGATGAGTGAGGATTTCTCCAAGCTTATGACAGACAAATTCAAGATGAGTGCTATGGGGGAGATGAACTTCTTTCTTGGTCTACAAGTTCAGTAGAAAGAAGATGGTATCTTCATCTCCCAGGACAAATATGTTGCTGAGATCTTGAAGAAGTTTGGCTTTTCTCCACATGAAAAGAGGGATACTACTCCTATGGATAGAGAACACCCTTGGGGAAAGATTGGAGATGGGAAAGATGTTGATGTCAGGCATTATAGATCCATGATTGGATCCTTGATGTATCTTACTGCTTCGAGACCTGACATTATGTTTGCTGTGTGTGCTTGTGCACGCCATCAAGTGACTCCCAAAGAATGTCACCTTTATGCTGTGAAGAGGATCTTTAGGTACCTAAGATGCTATCCTAGTCTTGGTTTGTAGTACCCAAAGGATTCACCATTGGAGCTGATTGCATATTCAGATAGTGATTATGGAGGTGATAAGTTTGATAGGAAATCCACAACTGGTGGATGTCAGTTTCTTGGGAGCAGGTTAATATCTTGGCAATGCAAGAAACAAACAGTGGTGGCTAATTCTACAACTGAAGCAGAGTATGTGGCTGCAGCTGCATGTTGTGGCCAAGTGTTGTGGATTCAGAACCAGCTGTTGGACTATGGGTACAATTTCATGCATACTAAGATATTTGTTGACAATAATAGTACTTTATGCATCATTAAGAATCCTGTACATCATTCTAAAACTAAACACATAGAAATTAGACACCATTTTATAAGAGATTGCTTTGAGAAAGGTTTAATACAACCAGATAGGGTTGACACTGAGGAAAATGTGTCTGATTAACTAAACCTTTTGATGCTGGGAGATTTCAATACTTGGTAACAAGTATTGGAATGGTTAATCTCACATAATATGTGTTTTGGATTCTTTTTGTAAAAGTATGTACAGGATGATGCATTATTATTGTTAGTCTTATTGATGATTTAGATTTTCCACTATGTTTTTCTAACACTGACAAAGGTTGCTTGAACACTGATAAGTGTTTTTGTAACGTTGTCAGTAATATAATTGTCTAACACTGAAAAAGCTTCCCTCAACGCTGTCAAGTGTTATCGGGGCGTTGTCAACAACAATGTTAGTTTTGTGGTTTTCAATCTAAATGTGCAGATGGTGTTAGCAGTATACCATTGGATACAGAGTTGCTTATGGATCAATGGAGAAGCATTTGGACAAGTTTTTATTTATGGATGATGGTTGGAATGTTTCATTCCTATCTTGACATAAATTTTTATGTTCATGCATGATTTTAGCAAACTTTTTGTATCATAGTTTAAGGGGAGGTTTTAGGAACCTTTAGGATTTTTGGGTATCCATATGATACTCTTATCACAATTCTAGATTGTGTCCACATGTGAGTATGAGTTAGTTTTACTAAATCATGAGGCACTGTAGCATGCAAAGTTGATATACTATGCATGCTGCCAAGACATTTTTGGCCTAGAATTGGTTGTGGTCTGTTAGGAGACTTGGGAATGATTTTGATATGGGATTTACCTGGGAGTAACAAGGATTTTATAAGGTAACTTTGTTGTTAAGAGTTTTGGTTAGCAAGGGACACTAGAGGACTGTTATGTCTATCTTGCTTATGCAAGTGTGCATAACTGGACAGTGCTTGCCGCCCTATCATAATTATCAGCTATTGGTTATCTTCTCTAGGATAAATTACTTGTTAAGGTCATTTTTCACTTTTTAAAATATTTTTATTTTTAGACGCTGACAAGAATTTTCCAAGCGTTGTTGTGACCAAATTGGACGCTGACATGGCTTTAGGCAAACGTTGACAAGATTATAGCCGTTGGGCGTTGACAGGTTATTTTTGACCGTTGACACTCAATGGGACCTACCCAGTTGTTACTTTTTGACATATTTTCAAGCCGTAATTTTAGGAGTTGTTACTTTCATTTAATGCATGAGATAACTTATCACTTTTTCAATATTTTCATGATTAATTTTTGAAAATCTTTGCCTATTTTTGGGCCAATCACATGCATTCTTTTTCTCCTATAAATTTGGCTCCTATTTTAAACAGGGTATCTATAATTCTTGTCTAACAATTTTCTCTTATCAACTTCATCTTCTACACTTAAAATTAACAGCTTTCATCAATGGCACCAAAGTTTAAACCAACAGAATTGGAATTGGGGTTCAGATCACAACACAACATGATTGCTTATCTTGAAGCTGATGATACTCTGTTTCCCCAATACACACAAATGGTGGCGTATTTGAACGCATCCCCATTAAGGTATGCTCTTTCTCATGCACCACTCATTCCAGTCACACACATTAAGCAGTTTTGGAACACTATCAGTTCCTCAACAGTTAATGGAGTGACCACATTGACTTCTATTGTTCATGGGAGATCTTGGGTGGTTACTGAGGCCTTGGTACGCCAAGCCTTGCATCTTGATGATGCTGATGGTATAGCCACCCTTCCCATAAATGAAATAGAACAAGGGCTTAGGGCTTTGGGATATCCTTTTCCTGATGAAGGTACTCTTAATAAGTATCATAAGCAGGAATTTCCCCCAGCCTGGAAGTACCTCATACATGTCCTCCTTCAATGTTTGAGTCCCAAATGTACTGCACACAATGAGATCAATAGATCCATTGCCAGTGCTATTGTGTGCATTGCAACAGGGCAAAAATATAACTATTCTAAAATGATTTTTGAGGGGATGTGTAAAAACAAGGGGACAAAAATGACTTTAGCTTATCCCCGTTTTCTGCAAATGGTTTTTGATGATCAAGGTTACTGCTCAAGGGATCACAATGATTTTTATAAGATCCCTGAGCAAAAGAAAGCTATTTTTATGAAGATGGACTCACCACCCCATAGAGACCTACCTTTAACCCAAGCCATGCTTGCTGTTATTGCAGCAGCACAACCCCAACCAGACCCCCAACCTCAAATTGACCCTCAACCACAACTTGAACCAATTCCTGAACCTTTACCTTCACCTGACCAAATGCAAATTGACTCAGAATCCTTCAACGCTGACACACTCAATGTTGGCGTTGATGTGCCTACTTCCAACGCTGACACACAACCCTCACAATCCCAAACACCCCTTAACCAACCCACATCTACCCATTCTTCCACACCATCTTCCACACCCCCTGAATATAGGTTTATGAAACGCCAAAGGACTACTGGAGTGTTCTCCTCTGGTGGTCCTAGCCATGTAGCAGAGAGAACCACCACCACAAGTGTGGCTGGTGACCTGGATGAGGCTGGGACTATTGGTTCAGGCTTAGATGCTGGCCAAGGCAGTCCCACCATCATTAAGTCCTCATCCATGCCCAATGAATCTGACTTGGGAGGTCAAATTCCCATTTTAGAAGAGGGCAGACTGGAACCAATGACTCTTATGGAATTGACGGCAGTCTGCATTAGCTTGCAAAAGCAAAATGCAGACTTAGTACAAGTAGTCAGCTCACAAGGCCTTGAACTCAAGCAATTGAGGGAGAGGATTGTTGTTTTGGAAAGTGATCGTGCTAGAAGGGGTATGGAGGAATCTTCCAAAGGGGAGGAAGATCAAATAAATCTGAGTGATAAGGGCAGCCAGGATGGTCAATCAATGGATGTTGCTGAGGCCCTTACAACTTTGAAGAAACAAACAGGTTTTGATACGTCCTTAGTCTCTCCCACCAACTTAAATTTATCATTTACAGCTATGTTGAGAGAGGTTACACAAGGCGCTGAGGGAAGATATTTGAGCGTTGACAAGGAAAATTTGGACGCTGATAGAAGTATTTTGGGCGCTGATAGAACAAATTTGGGCGTTGACAGACCTGCACATGAAGGTGGTGTATCCCAGTCATCATCTATCATCAAGGAGGTTTCTACTCAGGTATTACCATCTACCTTACCAACCATTGCACCATCAGATAAGGGTAAGGGTAAAATGGTAGAAGAGATTGTTCCAAAGGATGCAGCCCAAGTTGAATTTGATAGAAGATTGGCTGCACAAATCATGGAACAGGATGAAAAGGAAAAGTCACCATTTGTTGTGACTTCAGAAGAAGAAAGTGATGGAGCTAGCTCAGACTCAAGTGTGATGATAATAGAACCAGAAAGGCTTGACTATGGTGATGAGTTTGCTAGGGAAAAGTTGAGAGAATTGAAATTGCAGGTTGACTTTGACATGCCAGAGGTGGTTCAAATGTACAATGCTTGGGAAGAAAGATGCATGGATAATCCAGACTTGACCATTTCAGATCAAATATGGGGTTTGGAGCTTCTTCTTAGAGTTCAGAAGGATTGTAAGGTAATTTTGAAACACAAGGCAAGCAATATTCTCTCAGAGTTGAAAAGTGATAGAAGGGAGCTCTACTTTATGTTGCTCAGATGTCATGGAGTTGGATGGACATATCAGAAGTTGAAAGCTTTGACATTTGATGAGTTGGAAAACAGGGCTTATCCCATTTGGGTGAGAGTGCAAGAAGCAAACACTCTCAGACTTCTTTCAGATGAAAGAAAGGAGGAACTTGCAGAAGAAATGGAAATCAAGAAAGCTATGATGGTTCCCAGGCCAGTGAAGAAGGGAATTAAATTTGAGTTTCTAAAAGATATGGATCCACTATATCTAAGTGAAGCAGTTATAAGAAAGAGCCTCAAGCTCTCCCCATTAGAAGCTTCAGATATGGTGCAAGTGTTACCATTAGATTCCAGGAACCCAATTGTGAGCTATGAAGAAGATGAATGTGGGTTCTGGAAGATTGGCAGATTTGGCAAGGAGGTACACACTTTTACCACTCTCATATCTTTGTTTGCAAGTTGTGATAGAGAAGACTTGGTGGACCTTTGGAGGTTGCTGGAGACCAAGTATGAGGCTGAAGCACCAACTTCAGCTAATGGAATAAAACTTTGGACCACATTCAAAAGAATGTGTGGACCAAAAGATGAGGATCCTGCAATATGGAAGGATCTTGAAGATGACCTCAGTGGTCTTCAATGGAGGTTATATTCAGCTGCTGGTGTATACCATTTGAGTTCTACAAAGTTTGCTGAGTATCTACTTGTGGATGCTCAGTATTTCATATCCAAGGCTATTTTGGAAAAGATGAAGGACACTCAGCTGGAGATAGATTATTCAAGTGGCGTGGCAAAAGATTTGATCAGATTTATTCATTACCAATATGAGAAGGTTTGTAAGATTCCTCCTAGTCCTTAATGCTTATTCAGAAACTTGATCATAAGAGTGGATATCAAGTTTAGGGGAGGATTGTGGGGAATAAATTAAGGCCAGATCACTTGAGCGCTGACAAGAACAAATCAAGCGTTGACAAGAACAAAACAAGCGCTGATAGCTCAAGCGTTGACAAGTTAAAGTCAAGCGTTGACACATTGAAGACCAGCACTGATGGAAGATATATTCTACGCGTGTATTATATTCTAGAATACTTCTAGTAAAGATAAGAACAATAATGTATTTTCTATATTTATCTTTACCTAGAATAGTTGATACGTAGATTATTGTACAAGGCTTCTTATGTCTATAAAAGAAGGCCTTTAGGTTAATGTTTATCTATAAGTTTCATATAAGTTTTCGTTCGTAAACATCTTTCATTGTAAGCAAGTTTGATATTGATAATCAAAGTGGAAGTTTGTTTACATCATTGTGTGTTCTTGTTTAAGTGTTAAATTCCGCATAACACTTAGATTCATAAAGCATATACAAAGGTTTCTCTACGTGTATTACTTGATCTAATCTCGTATACACAAAGCTAATCGATCTAAGTTTGGGATCAACACACTTAATGTGTTAAGTATGTTTACTCATGATTATCCTCTTGATCTCCTTCTTTACCTTGTCCAAAGAGAAGATCACTCACACACTTGTGGTGTGATTAAAGATGTAGCATTGATGAAGATCACCTTCTCCTAAAGATCTAGTCATGTTCATCATTTGTTTATTTGTGTCTTGTGTAGATCCAATGTATGTGTGAATACTTGGACTAGTTGTGTTCATCCAAGATATTTGTGAATACTTGGGTTAGAGTTGTGTACATCCATTGCACATGTGTATGCTTGGATTTATGTTGTGTAGATCCAAGCTACATGTGTGTACTTCGATATGATTAGTTGAGTTATGATTAGTTGTGTTAGTTCTCACTAAACTATAAAGTGATGTGGTTGTGTCTTGTGAGTTCTCACTAAACTATAAAGTGATGTGGTTGTGTCTTGTGAGGTCTCACTAAACTATAAAGTGATATGTAGTTTTGTTGTGTGAAGTTCTCACTTAGCTTCAAAGTGAAGAGTCATGAAGATTGGTTCTAGCTTTGGATTAGAACTCGAAATCTAGCCTTGTGTCAGAAAATGGTGAAGTAGGCAACGTCGTGAAGATTGGTTCTACCTTTGGATTAGAACTCTACATCTAGCCTTGTGTGGTAAAAGAGTGAAGTGGGCGACGTTGTGTAGATTGGTACTAGCTAAGATTAGGTCTCGACATTTAGCTTAGTGTCGGAAAATAATGTAAGCGACGTTGTAAGGTTTTCTCCGCCAAGAAGGGAGCTTGTGGATATAGTGGAAATCTCGAGTAAGGTGTACTCGAGGAGTAGAGTAGGAACGAGGATAGAGCCTCGTTGCCGAACCACTATAAATCTTGGTGTCTTCCTACTAGGTTGTTTCTTTCCTTACTCTTTACTTACATTCATTATCACTACACTTACTATACATTGTTAATGCATTAGAATTGAACCTAATCATTATGCAACTAGCTTTCAAGTAAAAGATAGTTTTTTGTACTCACCTAATTGAAAGGAATTTTAATTAGGAGATAAACCGAAGAGAAACTATTCAACCCCCCCCCCCCCCCCCTTCTAGTTTCTACGCAACTTAAGTAATCAAAATAACCAAACGTCAACAGACCCATAAAATTTATAAAAAAATATCAATTACCGTTGGTCGAAGCAACCTAAATACATGAGAAACACCATACTTTCACACTTTAGCGCCACCTTTTAATTATGAGTCACGGATAGGCAAACAATCGAGGGAAAAGATATATCCGCCATGGCTGCAAGCCTACTAAGCTTGCCCCGCCACAACACGAATAACCCAACCAGCGGAATATACACCCAAATAACTGTCAAACACCAATAATCTTTCTCATTTTACAAATAACAAAAGGGAAGTGCAACACGTATTCAAACATGTAGGTCTAAAACAATCACAATTTTAGAAACAACCCGTTAGACACCGATCCCATTCGCTACCCGGTATATAGCGGCAACGAAAGGACCAGTGTCAACAACGGTCGCCAAACACCCATTGAGACCAGATTGTCTTACAACAACATCAGATTTACCTCATAACTTTCGTAGTAGTCATGACAAAACCAAAAAGCCCTCTATATTATTAGTTTTTTCCATCCCATCTAAAACATACATCCTTTTAATCTTTAATTAGATAAGCAGGTAAGAACATGAAATTAAACTCAAGCCCATCAACTTCCTGATCATTTAACTTACCATTCGAAAAGCCATATTTTGATTCAATAAAATCCTCAAAAACACCAATTGGATAATCGTAATTATAAAAATAAAAAAATTAAGTAACCAATTTAAGGAAAGAACTTTTTTAATCTAAATGATAAAAGCATAAACACTCACTGAACATAAAGACAGATCCATCCATGGCAATTAGGGTTTCCAGCAAAACCCAAGGAAACCAAAGATGGAAGGCGAAACTGTAGACAAACCAATAATAATGTAAATCTCGATCAAAAACCTCGAGTGATGTGGGATATATAGGAACGCTACAGTAAAGGACACGGGGCATCCTAGATCCATTCCGTTCCCAGCAATAACTTTTTCCTCTAATCTCAACCGCAAGATCATATTTTGTGTACCACCAACCCACAACAGAAAACGGCCAAAAGCCAATCAATGGATGAGGCCAATTTTTGACCCGTAACCCGTACCGTTTAGCAAATGGACGACACTGATAATCTTTTTTAAGATACAAAATTGGCAAATGTGGATGAGTTTCATTTTTTATTAGATCTACAGTGGAGGAGATGATTTGTGAGGCGAGGTAGTGTGTGTGAGGTGTAAGAGGTGTAAGAGGTGTGAATATAATATGTTTAGTGTGTGAGGGAGAACTGTTCATTGGGAACCGAGATTCCCCCTTTTATTAAGGATATAATTATTGAGTCGGTGTATATATATACTTCTTACGAGTTGATGTGATTTCTCTTATTTATCAAAAGAAATTTTTATCTAAGCAACAACACTATTGTTTCCTTTTTCTTGGTTCGCAATAATGTCCAAATTTCATCGTTGATAATATAATTATTTTAGTAGTTAAATCATAAAACCTTAACTATTATTAAGGATGAATAAAGTGGTTTGTTTGGAGCATGACATACGAATTACTAAGATGCATCAATAGAGGAAAACAATAACTAGAGTATCATGTTATTCATTATAAAATAAAATCATAACTAATTTATATAATATTTATAACAAATCTTAATTAGCAATGTGTCTTGCATGCATATATATATGTTCGTAAAATCATAATATATATGGAACGAACAATTACTATGCGTTTTGATGAGTTAAACTTGAAATGAAACCATTATATTGGTGCGTTTTTTATAGATATTATTAAAGCTTAAATGATCTTGTTAGAGTTGTTAATGCAAAGCAATGCCTAAAAACATTGTTAGTGCTAATTAATCTTTCTTAGTTTTGATCACGACAAATTACAAAGACGTTTATTGTAAAAAACAATCATAAAACGAATTATCTAACAAACACTATCATCAAGGTAATAATCATTACACTAACATATCTTAATCATGCTTAGTGACCATAAAAGTGATTAGCCTTAAAACTCACTTTTGTCAAATGTGACAAAAGGTTTTTAATAAACTTTATTTTTAAGAAAATATTTTATTAAAATGAAAATGTAAATTTGAATATGGCATATTCCAAATGCCATAAGAATATCCTTTGAAGGTTTAAACAGCCTCAGATATTTCAAATTCACTAAAAGACAAAAAGGAGAGGAGTCTACACTCCGTGGTTCCTTAAGTGCCTATGCGGTTCCCTATCGATAAGGAACCGCCTAGGTAGCTAAGGAACCGCCCCCAGCTAGCCGTTGGGATTTATCTTCTATAAATAGTGGATCAAATCTGCATTTTCATCAACCTTTTTTGGATATCTCTTTCAGCCTTCTTTCTCCTTTCTAATCTTAATCATTTGTAAATGATCACTTAATGTGTTAAGTATGTTTACTTATGATTATCCTCTTTATCTCCTTCTTTACCTTGTCTAAAGAGAAGATCACTCACACACTTGTGATGTGATTAAAGATGAAGCCTTGATGAATATCATCCTCTCCTAAAGATCTAGTCATGTTCATCATTTGTTTATTTATGTCTTGTGTAGATCTAATGTATTTGTGAATACTTGGACTAGTTGTGTTCATCCAAGCTAATTATGAATACTTGGATTAGAGTTTTGTAAATCCTTTGCATATGTGTGTGCTTGGATTTGTGTTGTGTAGATCTAAGTTACATGTGTGTACTTGGATATGTTTAGTTGAGTTGTAATAAGTTGTGTTAGTTCTCACTAAACTATAAAGTGATGTGGTTGTGTCTTGTGAGTTCTCACTAAACTATAAAGTGATGTGTAGTTGTGTTGTGTGAAGTTCTCACTTAGCTTTAAAGTGAAGAGTCGTTAAGATTGGTTCTAGCTTTGGATTAGAACTCGACATCTAGCCTTGTGTCGGAAAATGGTGAAGTGGGCAACGTTGTGAAGATTGGTTCTAGCTTTGGATTAGAACTCGAAATCTAGCCTTGTTTCGTAAAATGGTGAAGTGAGCAACGTTGTGTAGATTCGTCCTAGCTAAGATTAGGTCTCGACATTTAGCTTAGTGTCAGAAAATAATGTAGGCGACGTTGTAAGGTTTTCTCCGCCAAGAAGGGAGCTTGTGGATATAGTGAAAATCTCGAGTAGGTGTACTCGAGGAGTGGAGTAGGAACGAGTATAGAGCCTCGTTGCCGAACCACTATAAATCTTGGTGTCTTCCTACTAGGTTGTTTCTTTCCTTACTCCTTACTTACCTTCATCATCATTACACTTACTACTTATTGTTAATGCATTAGAATTGAACCTAATCATTATACAACTAGTTCTCAAGTAAAATATGGTTTTGTCACTCACCTAATTGAAAGTAATTTTAATTAGGAGATAAACCGAAGAGAAAATATTCACCCCCCTTCCAGTTTCTACAATTGGTATCAGAGCGATGGTGACACAAGATCGTTGAAGTATATTGTACTTTAAAACTTAGATCGATCCATTGTCTCCTCAAATTAGAAGGTTAAGTTGTACTGAAGTTTTTCTTTGGTCAAAACTATCTTTTATTGAAAATAGGCCTTTTAATTGGTAATATTGCATCTCATTTAGATTAGTAGTATTTATGCATTTTAGATTTGTTCTTGAAATGTATCTACTAGTTTGCACCTTGTTATGTGTAGGTACTTGATGAGACTGCTTTTATACATAGTCTCATCGTCCAATTAGGGCTTAAAATGCATCAAATATCATCAAAATACCCAAATATATGCTTGTGTTTGTTGCTTGTGTATTTTAGGTACGGATATTGAGAAAATGACAAAAGATCACAAGAATCAATCAAAAACGGACACGGGAAACGAAGCCGTACGATGAACCAAGCCCTAATGAAGAATTTTCCAAAGTCAACCCTTGAAGATTTGAAGAATTATGAAGGTTGGTCCTCCAAGTTTGAAGAATTGACACTTTATACCCTTGTATCTTCATAATTACAAGTTTGGTCCTTAAAGTTTGTCAAAATTACAAAAAGGACCCTTAACTTTGAAGAATTGGCAAATTTAGTCCCTCAACAAAACTAAATTGTCAATAATGGTCCTCCAAGAAGACAACAAACAAGTCAAAGTCCTTGAAGTATGAAGACATGTCAAAATCAGTCCTTGAAGATTGCCAAAATTGCACTTGTAGTCCTTAAAACAAGTTTTAAAACTTTCTGTGCCAAAACTGCCAATTTCCCAAAGTTGTTATGTGTTAAATGGGCGTTGTTAGCCATTTAATACAAAGTGAACAAAGTTTGAAAAGAGAGGGGGCAAATCTGCCCAGACAACCTAAGACAAACCACCACTCACAAATTGCCACATCACCAACCTTAAACAATCACCCAATCAGAATCACCCCTTCCTCCACGTCACAAATCCACTCACCTTTATTTAAGTTACTTAATCCCGTTTTGAATTTTGGTGGCAAACACAAGTTTTAAATACTTAACCCCCTTTTTAGATTAAACACACTCTAATCCACCCTTAAACCCTAAATATTTCTAGGATGAACACTTATCAAATCAAAGGGTTTTTTTGTTAATTCTTTCCAGATCCTTGATTAAACACCACTTAAACCCAAAACCACCCTTAAACCCCCATCACCATCACCTCACATGTTTGTGCAACCCTCCCCTGCCCCACTATTCACTCTCAAACAAAATGAGGACAGCAAATCAACATCCCACAACAATTTCGTTTTCCCAAAGGCTAAATGGACGTCCAAGATCTCTTTTTCATCACTGGCATCTTCACAAACTGCCAAAGATCTTCACATGGCTTAGTTTTGACTGAAAATTCAAAAATCATCCAAGGGCAAGATTGGCAGTTCAAGTGTTAGGGTTTTTAGCTTCTATTCACTTCTAGAATCACTTGTAAGCCTCTATATAAAGGCATGATAGGACTTAGAAAGTTTCTGTTCTTGATTTTTTCTCCTTTTTCACAAGCTTTGTAAATCCAGTTTATTAAGGAATATAAATGGTTTAAGTGTTGTTGATGAGAAAGATTGAGTTCCTTTTACATTTTATGTTGATTTAATTTCATGTTGAGTTTGGTTTAAGTTTCAGCAAAGGTTTTCAAAATTCAAAGTTTCTGTTTCTTTTTCAAGGTTTTTCTTATATCTTAAATTTCATTCAAAACCTGATAACATGGTGATTAAGTGTGTTGGTGTGATGGTATTTGAGCTTGTGTATGTCCATAACACCATGGCTTGTTCTGGTGTAGTGGGTACCCAAGTTTAAAATAGCCATTGGTTTGGTCATTTCCTTTTTCTTTAGTTTATCAGAATCTTACCCATAAGCTAAGGTTTCCTTCTAGCTTAATCTATAAGCTAGGGGCAAGCTCTTAAGCTTTTACACAAGCTTTGTTCCCTTTTCTCTTTGCAGATTCAAAGAGGAACCAATTTTATTCATTGTTATTAAGCAATCCTTCATAATCATCTTGCCAAAAGTCTGCACAAGCCCGGGCTTGTTTGGAGGTGGTTTTTCAACCACTAAGGGTCCTGGATGTAGGACCCTTAAGGTAGCCCCTTGTCTCTTATTTCAATTTTTAGATTTCTGAAAGTTTATGTGCTTTATGTGATTTGTATGAAAGATGGTTGTATGATTGATAAAAGCTGTTGAATATTACTTGTTTAAGTTTTTTATGCATGCTAGTTTGTATTAAAATCAGTTTGGAAGGATTTGAAATTGATTTGCTTTGTTAAATTTGGTTTCTGAATTTTAAAGGGGTGTTTGGGTTGGCATGTTAACTGCACTCTTTGTTTCTTTTGTGTGTTAAATTCAGTCTAAACTTGCTCACTAGGTTGCTTTTAGATAGTAAGTACATTTGGTTTTCAGTTTGGACAAGTTTAAGACCATATGCATGCTTAAAACTTTGAAAAAATGGTAAAAATCAGCTAACTGCTTTGTTTGCATGATTTTGTGAGAATTTGTGCTTGATTTCTTGCAAGTTGTTAGATATTAAGTTGTTTAAGGATTGTGATTCAGTTACATGCTATTTGCTTGATTTGTGTGCTCTATTTGAAGATTTGAAACTCACTTATGTGCCATTTGAACCAGCAAGCATCTTAGTCCTATACAAAGCTATATCAGCAACTTTCAATTGCTATTTTTGCGCTTGATTTGTGTGCTTCTTACCTGTTTTTGTATTTGATTTGACTCCTTATACTCCAAAGAGTATAAGGGTGCCCCATTTGTCCATCAAACATCATCAAAACGCCAACAAATCAAGTCCTCTTGATACTTTTCACTTGTGAAGTTATCAAATGAACTCACACTTGTGTTCATCAGAAAGTAGTGCATAACTGGGCACGTTTTGGCTTTCCTAAGCCTTAATCTTTGTTATTTTGGGTTTGTGTTTGTGTTTTAGAAGTTAATTAAGTACCTGGATTAAGTTTTAAAAGTAAAAAAAAAAAAAAAAGTTTGTAAAAACCTCACCTGGCCTGGGCTCGAACACGCGACCTTGCTTTCCAAGGACTAACGTGTTAACCAGTGATCCTGATGGGTTTTTACGTTATTGCTTCATTTCATTAGATATTTAAGAGGTGTTTGTTTTTTTAGCTTATTTGGCTAACAACTTTTAAATAAGCTGTTTCAAGCTTATTTCTTTAAGCATTTTCCTGTTTAAGATTTTTCCTAGGTTTTTATTAGGTTGTTTGACTTTTCTGAGCAAAAAGTTTATTTTTCCCTTTATTCATTAATTTATTAGGATTATTTTAAGTTTTTATTTTAATAAGTCATTAAAAAATAGTAAAAGGTATATTAAAAATCTGAAAAAATAGTTTTTAGGTTTTTAATCATATTTTTAAGGTTTACAGCTATTTAGGTTTTCAAATTAGCTTATTTTTGATTTTATTGGATTTTAGGGTTTTTAGCTAACTTTAAAATTCAATATAAAATTATTAAATAGGTTTCTGAAAATTTGGATTGCATTTTTGTTTTAGTTACATTATTTAGGATTTTTGGTAATTTTTTAGAATTTATTTATAAACTTTTTATTTTTTGGAATATTTTAATATTATTTTAATATTAAAAATTAAAGTTTTATTTTTTTTAGTTTTTACATTTTTCCTAGGTTAAGGACACTTAATTAGGAGTTTTGTCACTTTCCAAATATTTTTTTTAGACTTTTTAATTAATTTTTAGATTTAGTTTAAGATTTTGATAGATTTTAATAGTTTTTAAGTGTTTAAAAATAGTTTAATTTAGTTTTAAAATTTTTAAAAATAGTTTTTAGCTTAATTAGGATATTTTTGAGGTTTACAAACTATTAGATCTTGTTTAAGGCTTTTTAACAATTAAAAGTGATTTTTAGGGCTTTAATTAGCATTAAAAAGTCATTATCTAATTAATTAAAAGTTTTAGCAAGTTTGGATTTTTTGTAAACTCTTAGAATATTATTGGGGATTTTTAGTAATTTTTAGGAATTTTTAGGTTAAAATTTTAATTTTGGCACTATTTACGGTTTTACGTGTTCGCCCTTTTTCGTCGTAGTTTAATTCGTCTTTGTAACCGTCTTTCTCTTCTAATCCCATTTCTTTCCAATCATATAATCACAAACATTAATCAACTCTTAACACAACGCACTTGCCTCATTGGGAAACGAACTTGGACTTCATTTGGGTCATTAGTACTCGGTTTTCCTAAACCGACACTCAACGCTTACCACTATTTGTACTTCCTTTTCCTAAAGGTCGTATTTTACTACATCAATTTTGGCGCCGCTGCCGGGGGGACGTGTTGTGTTTTGGTTGAACAATTGTTGTTTTTATATATAGCCATAATAGCTAATTGTATTAGTAGCACTCTACTAATACGTATTATCGGTTTTTCGTTTTTTGTGAATACTATTACTATATTGTATACGTAGAACAATAAATTTACAAGTACTCCAAATACGTGAGCAATCACAACCTTGACTTGGGAGGTCATTACCCAATCATTGTATTCGAATCTCAAACCAAAGAAAAAGGCAAAAATAGATAAATACTTTCGTGAAGCTCGATTTTGAGAAATACAAACTATAAGGTGGGTATAAGGCGGTTGTATTTCACGACCTAAAGGAAAAAGGCTCTTAAGTGCTTCGTGCCGCCTCGTTTCCTCCGCTTGCTTGTACGTATTTTGATTTTGAAAGCTAATCGAGGGTTTTGCCGCCCAAAGTATTACTAAGTATCATATATATTTTCTTGGTTTCTATTGATTAAACCCTCTTGAACGATTTGGTGTTCCACCATCGTTCTAAAGTCATCGAAGGCGTTCACTTCACGTGATCGTTTTCATTCCTTGAGGCTTCTTTAATCGAGAGATTTGATTAAGGAGGAGATTTGTAGATTTGTGTCTACTAATACATTCCAAAAAATCCAAAACAAGTTAAAAACAATCAAAAACCACAAAAAAAATTGAAAAAGTAAAAACACCAAAAAGAATCTTCTTTGCTCGCCTTCTCGTTGTACGTGACGTTTATGCAAACTCGCTCTAAAGCAAGACGTGCTCGTAAACGAAGAAACAAATCCATCACTCCTACTAGTGAGGAGTCTCCTATTGACGAACCCATTATAGTGAAAGAAGCACTCATGGCTAATCGAACTATGATGGAGTTGCTTCAAGCACCCACCGAGGGTTATGGAGAAGCGATTGTGATTCCCGCTATCCTTGCGGAGAATTTTGAGGTTAAGACGGGTTTGTTGTCCATGATTCAAAACAACAAGTTTCGAGGTGACGAAAAGGACAACCCTCATAACCACATTCGCCAATTTAATCGTCTCACCGCCACTTGCAAGTTTAAGGACGTCTCAAACGACTCGATTAAGATGATGCTTTTTTCGTATTCCTTAGCGGGGCCCGCAAAAATTTGGTTAGAGAAAGAGCCACCCAATTCTATATTGACGTGGAAGGATCTCGTTTCAAAATTCGTGAACCAATTTTTTCCGCCCTCTAAGACTACGCACTTGAAAAACGAGATTTCAAAGTTTTCACAAGAGTATAATGAGAGTTTTTCAACGGCTTGGAATAGGTTTAAGGAAATGTTGCACGAATGTCCTCATCATGGTTTTTCCGACTTGCATCAAATTGACACGTTTTACAATGGCTTGAACGATCATGAGCGTGATTATCTTAATGCCACCGCGGGTGGTAATTTTTTGTGTAAGACGGTCGAGGAAGCATTGTTAATCATTGAGAATAGGTCTAAGGTGTATAGTCCTCGTAGCATGTCGAGTGTTCGTAAGACTTCGTCTTCGTCTTCGCCTTCATTGTCACACACCGTTGATGCTTGTCAAATCGAGGCTAATTTGGAGAACAAAATTTTTGATAAGTTGAAAGGATTGTTAATTGAGTTTAAAGTTGGTGAACAACCCGCTCCCGCCACGATTAAAGCGGTTGAGGTTTCTTGTATGTATTGTGGTGGAGCTCACGATTATTCCGAGTGCATTACCAACGGTGGTAACACTTCGAGTGCCTTCGCGGCCGCGGGAACTTATAACCAAAACGGTCAAGTTCCTCGCACTAATCAATTGACTCCACCGGGTTTTCCACCAAATCAAAATGCTAACAATTATCGAAACAATCAAGTTGGTTACCAAAGCAATCAAAGGAACAATTACAAGGGTAATAACAACTATGGGAATCAAGGAACTAGTAGCCAATTGCAAAATCAAAATCAAAACCGTAATTTTCAAAACACAAGTCAAGGTCTTCAAAATGTTTACACAAAAGAACTTCCAATGGACTTTTTGAATTACGCCACGGCAAATGATAAGATTTTGGAAAACATTCAAGAGCAATTGGCTAGTCAAGCTAGGGACACGGCTAAAAACACTAAGGAGTTGGCTAACTTTGTGAAAGAAAATCTTAACATGAGAAATGAATTGAAAAATGATTTTGCTAATCAAATTCGAGGTCAAAACAACAAGATAGAACAAAGTCATGCTAGGCTTGAACAAAGAATTGACCAAAAAGCCGCTAGTCAAGATTTGAAGTTTAATAGTCAAGATGCTAAGCTTAATGCCATTTTAGAAGCCGTCATGGGAAACAAAGCCTCTACTTCGAGTGGTCTACCTAGTAACACCGTTTCAAACCCGAAGGGAGAGATGAAAGTGATTACCACACGAAGTGGTAAGACACTTAAAGAACCGACTCCTCAACCAATTACTCCAACGGTGGAGGAAATTGAGGAAGAACTCGAGGTGGTGGTCGAAAAGGAGCATATTTCAATCCCACAAAGTACCGCTCATGCCACACCTACGGTCGACCCTTTACCAACATTGGAACCCGAGATTCCAAAGGCTATGCCTATGCCCCAACCCACACCACCCTTGCCTTACCCATCGAGACTTAGGAAGGAGAAACGACAAGAGCGCGACAACTACCAATTTGAGCTTTTTATGAAAATGTTTCGTGAGTTGCACCTTAATGTGAGTTTCGCCGATGCTTTGGTCATGATGCCTCGATTTGCCGCTAACTTTAAGAGTATCTTGAACAACAAGGAGAAATTGCACCAAATGTCTAGTTGTTCGTCGGTTTATCTTAATCGCATACCTCAAAAAGTCGGTGATCCCGGCAAATTTTTGATCCCTTGTGCAATTCAAGATATGGAAGAATGCTATGCCTTGGCCGATCTTGGTGCTAGCATTAACTTGATGCCACTTGCAATCTTCAAGTCGCTCAATCTTCCTAATCTTACTCCTTCACGAATGTCTATTGAGTTGGCCGACCATTCCACGATTCTTGCATGTGGTTTGGCGGAAGACGTTTTTGTGAAAGTGGGGAAGTTCTACTATCCCGTAGACTTTATCGTTGTTGATATCTCCACGGATCCTCAAGTTCCTCTTATTTTAGGTCGTTCGTTTTTAGATACGTCTATGGCTTTAATTGATGTGCATGCTAGAAAGATCACCTTACGTTTCAACGATGAGGAACTTGTTATAAACGCAACTCAAAATTCTCAACTTTCTCATGTTTATTCCGTTGCTACCAAACCTCGTTGATATGATCGACGTGGTTTGTGAGGAATTTTCACAAGAAGTTTTAGGGTTTGGTGATGAAGAAACTAGTGGCAATCCCACTATGTTAGATCCAATTCTTGATAATTCGACACCAACCTTCACTCCATTTGAAGGTGGTGGTTTTACGTTGGAAGAATGCAATGTTCAACGTACTTGTGACGAGGACCTCGACAACGATGAGGACTTCTCGATTATCAAGGATTTTCTCAACGATTTCCCATTTCCTCCACCCGAGGAGGTTATGAGTATCGAACCCAAATCTTCACTTGAGGAACCACCTATCCTCGAGTTGAAAGATTTACCTCCTCACCTAGAATATGTCTATTTGGAGGAGGACGACAAGTTGCCGGTTATTATTGCGAAGGATCTTTCGAATGATGAAAAAACCGCACTTGTTGATGTTCTTAAGGACCACAAAGGGGCGATTGCGTGGAAGTTATCCGACATTAAGGGAATCGATCCCAAGTTTTGTACCCACAAAATCTTAATGGAGGATGATTTCAAGCCCACAATCCAAAGTCAAAGGAGGGTGAACCCCAAAATTCACGACGTCATCAAAAAGGAGGTCCTTAAACTCCTAGACGCGGGAATGATTTACCCTATTTCTGATAGCCCTTGGGTGAGTCCTATTCATTGTGTCCCTAAAAAGGGAGGGATGACCGTTGTGCCAAACGATGCCAACGAGTTGATTCCCACTAGACTCGTGACCGGATGGAGAGTGTGCATTGACTATCGAAAGTTGAATGAAGCCACTCGAAAAGACCATTTTCCCTTGCCCTTCATGGACCAAATGTTGGAGCGTCTTGCGGGAAACGATTTCTATTGCTTTTTAGATGGTTTTTCCGGTTACTTCCAAATTCCCATCGATCCTCGTGATCAAGAAAAAACTACGTTTACGTGTCCATATGGAACGTTTGCCTATCGTAGAATGCCATTCGGACTTTGTAATGCACCGGGAACTTTTCAACGATGCATGATGGCTATTTTTCATGATATGATCGAGAAGACGATGGAAGTCTTCATGGATGACTTTTCCGTGTTTGGTGATTCTTTCACTTCGTGTTTGTCGAATCTAGAGAGAATGTTAAAACGTTGTGAGGAAACCAACCTTGTGCTCAATTGGGAAAAATGTCATTTTATGGTTAAGAGTGGAATCGTCTTAGGGCACAAGGTCTCGAAAGCGGGGATTGAGGTAGATCAAGCTAAGGTAGACGTCATCGCCAAATTACCTCATCCCAAAACCGTCAAGGGAGTTAGGAGTTTCCTAGGCCACGCGGGCTTTTATCGTCGATTCATCAAGGATTTTTCAAAGATTTCTCGACCCATTACACATCTTCTTGAAAAAGAGGCACGTTTTGTCTTCGACGAAGATTGTGTACGAGCCTTTGAGATCCTTAAGAGGAAACTTACCGAAGCTCCCATTCTTGTTGCTCCCAATTGGAACCTCCCCTTTGAACTTATGTGTGATGCTAGTGATTACGCTATTGGGGCCGTTTTGGGGCAACGTCATGATAAGCACTTCTTGCCTATTCACTATGCTAGCAAGACGATGACCGAGGCTCAACTTAAATACACTACAACGGAAAAGGAGTTCCTTGCCGTGGTGTATGCATTTGAGAAATTCCGACCTTATCTCGTCTTGACGAAATGCATAGTGTATACGGACCATTCGGCTATTAAGTATCTCATGGCAAAGCAAGATGCAAAGCCGAGATTACTTCGTTGGATTCTCCTCCTTCAAGAATTTGATCAAAAAATCGTTGACAAAAAAGGAGCCGAGAATCTAGCAGCCGATCATCTCTCTCGTTTGGAAGATCCTCACCAAAGTGTTTATGAGCCCAAGGAAATCACCGAAACATTTCCGCTCGAGACACTTGGTGTAGTGACTTCTAAGCTTGATTCTTCCACCCCATGGTTTGCGGATTTTGCAAATTACCATGCGGGTAACTTCATCATTAAGGGTATGACAACTCAAGAAAAACGAAAATTCTTTCGTGATGTCAAGTTCTACTTTTGGAACGACCCTTACTTGTTTCGAACTTGTGCGGATCAAATCATCCGACGTTGTGTATTTGGCACCGAAGCTTCTAACATCCTTAGAGCTTGCCATGAGGGACCCACGGGTGGTCACCACGGTGCTAATCTCACGGCTAAAAAGGTGTTTGATGCTGGCTTCTTTTGGCCTACTATTTACCGAGATGCACAAGATCTTGTGAAGTCTTGTGATTCATGCCAACGACAAGGAAAAGCCTCACAAAAAGATGAAATGCCACAAAATATCATTCAAGTATGTGAGATCTTTGACGTTTGGGGCATAGACTTTATGGGGCCGTTCCCATCATCTCGTGGTAATAAGTACATCCTTGTTGCGGTTGACTACCTATCTAAGTGGGTGGAGGCAAAGGCCTTGCCCACTAATGATGCTCGTGTGGTAGTCAAGTTTTTGAAGCAATTGTTTTCTCGGTTTGGAACCCCTCGTGCTATCATAAGCGATCGTGGAACCCATTTTTGTAATGACCAATTTGAAAGGGTTCTAAGGAAATATGGGGTTACACATCGTCTTTCTACGGCTTATCACCCACAAACGAGTGGGCAAGTCGAGGTTTCAAACCGAGCGTTGAAGAGGATCTTGGAGAGATCCGTGGGAGAAAACCGACAAACTTGGTCGGATAAGTTGGACGATGCTTTATGGGCCTTTAGGACCGCTCATAAGACACCCATTGGGTGCACTCCCTATAAGCTTGTGTATGGAAAGAATTGTCATTTGCCTATCGAGTTAGAACACAAGGCTTACTGGGCCCTAAAGCATTGTAATGATGATATGGAGACCGCGGGAAAACACCGGAAAATGCAATTAAATGAATTGGATGAATTGAGGGATATTGCTTATGAAAATTCATTGATTTACAAAGAGAAAACTAAAAAGTTGCATGATTCTAAAATTAAAAACCGGGTTTTTAACATTGGGGATCAAGTTTTGCTTTTTAATTCAAGATTAAAAATCTTTTCCGGTAAATTGAAATCCCGTTGGTCCGGTCCATTCACCGTGACTCAAGTATTTCCTTATGGGACCATCGAGCTAGCTCAAGATGATGGTCCTAACTTCAAGGTGAATGGACATAGGTTGAAGCACTACTTTGGCGGGGAAGTTCCATCCTTGAGCTACCTCGACCAAGTCACCTTCCCTAATGATAATTAGTATTGAGGGGATCGAGTCGAGCTCATGACTCGGTAATAAAAAACGAGGTGCCTCGTGGGGGAGTCCCATGCTTATCCTATGTACATATTATCACTTTCTAATGTAGCTTACGTGTGGGGATTTGTGCCCTTCCAACCTTTGTTCCATGGTTGTTTGTGAATTGTGAACTTTAGATCATGATCTTCACGATTGAAGCCTCTCGTGTTCGTTTTATGGGAGCACTCGATCGTTTGCTTTGGAGACATTTCTCAATATTCATGATATATCCTTTTGATGTTCTAACCTTAGGTTTTTAGCACACTTCATAAACGGCTATTAATTTATTGGTTACACCCTTTCCATGCTAGATTAGGCATTCGACTACGTCTCTAGTATGGGGGTGTTTGCACCCCTAGACTCGAAACATCGAGGACAATGTTTAACTTTAGTATGGGGGGTGAATAGATACTTGCCTTGCCAAACCTTCATGCTTTCCAAAGTTTATCGTTTTGTTTATCGTTTTGTTGCAAAATAAGGCTAAAAATGGCCAAATTTTAATTTTTTTCTCATGTTTTATAAGTGTTTGAAGACACGAATGTAGATTTTCCGATGGCGAGAATAAGAGTAATTTTTGACTCGACCGTGCGTGTTGAGCACTTAGCTTTGATTCCTTAACTACACATTAGGCTAAGTCTCTTAAATGAGGACGAGAAATGATAGAGTTAATTATAAGTTACTATGCTAAACGTAGAGTACTCGTATTCTTTCAAAAACTCATGTGTTCTCGTTGTTTGCTTATTCTCCCTTCGCATGTAAATATTTTATGCTTAATAAATATTGACTTAGCGGTTTAGTTAGGATTGTTGGGTTTCTAGTCTTTTCTAGTAGCTTCCGTGTAATTAAATTGGGAAGACATTAAGGTATCGCCAGTGTCACGGTTTTGAAGTATTGGCACCCTAATAATCGAAAGCTTCACCCAATAAGAAGATTTCAAGTGCTCACCTAAATCAAGCAAACAATTTGAAGCCCCACAAGGCCTAAAATCTATGCAAAATTGAAAGTGAATCAAGCCTTAATCTTCGAAGCTTTAAAGATCCAAAATTCGCTTTAGCGTGAGGATATACGTCTTTGGCTAATAAAACCACCGATGAGGCGGATAATAAAAGGCAAGGCAAGACCGAAGTCATAATAAAAGCTTCATGGCGAAGTTGAATAAAAGATGGAGGTAAACCAAAGATAATAAGGCCCTTCCGTTAGGGGGCGTATAAAAGTCTTGGTAATAAGTCTCATGTTCAAAACCGTTATAAAACCGTGTTTATCGATTCTTCTTGTCAACTTAATTTTTTAACATCGTTGTCTATTAGGAGGGGTTATTGATTTGATGGTCTTAGTTACACCGTTAGGACTCTATTTTTAGACCTAAATCTCTATTATCGCATAAGTCAAACAATGTATCCTCGTGAAACATTCAAGACAAAATAAAATATAAGAGATACAACTTAGGAATAATGGGAGGATAAGTACGTGATTAGGGCATATGAGTAGTGTTAGCATTACTAACTTATAATGACAATGATCTCGTTGCACGCTTAGCATGGAATTGAAGTGAAAATCGAGGACGATGAAATTATTTCTAACGAAGCATTCACGTGTTCTTATTCTATGAACCTAAACGTCCCATTTTGCGATGAAAATCATACATTATGTCTAAAACACAAGTAGTAGCAATAGTAGTAGTATAGCTAGTTTATCATTTCAATAAAGTAAATAAAAATAAATTTTGGAGATGCTATGATACTTTATTCTAGCATTGCGTGAGGGCACGGCAATGGTTTAGTATGGGGGAGTGATGAGACTGCTTTTATACATAGTCTCATCGTCTAATTAGGGCTTAAAATGCATCAAATATCATCAAAATACCCAAATATATGCTTGTGTTTGTTGCTTGTGTATTTTAGGTACGGATATTGAGAAAATGACAAAAGATCACAAGAATCAATAAAAAACGAACACGGGAAACGAAGCCGCACGATGAACCAAGCCCTAATGAAGAATTTTCCAAAGTCAACCCTTGAAGATTTGAAGAATTATGAAGATTGGTCCTCCAAGTTTGAAGATTTGACACTTTATACCCTTGTATCTTCATAATTACAAGTTTGGTCCCTAAAGTTTGTCAAAATTACAAAAAGGACCCTTAACTTTGAAGAATTGGCAAATTTAGTCCCTCAACAAAACTAAATTGTCAATAATGGTCCTCCAAGAAGACAACAAACAAGTCAAAGTCCTTGAAGTATGAAGACATGTCAAAATCAGTCCTTGAAGATTGCCAAAATTGCACTTGTAGTCCTTAAAACAAGTTTTAAAACTTTGTGTGCCAAAACTGCCAATTTCCCAAAGTTGTTATGTGTTAAATGGGCGTTGTTAGCCATTTAATACACCGTGAACAAAGTTTGAAAAGAGAGGGGGCAAATCTGCCCAGACAACCTAAGACAAACCACCACTCACAAATTGCCACATCACCAACCTTAAACAATCACCCAATCAAAATCACCCCTTCCTCCACGTCACAAATCCACTCACCTTTATTTAATTTACTTAATCCCGTTTTGAATTTTGGTGGCAAACACAAGTTTTAAATACTTAACCCCCTTTTCAGATTAAACACACTCTAATCCACCCTTAAACCTTAAATATTTCCAGGATGAACACTTATCAAATCAAAGGGTTTTTTGTTAATTCTTTCCAGATCCTTGATTAAACACCACTTAAACCCAAAACCACCCTTAAACCCCCATCACCATCACCTCACATGTTTGTGCAACCCTCCCTGCCCCACTATTCACTCTCAAACAAAATGAGGACAGCAAATCAACATCCCACAACAATTTCGTGTTCCCAAAGGCTAAATGGACGTCCAAGATCTCTTTTTCATCACTGGCATCTTCACAAACTGCCAAAGATCTTCACATGGCTTAGTTTTGACTGAAAATTCAAAAATCGTCCAAGGGCAAGATTGGCAGTTCAAGTGTTAGGGTTTTTAGCTTCTATTCACTTCTAGAATCACTTGTAAGCCTCTATATAAAGGCATGATAGGACTTAGAAAGTTTCTGTTCTTGATTTTTTCTCCTTTTTCACAAGCTTTGTAAATCCAGTTTATTAAGGAATATAAATGGTTTAAGTGTTGTTGATGAGAAAGATTGAGTTCCTTTTACATTTTATGTTGATTTAATTTCATGTTGAGTTTGGTTTAAGTTTCAGCAAAGGTTTTCAAAATTCAAAGTTTCTGTTTCTTTTTCAAGGTTTTTCTTATATCTTAAATTTCATTCAAAACCTGATAACATGGTGATTAAGTGTGTTGGTGTGATGGTATTTGAGCTTGTGTATGTCCATAACACCATGGCTTGTTCTGGTGTAGTGGGTACCCAAGTTTAAAATAGCCATTGGTTTGGTCATTTCCTTTTTCTTTAGTTTATCAGAATCTTACCCATAAGCTAAGGTTTCCTTCTAGCTTAATCTATAAGCTAGGGGCAAGCTCTTAAGCTTTTACACAAGCTTTGTTCCCTTTTCTCTTTGCAGATTCAAAGAGGAACCAATTTTATTCATTGTTATTAAGCAATCCTTCATAATCATCTTGCCAAAAGTCAGCACAAGCCCGGGCTTGTTTGGAGGTGGTTTTTCAACCACTAAGGGTCCTGGATGTAGGACCCTTAAGGTAGCTCCTTGTCTCTTATTTCAATTTTTAGATTTCTGAAAGTTTATGTGCTTTATGTGATTTGTATGAAAGATGGTTGTATGATTGATAAAAGCTGTTGAATATTACTTGTTTAAGGTTTTTATGCATGCTAGTTTGTATTAAAATCAGTTTGGAAGGATTTGAAATTGATTTGCTTTGTTAAATTTGGTTTCTGAATTTTAAAGGGGTGTTTGGGTTTGCATGTTAACTGCACTCTTTGTTTCTTTTGTGTGTTAAATTCAGTCTAAACTTGCTCACTAGGTTGCTTTTAGATAGTAAGTACATTTGGTTTTCAGTTTGGACAAGTTTAAGACCATATGCATGCTTAAAACTTTGAAAAAATGGTAAAAATCAGCTAACTGCTTTGTTTGCATGATTTTGTGAGAATTTGTGCTTGATTTCTTGTAAGTTGTTAGATATTAAGTTGTTTAAGGATTGTGATTCAGTTACATGCTATTTTCTTGATTTGTGTGCTCTATTTGAAGATTTGAAACTCACTTATGTGCCATTTGAACCAGCAAGCATCTTAGTCCTATACAAAGCTATATCAGCAACTTTCAATTGCTATTTTTGTGCTTGATTTGTGTGCTTCTTACCTGTTTTTGTATTTGATTTGACTCCTTATACTCCAAAGAGTATAAGGGTGCCCCATTTGTCCATCAAACATCATCAAAACGCCAACAAATCAAGTTCTCTTGATACTTTTCACTTGTGAAGTTATCAAATGAACTCACACTTGTGTTCATCAGAAATTAGTGCATAACTGGGCACGTTTTGGCTTTCCTAAGCCTTAATCTTTGTTATTTAGGGTTTGTGTTTGTGATTTAGAAGTTAATTAAGTACCTGGATTAAGTTTTAAAAGTAAAAAAAAAAGAAAAAGTTTGTAAATACCTCACCTGGCCTGGGCTCGAACACGCGACCTTGCTTTCCAAGGACTAACGTGTTAACCAGTGATCCTGATGGGTTTTTACGTTATTGCTTCATTTCATTAGATATTTAAGAGGTGTTTGTTTTTTAGCTTATTTGGCTAACAGCTTTCAAATAAGCTGTTTCAAGCTTATTTCTTTAAGCATTTTCCTGTTTAAGATTTTTCCTAGGTTTTTATTAGGTTGTTTGACTTTTCTGAGCAAAAAGTTTATTTTTCCCTTTATTCATTAATTTATTAGGATTATTTTAAGTTTTTATTTTAAAAAGTCATTAAAAAATAGTAAAAGGTATATTAAAAATCTGAAAAAATAGTTTTTAGGTTTTTAATCATATTTTTAAGGTTTACAGCTATTTAGGTTTTCAAATTAGCTTATTTTTGATTTTATTGGATTTTAGGGTTTTTAGCTAACTTTAAAATTCAATATAAAATTATTAAATAGGTTTCTGAAAATTTGGATTGCATTTTTGTTTTAGTTACATTATTTAGGATTTTTGGTAATTTTTTAGAATTTATTTATAAACTTTTTATTTTTTGGAATATTTTAATATTATTTTATTATTAAAAATTAAAGTTTTATTTTTTTTAGTTTTTACATTTTTCCTAGGTTAAGGACACTTAATTAGGAGTTTTGTCACTTTCCAAATATTTTTTAGACTTTTTAATTAATTTTTAGATTTAATTTAAGATTTAATAGATTTTAATAGTTTTTAAGTGTTTAAAAATAGTTTAATTTGGTTTTAAAATTTTTAAAAATAGTTTTTAGCTTAATTAGGATATTTTTGAGGTTTACAAACTATTAGATCTTGTTTAAGGCTTTTTAACATTTAAAAGTGATTTTTAGGGCTTTAATTAGCATTAAAAAGTCATTATCTAATTAATTAAAAGGTTTTAGCAAGTTTGGATTTTTTGTAAACTCTTAGAATATTATTGGGGATTTTTAGTAATTTTTAGGAATTTTTAGGTTAAAATTTTAATTTTGGCACTATTTACGGTTTTACGTGTTCGCCCTTTTTTGTCGTAGTTTAATTCGTCTTTGTAACCGTCTTTCTCTTCTAATCCCATTTCTTTCCCAATCATATAATCACAAACATTAATCAACTCTTAACACAACGCACTTGCCTCCTTGGGAAACGAACTTGGACTTCATTTGGGTCATTAGTGCTCGGTTTTCCTAAACCGACACTCAACGCTTACCACTATTTGTACTTCCTTTTCCTAAAGGTCGTATTTTACTACATCAGTACTCATGAAGATCAATCATTCAATTGATTATGGATTGAGTTACTTACACTTGTAGAAGAGTCATCTTCTTTGATTTCCAACATCACTGAATGATGATATCAAGATGGATGAGAGTGGTACTAGTCCTTGAAGACTTATTAGTCACTTTAGTCATGGTTGGGCTTTGCATTGGTTCTTTGAAAGCTTGGAATGCAATTTATGGCCAAGGTACATTTTTGTACTTCCACACGCCCTATTGATCATTCTTTTGATCATTAATTGACTATATGCTTGTTCTTGGCATCCTTGCCTTGACATTTGTTTGTGGTTTGTGATTCTTCCCTTTTTCCTTCTCAAACCTTCATTGCTTGGATACTTGACTCACTATGGAGATTTAAAGTGAGTTTGTAGAAGCTTAAAGTAGCAAGCATGATTTCCATGGTTTGCACCCTTACGGTTAGTTGGCCCTATACCATGTGTAAGTTGTGCAATTAAGCTCATCTCTAAGATGATTGATGAATCCCTTGAGATACCAAACCACTTCACTAAGTTTGTTGGATTTTACACATTTGGAATTGAAATATTCCAAGGATATTGTTATTGTAAATCCTAGCAATAATTATTCGATCATGTGAGAGAGAAAGTGAATCTATACTTTGCTCACATTTTGGAAACAGAGTAAGACTACTCTTGAAATTTCTTTATCTTATTCTATGTATCAAAATTGCTTGGTATAGTTCATTACCAAAGCCGTTTAAACTTTCGCCAGAAAGGCACGTCTTAAACCACTATATATGACACAAGCTCTTCGTCTCCTCGATTTGAAGAATGTCATTTGTCTCTTGAGCAATGTTCTTGGTCTTGATTCACTTCTCTTGGCTCCTCTCCTCTTTGCTTCTTTGCTACGAGTAGTTGTTTGTCCGTTTCGGTCTTTTCCTATCTCGATTCAACTCCTAATCTTTCAATAAGGCATTATTACCTAGTGTTGTGGTGGTGCAATGATTTCCTAAAGGTTTGAGACATATTTTAAGGATTTTAGAAAAATTTGGTTTTGAAAAATTCTTTGATTTTCCTTGATTAAAACACGCCACTGTAGGCGGTTCCTTATTGTCGCGACTCAAACAGGCGGTTCCTTATCGATAAGGACCGCGGCCAGTACTTGCGACTAAAGTGCCTGTTTTTATTAAAAAACATTTTTCCAAACACTCCTTCTCTCTCTTCTCCAACATAACGACGGGAATACACAGTTTTCCACCATTGTTGATTTTCCAAAACCTTCAATTACTCAAGATTAATTGATTTCGATTTGTGGGTTTCACTCATCCTTCATCCAAGATCAATTATCTATAAGTTATTTCTTTCAGTTTCATCTAATTTGTTCTAAGGTTCATACATTCATAATTGGGGATTTTTAAAATTGACACTTAATTAAAACCTTACTAGGAATAAGTGTTGACATAGTAATCTTGCTATGATTTCTAAGGTTCATATTCATTGAGATTTCACTAAAACCCACTTGTAGAACAATCCGAGTTTTGACTAAATAATTGTGGTTAATTGATGGAATTGATATGAACCCATGAACAAGTTGGTAATGGCATTGTTAAATGCTTACCTAAAAACCTTGTTTTGAAAAACCAATGTTCAAGTTCATTGTTGATCTTACATGGTCAATGTGTTATTGTCAATGATGAACTAGGTACATTGTGAGAATGGGAATGATAAGTATTAATCCTTTGTTTGTCAAGAGATTGATGAAACACATTCTCATTTTTTTTGATTTTTGATTTATATGTAACCAATGAGTAATTGGGGAAATATGTTTGTATGTTATTTTTAGGTACTGTCATGACTTCGAGATATAAAAATGACCACCAACATACTAGAGAATACATGCCTAATCTTTCTTTGTTGAGTCAAACTCGTTCTACTCAAAACACTTATCGTAGTCTTGAATCTCGTTGTTTTCATGAAGGACACATTGTTCCTTCTAACTTTCTTGGACTTGACTTCATTTGATTCATGTTCAATACCATTGGCTTTGATTGCTTGCTTGATATAAATGAGCCAATCTTCCCTTCCTTCCTCGCGAAATTCTTTAACTCATACACATTAATGTGCATCAATAATGGTTTATCTATAAGATTTTCCATCAAGGGGAAAACCTTTGTATATACTCTTGAAGAATTTGGTAAGATTCTCAAAGTTCCATACGAAGGTCAATGTAGGTTCACCGATGCTTGGGGTTTAAACTACTTAGAATCGGCCCCTATTGATGTGCGTTATGTGACCGAGATACCCTCGGCTTTGGCCATCTCTTGTGCCATTGCTAAACCTCGTGAACACCCTATTCTTGGTAATTTTGAGGGAGAATTTCGTGCTCTCACTCCTTGGGAATTACTAACTAGCGATCTTAGTGATTTTATGATCCCTTGGGCCAAAATCATTAGGGAAAATGCAATGTGCTTGGATGGTAATCGTAACCATGTGCCCGCTTGTCTTGCACATATGTTGTATTATGTTGCTACCACCACTCCATACAACCTTGCATTTTTCATAGCTAGAAGAATAAGATTTGTTCTCAGTGGGTCTCGTTCTAGTCTTCCATATGCCATGATTCTCTCACGGCTTCTTAAGAAACTTCTTTTTGACTTTCCACCTTTAAATGCTTCATCATTTCACTCCATGGATCGAGTCATGCTTCCTATTGAAGGAAATGTATCTTCTATACACACGGATGATTCAAATGAACATGGAAATGTCTCTCAAGACAACTCTCTCAATCCTTGTTATGACTTGTCATCCTCTATCTCTCAATTGTCTTCTCTAGACATTGATTCAGACTATCAATGTTGTCTAAATCTTCATCTTCAAGAACACATAAGAAGTGAATCAAGGCAAGGAGCAAATGCTCATAGATGAATGATATATCCCACTCTTGAATGGTTAACATGTGTGTAAACATGTTTGGATTGTTGAACTTCATCTCCTTTATTTTTATTTTTAGGATGTTATGTGTTTATTAACTAATACTTTGTGTTTGGATTATTTAGTATTTTAATCCTAATTGTCTATGCTATCAATCTTTCGATTTGCATGGCTTTGTGCATCTTATGTGTTAGTTAGCTTCCTAGACCTTGATTAATAGTCCTTTTTGGCTTGATAAACCTTTATATAAAATCTAAGCTGGCAATAGTTTCTGGAAGTGCCCTTTATCAAACCCACTGGGGGAGGCTCCTTATCTAGGCCGCGGTTCCTTACAATAAAGAACCGCGCCTCTCTACAAGGAACCGCCTCTGTATGTTTCGACAGAATCTTTGCTTTACACTATTTTCCTTAATCTGTGTAAACTTTGATAAAATTTTTGCAAAAACCTGCACTTTCCTAAACTAGGCTACCTAATTTCATTATTCACCTAAAATGATTTTAACCCATTACTAGTTTGAATCATTCCCTTCTCTTCTTAAACCCTCTATTGTTGAATGTGTTTTTCATCCCTTCAACTCTTCTCTAAACCTTAACACACAACCATGGTGTTCACTAGAACATCCAGCTCTTCCAAAACTTCCTCTTCCAAAAGAAACCTTAAAATCAAGATTAAGTTACCTAATATTGGTTCTTCATCCTTTCACACTCCTAAAAATGAAATTTCTCCTATTCTCATTTCCTCATCACCTTCACCACCCCTTGCTCCATGCAAGACCAACTCAACTCATGGTACTAACCATTCACATGGTTCTACATCCTCTTCATTCCAATCAAGAATGAATGAGCTTTCCTCGCCATTCACTCCTAGTCCTCCCTTGGATGGGACTACTCAACCTCAACCTCTACAAAGCATTCCCTTTGTCCTTGAGCCTTTGGTTACCTCTCCTTTCACTCCACCAAATTCTCCCATCTCACCCATATCACCCTTGGACACTATGCCTCCACCACCTCCTCCTCCCTCAAACACTAATGCTCCCATTTTGGACATTCCTATTCCTGACTTCATGGGTGATCCATACTTCTTTGGTTTTCTAGAAGCTCATGGTGCCAATTTCCCATGTTGTCTCTATAACAAATACATCATTCAAAACCTAAGGGTGGAGATGCTTGGTCTTCATAGGAGGTTGCATGATTTCTTGCTTACCTTGTTCTCCATGCCTCCTCCTCCTAGGAGATGAATGATGATTTTCAAAATCAAATGTCTTTAAAAAGAAGGTCAAGCCAAAGAAGACTATGCATTTAAGACCTAGTTTAAGCTAACTTTGTATTAGTTAGTTGTTATTTCTTTTCTTGTATTTTCTTTCCTTCATGAGTTTTTCATGAAGATGATATATGGATTTAGTTTTATGTGTTTTAACCTTTGTCACATTAATCAACTTTAGTTTATTTAGAGTTGAACCTAAGTCTATCACAACCTCTAAAAACTTGACTTAAAATTGGATGAAGATGTTATCTAAATATTTTGTCACCCTTTGTCAAGATATTCTTTGTGAATGTGTTGCTCTTATGCAACCCTATCATACTCTAGTGCTAAAAGAGGTAAAAATACAAGATTTGCAAAATTTTGAAATAGTCATATTTTTCTTCAAAACTTTTGAAAATCATGGTTTGACGTCCACTAGACGCGGCTCCTTAGCTAGCAGGCGGCTCCATATCGATATGGAACCGCGGGCTCCCTTAAGGAACTGCGTATGGGAAAGCCACTTTTGGCTTATTTTTGGTCTTTATTCTTTGACCACTGTCTTGGTTAAGATTCTTTGTTTACCCAATTTGGCTAAACATTCCCTAAAACCTTTTGTTTTCATTTCAAATCTTTGCCCTGTCTACTTTCTTTAAATTCTTATCTGTTGGGAGTTCTTCTCTTCATCCCTTATAATGCCTAACTCTTCAATTCCTAACCTTGACATATCTTTGTCACAATCTTCTCAACCTAAAACTTCTTCTTCTAAGCTTTCAAAGAAACCGAAAATCTCGGTTCGACCCGTTTGGATCAAGAAGAACAAGAATCCTCATGATTCATCTTCTCCAAAATTCTCCAAGAATTCTTCTTTCTCTCCGATTAAATATTGGAATGAGACTTACACTATAAATCCAATTACCGGAGAAAAGGAAATTCTTCCACCACCACCTAAACCTTTCAACTCTCCACAACTCAATGACCTATCTCCTTTCCCAAATCTCACTAGGCATTGTGAAAACACTTCTTATCCATTATCTCCATCTCCAACAATGTAAAACCCGCATTAAAAACCTATGAACAGTACACGTGAACAATAACTTACGAAAACACGGTAAAATTTAAACTTTCCACTTATAATATTAATACACGTGTCACGACAGTAAATAACGAACAATCATGAATATTATAAATGTAACACGATCACGAATACCAAAATCACGAATAATAAATCATGAACATACACGTTAATAAATTAATACACGAAAAGTTATGGGTTTACCCTATGGGCTCCCTTGGTGCCGCGACTACAAAAGAAAGAAGGAAGGAGTGGGCTTTGGCCCATGACCCAAATTAATTATATGTTAAGAAAAACTCCAGGAAAACCTTTTCATAATTTTAGGTTTAACAAAATTTTGCTCCCTGTCTCCTTCTTGCTCTTGCCGCCGGCTACATTAAACCACAAGGAGGATTCAGATGATTTTGATCTTTGATTTTGGAGTCTACGTGTTCGTGATCTTTAATTCTTTTCTTACCACGTGTCGGTAATCATAACACTTCCTTTTTCTTTTAAAATTTCTTATGATTTCATGTTATTAAATTTAATTAATCAATAAAACAAGTAAATAAAACAAGAGGATTAATTAAATCATGTTAAAAGAGGGTGTTTGGCGTTGGTGTTGTTCGACCGAGACAACCGAGACCCGAAGGGGGTGCTCGGCTTGTCTTCACCACCATCACCGAGACCACAAGGGGCCTCGGCTGGGCTTGGGTGTGGCTCGGACGCAGCAAGAAGCCCGACCAAAGGGTCGGGGTGTGTTTGTGTTCGGTTTTGTGTGAACCGAGACACCACCGAGACCCGTAAGGGTGCTCGGTTGGTTTTGTTTATTCGGACCCGAGACAAAAGGGACCCCGACTTCGAGTCGGGGTATATTTACATGTTAGTTGTTTAAATAGTGTCAACCGAGATTCTTTCCAAGGACTCGGTGGGACTTGTTTATAGCTTATTTGATTCGACTTATATTAAAACACGGAATCAGGATTCAGATTTTTATAAAAACTAATTTTATAAATCATGTCACATTAAACTTTAGGTTAATTAATTTATTAAAATTAATTCATGTATAACCTAAGGTATTTATACTTAGTTATTTTAATTAAACATGTATTTTAATTAAAATCATATAACATATAGTTTAATTAAATTAACCAGTTATTTAATTAACTAACTATAATCATGACTTGTATGGTACTAATTTAACTTCACTTATTTATAATCCAACTCAATTGTAATTATGGAAACTTACTATTTTTGGGAACTTTCTATTTTTGGAAACTTTCTATTTTTGGAAACTTTCTATTTTTGGGAACTTACTATTTATGGAAACCTGCTACTTTTAGAAAGTTACTTAGTATTACAATACAAGTATTATAATACACTAGTACATGAATAATATACAACAGAACATCAGAATAACTACAGAATACACAGTAAACAGTAAAACATGACAGAATACGTATAACAAGCTAATAACACACGGAACCAGTAAAACACATGTAATTCAGACAACTTATACACGTCCATATTTCTTATGTAGTGTTATCCGTCAAGGCGGGTTAGTCTTCATCGTTTCGGTTAGCTTCTACTGGACATAAGGTACGGATTTCCCGTCCTTCAGTAAGGATAATCTCTTCCTTCATTAGGATTTCCCGTATGCAGCCAACTGTTTTCCCCTGTAGTTACATATTAAATGCTTATGTTTATTAGTTACCTTAGCCATATACATGCATGACCACTTTCACCTAGTTATGGAGGTACCATAACCATAACCATAACACTAGAGGCACTAGTGTTATGACTTCACCATGGCGGAGTGATAGCTCGTGGCGTCCCTTTTCAGTTATTTGGCCATTATATTACTATATTATCATGTGGGGCGTATGGGTGCATCCTAGTTACATGTTTCAGTCAGGATTTTCATGGTGAATGTGGTGTGTGCCTTGCATCCTTTACAAGGAGCTGATCCCTCCTACCCATTGACCAGTTAATTAGAGGCCACCCCTCTAATTGCATGATGAGGTCTCCCCTCCAAGTATTCATGCACGTTGTTGGCCTCATGACCTATATTGGCTAATTTAGTACATAAACTAATACATATTTTCATAAGTAACATAAGCTATGTTTTCAGAACTAAAACCAGTTAACATGACAGACAACTAGGTTTTCCAGGACTTATTCATTTCTGCTGCCATTCATGCTTTATATTCTTTATATGCTTCCATACTCTATGTTTTTCCATGCTTTATTGTATATCCGTGCACTGAGTGTTATGCTCAGCCGTCTACTTTTCCATGTTACCAAACGGTAGGTACCCAAGGACGCAAGTAGGAACTCCAGAGTATGTGCATTCAGATTGGAAGCTATCCGGCCTCTTTTACCTTATGCATTTATTTCCTACTTTATTATACTTTACATCTTTTGGGACATTGTTTAGTCCTTTCCATTTACAGTACTTATATTTCTTGTTTGTGAGTTACTAGACTACCGATGTTTTATTCCGGTATTTCTATTTATGGTCATGAATGTTTAGATATTTACCTTGCATGCTTTGATGATACGCCCTAATTTACTGTTGCACTCTATCCTATTAAATGGGGTGATACAATTAAACTCTCATTTTGATGGACCTCCCCCATCTAATGACTTTGTTTTGCATCATGGTTCTGAAGGTTTATGAAGTTCATAACAATTATATAATCATAAGTAAAGATCAAAGCACGTATTAGCGGAAGAGATTTAACAAGATCATAATAACACAATTATAATTAATCGAATTAGGTTACATACCTTTATCCTAGCAAAGATCCACAAGATCGCCAATTAGGGTTTATTTTGAACAGTACCAAGATATAGTTTAATGTAAAACTATACTACGCTCTTGTACACACGTAATGCGACGGGCTAACCGTTAGGCTAGCACGTATAAACGAAGCTTCTACACTTGTGGAATAATCTACCCAACAAACCTAGATATGGGCTAGGACTAGATTCAAGAAATCAAAACCAAGAGGTTAAAAGGAACCCTAAAAAGGTGTTTGCCTTTTGGTTTGATCGCAGGAAAGAAGAGAGAGGGATGAGAAAAAATTATGAGGGCTAAAGGGTTGTTTATATAGGCTAGAAAACCTAAACAATTTAGGAAAGAAAATCCTTTTTTCCTGCTCCTCTTGCCCTTATAGCCGCCGGCCTAAGCCCACCGAAAGGAGGCTTCCGAAATTTTCTGTTTCCTTCTTTTCTTCTATTTAATTCCATAACGATCGTTTAACTTAACTCTTAATTTATTTAAGATCGTTAGTTAAGCTTCGGTTCAATTTAATAAATATAATAAATATATTTAATAAATAAAATTAACCCTTTACGTATTGTGTGCAATCCCGTAATCCCGAGTTCGATCCTATCACACGACTATTAATTATATGTCCATAAACTTTCAGCTCCCACTTGGACAAAATTCGAATATCGTTATTACATTGACTAGCGTCTAGTTACACTAGCAATGTCACTAGTACAACTCGAGTAAGGTCTCCTAGACAAAACTTTTTAATGATTCATCATTATTATTATCCTTTCATTTCAAATACAACGTTAATAGGATATGGATCTCAGTCATTCCTTCATTAACCATTCTGTTTCTCGTTTACAGATATAGCAAGATTACCAAAACAAATTTGGGTGTGGCCACACAAACATCTTACTACTCCCCGAGGGGCCCAGCTGTATTATACTTCAAAAATATTTTGAAGGAAACAAATCCCATTTTGACTACAAGCGAAACTTACGAACTTTGCAACACTTCTGAAAATAACCCTTATAGCTACCAGTTACGTTTAGCGTTAGGTTAACTTACAGAAATGCACTACATTCAATGCAATTTCCTGGTATCTCATGTTTAAGGATAACTATTTATGATTTACTTAATGACAAAGATCCATAAAGTAAAATCATATAGTTGGGATAAGTCCAATATTTGATTTATCAAATATCATCCAAAATTGACCAATATACTTTCAAGTATACTCTGTCACTATTTTGAATTGTCTTAGTTTAATAATATTCCCATATTATTAATCGACAATGAACATTTAGAACATAACAATTATTCATGGATTAAAAAACATGTAAAATAGGATACAAATTCAAATAATAGAAAATAAACGAAACTCAATCTTTATTTCATCAATTCAATATTGTCTTAACATCCTTTATCCAAATACTAATCACAGATTTATTGCATGAGTTTGCTAGCTAGTTGCAGCCCAATAGCCTTGGCATGCTTAACTACCTTTGGTGTAGGCAAAGCCTTAGTATAAGGATCAGCTACGTTATCGTCTGTGTGAACTTTTATTAATTTTATTTCTCGAGCTTCAACTTGTTCTCGAACGTAGTGATATCCACGTTTAAAGTGTCTGGCGCCTTTCATGACTCCAGGATCATTGGCGAATATTATTGCAGCAGAATTGTCGCAATATATATCAATAGGTTCTTTATTTTAAGGCATCACTCTAAGATCTCCAATAAACTTCCTAATCCAAACAGCTTCTATTGCAGCTTCTGAAGCAGCCATGTACTCAGATCGAGTCGCATGCATAGCAATGGTTGTCTGCTTCTTGCTCTTACAGTCAACTGCTCCTCCATTGATGATAAACACGTAACCCGTCTGAGACTTCGTACCGTCTTTATCACATTGCCAGGACGCATCACAGAAACCTGTAACATTCAGTTCTGTGTCTGGTTTACCCCCAAATACCAAAAACCTATCTTTCGTATTCCTCACATACTTTAGTATATGTTTGACAGCAGTCCAGTGAAGCTTCCCTGGATTCTGTTGGTATCTACTGACCAAGTTCTGAGCAAACGCCACATCTGGCCTTGTGCATCTTACAACATACATAATAGATCCTACAGCCGAAGCATAAAGCACCTTCTGCATGTAAGCCACCTCTTCGGGTGTTGATGCATCTAACTCATGACTTAATTCATGCTTAACTTCCATAGGTTGAAAACCTTTCTTGGAATTATGCATGATATACTTCTTCAATATCTTATCAATATAAGCATCTTGACTTAGACCAATTAACCGTCTTTTCCTATCTCAATAGATTTTAATTCCCAGAATATATGCAGCATCTCCCAAATCCTTCATAGAAAAACATTTACCAAGATAATCCTTAACTTCCTTAAGTCTTGGAATGTTACTTCCCATGATTAATATGTCACCGACATACAAAACTAGGAACACTACATCACTCCCACTAGCTTTGCGATATACACATGGCTCATCTCGATTTTGAATAAATCCGAACTTTTTGATTTCTTCATGAAATCATTTATTCCATTGACGTGATGCTTGCTTCAAACGATAAATAGATCTTTGAAGTTTGCACGCGCGTTTCCGATATTTAGGATCAACGTACCCTTCCGGTTGTTGCATATAGATGTCTTCATCTAAGCGACCGTTCAAGAAGGCAGTTTTAACATCCATTTGCCATATCTCATATTCATAGTATGCTACTATAGCTATGAGAATCCTAATAGCTCGTAAGTCTGCTACAGGAGAAAATGTCTCCTCGTAGTCTATGCCAAAAGTTTGAGTAAAACATTTAGCTACTAAACATGCTTTATAGGAATGTACTTCACCATCCATGTCAGTTTTCTTCTTGAAAATCCACCTATTTTTCACTACTTTAGCATTCTTAGGTGTATCAACAAGAATCCAAACATCATTGATTTTCATGGATTTCATTTCCTCATTCATCGCAACTATCCATTTTGACTTTTCTGGATCAAGCATTGCGGATCGATAGTTAGCAGGTTCACCAAGATCCCCTACTTCCTCCTCATCATCCCCTATGTTAAGACATAGTTTGCTTGGCGCACGTACGGTTTTTTTAGACCTATGTGGAGAAATTAATTTCGGTGGAGCTCCCAGACTTTCTGGCTCTATTGGAATTTCTTCGCTAGTATTTTTAGAAGGCAATGTATCTTCTTGAATTTCTTCAAGATCATAATTTCTCCCAATGAATTCTTGATTTACAAGATCATTTTCAAGGAAGTCTCCATACCTAGCAACAATAACTTTTTTCTCAGACGGATAATAAAAGTAGTAACCCATAGTTTCCTTAGGGTAACCTACAAAGATACATTTTACAGAGCGTTGTTGGAGTTTATCTCCAGAGTCACGTTTCACATACGCCTCACAACCCCAAATCTTTAAATAAGACGAATATGGCCTTTTGCCATGCCATAGTTCATATGGTGTCTTATAAACCTTCTTTGTGGGAACCATATTCAGAATACGAACAACAGATTCTATAACATAATCCCAAAAGGATAAAGGTAAAGTTGTAAGATTAAACATAGATCGCACCATATCTAATAATGTACGATTTCTCCTTACGTATACACCATTTTGTTGTGGAGTATATGGAGAAGTAAGTTTATGAACAATTCCGTTCTCACTTAAATAATCTTTAAACTCTTGACTTAAATATCCACCACCTCGATCAGAACGAAGAACTTTAATCTTCTTTCCTAGTTGTAATTCTACTTCAGCTTTAAACATCTTGAATGTTTCAAATACCTCATGTTTATGCTTAAGTAAATAAACATATCCATAACGACTATAATCATCCGTAAATGTTAAGAAGTAGATAGCACCTTTCCTTGACACATGTCTAAGTGGTCCACACACGTCAGTGTGTATTAAACCAAGTAGCTCAGTAGCCCTTTCAATATTGCTATTAAAAGGTTTCTTGGTCATCTTTCCAGAGATACAAGACTCACATTTATCAAATGATTCATCATTGATATTTTCCAAAAGACCATCACGTTGAAGCTTTTGTATGCGAGTCTTCCCAATATGGGCAAGTCTACAATGCCAAAGATAAGAAGAGTTCTTGTATAACTTTCTCTTCTTATTCATGCTAAAAACATAATTATTTTTTCTCTTGGAATTATTATCATGCATGCTAATTTCAAAAACACCATTCACAGAAATTTCATCAAAATAGAATAAACCATATTTGAAAACAGGAATTCTATTATTATCAATAGTGTGAATAAATCCAAGATCCAACATACACGAAAAGGAAATAACACCCCTAACAGTTATAGGTGCATAATGACAATTATTTAAACTCAGTACTAAACCCGATAGTAAAACTAGATTAAATGTTCCTATGGCTTCAACCGCTGCTTGTGCGCCATTGCCCACTTGCAGAAATTATTCCCCATAGGTAAGTTTCCTTTCCAACTCAAATCCCTACAGGGTATTACAAATGTTAATACCGCATCCCGTATCATATACCTAGGAATTTGATTGTATGTAAGATTAAATAACTCTATCATAAATAAGTTACCTGAAGATGCTGTAGCACTAAGCTCAACCTTCTTCTTTATTTCTCGCAACTCATCGAGATAAAGAGGGCAGTTCCTCTTCCAGTGACCAATTGCTTTGCAATGGTGACAAGTCTCATCCTTTTGAGATTGATTCTTCTTAACAAAGTTTTGCTTAGGTTTATAATAAGTCGCAACTTGTTTACCCTTATCACCCTTGCCTTTGTCTTTCTTCTTGTTCGCTTGCGGTTTTGGCTTATTCACTCTACCCTTTTGTACATAAAGCACAGGAGGAGTAGAAGCAGATGCCTTGTCTTTTAACCCCTTTTCATAGTCAATGCGCATTGCATGAAAATCATTAATTGTCTTCCCTGTGCAATGCATATTATAGTTTCGAACAAAATCATTGAAGTCCTTGTTAAGGGATCTATTGATCAAGTTGATAGCCATATTATGATCATAGGGTTGTCCTAGTGCAATGAGTTGTTCCATATAACCCCTCATTTCCATATAATGGGCACTTACATACTTTCCAGGAGCTTGCTTGCAACTATGCAAAGCATCTACCAAGTCGTAGATCTCTACAGCTTGCGGCTTTTAGAACATAGCCTTGAGCTCATCAGGCATTCGCTTAGGTGAAAATAGCTCATACTTCTGTTGAAGTGGAGGAGCCATTATCCCTAACATTAAGGGAGCCACCTCAGAGTGCTTCTTAACATTAGCAGCGTGTTCAAGCCTTTGCGCATCAGATGCTCCTTCAGCAAGATCCCCCAGATAAGGAGTAGTCAAGATATCGATAGTACCCGCTACTCTCAAGACAATTCTTAGTGAGCGATACCAATCATTGAAGTTTAGGCCAGTAAGTTCAGGACGATCAAAGAAAGTTTTGAACGCAGAACTTATAGTCATATTGTTTTCGGGTTGAGCCATTTCTACATAAATAAGTTCAAATGTTAGTATTTTCAATAATACCATTCAAGAAAATAAAATTACCCTAGTAATAAAAAAACCATAGTATTTCCTTGAAACTAGAATCCATATTGACATAAACTTATCACATCAGTTGATCTGCTATGACAAATGTATTGAACACGGTAACTTGGCGAACAATAATTGACAAACAAATTTGCAATTTTTAGATATTTTTGGGATTTACATTGCCAAAAGTCATTTTACATTGTAAACATGTTTCATCCAAACTTTACGCCTTAAGTTTCCAGATCTCACTGAGTAACTCAATTAAGTCGACTAATCTAAAGAACGTAAAACATTCATGTGAAATCTTATTCAGTCATGAAGTTTTCTCTCCATTACAACATCGTCCAAAATCTCATATGACGACAATTGTAACTTCAAGTGTTCGTCAATTAGATGGCATAAGACTTAAATTTAAGGGTATTGATTTTGGTGTCAAAATCATGTATGGAGAATCATGCATACATATCCATAGCATTAGTTTAATAAAACTTTTAGTAAACCTTTTGGTGAGTCAAAAATTTCGCCATAAATCACAAGTTGAGGTATTGGTTAAACCAATTAAATACTTTACCCACAACAATTCACAACGTACTTTTTCTAGAACTCAGCTAAAGCACAAAGCAATAACCTTATTCATTGTGTTTCGGATGTGAATTTGCGGTAAATCAACCTTAAGATATAATGCAAAAGATAATCGTAGGTAATTTCAATTTGACGCACAGGCGAGCCGGGAATTCGGTCAGCGACTAATGGCATAGCACCTGCTTCCTTAATCGGGTACAAGACCGACGATGCGTTATACCCACTTTATAGTTTTTCAAAAGGAGTAGGCCGTTAAATTATCATTGCAAATTATCAATCAACGTAATTCTATGTAATTTAGATCTCAAAACAATTCATTAATTTTTATATGATTTAGTCCATATTTATTTTCTTAAAAAAATTACCCTTGTTTACAATATACAAAAAAACGCATGAAAACAAGTAGGTACAAAAAAAACTAAATCAAATGGCCACATGCATAACAATTTAATCAAAGAACATAAAATCTAGGGTTTTATAAACATAAAAGTCTTCCCTAATTTTAAAAACTTTGAATCAAATAAAGCAAATAGCATATAAAATCATATGATCCCTGAAAAACATGCATCTTCATCACGGATCTCCCACATACTCTTAATAATTAAAATACTACGGATCATAACCATACATGACATAACAGTTAATCCATGCAAACATCTAAAGATTATACCATGTAATTTTAGGGTTTACAAAAAAAAAATAAATATTTTTTTTAAACATTCGGCTAGGCCGATTTTTAAAAACAAAAAAAACAAAAACCTAATTTTGTTAAAACCTAAAAAACAACATGTAATTTTAACTCAAATCACCATTAGTTAAAAAACTTTAGATCTCGATAATTATAACATGTTAAAATGGCTTTCGATGCCACTGAACGTTTATGAAGTTCATAACAATTATATAATCATAAGTAAAGATCAAAGCACGTAATAGCGGAAGCGATTTAATAAGATCATAATAACACAATTATAATTAATCGAATTAGGTTACATATCTTTATCCTAGCAAAGATCCACAAGATCGCCAATTAGGGATTATGTAGAACAGTACCAAGATATAGTTTAATGTAAAACTATACTACGCTCTTGTACACACGTAATGCGACGGGCTAACCGTGAGTCTAACACGTACAAACGAAGCTTCTACACTTGCAGAATAATCTACTCAACAACCCTAGAGAGGGGCTAGGACTAGATTCAAGAAATCAAAACCAAGAGGTTAAAAGGAACCCTAAAAAAGGTGTTTGCCTTTTGGTTTGATCGCAGGAAATAAGAGAGAGGGATGAGCAAAAATTATGAGGGCTAAAGGGTTGTTTATATAGGCTAGAAATCCTAAACAATTTAGGAAAGAAAATCTTTTTTTCCTGCTCCTCTTGCCCTTGTAGCCGCCGGCCTAAGCCCACCCAAAGGACGCTTCCTGAATTTTCCGTTTCCTTCTTTTCTTCTATTTAATTCCATAACGATCGTTTAACTTAACTCTTAATTTATTTAACGATCGTTAGTTAAGCTTCGATTCAGTTTAATAAATATAATAAATATATTAAATAAATAAAATTAACCCTTTACGTATTGTGTGTAATCCCGCAATCTCGAGTTCGATCCTATCACATGACTAATAATTTTATGTCCATAAACTTTCAGGTTCCTCGTGTGCTTGTTGTCGGTTTCAACAAATTGAACTTGCTCATATTTATGACAAGCTAAATTTCCTTGAATTCTTCCTCACTCGACCTCCTCTCAAAGTTTTTGTTCATGCGAACAAAATTCGAATGATGCTTCGTCGTCTTTCTTTTCCAACTAAGAAACATATTGTACTTGTTTGAGTCAACAAATCTTAAGCAATCTTGGAAGATTATCACTATTAGAGTAGTCTATGCTTTGTGGTTTATTTTCTATATTTTTTGCTTTAAATATTCATATTGTGTGTATGAATATTTCTCTTTTATGTTCTTTCATATTTGTGCAATATTAATGTTATGTGTGTTATCTTTCCCGCTAATTCTTTTTCACACATTTGTTAAAGAGTTGATCATGGTTAAAACTTACAATTAATTATGGGTGATTCCCTAAATTCTAAATTTAACCCATTGACATTTTAAACATCTTTGATTGGTTTGGATGTTTCTTTTCTTCCTTTATTCCACCAATTGAACTATGATGTTGTCAACACACACTCTTTGGACATACTTAGCAAATACTTACTTCTAATTTGAGATTTCTTTTCCTTCTCCCTCTCAAGTTAGTTAGTAGGTAGTGCACATATATACATTGGTGTTTCTTTTCTTTCTTCTAACCTTTATGTAGCATGTCACCTTAGCTCATTCACTTGGTGCCCCAAGCAAGGGGGAGTAAGCACCAAGGGGGAGTTACTAGCAAAGTCCAGTTCTTTTCTTCTTCAAAGACTTGTGCTAACCTTTTTTCTTCGACAAAGGGGAAGAAATGATAGTGATAAACTCGTTAATAATTCGAATAATATTGTATTTTACGTAAATGAGTTTATAGTTTGTCGTAATCAAAAAGGGGGAGATTCTTAATGCAAAGCAATGCCTAAAACATTGTTAGTGCTAATTAATCTTTCTTATTTTTGATCACGACAAATTACAAAGACGTTTATTGTCAAACACAATCATAAAGCGAATTATCTAACAAACACTATCATTAAGGTAATAATCATTACACTAACATATCTTAATCATGCTTAGTGATCATAAAAGTGATTAGCCTTAAAACTCACTTTTGTCAAATGTGACAAAAGATTTTAAATAAACTTTATTAAATGTTTTATTAAAATGAAAATGTAAATTTGAATATGGCATATTCCAAATGCCATAAGAATATCCTTTGAAGGTTTAAATAGCCTCAGATATTTCAAATTCACCAAAAGATAAAAAGGAGCGGAGTCTACACTCCGCGGTTCCTTAAGTGCCTATGCGGTTCGCTATCGATAAGGAACCGCTTAGTTAGTTAAGGAACCGCCCCAGCTAGCCGTTGGGATTTGTCTTCTATAAATAGTGGATCAAATCTGCATTTCCATAAACCCTTTTTGGACATCTCTTTTAGCCTTGTTTCTCCTTTCTAATCCTAATCATTTGTAAATGATCACTTAATGCGTTAAGTATGTTTACTTATGATTATCCTCTTGATCTCGTTCTTTACATTGTCCAAAGAGAAGATCACTCACACACTTGTTATGTGATTGAAGATGAAGCCTTGATGAAGATCATCCTCTCCTAAAGATCTAGTCATGTTTATCATTTGTTTATTTATGTCTTGTGTAGATCCAATGTATTTGTGAATACTTGGACTAGTTGTGTTCATCCAAGCTATTTGTGAATACTTGGATTAGAGTTGTGTAAATTCTTTGCATATGTGTGTGCTTGGATTTATGTTGTGTAGATCCAAGTTACATGTGTGTACTTGGATATGTTTAGTTGAGTTTTAATAAGTTATGTTAGTTCTCACTAAACTATAAAGTGATGTGGTTGTGTCTTGTGAGTTCTCACTAAACTATAAAGTGATGTGTAGTTGTGTTGTGTGAAGTTCTCACTTAGCTTCAAAGTGAAGAGTCGTGAAGATTGGTTCTAGCTTTGGATTAGAACTTGACAAGCATAAAAAAGGCACCTTAGATTCGGGGGTCGGGGATGATCAAAGAACATGATGGACATGATTAGTTCTAGTGAGAGAAAGTTAGAGAGAGGTGAAGGAATGTTGTGTGTTTTATTTCAAGTGAAAGAAAATAAAGAAAAAATGAACAAACTTACACACCCCCATGGAGAGTCATGGGGGTATTTATAGGCCTAACATAACTAGACTATCTATCCTTTACATAATTAGTCCATGCGTATAGCAAATGGATATAAGTCTATTCCAATCACGTGAAAGGCGCCAACTTACCAAAAAGTAAGTCTAACAATCTCCCTCCAAGATGGTAACTCACGTGAGTTGGTTACAATGATTCCTACAAGCAAAAATAAAGAAAAATGATAAGCTTGAATTCCAGCATTCCTTGATACAGTCTTCAGCGACCTTCATCTTCTTGAATACTCCAGCTCTATTTCTTCAGCTTTGTAGAATCTAGTTGAGTTTTACTCCCTCCCAACCAGAAGGCCTTTCATTAAACAAGCAGTAAAGACTGCTCCCTCCCAAACAGATCATACAGAGGAAATCTGTGGGAGGTGATAATGTCATCAACATTTTCTCACAATTTGAAGCAATCCCAGTCTTGATTCTATGATAGATTACCAGAAGTACACACTCTATCCCGAACATGAAGTAAAACTGTAGCACCAAAGTCAATTAAGTCCCGGAAATGCACATTTCTCCTGCCAGAACAGTGATGATAAAAAGTTGCCACATCAAAGTCAATTAAGTCCCAAATGTAGTCAACTTATCCCTTTATGTAGAAACAGTAACACCAAAGTCAAGTGACCCCGCATGTACACATTTCTCCCTCCAGGATGATACCTATTAAGGGAATCATCCTTCATGTGTGTACGTGGTATGCCAATTGGAACCGCTTACTTAGTAACCATTACTATGTGAGAAGATGTCAACAATATCTCTCTAAACAAAATTCTCTCAAGATCACCCCGAACTGAATCCCCTTATCAATTCTGTTGGCTATTGATAGTGACCACTGATGAAGTTAACCCGATAATCCAAATTTGAAACTGAAGTAGAATTCCCCAAACTTGAACTTAAGCTTTCACTATAGTAGAATGAAGAGCGATGCAGAGAAGTCTTAAACATACCCTATACCAAAAGGTGGTATTAAAAAGGTACAACCTCTCTAAAGTACCCTATACCAAAACAGGCGGTATAAGAAAAGGTACTACATCTCTTGAAGAAATCCACAACTGCAAGTGCGTGTGACACTGAGAACCGCAACGAAGCTCCCAAAAAATGATAGTTATCCATGTCGTCGTCCATCCTCCCTTTGACACTGGAAACTAGATACTTCAAGTCTTATCCATAACCAAATATGCATGAACAAGTTATCTTATAAAGTCGTAAGTACTCCTTTAAAGATAAAATAAGAACGCCTCTGAATAATCTCACTTCAACCTCAAATAAGTAGCATCGAATCATATTTGTAATCACATAAACCGTAATAGCCGTTAGAAATTTAGGTGAATATTTGATAAGGATCGTTTAAGTGTAATGTATCGTGTTGTTGTGTTTGATGTGTTTGATGTTGGTGAAGAAGAGTTATGATCGAAAACGAATATCCGGCCATAATGTCACTGTTTAAACGGCCCGCCAAAATAGTAAAATCCTGTCACATAAGCATTTGAGCCGACAAAATGTTTACCACTTGGTTCTTTCGAAATACCCGCCTTAGTCCAATAATAATACCCATAAACCAATTAACCGAACATGATTAATTTTGTAACAATTGGATATACTCGAATCCAATTTCAAAAATAATCAGCCCATAACACACAAATTGGATATGAATATAGCAATGCACATGTGATACACTACAAATGCCACAATTGGGTGTAACAATGCCACGTTGTTACATCACCTTCTATTAACATATAAGCCACGTTGCACATGACATTCAAGTGGATATATATCCCCACATGGCCCAAGTGGTGAGTATACCCGTCCATCACCAAACTATGGATATAAAATACCACCAAATAGACATTCAACCCTAATCCTCTCATCAAACCAACAAAACCTACTTACTCGTAACTTCCGCCCCCTTTTTCATCTATACTTCAAAAAAACAAACTCTGAAAAGCACATCCTTGATTACTCCGTCCCTTTCATCTCTCCCATATCCCATCTCAAAACATCATCACTCTCATATCAAAGCGAACACATCCATCTCCATCATTTAAACCATGTTTAGACCGCCACTTACTTATTGATTTCTGCTTTCTCAAGACACAAATCAATCCCTAAACCAACAAATCATAGCCCACACATCATAACCCATATGTAAATCATGTAAATTTCCCCGATACCTTTTATGTTGGAAAAAGGTATGCATTCTGATAGAAAACCCAACGAAAGGCGTCAAGATCAGATAGATTGATCTCAGGTAGGTTAATTATTTGTTGTATGTCGATTTGAGATTTACATGAGTCAAAGATCTGTGATGATTAATTGTTAAACGCAAAAAAATATTTTTAAAGATTAAAAAAACGTTGCAAATAAATCTGAGATCTTGATAGTCAGTAAAGACGAGTCTAGATGTAATGGGTTAGGAGACGATGGGATTAGGACAATATTGAGTGGAGTTGAGGAGATAAAAGGATGGAGAGATGAAAATTGTTTTTACAGATTTGGTCACGGTTAAGGTTTGTATGTCCAAGAGTCGGTTAATGTTATTGAGTCGGTTTTAGATCATTACAGGTTTGGTATAACTGAAAAGGATAGATGTTTTTCAAGACAGATGATTGAGGTTTGATTTAAGCTAGAATGAAAAGAGTCCAAATCTGATTTTATATTTCAACTGATTTAAACTCCCTTCAAAATGATTTTCACAAAAAAAACCAAACACCCATCGTAAAGTCAACATTGTCTGTCCATTGCAATGAGTTAGTATATTTTTCCATCGCAATGATTCTGTCCATCGGAATGAATCTGTGTTACCCATCGCAATATATCTGTATCTTTCATCGCAAAGTGACATAAAAACCATCGCAATAATTACTCTTCCATCGTAATGTCATCTAAAAAGTTTGGCAGCATGACGACATAAAAACCATTGCGATGAATCAAGCCGCCCATCGCAATGAGGACAGCCCAACCCATCGGAATGTTTCATAAAAACCCCATCGGAATAAATCTGAAAAAGAAGCCGTCGCAATGTGACCAACTGAATAAGCATCGTAATATCCATCGCAAAGTACACCCATCTGAATATCCCATCGTAATGTCCCATCGTAAGAACCCATCGTAACAGGTTTTTGACCAGCCTTGAAGATACCGAACAAAATGGTTGGACCATGTGATTTTGTCTTATACCCAAACATATTAAAACTAATAATGGAGGACAGGGACAAAAAAAGCTAAACAGGTACCAAAAATTTGGACAAATACATTGTAACGAGGCATGACAAGAATAATGGACAAAAATTATATTGAGACAAACAGACGAGGATAGATATAAATGAAACATGATAGAAATAAATCATAACAATGTACGAACCATGATTCTGATAACAGAATGAATCTTGTTAACACACCATGAATCAGATAACACACGACACAAACACACGGATACAAGACACCCCCGGTTAGCTCTGATACCAATTGACAAGCATCAAAAAGGCACCTTACATTCGGGGGGTCGGAGATGATCAAAGAACATGATGGACATGATTAGTTCTAGTGAGAGAAAGTTAGAGAGATGTGAAGGAATGTTGTGTGTTTTATTTCAAGTGAAAGAAAATAAAGAAAAAATGAACAAACTTCCACACCCCCATGGAGAGTCATGGGGGTATTTATAGGCCTAACATAACTAGACTATCTATCCTTTACATAATTAGTCCCTGCGTATAGCAAATGGATATAAGTCTATTCCAACTCACGTGAAAGGCGCCAGCTTACCAAAAAGTAAGTCTAACAGAACTCGACATCTAGCCTTGTGTCAGAAAATGGTGAAGTGGGCAACGTTGTGAAGATTGGTTCTAGCTTTGGATTAGAACTCAACATCTAGCCTTGTGTCGTAAAATGGTGAAGTGGGCGACGTTGTGTAGATTGGTCCTAGCTAAGATTAGGTCTCGACATTTAGCTTAGTGTCGGAAAATAATGTAGGCGACGTTGTATGGTTTTCTCCGCCAAGAAGGGAGCTTGTGGATATAGTGGAAATCTCGAGTAGGTGTACTCGAGGAGTGGAGTAGGAACAAGGATAGAGCCTCGTTGCCGAACCACTATAAATCTTGGTGTCTTCCTATTAGGTTGTTTCTTACCTTACTTCGTACTTACCTTCATCATCATTACACTTACTACTTATTGTTAATGCATAAAAATTGAACCTAATCATTATACAACTAGTTCTCAAGTAAAAGATGGTTTTTTCACTCACCTAATTGAAATGAATTTTAATTAGCAGATAAACCGAAGAGAAACTATTCAGCCCCCACCCCCTTCTAGTTTCTACAAGAGTCATTAAAAACTTTAATCAATATAAAGATATTTTTCAATTAATCTTTTACCCTTTTAGGCATGAAACTTATTTGCATGGTAATAGTCTCCAAATTGATAAAAACATATAATGCATACTTACACGTCAAAATTCGTGTGACATAAATAACTTGTAAGGATTGTTTTAGCATATGTTTCTGACATTTATGTTGAAAACTTGAAGAAAAAACCAGATACTCATGATCATCTATTGATAGCTGTTAAAAGCGCGTAAAACTAAAGATTATTTTATTGTATTGTCGGAATCAAGCAGGAACGAGTTATGATAGAATCCGTCTTGTTTATCTCGACGAAATGGGCATAGTAGCTATCCCCATGCCAAAAATATTTACGATGTTCAGTAGCTTTTCCATGGCTTCCCTTGCATTACCGGGTATGAGTGGTTTTGTTGCAGAAGTTATAGTCTTTTTAGGAATAATTACCAGTCAAAAATATCTTTTAATGCCAAAAATTGCCATCACTTTTGTAATGGCAATTGGAATGATATTAACTCCTATTTATTTATTATCTATGTCACGCCAGATGTTCTACGGATACAAGTTTGATTCCTGATTTTTAAGTATTTGAATTTTTTATGGCAAATAGGTGACACAATCTTACAATACTTACAAAGGTTCATTTGTAAAGTACCTATAATCGTGTAAGATTTACAATTGGTACAAGTACTTACTTATTATTTGTGAACATCGGACAATTGATATGGTAGAGTATGGCTACGTGGATATGTGTAAATGTAGTTACGAATACATTTAAAGTAAAAAATTGTGTGGATGATATGAACATGATGGTTAAGCGGTTAGTGTGGTGAGATAATATTACTGAAATAAACTTAGAAAATTGTTATCAAAAGTTTACCATAATTGAGTTTCATTTATGTGCATATTATTTATCATCAATATTATTTGTTTTTGAGAATTGACTAATTATCAATGATGTATATGTGTGTTTAGCATATAGTTTAACTTTTAGTATAGTACATGCTTCATTATTTGATACTGCTTAAGCTAATTTTGAATAGTAACAAAACTATGAGAAGCTACACATAGCTCATAGAAGTATACCAGAGAAGTATCGGTTTATATATGATGAAATGCTAAATTCTTCATATAATTTTATTTTTATAAATAAAAGGTGCAATTGAAACACATGTGGCCATAAAGTATTGAGTTTATGAGCCAAGATTATTTTAATAATTGGCATGACCTGTTGGACTATCTCGGGTCAATTAATGATGATGCGATAGTTATAGAAGAACCATGATTTTCTTCAAAGATGATTTGAATTATTTTTATTGTTCTCTATAGAAGTTTATTACTTACTCATCACTAAATATAAATAAGCACTCATTACTTAGAATTCTGGAAAAGATAAAACGACATGTATGTAGGCCTATACATGCGCCATGTGGATCATTTTGAGTTAAAAAAATCGATGCATCATCAAAATGATCATTAAATACGCAACTTCAAGTTGGTGTGATTATTGGATCGATATGAGCATGATGTTCCAAATATGATTATTGAGAATGGTGATGAATACTTACAAGTTTGGGCGATTATTGGAGTAAGTGTTGAACTTTATATAGCACATGTTCAAACACGAATTGCATTTGTTGAAACGTTTATAAAACGTTTTCAGTTGATTAAAAAGACAATATTTATGAGAACAAGAGTTTTATTTTATGGGGCATGGTATTACATATGAATTCGCATCTTGCCATTATTTTTTTTATGAATACTCCCTATTAAAATGGTTTTTGGTCACAAACTATATTTCCCATATGAAATTATGTAATTGTGCGACATATGTTATAGTAAATCCACCACAACGCACAAAATGGGATGTTGAGAATGATAATTCATTCAGAGGGAGAATGAGCAGAAAGAAATTTGGAATGAATTATGATAACGAAATTTTGATCCTCACACTGATGAATATGAACATGAAGTTCAAGGGACAATTTATATTCCAGATCTAGTAATTGCCAGACATGTTTAGTGAACTAAAGTGAGTGACTAGATCATACTTATATATACGCTGCTAATGCTCTAATCATAATGTTTGTCCCAATAGTAAAATCTATGATTGATAGTAAGTCTATGGCACGTCGGCAATGTGACAGACTATTCGATTCCCGATAAAAATCCTCGATTGAAAAGATAAAATGGAGCAAGAAAATTAAGATGGTCGAATCGAGGTAATAAAGACCCCATGATAGTCTCTTAAAGAGACACTAGACATGAAGGTAATTGAGAAAACCCCGGGTACATGAAATATTATGAGATCTCAATAAATGATAGAATGCAATGTCTAATAAAGTGTGGAATCGAAAGTAAACGAATCGACGTCGATAGATATATATGATAATTTGCATGATAATGATAATAAATAATATAGCGCTAAAGTGAATGTGAGGATCATGGATAAATGAATGGCCAAAATATAACGACGCAAGTTAGTAATGGACTGAAGTATCTTGTGATGATACATGTTATTGAGACTTACATAAATGTATAATATGCAATGGTCTTTATGAGAAAGTGAAATTAAATTATGCACAAGTTGCAAATGATGGCACACATCTATTTTCTCAAAGATTTGAAAATAAGCATGTAGATACATGTTCACATGTGGTGGATCCAAAAAATATTGTAAAAGTCTGGCTATATATTAAATAAGTGATATGCGTTTAAAGATATATGATTAGAGCTCATGGGATTGTGATTATGAGATTTCATTATTGCATATAAAATGAATGGAGCATGCTGGTGGTTTTTAATGCTTAGAGCATGTAAGTAAAGTTCTCGAGAACACTACTTGACTGTACTAAATTAATCATGTTTTGGGAATATATGTTATAATCTCCTTAGTGTGTAGAATTGTGCCAAATAAAGAATTATGATTATAAAGGCGATTAGATGCATAGAGAATTGAATTTGAAAAAAAGACAAAGTTTTTCTTAGTTCTGAAATTGAACATGTAACACCCCACTTGGATAAGTAGACCGTTACATGTATTTATGACGTGTCATCAAAGCATAAGGTAAATGTCCTAAAACATTAACTGACCATAAAGAACATACCGGAATCAAACATCGATAATCCAAACATAAGCTCAAAACATAAAAAGTAAATATTGAAGGAAAGGACTAAACAATGTCCAAATAAGCAGAATAATGTCAGAACTGCATAAAGTAAGAAGTCTGGATAGCTTCCATCAGAATTCACATGCTCTCAGAAGGTGTACCTGCCGTTAGAACATGAAAGGAACTACGACTGAGCATAACTCCCAGTGAACGGATATAAAGCATGATAAGAAATACTGAAATGAAGCAAATGATAAAATACTGAAGCTTTAAGATTGATAAGTAAAGTTGCAGCGGAAATCTGTGTATATTCTAAAAAGTCTGATTTATAAATAATAAAGCTGAACTGTTATCTATTAAATCTGAAACATGCATTTATTGTATTTTAATTTCCAAGAGCTTATATAAGTCATGTGTTGTAACAACTGTTGCATGAATAACTGGAGGGGTGACCTCGTCATGCTGTAGAGGGATGACCTCTAAATAATGTGCTGGGTGGAGGGACCAACTCCAATGTGAAGGATGTAGAGCACACACCACATTCACCTGATAACTGTAAACTGATAGCCTAGGATGCACCCATACGCCCCGCTGATAATACTGATAAATGGCCAAGCTGAAAATAAATGGGACGCTGCGAGAAATCACTCCCTCACAGAGGAGTCATGACACCGGTGCCTCTAGTGTCATGGTTACGGTACCTCCATAACTAGTACATAAACTGGTCATGCTTGTATATAAAGCTCAGGCAATTTATTTAGTTATTAAAATTATTACTGATAAGCGTAAAACATTGTTGGAAATACGTTTTTACGTATTTAGAAAGGATCGGTCACTCCAATGATATTGGGCTCGTGATCCGATATAGTCCATATAGCCCACATGTAGGGTGGGCTATATAAACCCCCTCCTAGCATGTTAGGAGGGGTTGGTCACTTAGTGTTTACACACACTTCTCATTCCATCAACCATTTCTTTCATTCTCTCGCTCTCTACCTTTCTCTCTCTAAGTTTTCCATTTCTCCATCTTTCTCAATAGATAATCATAACATGCCTAATCCTTAGAAAACATTATCCTACAATTGGTATCAAGAGCTTGGTTGATTCATTGGATTTGAGCCTTTTTTTATCTATTGATTTGGTGGTAAAGTTTCCGTCTTTCACTATTTCTTTCTTTCGAATATTTTTTTTAAGATTACATTGTTAAAATTTTCTTTTATAAAATCTTTGATAAAATTTTTATCAAATCTTTCCACTTAAAGTGTCTTCTACTTTTATCCATTTTTAAAACTTTTATCATTTTTTAACACCAATTCATATCATATTTTTATCCATTTCTATTAGTGTTTAAAGTTTTATGTTTTGTTTTTTTATCCAAGTTTTTTTTATAGTTTACTGTTCTGTCTTTTTTTTGTCAAAGTTTTGTATCGGCAAGTTCTTTTTTTTTTCCACATTCAGATGGATTCCTTGTTTGTCACATTCCGATAGATGGTTGCCTTATTCCGATCCGAATTCCGATCGTAACGTCCCAGGTTTGCACATTCCGATCGCAATAACCCTCGGGTTCTACTTTACGATCACTTTTCCAGATACCCTTATTCCGACGTGTATTCCGATCGTACTTTGCGATCGTGGATTGCGACGGGTTTAAGGTAAATTGAGTCGAAACTCTGCCCAAATTTTTATAGACACATTCCGATGGTTCATTGTTGAGATTGCGATGGCATTGTAAATTTTTTTTGAACATTCCGATGGAAGTGGTTTAAACATTGCGATGGAAAGTTTTTTTAACTGTTTTTGCGATGGTTTAGATATTGCGATGAACTTTGAATGTTGCGATGGAATGAAAATATTGCGATAGAAATTTTGTTATGCGATGGCAGTGTATGAATATTGCGATACAACCAAAGTTTTAGACTCAAAAATTTTAGACTCGACAACATAAAAAGTTTCGATCACCTCTTTCACTCGACTTAGACTCGAAGCTAAAACCATTTCGACCACAACACTCACGACTCCAACCACTCTCGAACCACTCATCACTCACTGTTAGGACCCAAACACAACAAGCAATCCCTCAACACACCTCTCAAACAAAACCTCTCTCGACTCTACCCACAACCTGCCCAGACCTCTCCAACATCAACAAAAAGACTCACACTAGACTTCACTAACACAGATTCCTAGACCCACCCTCCCACAACACACCAAGAATCCCTCACACAAGACTCGAACAAACGACTCGACTCAAGACTCGAACACCAAAAAATCACCCACAAACACAAACACACAAAACTAGACTCACGTCAACAGACCCATCAACAGACTCTAACCCTCGACTCCCTCACCTCTCGAACTCAAACTGTCTCACGACTAAAACAAAACAAGACTCTTGACTCACACAACACCCTCAACCTTTCACACTCAATTTCAAACCAAACAATTTTGTTTTTCTCCAAACAACATCTAATCCTAACCTGTCGACTCGAAACAAGAATTAAAAAAAACGACACACAATCATTTTAAAACCTACCCGAGACCTATTCAAAAATAGATCTTGAAGCCGATTTGAACAGAGAATTTATTTCGTGGGTTTTAAGGTTGAAATTTTTGGGAATAGATTGATATGGTTGTATGATTGAAACTTTTGAGTATAGATTGATGATTGATTAGATCTGCAATTTTTTTGATTGAGTTTGTATTGAAAGAAAAATTGAAGAGGCGGATTTTGGGAGAATTTAGTGATCTGTTTTATTGGGAAAGTTTTTAATATAATTATGGGACGGAGGAAACTATGCAACAGCTGCTATAGCCACGTATTTAGGGTGTGTGCCAACACGTGTTACTAAACAAGTTGACAATTTTTATATATCTGATTTTTTTTCTAAAAACGCATCATTGATTTCTTTTTAAGTAAATTTTAGTTAAGTAAATTTTTTTTAAGTTAAGTTAATTTTTTATATTTTCATATTTTAAAGTTAATTTTTTTTAGTTAAGTTAATTTTGTATTTTAGTTTTTTTGGTACATCGTATTGAGGCAGGTATTTAGAAAGAACCAAAGTGGTAAAATATTTAACGGGCCGATCATTATATTTACCGTAGCTTGGATTTATTTGTTGACGGGCTTTATTTTTGGAGGGAGCCGACTTTGCTTTGGTCTCCGGTTTATTTTATCAACGTTTGAGTCGACAATAATTTTTGACCCGAGAAAAGTGTGATCTCATCTATCGTGGATTTTTAAAAAGTTATTTACGGATCTTTCGAAATTTCTTCGCGAACTGTAAAATCCCGAAATCAACAACGACCACAATGTTTTTTGTCATCAAATTACAATGGAATCATCGAATTTGACGTGTCATGAGGGAGAACTGCAACACATGCAACTCAAAGAGCTCAAATTGCGTCAAAAAACATTGGAAATCTTTCACGAGCTCAAGACACATCTTGCACTTCTTTATCCGCACAACATGATCGAACTTCCAGCCACGGTTCAACTGTTCTTTGGTAAAGTGGATAATTTCAAAGAGAAGATTTTCAATAATTTGGATGAGTTACGGTTGCAATTTGAAAGAGAGATTCTTCATGAGGCTAACGCGAAGTTATGTCTAGAAATTATTCGCACACAGTTTAAGGACTTCTTTGCCTCAACAATGGTACCTCCTTTTGATTATTCGACTCCAATCCTACACTAGCTTTTCAACGCGCATACGGGTTGTCAGACTGAAACCTTTAGAAGTGGTTTACTCAATCACATCAGTATACGTGAGAAGTGTATTGAGGTCAGGTTCGTTAATTACAACGAGATACGGTTGAAAAAGGGTCAGATTCAAAGAATCAAGGAGTCGTCTAAGTCAGTGAATGCAACAATAACTCATGAACATGAGAGAGATACATGCTTCAAGTTGTCGTCAAAAGATGATTACATCTGCCCCAAGCAAGAAATAGGTGCTAGTCTGGTCGTCAAGGTAAGCAATGACAAGGAATCAGGAGGAACGCATGAAACAAGCAGCAAGTCACAAGCACCAACTGTTCAGGTGCTAAGTTTCAACAATATATAGCATGTTGAGCTTTCTGAACCTAATTATGCCAAACATGGGATGGAAAAGAGTGATAGCGATACCACTTCTGATTCATCCGATGTGAGTCATAATGGGGGAGAAAGTGTTCAAAATGCTAAACATCATGATAAGTGTCTTATGACTGCTTCTTTAAATAATTCTGATTCTAGGATTAAAGAGCTTGAAACGATTTTAGCTCAGCAATCCAAAGAGCTTGAGGATGCCAAAATCGAATTTTCAAAGAAAACGGAAAAATTTGAAACATATTTTGAAAAACTTGAAAAGTCAAACGTTGTTCTTGAACGAAAATTGGATCAAACTGTTCTAGATTCTAAAGCTGAAAAGGATAATCTTTTGAAACAAATTAAGTTGCTTGAATCTAAATTGGCATCCCAAGATAACTTGCTCAAAGAGAATGAGACTTTAAAGGCTCAAGTACAGGAAAAGGTTTTTGCTATAGCTGCTTTAAGAAATGAATTAAGGAAAACTAAATGAACTAGTGTGGACACTAAGCTTGAAAAACCATCAACCTTGGGGAAACCGCCTACAAATAAGTTCATTTGACAACCGACTGCATTTAGATCCGAGCGATCAAACTCCTCGAGACAGCGGTTTGCCTCCCAAGTTGATATGGTTCATCTTTCTAGACCAGTCACTCCACTATCTAGGCCCAATGTGACTAAAACAGCTTCTGCAAGACCTAATCACATGATTGCCTCTAGTTTCCCTAGACATAGTCCAAAGAACACGTCTCAAACAAGTTCAAATGACGTTCGCCATACATTTGATCTAAGGGAAGCTAAGCAAAAGATACATGTAAGAGATAGGAATTTCAAACCTAGCAGATGCCTTCTAGTTTACCCAAAATTGCTAACCGTAGCATGTCACATCTAGGAGCATCAATCAATCATCTAGGAATTCTAGATCTTACTCGGACATTAAATATGATACTTGTAAAACATGTAGGAAATATGTATTTAAAGCCAATCATGATTCTTGTATCAAAAATACTTAATGAGGTGAACTCCCGTGCTAGACTTAAATCCCAGTGGGTAGCTAAAATCAAACCCGTTGGTAAAATGTGACGCCCCACTGGTAGAACTTTCGCTCTTGTAGGAAACGAGTGCCCTTTAACTAGGATAGTCTCCGATTCTACTAAGACTACTAGGGATGAAATTGAAAAGGAGGATACATCACTTAAGCCTGAACTTAAGGTTTTCTATAAAAGGAAACGTTTACCAGCTAAGACAAGTGAATCATCTCCTCAGGTCACCTCTAGCACAAGAAAAGAAAACTGTGAACCCCACTTGCTTCTAAGATAGATATCGCTAGCCCATATCAAAGCATGCAAATTCCAAATGAGAATGCAGGTACCAAAGAGGATGTTCCAAAAGAACGAAGCAGTCCAATCATTGTATACCATTTAATTAAGGACACTCTCAGAGTTTGGTTGCTGAAGAAGCTGATATCTAAGAAACAAGTGTCTCAGGGGATTTGCAGTTAAGCTTACAGTGTACAAAGGACTTATAGTCACATCACAAACTATAACTCGATCTTTAAAGAAAGGAAAGTTTATCACCGATGGTAAACTTATCCTAACAACGAGAAATTAATTTTTCTCGGGCATGAGCTTATATAAAAAACATTCCAAGTTTTTAAGCTCATGCACAATGGCTCCTCGTTGAATGACAAACGATGACCCGGACTTCAGAGAAAGGGAAGTTTATCTACGCAACGATAACTTACCCTCAAAACGAGAAATTAAGTTTTCTCGGACACGAGCTTATCCTAAAACCATTCAAAGGTTTTAAGCTCGTGTATATGGTTCATTGTTAAATATCAGACGATGACCCGATCTTCAGATAAAGGAAAGTTTATCACCGATGATAAACTTATCCTCACAACGAGAAATTAATTTTTCTCAGGCATGAGCTAATAATAAAAACATTCGAAGTTTTTAAGCTCATGCACAATGACTTACAATTAAATATCAGACTGTAACTCGAACTTTAATTTTAGGAAAGCTTATCTTTAATGATAACTTTTCCTCGTAACGGGAAATTTATTTTTCTCGGTCATGAGCTTGTAGTAAAACATTCCAGGTTTTAAGCTCAGAAAGGAAAGTGTATCTTTTAAATAAGAGAACTTTTCGTCATAACGGGAAATTCATCTTTCTCGGTCATGAGCTTTACGTTAAAACATTCAATGTTTTTCAAGCTCATGAAAACGACTTCTAAGTAAATGTCAACTTAGGACTCGTTCTTCAGTTAGAAGGAAAGTTTATCGCCGATGATAAACTTATCCTTAACAACGGGAAGTTTACAACTTCTCGGACTTGAGCTCGTTTTGTAAGATATTCAACATCTTAAGCTCAAGTAATTGGTTTTCAAAACACTGAACAGAATTCTTCGAGAATTTCTCAAAAAGGTTTTCTAAATCTTTCAAAATTGTGTGTTCAAAAAATGTTTTGATAAAAAGAGCATGTCTTCTAGAATCGATAATATTTACGATACTAGAAATGTCATTCAATAATGACACGGGGTTGTAAATAAAGTTCGAGCAGAAGTTCAAATGTTTTAAAACATGCTCAAAATGGTTTGCTATTATTTCAGTTAGTAACCCGCTTTTCATACTCAAGTCAAGCCTTTCACCAGAAAGCTTTGACTCAAAAACGAGAATTAATTTTCTCGGGCATGGTTTATTTTATAACTATGTAAGGGATTGTGTTTACGTAATAACATAATCTAACACGAATATATGTACATGTCAGTGCATTTATTTGTTAAAACAAGAGAAATCTTGTTTTTATGAAGTTATCATCTCCACCAACCGTAGCAATTTACAATTGATATCTACATACTCGACGATGCGACTACTCAAACGACGACTACAACTCTTTCAATAGAACACGGGTCAACAATTGAGGGGGAACAATTGTCCAAGCATTCATAATCCTTGATGTCGAGAGTGCCAAGTTCACATATTGGTGTCAAGACAACGATATCAATCATACACATGGAGTCAAGAGATAACTTCAGACGTGATGAGGCGACCAACATTCTGAACAAGAACCATGTGCTTCTTTCATATGATGTTCTCCATTATTCAGGTCCAACCTCATAAATCGCTAATCTTGTGAATACATTATTATATATGATCTTTGCACGTGATAAATACCTTACAGTTGTGTTTAAAAGGTATTTCATTTACAAGTACACCCTCATTAATTTGAAGGGGAGCTTGTGTAATTCATGAAGATAATTGGATTTGCATTTTTCTTCCCAAATTTTCCTAAAATGCTATTAAATCAATTGATATTAAAAAGATCGATTGGGTTAATATTTTTAATATTGGGGAGAAAATGTGATTTAATATGAGAAATGATTAATCACAAATGGTTTGACTTAACGTGCTAGCTCATCCCGACATGTGCGAAATGTTTTTAGATATCGTGGCATATGTTAAGGGGGAGCAAAATGGATTTGGACATAAAAATGGATTTCATGGTGATTTATACTTACCCGCAACCCATTTATTTCACGACGATGAAGTTTGTGGTGACATAAGGATGGTATGATAGGTTAAAGTCCAATGATTCCTCTAGAACCGGAGGAATCTTTCCAAGGACATCCCATAGCTAGAAATCGTAGTCCTTAGGAAAGATGGAGAAAGATTGTGAACGTAGCTGAATGCCGACCAAGTACTTAAGTTAGCACTGGAACAATCACAACAAGGTGCTAGTGATGACGTATTGGTAAGCATTGAAGGGGTTGAAGAATGAAAAAGAATTGTAAAGATAAAGGGTGTAAAGAAAGAAGCCCTCCTTACAACTTAGGTAGAAACCGGGTCAATACATATGCTATTAAGCATGCTAAATCATCCTAGATGATCAAATCATAAAAACCCAACTCAAAAATAATAACATGCAATCATAAAAACATATATATATATATATATATATATATATATATATATATATATATATATATATATATATATATATATATATATATATATATATATATATATATATATATATATATATATATATATATATATATATATATATATATATATATATATATATATATATATATATATATATATATATATATATATATATATATATATATATATAAGCATAAACACCTACATACAACAACAATAAATTTTCATCTAAAAATGGGTTTTATAAAAATGTCAATGCATGTAGCTAAATTTCATACCAATGTGTAGAGAATCAAAAACTAGGAATGGGTCTTTGATTAGTTTTAATTGAATCAAACTTGATTTTGAAAATTTTGGGGTGTTTGGTGGTTGTGGGTTGACGGGAAGAAAAGGGGAGAGGAGGGAGAGAGAGTGATTTTGTGGTGAGTGGGATTTTTGTGTGTTTATTTGTTCAATTTTCCATTTTATATGGGAAAAGTTTAGGGTAGTTTTTGCCAATTGTGATTCTTTTGGACCAAAGTGCAATTACTTTGTTAAAAAGCGGGAAATGACTATTAGTCACTTTTGAAAATTTTTACGGGTCTCGGGCTTCATAAAAATGCTTCTCAAAACTTAAAACGCACACAAAATATGATATTATATAGTCCCGGCACGACTTAATACGACATTAAAAAAAACGTCAAAATATTAAACATCGACATGTTTAAAATAAGATGTAAAATTTCTCGGGTATCCGTCGATATCGTCATCACTAATAATCCTCGCAACTCGTCAAAACATAAAAATAAAATTTCAACATCATCCAAATCAAATTACCAAACGTCAAAATAATCAACGTCGTCAAAAATTTCAAAAATATACGTAAAAATATAATAAAATAATGACCACGGTTTTGGGTTGTTACAGATAATGAGGTATGTAATGATTCTTCTTGTAGGATAAATACTGATAGTTTTAATAAAGAAGTTTTAAAATTGAAATCGGATGTTTTAGACGTAAAAGCTATGCTTACGAATTATAAAATGGCTCTTGTATAGACTGAAAAGACTGTAGAAGAATATAAGAAAATGGAATTTGACCTAAAAGATCAAATTAATATTTTGTCTCATGACCTCAAAGTTAGCGTTGAACCTAGGGACATACTGGTGAGATCCAAGGGAGTAATACAAACTAAGTTAGATAAGGCCATTAAAGACAAAGAGAATGTAGGGATTAAAATTCAAAAGTTTGTTAAAGCCTCTCAAACCCTAGAAAAATGTGTAAGTGAGCAAAGAGACTCTAGGGATATGTCTGGGATTGGGCTAAAAGAGTATGCTGATGTTCCACCACCTGTTGGAAACTTTGATGGTGTCCTGAGAAAGGATTTATCTTTATGTGGTGATATGTATTACAAGAAATCTAAGGTATACAACTTCTTTTTATGTGGTGATATGTTTTACAAGAAATCTTACTTTAAGGGGAAGCTTGTTTCATTCGGGAAAGATCAAGATTTGAAGATTGTTTTTGTTATCATCAAATAGGGGAAGATTGTTGGGAATTAATTTGATGAGAGAAAATAAGAATAATGAAATAAGAAGGACTTATATGCAAATATCAAGCTTTACAAGAATATGGAGCCCTTTCAAACAACAAGGAGGACTTATTAGCAAAAGATGGAGGGACTTCTAATGTAATTAAGTTTTCGTGTAAGAAAAGTCTTGTATTCTATTATATAAAGAATACACAGGCGTAGGTTTTCATTATCTCATAATTCACAATGTAAACCTAAAGTGTCTTCGTGTTCTAGATGTGGGATTAATGTATACACGCCTAGGGTTATTTGTTTTAATCGTTTGATATTAATACAAGTAATCATTGGGATTGGGAGGAATTTTTCTTGTTGTTTCTTAAACACCTTGTTTATGTGTCTTGTTCAATTCCGCTATGCTAATCACATATGAACGAGATGCATTCCTAGTAAGCTTAATCGACCCATGAATAATGGATTCCACGCTGACTTCACGGTTACTACATAAATGAGTGACGTGAATGAGTTGACTGATATCAGTTTATTTTTACTGATCTTAACTGTTCTCAGTTTGATTTATTTTATACTTGTATTACTGTTTGTATATAGTCTAATAAGTTCTGACTGTTCGATAACATTACAGATTAAAATATATACTATATTCCTGATTACTGTGTAAAGTATATTCTGGTATACTAAAAATAGTAACTTGCTATAAATAGAAAGTTCCAAAAATTAGAAAGGTTTCCAAATAAATTTTCTAGAAAATTAAATCATTAATAGTTCACGTGTTTTAAGTCGTTAAAGAAACAAAACAATATCGATTTAATTTCACTAATTAAATTAATAAAATCAAACAATATAACTAAATTATTTATAAAACTCCTTTAAAATTATTTAATTAATTTAAGAAATTCCTCGCATTTATTATCTCATGCGATCCCGAAAACCCGTGCTCAAAACCTCCCCTGAGACGCCCATGTCTCGGGTTAAACCAAACCGGGCCCACCACAACCCCAAGTTGTGGTCCCTTTTGCTGCCGCCACTCGCACAGCAGCCACTGCTGCTGTTCCAACAGTTCCCACTGCTTTTATATTTTTCCCACTACTTGTCTATGTTCCCACTGTTAGATACAATTTCCCACTGTTTTGTAATTCCAAACACCCCCTTTATTCCAGTTTAACCCAAACACCCCTGACTCGTCAAAAACAAACCCCCCTGACTGCTGCTGGGTTGTTGTCGACTAAAAAAAAAACAGCCCGCGCTTAAACCAAACACCCCCTGGATGTGTTTTGGCTGCGGCTGATCAATAACACGGAAGCCACCGCGCCTGTGTGGGTCACGGTTCGTCACAACAGACAGACCGAGAGCCCTGGGCTCTCGGTTTTCGTGATACAACAAAACCCCGCACCAAATCATGTTAAATAATTAAACCCCTACATTCTTGCTTAATGAATCTGGATTCGTGATCAAAAAAAGGACAAGGATGAAGGATTACTAGTAGTTGTTATTTAGGATGAGGTGTTGAATACATAAACTGAATAATTGAAGATCGCAAATTCATTTTCTTCTTTGGTGGTTGTTCTCAGCCGTCGGCCTTCATAGCAACCCTCGATCCCCTTTTTTTTTCTTGTTTACCGTTTGAAGAAAAGGTATGGGGTAACCCCCGTTTTTTTATTTGGACAAGTACTGGGCTCAAGGCCCAGCTTCCTTCTCTTTTGTTTCTATAATATCTGGCTCAAAAGCATTAGTACCCATTTTCTGCTTTTAATTCGCGTTTTGATTATTTACGAAAAGTTCGTATTTAAATTCTCATTCTGAAACGTATTTATATTTCTCGTGTTTTACTTTTTCTGAAACGTAATGTTCTTTTATGTATAATAAATAATACATACGTATTTTCTGAAACTTAATAATTATTTTCTGAAAAATTATTTATTTGTAATATTTAAATAAAACTGAGACTGCATAATCACTGTTCACGTTTAATTATTTTATGTATAATAACTAATACGTACGTAATGTTTTCTGAAACTTAATAATTGTTTTCTGAATAATTAGTTTGTTGTAGTATTTACATAAACTGAGATTGCGTATTTACTGTTTACGTTTAATTAAGGTTAAAGCTGAGACTATGCGTATTTAATATTCGAGGATTTTAAATACGGGTTTTACATAACATCTTAAGGATGAAATATGTGTGTATCATGAAAGCTAAAGACAAATTTATATCTTTATATGGATAAACGACTCTCATGTTTATGAGGTCACATGATATTGGAAAGAACTCCTTGATTTATAATAACGATGATCACAATATCGATTTAGATATGTCATACTAGAAAGTGTATTAACTTTTTGCAAATGGCCATACTTGGTATTAAGACACTTCATGTGCATTTCGTTGTTTCAATGAGCTTAAGTGATGCGATAATAAAAGATACGCGTTGCACTCTTTTTCCCTTGACCAAGGTTTTGCCCCTGCAGGGTTTTCTGGCAAGGTTTTTTAACGAGGCAACATCCCTAAGCGTATAAAGGATTTAATGTACTATTTTCCTTCACTAGATTTTTGTCCCACTGAGTTTTATCTAGTAAGATTTTTACAAGGGATATGGGTTTATACTCTAACCCATCAAATACAAGTTTAGTTGATTTTGTAGATGCAGGATATATGTCTGACCCTTAAAATGGTCGGTCGCAAACTGGATATGTGTTTACAAATGGAGGAATAGCAATTTGATGGTGTTCGGTAAAGCAAACAATTGCAGCAACTTCATCCAATCAAGCATAAATTGTAGCAATCCATGAGGCAAGTCGAGAGTGTGTTTGGTTAAGAAATGTAACACAACACATACACAGGTCATGTATTATTTCTTCGGAGAAAGAGGCACCAATAGTTTTGTATGAAGATAACGCAACATGCATTGCTCAACTTAAAGGATGTTACATCAAAGGCGATGCCGAGTTCTTTTCACTCGTGACTTAGAAAAGAGTATTCATATTTTAGTTCAAAAAGTTCGTTCAAGCGATAATTTGGCGGATCTATTTACCAAAGCACTTCCTACTTCAACATTCATGAAGGTTACTCACAACATTGGAATGCGAAAACTTAAAGATCTCAAGTGATGTAGTCATCAGAGGGAGATAATACGCGCTGCACTCTTTTCCTTAGTCATGGCTTTGTCCCACTGGGTTTTCCTGACAAGGTTTTTAATGAGGCAGCATTATCAAAGCGTATTATCTATAGAGACATCTAAGAGGGAGTGTTATGAATAATTTGTATGGATGTCTAGTATAAGGCTCATGACCCATATAGTAATTAGGGTTTACCCTAATATTTATCTTATAACTACTCCTTGTATTTACCCTTAATGATATATCAATTGAAGAATACAATTACTCTTTATCTTTATTCACAACACAAGTACAAAAATGCAAGTATAGAAAAGTGGTTTGGAGTGATGATGAGCTGTAACAAATTAATGACAAATAAATGAGTCAATGGGAAAATATGAAAAGTTGTGTCATACTGCCATCTTATGGCTTTCCTTAGTATCTATTTTATAATTATTCAAACAAATTTCTCTTAGGCTACGCACAACTCGGGGTATTTTTCTTGGTCGTCAATCGGTCGCCACCGAATCGGCCCGTTACGGCGATTTGGTCGTTGCAAATCAGCCGAGGCAAAAGGGTCGAGGTCACGACCTTTTGTTTTTGTTTTTGTTTTTGTGTCTCTGTTTCTGTTTCTCTTTGTGTTTTTGTTTTGTGTTTGTATAAAAAAAACTTTTTTTTAAATTTAAAATTTAAACCATATACGGTAAACGTAAACATAAACAATTTTTATTTGAAAATTAAAACATTTATTTCATACTTAAAACATGAAAATACTGAAATTTGAATACAACAGGAAAGGAAAAACACTACTAGATAGATAAAATAAAAATACATGATACGATTAGTCAGTTTTCGGATCTGAATCCGATAACTGACCAGGTAAATCCCAACGCCTTGTTTCTTCTTCATCTTCTTCGGCCATAATTTGGGCCTCCGGCTCCCTTCGTTCCCTTTCTTCTTCTTCTAGTGTTTGTCTCAATACTTTATGATCTAGGTATAGTTGATACACCTCATCGTCAGTAAGTAAGCCATTTGATTCATTTGGAATTAGAAAGGGTAGATCGGGAGAATCATTTTGGCGTCGGTGTTGCTATGATGAAGAACCGATATGAGTTGTTTGAGTTCAGGATGAAGAACCGATATGAGTTTGGGATGAAGAACCCAAGTTCTTCAGTCATTAAGTATTTTTCTCAATTCGAGCCTCCAATTTTGCCGACTTTCTAAACAAAGATCCGCATATGTTGAAATCGGTATCAAATTGGTTACTTATATACGTGTCGATTAAATGACGTTTCTATGGGAAAGATCATGGCATTTCTCACATGTTGTGCGCAGCTTCGTATTATCTTCGTACGCGACATCGAATTCATCAGCTAACCACGTAAGCTTATCGTAGCGACATTGTTGTTGATTAATTTGATTATGAATCATAGCCTTAATCTCGTCATTGGTGTGTGGGAAAGAACATGCCATTTTTTTTCTGAAAGTGTACGTGAAAAAGTGGAGAGTTGTGTGTGAAAATGTGGTATTTATAAAGAAAATAAAATGATTTAAATAAAAAAAATTTGAACTAGGTCGCAGCAGGTCGCCTTGTTGGGGCAAATAGGTCGCACTAGGTCGCAGGAGAGAGAAAGCTGACGAGTCAAGGTCGCGACCTAGTAACCGTTGCAGGTAGCCTTATCTTGTTAAGTGTTAACCAATAGTAACTTAGTGTCTCTTTAAGTATCGTAAATTTTTCTTTATGACATAGAACCGGGTTGACCCGGCGGTTCAACCGGTTGAACCAGTGACCCGGTAAATCGGCAACTCGACCGGTCAATTAAAAAACCGGGTTTTAAAACATTGGGCTTAACTTTAAGGGGATTTCCCCAAAATGGCCCTATTTGAAGGATGTCACCCCTCTTGACCCATGATGTGTGGGAAAAGTGTCGGTGTATTTTAATGTAATACGTTATAGAGCAAATTAAGAAAATTACCTTTAGGAAAAAGTAATAGTCAAAATAGGCTAAAGACGGATTAATTAAACACGAGAGTGATCCCGGTTCGTTGTACATGAAGAATTGTGAATTTGAGACTTTTGTATTGAATTGGACAATTAATTTGAATGGTTTCGTTTTTTTTTTAATCTAAAATCCTACTTTTTTTAAATTAAAGTGCATGAATCATTTACCCAAAATAATATTAAAAGACGAAATTAAATCTATAATATTGTTTACTTTTTATTGTAGCAAATCTATTTAAACAAAATTAATTTTAAGAGTAATTAAATGTTTATTATTATTTTTTTCTTTTCTTAAATATTTATTTTTTTCTTTTTTTATATTTAATTTTAAAACAAATTATTGATAGAAAAAGATTAGTTAATGAAAAGTTAATTCTTAAATTCTAATTTAGTAAAAAAACATCTATTAAAGAAATACATCACCAAAAAAAAAACGTTTACAGTTTAAAAACAAAAATCAACTTAAGTATTTCTAAAATGAATCTATAACAAATAACATGAGATAGTAGAGTTGGTTGAGGTGTTGTGCTGGTGAAGGGCAGGTCTTGAGTTCGAGACCTGCTAGTGACAAAGTTTTTGATATTTATTTTTGGAGTACTTAACACAGCCCCAAACACCTTTTGTAAACCAGCAGATTATAAATCAAAAACTAAGCATCAAAATGGATAAAAAGAATCCGACAAAATCAGTAGACCAATATAACACTCAAGTGAATGAAATTTAATCTCAGCAAATTCTTAAACGAAAATAAGTCAAACAGCTATTTAAACAAGTATAAATTTGAGCTAAAATCAAATTCAGCAATCCAAAAAGCTAACAATCTTGAATAAACAGCCATCAGTCAAAGCAAATTTAAGATACCAGCAAAAACTAAGAACATGCAACAAACTCTTGCATCACGAAGACTCAGGAGAAGCAGTATATCAGATCAAATTACTACTCATCACAATTTCATTAAACAGCTTCCTAATATACTATTCCACTAATACTCTAATAAATTCCAAAACTTCTCTTTAAAACTACTCAGATTACTTCCCAAATTATTATAATCTAAACTTGTAGCAGATTATCAAACCTTCATCAAATCCATCATTATATAAACCAAAACAGACTAAATCATAAACTTATATTCAAACAGATCATGTATCAGTAAACTGACTTGACAACAAATTCAAATGACAAGAACCAAAACTTTCTCACTGATTAAAATCAATTTTAACAGTCCCAAATATCAAACTTAAACAAGAACTCAAAGCAATAACATGATTAATTAACACGGAGCCTAGAAGATCATAGATAGAACATAATATCATAACAAATCAAATTTCAAAACGTAGTTTAACACAAATAACTAAACAAAATAACATGAAAGTATTAACAGAATTTAAACATGTGCTTAACCATTTTATTGGAGAAATCATTTGATGAAGAAATCGGGCGCTGAGCCGATTTATCGATTCACAACTCCAAACTATTTAAACCACCATTAAACATCCGAACCACCATCGCATAACTCCATTTTCAGCAACTTAATCTCCTTTTTATTTTTTTTCTCGATTTATCAATATAATAAACCGAATCCCAAATTCAGCTTGTGTGAAACTTAATAAACTATTAAGGAGCTTATAAGTTCACAACATGTTATAAATGTAAAAACAGTAGAAAAGGACAACTAGGTAAATGATTTAAGAACTTTAAGAACAATAATAATGGATTAAATAAAAGATGAAATTAAACTTTATTCATTAAAAGCTGAAAACATTACAAGATTTATAAAAGAAAACAATTCCTAACACTATTTAAACATTATAACAGTACTAAAATGAGGGATGAAAAATTACATAGCAAAGGGGGGTTTTATAGTTGAAGATGAGGGGTGGGTTGTTGAAGAAGAGGGGTTTTCAACCGTTGATGAAGCATCTTCCCTTTCTCTTTCATCCTTGTTATGATCCAAGGGCTGTGATTTGCCCTTCTTCACTCAGATTACCAACATGGCACTAGTTGTGCTAGTTTGGTGCTGATGTGGAGGATGATGATTGGTTCCTTGTCAGGTATTCAGTGAATCATCCAATCATAGAGGAGTTGTGACGCAACCAAGTGCCACCCTGGTACTTGGTACTTGGTATCTATGTGTATATCACACACCCTTCCTTCCTTGTTTCTCTGAATCATGGCGCGTGTCTTCCACTCTCTAAATTAATTGGGATCCCTAAAATTAGGGTTCTTGACCTGCACTTGTGTTTATCCCCTATTCCTTTTCCTCTCGTTATATTCTTTTTGTTTATTTCTTTTATTTGATCGAATACTTTTGACTAAGGAAAGTGTATATAACTCTTTTCCACCCGTCACTTACTTTCTTTTCATGGGCTTGGACCCAATTTACAAGTATATAAACTCCACCGTCTCATTTTTCTTCATGACTTGGGCTTTTGGACCCAAATTTGGATAATACTTCAAACCGTTTGTTGTTGGGCCCTTGATCCAAATGTTGACTTGGGCTCAATTTTGGGCTTCAAGTAAATAGCAACTTCATAACTTAATATGGGCTTTCAGGCCAATTAGGCTTAAGTGGGTCCCACCAAGTCTAATTAATCTTGATAAAATCCGCGAATAAAACGAACTTGTCTTTTGGCTTGTAGTGAAATCTTCAAACTCATGTCGGTTTTTGCCGGTTTTGTGAACTTGGTACCTACACACATGAAAAGAACAAAACAAGCATATACAAAACTATATTCATATGTTTTATGCAATTTATGTCCATTTTGTGATATAAATGATATGAGTAATTACACTCATATCAACCCACAATGACCAGGTTTCCTAAAATAACTTCTAGCCAACTGAGGTATCCGAGGTACCTCCACAAATAAGGTGTCGTGTGTCATTCTGTTCAACCTGTTATACCATCACGTGCGTTATTAAAAATGGAAGTGACCAATTTTTATACACGAGGCATCCTGGATTTAAATTTAAAAAATGTGAAATTAATTGAATTTAACAAGAGGCAACCGTATTTGCTTACATTGTTTTTTAGACAACCATGTAGGCTCTAATGAAAAGTTACAAGTTCTTCCTAGTATTTTCCAAAACAAGGCCGACCAAAAAAGCCTAAAATTAAAAAGGGTATTATCTTTCTATCTACACCGATTATTAAAAGGAAACAAAAGAAAAACCCAGATTCATACGTAACTCATTGTTTGGATACGGATCTCGTTGGTATGATCAATCGATAGTTACTATCGCAAATTGGCGGTCCAGAAGTCGATTAATAGTGTATGGACAACGATGTTGAAGTATTTGATGCAAAGGCTATCATCCGTTCCACTCTTTCGACTGTAGGTATTTTAAAAAATTTGTTGATTTCTAATGAGAAGCGATATAGGTTATTTAGATCTACTGTGTTTGGAAAATTGTTTGATCTGCCCCTTTTCAATCCCGATAATCATTTGTATAACTACATTCTCTAGCACCAGGTTTATCATGAAAAAATATCCGATGAATGTCCCCCTATTAGTTATAAGATTGGTGACAATTCGTTTGATTTTGGTCGAGAAGTTTTCAATTAAGTTACTGGTTTTAAATTCAGTAAACTTCATAGGAAAGACACGTGTAAGGGGCTTTTAATTAGCCCTTTTTGTGATCGTGTGTTTCTTGATAAACCTACAAAAAAGGAATTTTTTAGGAAATGAACTCTTAGAACTAACAAATCAACCAAAAGTATGGTCTCGCTTGTCTGATGAGGATGTTGTGCGTGTTTGTTTAATTCTGTTAATGCAAGTGATGCCTAAAAACATTAATAGTGTTAACTAATATTTCTTAGTTCTGATAACGACAAAGTAAAAAGACATTTATCGTCGAAGACAATCGAAAGACGAATTATTTAACAAACACACTAAGTACCCCAAACACCCAAAAGAATAAGTTTAAACCGATGTTTTGAAACTTGGTCTACCCGGATGGTTCAACCGGTTCAAACGGGAACCGGAAGAGTGGCCGGTCCGTAGTAAACCGGTCTTTGCAAAAAACTGAACTGGATTAAACCGCCGGGTTTTACTCGACCGGGGTCGAACCGGTGAATTGAAAACCGCCGGTTCAATCTCTAAGATGAAAAGAAAGAGATTGGTTTTATGATAGATCTATAAAATAAAGAGAACATGTAATCCACAGGTGATATAATTAGAATGTTGGTTGATGTAATTGGACAAGATTAATGTGTGGTTAAACCATATGTTTCATAATATTTGGATTGATCAACTGACTTTTAAAATCTGGTACACCGTCGTGATAAAGACCCGGGAGACGATGAGTGATAGTCTGATAGATAAAATATGTGCAATATAAGTAGGAGGATAAGTAGTAAGATATTGTAGGAGGATTTAGCATTACTCATCTAATACATATTATATATACTTAATACCTACATACAACATACGATACGTACACGAAACCTTATAAAAAGATATCTGGACATTCACACAGTAAATTCCTGATTTTATTTCATCAAATTTCATTTTCAACTCATGCCATGATTTATAAATTATGCACCTCATTCCATTCATACTTACCCATAAACTCACATCTAAAAACACATAATACACATTGTTCACACATTCTAACACATAAATAGAAGTCAACGGGTGATAACTAACTCCTCAAAACCCGAGTTGTCATAAATGGACATGCATTTAATGAAGTGTACTGCTTCCACTTAAAACTGAAATGTATCAACTATCCTCACTAAGGTAGCAACATTTTACTACTATAAATAGGGATAGAAAAGGGGAGAAATTCATCACTTGTAATATTGAATATATTGTTTGTCTTATCTTCCTTCTTGAACCTCTGGAGTCCAAGGCTGTAATCAGCGACTCTTAAGGTTCACTTGTACACTTGAGTCTCGAATGAAGTTTACTTGCTCAAAGGGTTTTCATTCATTGTCATTCAACAAGTGTGATCCATAAAACTTTGTAATACTTTGATTATAAGTAATAAAGCATTACGTGTTAGCCTTAAAAATATGAGTGACTAACGTAATTACAATAGTTTACATAGCCGGGACTTGCAGGGACTAATATTGTCACATGTAAGTTAGTACAAGTCCCGAGCTACATATACCCCTCCATACTTCCATGGAGGGGTGAGGATTGTCACTTTCTTGTTTTCCTTTCTCTCTCGAATAAACACACATTAAAGTATCTCTCTGTTTTTTCTCTCTCTACAAATAACTAAACAGTTGCTTAATCCTCCCCGACCTCTGGATCTTTAACCGCGATAATGGTGAATCTTATGTTAACAATTGGAATTAGAGCACCGGAGGTGTTTCGTGTTTTCATATATGTGTGTTTGTGTTTGTTGGTGTCGGATTTGAATCTGATATGGTCACAAGGTTTTTTCTCTTCATCACAGTTTCTTCAAATCTTTTCACTGTCTTTATATCATCAGTTATTTTATACCTCTCACCTTTTATTTTGTTTTTATTTTAATAAAACTGTTTTTAACAGCTTTTTTATATATCAGTATTTTTGTTTTTTTCTATGTGTTAAAAATCTGCTATTGATTCTTTTTTTTGTCCTATCTGTAATTTTTTCCCGTCAGTTTAGTGTATTCATCAGTTTCTTTATCCCAACAACACAAATTTTTTGGGTATACATCAAAACAGTCAGAGTTTTGAGCCCTTTTTCTTGAAGATGACCCAGATCCACTATTTTCAGATAAACAAAAAAAAATCACATCTAAAAACCCCAGATCCACCATTTTTGGGATAAAATAGTTTGAAAACCCTAAATATTGCGAAATGGGGATTTTTAGAAATATTGCGAGAACATTGCGAAGTGGAGTATCTTATGAAACATTCTGAAATGGAGTTACTAAAATAAAATATTGAGAAATAGAGTTACTAAAAAATTATCCCGAGATGAGATGAAAATTTATTCCGAGAATATCAAACCAACAATCAACAACAACCTTTTATCCCGCATAGACTCAAAAATAGAAACAAGTATACATATGTGATCTCAGACTTGTCTCAGGTGTACACACTATATTGTACCAAGACCCCAAAAGATCTTTACATACCCAAACAATTCATCATAGATTTGTGAAGGCTTTACCTACTTATGTGATATTCGATTTTAAAGAAAGAACAATAACAATTATGTTAGGTTCTGCCTTTGAATCGACTAAAAAACGTAAAATCTGTCACATGCAATCAATCAAATACCACCTACCTGAGACCCACAGAAAGATTCTGAAGCTTAGAAGTCACGGTGCTTGCAATGATTTGTAATTATAATGGTTTTTGGATTCGTATTTAACTGGGAGTTTTATGATTCGTGTGTTATTTGATGATTAGTGGTAAATGAGATTCGAAGTATATTGATCTGAGTCAGATATATATGTACGAGATGATGATCAGATCGATGTGTAAGAAGGATGGGTGATGTTTCTGAGATGAGATGCGTGGATTTCACTTTGTGATACAAAGCGGTTGTGGAAAGAAGAGTGAGGGTTAACTGTGAATAATGTTACCCTAATTTTTTGGGAGGTCATGTTATATTATGTGAAGAATGGATCGGGTATGGAAATTGTTGTTGGGCCGTATTCTCTTAAGTGTAGAATGACCTGATTGTTGGGAATAAATATAAGTGTATTCATTACCCCTGCTAGTTGGTCAATGGTTCCCCTGCTAGAGTAAGTTCCCCCATGCTAAATAACAAAGGCAGGGGATTGGTTCCCCTGCTGAAGTAAAAGACCCTCAAATAAACTTGGAATAGATTATAACGCGTTTCTGTTACTACTCCGAGATACTTTCCAAGTTTGTTAGTAGTAATCTTGTACGTGAGTCCTTGTACTGTAAAAGGACCCACTAGGTTATCATGCAAGGTGTGTCTTTCTCTATTGTCTTTCATTTCATACTTTAAGGTTTTTGTAACCCTAATACCATTATTGGGTATTCGTATATCTTTGATATATTAAAGTTTAACGTTTGCTTTAATCATTTGTTCTTGTGCTAAACACTACATTCCGCATCTTGTTTAGTTACTTTGTATTGTAAAGTTTCTCTAGTGTTAGATTGAATCTATTCTATCTATCACGACCCTTAAACAAGCTAAGGTTTAAGATCTGAGTTTGGGATCAACAAGTGGTATCAGAGCTTGTTAAGAAACTTTGATTAAACCAAGAACAAAAAATCTCACACAATCAACATCAACCATGTCTTCAGATTCTAACTCATCCTCAACCAACAACAATGCTCTCAAACTACCCATGCTGGATCCTGAAAACTTTGAACTATGGGAATTCAGGATCCAACAATACCTCAAAATGGAACACTACGTTCTATGGGAAATCATAGAATTTGGTGATCAATTTCAAAAGACTGTGCGGGTTGAAGATAATGGTAAGGGAGAAGATAAAGGTGAAAGCTCCAAAGGTGAAGCCAAGAAGAAGTCTGCTGCTCTTGCTGACAAGGAAATATTGGCAAGAAGACATGATGTCAAGGCTCATAGTTCCTTGCTGTTGGCCCTACCTGATAGACATCAGTTAAGATTCAGAAAGTACAAAACAGCTAAGGAACTCTGGGAAGCAATAGGCAAAACCTTTGGAGGAAATGAAGCCATAAAGAAGAAGAAGAAGAATCAAATGCTTGATCAATTTTCTTCTTTCAAAGCAATTGGTGATGAAGCAATTGGTGCTATTTACAATAGGCTTCAAGATATGGTGGCCCAGTTGGAGTTCTTTGAAATTGATGTGACAAGAGAACAGGTGAATACCAGGTTTCTTAATAGTCTTCAGAAAGAATGGTTCGTCTACAAAGCTATTTGGCAGAATAGGGATGAGATAGATGACAAGAATATTGATGACATATACAATAACTTGAAAGTCTTTGAGAATGTTGTCAATGAGATGATGTCATTAGGAACCATCCCCACCAATTCAAGTGGATCTACAGATTCCCCTGCTAATATGGCTTTCATATCTCACAGCAGTGGAATCTCCAAAGGCAGTGGAATCGAAGTTGGCCCTGCTACTCATTCCCCTGCTACCAGATCTGGATCATCTTATGATGAAGAAAGGCCTGCAATTTTTATCCTTGACACTGCTTGTGCTTTCATAGCATCCCAAGGGCCATAAGGATCTACTATGTTACATGAAGATCTAAGTCAAATCAGTAAGCAAGGACTGGAGGAGATGGACATCAAGTGGAACATAGCTCTACTCAGTATGAGAGCCAACATGTTTTACAAGAAGTATGGAAAGAAGATCTCCATCAATCCTTCTGATGTAGCTGGATTTGACAAAACAAAGGTAGAATGCTACAACTGTAGAAATAAAGGTCATTTTGCTAGGGAATGTAGAGGACCTAAGACTGGGAACAGTGATGAGATGGCTTTTATACATGATCTCATCGTTCTTTTCGGGCTTTAAATGCATTAAAATTTCATAAAATACCATATATATGCTTGTATTTGTTTACTTGTGTGTTTTAGGTATGGATATCGTGAAAAAGACAAAAGGTCACAAGAAACAAAGAAAAACGGACACGAGAAACGAAGCCGTACAAAGAACCGGGCCCTAGGTCATGAATTATTCAAGAAAAACCCTTGAAGACTTGAAGATGTACAAGATTGATCCTCAAAATATGAAGAAATGACACTTAAAACCCTTGTATATTCATAATTACAAGTTTGGTCCCTTAAGTTTGTCAAAATTACAAAATGGTCCTTCAACTTTATAGAATTGACAAGTTTAGTCCCTCAACAATTCTAAATTGCCAATAATGGTCCCTCATGAAGTCAAAGATACAATGAAGACCTTTGAAAATCAAGAATGTCCAAAATCAGTCCCTCAAATATTCAAAAATGGCAAAAACAACCCTTGAAATACTTTTGGAAAAGTTTTGCGCCAAAAGTATGAAAAGAGAAACTTGTTTAACAAAGGAAAACGGGTTTTGTGGCTGAAAAACTTGTTTTACCCATTTCACCAAAACACAAGGACCAAAAGTGTGCAAGTTAAACACTCAAATCAGTTTTTGCGCTAAACAACTCCTATTCCTACAAAAACGGATAAAAAATGTTACTGTTACCCTTCTTCACCCCCAGAAATTACTTCCACTTAACAAAGGGTAAAATGAAATTACCCATACCCACACTTCATTCACACATGCAGAAACTTATCCCACACCAAAAACCCTCACTTCCACTCACCAAGTGACCCCACCATTCAAGACGTCCACCTATCACATCACACCTTAACCTCCAAGCTTTGCCACGTGGCCAAATCAACAGCCAAGACTCCTTGCTTGGTTACAAAGCTAAAATGAACAGCCAGGATGCATTTGGACAGCTCAATATCAAAATTTGTCTAGAAGATTCAAGGGCATTTTAGGGACTTCATAGCTAGGGTTTTCTCATTGTAATCTCAGCCCTTGTGGCCTATATAAGGACTCCTCAACTTGTGAGAGAGCCTTGTTCTAGATTTTAGCTTAAATCTTTGTAATTCCTTTTTATTAAATAAAAGTTGGATTTTGTGAAAAATTTTGATTTCCCTTTGTGTTTTATAAAAGTTTGGTATTTGATAAGCTAAGATCTGAGTTCCATATTCATGTTTGATGGTTTTTGAGGAAAGGTTTTAAGCAATAAAGCTTGTGTTTCAAAAATCAGAAGTTTCATAGTTTGTGTTCATCATTGTGGTTTGTTAATCTTAGCAGGTACAAGGAAGTTGGTGCTTGTTTTGCTAGCACCTCAGCTCAAACAATCCAAGGCTTGGATGTATGTCTTGGAGGTTTGCATCCCTTTCCCTTTTCATTTTTCTGATTTTCATTGAATTTTTGGTGATTATGCATGTTCTATTGTGGATCTGTGTTTTTATGCTTGATTTGAGTTTCTGAGGTTGATTAATAGTTGTTAGGGTGGATTGGATCTTGTTTGATAGGTTAAAACACAACAATCCTTTGGAAGATTGCAAAATCAGATTCCAAAGGGGTGTTTGGGTTAACTGATTCAAAGGGATTTAAGGCTTCCTTTGTTATTGTTCTTGGTTTTATTGGGGTGTTACATGTTTATCTGGTGCTAAGTGTTGGTCATCTGCAAGTTTTGTGGCTATTAACACCTAGATCCTAAAATAGGCTATAAAATCTTGATTTCTTGGTAAAATTGGCTGAAATTTAGAGGACACCTAGATCTAATCATAGAATAGGGTTAACAAGTGTTAAATCTAAGTTAATACAACCAGGGAAGTAGGTTTTGAGTGCTGAAATTGGATTTGTGTTCATCTATATCAGAAAAAGCATTTGTGTTCTTAAAGTTCATAATCAGTAACCTGCATATGCTTTGATCTGCTTGTAATCTTTGATTCAGTGATTGGAATAAGTTTGTTTGTGATTATTAACAGTTAATATAGCTTGTGTATGCATTTGGTCCATTCTGGTTTGCTTATTCATGCTAAAACTGCTTAAGAGTGCATAACTGCTTATTTGCTAAGTCTGTGTCATATCTGGGCATTGTTGGCTTATTCTGTGCTTATTGGCTTATTGGAAGTGTGATTTTTTGCTTGATTGTGACTCCTTACAACTCACTGGTTGCAAGGGTGCCCTTGTTTTCCAACAAATCATAATAAATCTCTCACAAATCACAAGTCAAATAGTCAAAGCAGTGGGAACTCCTTTCCCCTGCTGCTAGCCACTACTAGTGTTATATCAACTAGAACTTATCAATAAGCTATTCCAGCTTATTTTAACCTACAACAACTTGGATTTTGTAATAGGTGCTCCTGATTTGACCCATTTGTTCATACTAGAGCATTTGGAAGGTTGACTTTAAGCTTTGACTAGAAAACCAACTCATTTGACTTTTTCATAAGTTCTTATTGGCTTATCCAGCTTATTTGGTTTAGCTTATTGGACTTTTCTTGATTTTTTTGGCTTAATTAAGTCTTTTAGAGTTATTGCAAGTTGAATCAAGTCCTGAGGTGGTCTAGAACTCCAAGTCGACTATTTTGTCCTTTTGTGAAATTTTTCTTTGCTTATTTTTGGCTTATTGAGTGAGCTTTTTCAAAATTTGCTTTTACAGATCTCTTAGGCATCTCAAAAGAAGGTTGTGTGTTTAAGCAGAGCTTATGGCATTGGCTTATTGCTTAATGGGCTTATTGGCCCAATAAGAATAAGCTGTTTGCTATTTAAGTTGTGATAAGCTCAAAATCAGCTTTTGGGCCTTCGGAATTTTTTGCTTAGAATTAAATTTTGAGTCAGATAGGGCTTTTTCAGGTCATTTGGGCCTAGTTTGACTTTTTGGGCTCAAAAGCCCATTAAGGTTAACTGTTTTTGGTTTTAGCCCATTTGGGGGCCCAATAGGGGCATGTTTGTAAATTCAACTTCATTTCTGTGCTTATTAGGTTAAATTAAACTAGTTGGCAACTTTTTAGAATTTTTTTATAAATTTTGGATTTTTAATATTATTTTATTATTATTTTATTATTAAAAATTAAAATTTAGATTTTTCAAGTTTTTATATTTTTCTTAGGTTAAATACATTAAATTAGGAATTGAAAAATTTTTAGAATATTTTTATTGTCTTTAGATTAATTTTTATAATTATTTTAATTTTTAAGAGTTTTTAATTGTTTTTAAATAGTTTTTATTAGTTTAAAAATATATAAAAATAGTTTTTAATCCTTTTAGATCATTTTAAAGGTTTACCAATTGAAAAACCTTTATTTGGGCTTTTTGATAATTAATTTGATTTTTAGGGCTTTAATTAGTATTTAAAAATTAATATTTAATTAATTAAAAGGTTTGAAAAAGTTTTGATCATTGGTAAACTCTTAGTTTATTTATTTTGATTTTTGGTAATTTTTTGGTAATTTTTAGAATCAATTTTTATTTTAGCTATTTTTACGGTTTTACGTTTTGTCGTCGTAGTAATAAATTTCACGTCTTCGTCATTCTATTTTCTCATCCCCTTCTTTCAAATATTAATCTTAAATCAATTACGAGTTATTCACACACATATACCTCCTTGGGAAACGAACTTTCATCTTTGGGTCATTAGTGTTTGATTTTCCTAAATCATCACTTAATACTTACCGCTCATATACGCTCTTTTGTTTTCCTAAACAAGAGACGTATTTTACCTACAATCAAACAGCTATAGGAAGGAAAGCAGGGATGATGATTCTGGTGCTAACGCTATGGTAGCCATGCAGGGGATAGATGGAGCAGGTGGATGGGATTAGAGTGCCATGACAGAGAGTGTTGAAAGAAATCAAGCCTTGATTGATGAGGAAAAAGAGGAAGATTTTGCTCTCATGGCCATGTCAAGCTCTAGCTCAGACAATGAGGTATATGACGATAAATATTGTACTAAAGCTTGTAGGAAAAATACTGAGTCATTGAATGATCAAATAAGAAAGATAAAAGTTGATTACGTTAATTGTGACAATGACCTTGATAACTACAAACGTGCTTTAGAACAACTAGAGTCCACCATAAGAGAGTATAAACAAAGAGAATGTGATTATAGAGATCACATTGTGATTTTAGAGAGAGATGCTAAAGAAAACAGTGATTCCATTAAGGAATTAACTGCTGAACTAGAAGTTTTTAGATCTAATAAAAGGATAGATGATGAAACTGTTGAAAAATTTGGAAAAGCCTCTAAAGATTTAACTAAAGCAGTTGAATTTGGACAGTCTCCTAGGGACAAAACATGTTTTGGTATCAAAAATGAGCATGCTACTATACCACCACCACCTGCTAATATTCATGCACCTTTTCCTAGAAAGGATTTGTCCTGGACTGGTCTCTCTTGTTTCAAGAAGCAGGAAGATATTGAATTTGACTTAAGTGCATACATACCTAATAATCTAGAAACAGATGAACCACTAGTGAAAACCAGTGCTGTTAGGGACTTTGAAAAGGAACAAATTGCTTTAAAACAATGGAAAATTGATAACCCTGTTCTCTTTTCAAGAGAAGGACTTTTTGGTAGTGATTCTAGTTCTAAGAGTAGTTCACCCAAATCTAAAACAGGATCAAAGTCCTCTAAGTCCACTGTTAAATATGCTGGTATGTATAGGTCTGTTAGAGGTAATCAGAGAAATTGGAATGACCAAATGTCTCACCAATTAGGAGAGGACTTTGTGATAAATACCAAACCTTGTTTCACATGTGGCAGTTTTGATCACACTTATCAAGACTGTTAGGCACCAATGGAAGTTGTGGCTACAAATCCTCTAAAGGACATGCAACCTAAAGCCATTCTTTTGAATGCAGGGGCAAAATCCTTTTCCCCTACCAAGCATGTTGCCCCTGCCTTGAGAAACAAGGTTTCTGACAAATATGTTGTTCCTGCTCTAAGGAAGGTGAATGATGCATATCCCAAGACCAGCTCTTCCATGGCCAACCCAACACCTCATAATGCGTATAAATCTGTCTCTAGACCTTACCAACACATCAATAGAGGCCAAAACAAAAGATGGGTTCCCTCTGCTAAGCATAGGGATTCCCCTGCTAAATCTGGGGTATCCCATGCTAGAAATGTTTTGCCCTCTAGGAACATGGGCAGATGGGGAAAAGCTGTGAAAGCCTCAGCTCGTTGGGTTTAGGTACCCAAAAGGGGTGCTCAGTCTAATGGTGTATCTATAGTCTTTGATAAGTGATAGGTGTGAAAACACCCATACTTTTTACCACTTAATTGCAATAATAACCGAGCCAAAACGTGTATTTTATGTCATTTATGTCGGAATTATGCGTGGTTTGTGTTTTTGTTGTGATTTAGGACGAAAAGGTGAAAAGTGGAGAAAACACGGCATTCACGGGCTTTTATCGAAGAAAAAGACGAAAGATGAAGTCGAGAGATCAAAAGTGGAAAAAGAACGGAAGTCCAAGACCAATTCTGAAGATTTAACGAAGAAAAAGTCAAAGACGGAAGTTTACTAAAAAGCCGAAGAACTCGAGTCTTATTTATGAAGAAAATACAAGACGAGTTTGAAGAAATCCCAAGACAAAGTCCAAGTATTAAGAAGATTAACAAAAGATTAAGAAGAAAGGACCTAAGTGTGCAATTTAGAGAAAGAAGAAAGAGGGAGGAAGCTTCCTAAGCTCCTCCCTAATCTCCCTATAAATAGCAACCAACCTCATTTGTTTAGAGTTGTTGGTGGCTTGACAAACCACTCTTCCACCATTTTTCATTTCTTGTCATTTCATTTCTTTCACTTTAATTAATTGTTATGCACTTTTAATCATTTTAATTTTCAAGTAAGTTTTCATTATTTGATCTTTACTCTTTGCTTTTCTTATCTTAATCTTTCATCTCCCTTTCTTGATTCTTGTTTACTTTTGGTGCGATTACATTTGATCCGTGTTGTTCATTCATGTTTTCGTGCTTAAAAGTTCATCTTTTTATGTTTTGATTTTAAAAGTTTGCTTGTTTTACGTTGGATAAGTTATCTTTCATGCTTATTTTGTCCTTTCCATTATTGATTCGTCCTAGTTTTGGTTTGAGCTTATTTCCATACCTTATTGCCTTTTGCTTATTTCGATCCCACTTAAATCGGAAAGGGAAAACCCCTTTCCGATTGCACATTCCGACCAAGCACCCATTTTCCGATCTGTTGATCGGAAAAGGGTTTAGCTATTCCGATTGGGTTTAAGTTTTGCTCATTCCGATTGTATTTGTTTCTCATTATTCCGATTGGAGCCTTTAGCCTTATATACCGATCATGCTTTTACTCATTCCGATTACATGTTTTTTCCATATTCCGATTGACCCCTTTTTACTCATTCCGATCATGCTCATTCCGATCGGGTACATTCCGATCGGATCCTTATGGATTCCGATCGGGTGTATTCCGATGGAATGATTTGTTTTGTTTTAATATTTTGCTTAGATTAAAATGTCAATTTTTCTCGTTTTATTTTTAGTCTATTCTAATTTCATTCCGCATTTTTATTTTATTGTCAATTTACTTTTCGTCAAGCCTTTAATTTTACGTTATTTAATTTCGCGTCATTTACTTTTAAAGTTTTAAATATGCACCGTTTACGTTTCAACTAGTTTTAGCTTTAATTTCCCGTCCTTTATTATTAAGTCTTGCACATTTATTTTTCCAAAACCAAAAATATTTGTTTCACCAAGAACAACTAATCTCACACAATTAACCGGAAATCAATTCGAGAAGATACAGAGAATAACGAACTTTCAACTAGTAAAATTCAAGTATTAAAATGGCGCCGCTGCCGGCTCTTTTCGTGAGGATCTACGGTTTTTTGTGAGAGACGCGTTGGATTTTGGGATCCGTTCACTTGTGAACGTTATTTTTTCGAGTCAAAAATTTCCAAAAAAAAAAAAAAAAAAAAAAAAATCCAAAAACATTTGAAAAATCATAAAAAGCATTTCTTTTTCAAAGTTTTGCACCAAAAATATTCTTCTTGCTTATCTATCTTTCTTTATGGATTTTTATATCCATTGAGTCCGGTGTGGGAAGCAATTATCTGGGAACAACTCTTGCCAATGGTGTACATGTGAGCGGTGCGGAAACGATACCGACTACTCACAATCCGGATTTTGTCCTTTGTGCAACTCGACTAATTCGTACTTTTTGAACCTACCTCCTGTTCCCCCGTGCATCTATTGTGGAAGCGATTCTCATTGGCATGTTTCGTGCCCGGTTCAATACCCGTATAGATACGGGCAAGAACCGGGGTACAATTATGACAATAATAATAGCTATCAACAAGAGGCACCCAGTTTTTCTCCATACCCATGGTGCTATATTTGTGGGGGCCCTCACGATGCTTCTTTTTGTGATCCGTCGCAAATCTTTGAGAAAGTACCATGCTATCATCCTAGTGTCTATAACCGTCAGCCCCCACATCACACCCTCAATCATCAATCCTCTCAGCAAACTAGTCTTGATCAACAACTCACTTCTTTAAATGGCATTCTAGAAAGTCTAGCTCAACTCCGAGCTGACTTACATCAGGAAAGGCAACCATTGCTTGATGTGGACGAAACCTTGAAAACCACCGACACCTTTTTGAGCCAATTTAGTCGTTTTCCCTTCTTTTCTACACCAAAATGTTTAATTACAGCGTGGGATAGAATCAGTGAAATTGAACATACTCGGGGCGATGAACAACAAAAGTTGCTGCATGAGCTTCTTAAAGATGTGGAGGTTATAAAGGAAGAGTTAGCCGACTACGTCACTCCTAATTGGACTCGTCCCATCTATTATGATGATGACGACGACGATGATGTCTACATTTTCAACCAATCTTCTGCAGTTGCTGCTCCTACTGTCGATGTTCCTACTGCATCTAAAGATCTAGATTCGTTGAATGAGCTTAGTGATGTTGGTCTCGACAAAGTATTGGATGATGAGGTTTGTGACTTACCTGCTATGGAGCCTGAGGACGACGTTGCTCTTACGGAAGAGGTCGATCTTAGTGATGACGATTTTTCTCCAAGCTATGAGAATTTCACCTTTGAAATTTCTCAATCTCCACCGGGAGATGCGGGCGATGACGATTTATTCTCTCCGGTTTACGAGAAGTTCATCGATGAACATGATCTTGTGGATAAGGTGGAAGACGTGCTTCTTCGAGATAGATTACGGAAAGTGCATCTTCTTATTGCTCAAATCGAAGCGTTGACTTCTCCTCCTCTTTCCGAGTTTTTGCCTCCATCTATCCCTCCCGTTGAAGATAATGACCCATTGCTGGAAGAAATTGACATTCACTCCATACCACCAGGTAATGATGACGATGATATGGAGGGGGACATTATTTTTAATAATTTGCTACAGGAAAATATTGTCCCAAGTCCCCCTCCCGAGCACCTTTCATCCTCCCCTTTAGCCACTATCACAGAGGATGAGTGCTTTGACCCTGGAGGTGACATTGATTATGCTATGATTGATAACAATACGGCTTTGCCGCTTGCTCAGCATCTATTGTCTTTGGGGGAGGACAATGTGCTTACTTTACCCACCCCACCTCCCGTGGACTTTGATTTCACATACTTCTCGTATGTTGAAAGGACCTTTCTCCCATACAAGACTTATCCCCCCCCTCTCCTTTGTTGATGTCAACCGGGAATGAGGACAAGGTCTTTGATCCCGGTATCACATTCGAGGCTTCCCCATGGACCATTTAATTCGGGGACGAGTCAGGCTCGTGACCCGGTTAACAAAAACAAGCGCTTTTTGGGAGGCAACCCAATTATCTATCTATCTTTACCATAAGTGTAGGGGGAGCCCCGTGGTGTTTCTTGCTTTCTTTCTTATCATGTGCAGGGATTAGAGCTTCAAAGACACACTCTTGATTACTTTTGACGAACCGTGATTCCGTGTTCCCTTCTTCCCGGTTCTATCCTAAACTCTTTTCGATTCACTATTTTATATTTCTCAATATTAAAATAGGAATCTCTTTAGTTGTCTCTTCCTTCGCGAGATTTAAACAAAAGTGCACAATGTCCTAAGTGTAGGGGAGTTTACTCCCACATGCTTAAACATTGAGGACAATGTTTATATTAAGTGTAGGGGGGACTTCTATCGAAGTTAAGTGGCATTTTCCTTGTATTTGTCCTCATTTTAACCAGAAAATTTGATTTTTTGACATTTTTCAAAATTTTTGATCTATTTTGGCCTATTAGTTTTTAATTTTGTATAGTTATTTTCTTTCCTTATTAGAATAAATTTTAATAAATTGGTTTTAATTTTCAAAAGTCGTGAATATTTTGACTCAACCCGAGTTTACTTATCTAAGTTTACTCTAGCTAGTATCCTTAACGTGTTTAAGTCAAGTTTTGCTAGGCTTTTATATAGGGAGCTATAAAACGCGAAAGTCTTAACTCTCACGGGTTAAGAACAAGAACTTTTCGCAAGTTCCTATAATTGATCCTAGAGAGTCGTTTATCAAGGGAACTTTAAAATGCGATTTCTAAACTTGAAAAAGTCTAAGAATTTGCAAGATCCTATAGATGACTCGAAAACCCAAAGCTTTGATTTAATAGGCTAAGCATCCACTAGTCTCATTCCTTGAGATTTTAAACTGTGGAGAACGAGAGATTTGAGAGCCAATTATAAGTTCGGTATTCTTTCGTGAATTTATGTGAGTTAATTATAAGCCTATTCTCCCTCCGCTTGTTAATAAATTTATCTGCAATAAATAAGGTTGTACGATTTAAAAGGTTACTTAGCTTCTAGCCCCAGATCATTTAAAAGTTGCTCGGTACGGATTAGAGTTCATAGCCAAGGCATAACTTATTGAAGCGGGATGCGAAGATTGGCGAGTCCGAAAAGGCCCTAACAAGGCATGAGGGCTACATTTTGTTGCTAAAGATCCAAAAGTGATGTGAAGAATCATTTATCGAAAATCAATATGAAGGATCGAGACACACGACGAAAAGCAAAAACTCCCAAAAAAAAGTCATGGAGAAGTCTATCCGAAAAGACCCTAACAAGGTATGAGGATAAATAGATCCAAGTCCTAAAAGGAGGCGGATCGTTGTATATCAAAGTACAAAATAAAGATTGGAGAAAAATGAAGAAGTCGTGGTCCAAAGATGAAGAATCTCTCAAAACTTCAAGTGAAGAAATTCCTATTATGAAGAGAAGACCATAATTTCAAGAACGTCTCTCGAAGATTCAAAGTATGAAGTCGCTGCCAAATATCGGTCCGAGAAAGGTCTTAAATCGTGAAGCGAGTTATGCCAAGATATGAACTTTATGAGGTCCCGAGAAGCAGTTTTAAAAGATTTGGTCCTTTAGCTAACTATTGATTAAATCGTTCACTTTATTTTCGGACTAAATAACTATCAAAATAAGTCAAAAATGCATCTTCGTGATCATTCAAGACAACAATAAAATAAAAGAGATACACCTAGGAATAAGGGAGTCTAAGTAAATAATTAGCCCACATGAGTTCGTGTTAGTTTGCTAACTTATAATAACAATGATCTCGTTTCTAAGCTTGGTTTGGAGAAAGTTAAAACTTGAGGATGATGATCATTCATGACATTTTCAAAACCTGAAGGTATGTTTTTGATTTCTTTACTTTGTATGTTTATAATTTTCCATCTCTTTAATAAAGGCCAACGTGGATTGATTGTGATGAAAAATGTAAAACGTGCTTTGTAACTAATGCATTGCATGAGGACATTGCAATGGTTAAGTGTAGGGGATTTGATAGGTGTGAAAACACCCATCCTTTTTACCACTTAATTGCAATAATAACCGAGCCAAAACGTGTATTTTATGTCATTTATGTCAGAATTATGCGTGGTTTGTGTTTTTGTTGTGATTTAGGACGAAAAGGTGAAAAGTGGAGAAAACACGGCATTCACAGGCTTTTATCGAAGAAAAAGACGAAAGATGAAGTCGAGAGATCAAAAGTTGAAAAAGAACGGAAGTCCAAGACCAATTCTGAAGATTTAACGAAGAAAAAGTCAAAGACGGAAGTTTACTAAAAAGCCGAAGAACTCAAGTCTTATTTATGAAGAAAATACAAGACGAGTTTGAAGAAATCCCAAGACAAAGTCCAAGTATTAAGAAGATTAACAAAAGATTAAGAAGAAAGGACCTAAGTGTGCAATTTAGAGAAAGAAGAAAGAGGGAGGAAGCTTCCTAAGCTCCTGCCTAATCTCCCTATAAATAGCAACCAACCTCATTTGTTTAGAGTTGTTGGTGGCTTGACAAACCACTCTTCCACCATTTTTCATTTCTTGTCATTTCATTTCTTTCACTTTAATTAATTGTTATGCACTTTTAATCATTTTAATTTTCAAGTAAGTTTTCATTATTTGATCTTTACTCTTTGCTTTTCTTATCTTAATCTTTCATCTCCCTTTCTTTATTCTTGTTTACTTTTGGTGCGATTACATTTGATCCGTGTTGTTCATTCATGTTTTCGTGCTTAAAAGTTCATCTTTTTATGTTTTGATTTTAAAAGTTTGCTTGTTTTACGTTGGATAAGTTATCTTTCATGCTTATTTTGTCCTTTCCATTATTGATTCGTCCTAGTTTTGGTTTGAGCTTATTTCCATAGCTTATTGCCTTTTGCTTATTTCGAGCCTACTTAAATCGGAAAGGGAAAACCCCTTTCCGATTGCACATTCTGACCAAGCACCCATTTTCCGATCTGTTGATCGGAAAAGGGTTTAGCTATTCTGATTGGGTTTAAGTTTTGCTCATTCCGATTGTATTTGTTTCTCATTATTCCGATTGGAGCCTTTAGCCTTATATTCCGATCATGCTTTTACTCATTCCGATTACATGTTTTTTCCATATTCCGATTGCCCCCTTTTTACTCATTCCGATCATGCTCATTCCGATCGGGTACATTCCGATCGGATCCTTATGGATTCCGATCGGGTGTATTTCGATGGAATGATTTGTTTTGTTTTAATATTTTTCTTAGATTAAAATGTCAATTTTTCTCGTTTTATTTTTAGTCTATTCTAATTTCATTCCGCATTTTTATTTTATTGTCAATTTACTTTTCGTCAAGCCTTTAATTTTACGTTATTTAATTTCGCGTCATTTACTTTTAAAGTTTTAAATATGCACCGTTTACGTTTCAACTAGTTTTAGCTTTAATTTCCCGTCCTTTATTATTAAGTCTTGCACATTTATTTTTCAAAAACCAAAAATATTTGTTTCACCAAGAACAACTAATCTCACACAATTAACCGGAAATCAATTCGAGAAGATACCGAGAAAACGAACTTTCAACGAGCAAAATCTTTACATTAATAAGCTATCCTATATTGATACACGAGGTAGATCCACGTCTGTAATGGCTTGGGTCCCCAAGAAAAACTAATTTGTTTTTCTTTTTGCAGGTGACAAAGAAGACCAGGGATGATAAAGCATATTGGGATAGTGGATGCTCAAGGAGAATGACTGGACATAAATCTTATCTGTCTAACTTTGTTCCCCTACATGAAAATGATGGTGTTTCTTTTGGTGATGGGCATGGAACAATTATAGGAAAAGGAACTATTATCACAAATGGGATGATCTTTGACAATGTTTACTTGGTGAAAGAGCTCAAGTACAATCTCTTCAGTGTGTCACAGATGACTGATAACAAGAATTTTGTCTTGTTTACAAATATTGAATGTCTGGTGTTAGGAAAGGAGTTTGTCTTACCACCCGACACTCCTATTGTACTCAGAACACCAAGACAAAAGAACATCTACACAATTGATCTCAAGGAAATCTCTCTTCAAGACAATGAAACCTGTTTCATTGCCAAAGCCTCAGTTGATGAGTGTAAGAAATGGCATAGAAGACTTGGTCATCCTAATTTTAAGAACATGAACAAACTGGTAAAATATAATCTGGTTCATGGTCTTCCTTCCAAGTCCTTTGCCAATGATCATACTTGTGCTGCTTGTGTGAAAGGGAAGCAACATAGAGCATCTTGCAAATCAAAAACAAGTATGTACACTACCAAGCCATTGGAATTACTGTATATGGATCTATTTGGTCCTACTTCTGTGGCAAGCATAATGAAGAAATGGTACTGCCTAGTGATTACTGATGATTTTTCAAGGTTCACATGGACATTCTTTCTGTTTGAAAAGAGTGACACAGCTGATGTACTCATTGGGTTCATCAATCAGATTGAATTTTCCAAAAGTATGAGGGTAGTGACCATGAGATCAAACAATGGTGGTGAATTCAGAAACAAGAAACTGGACACTTTCTGCATAAACAAAGGAATAAAGAGGGAATTCAGTATTGCAAGAACACCTCAACAAAATGGAGTTGCAGAAAGGAGGAATAGGACACTCATTGAAGCTTCAAGGACTATGCTATCTGATTCCAAGCTTCCAGTTATATTTTGGGCTGAGGCTGTAGCCACTGCTTGTTATGTTCAAAACAGGGCCTTGGTGGTTAAGGCACACAACAAGACCCCTTATCAGCTGTTCAATGGAAGACCTCCTTTAATTGACTTCTTTATACCATTTGGATGTCATGTGATCATTTTGAACACAAATGAGAATCTAGGCAAGTTCAGTGAAAAGGGGGATGATGGGTACTTTGTTGGTTATTCATTAAATAGCAAGGGATATAGGGTCTTCAACAAGAAGACAAGCAAAGTGACATAAAATCTCCATGTGGATTTTCTTGAAGACAAGCCTGAAGATGTACAAACAGGTCCCGATTGGTTCTTTGATATTGAGGTTCTTTCAAAATCTATGAATTATGTACCTGTTGCTTTGCAGAATACTAACATTTCAGGTACTAAAGAGCCAACTAGTGTGGAGAAGCCACCATTGAGGTACATGAATGTACCCTCACTATTTCCTATTGAAGCTGCTCTAAAAACAGGTGAAGAAGATGATACATCTCAGAGGAAAGAACAACCAATCTCTTCCCCTGCTAAGTCAACTTCTGAAAGCAGTGGAATGGCTGAAAGCAGTGGAATCCAGGATTCCCCTGCTAGATCAATTGCTTCCTCTACTACCAAGGATCTAGCTGTCAATGACATTAATGATGAAGAAAGAGAATCCCCACTCATTTCCTCATCTTCACCTACATCTGGTGGTCATCTCATGTCCAGCAGTGGAAGCATAATAATTAGGAGTGGAGGTCCAAGTTATTCAGAGCTGCATTCAGCTCATCAGCATCCATCTCTAGGTCATGCAGTATCATTTGGAAGCTCTTTTGAGGAGTTCGTTTGATGAGATGGCATTTATACATGATCTCATCGTTCTTTTCGGGCTTTAAATGCACAAAAATATCATAAAATACCATATATATGCTTGTGTTTGTTTACTTGTGTATTTTAGGTATGGATATCGTGAAAAAGACAAAAGATCACAAGAAACAAGGAAAAACGGACACGAGAAACGAAGCCGTACAAAGAACCGGGCCCTAGTTCATGAATTATCCAACATTTACCCTTGAAGACTTGAAGACATGCAAGATTGATCCTCAAACAATGAAGAAATGACACTTAAAAACCTTGTGAATTCATAATTACAAGTTTGGTCCCTTAAGTTTGTCAAAATTGCAAAAAGGTCCTTCAACTTTGAATAAATGGCAAGATTAGTCCCTCATCAATTCTAATTTGTCAAGAATGGTCCTTCATAAAGTCCAAAATCTAAAGAGGCCCTTGAAGTTCAAGAATATTACATTTCTAGTCCTTTAGATATGGTTTAAATATCAAAAGGACTGAAATTGTAATTAGCCTAAAGTGATAAAAGCCCTAACATCCATTTCAAAAACTTTTTTGTGGCCAAAACATGAAGTCTAAAACTTTAAAAACAAAGGGAAACGAGTTTATTAGGAAAATAAACTTGTTATACATGTTTGGCCAAAGTGTGAGGACTACTAATGGACAAGTGAAACATTCAAACCAGATTAATGCGCCAAACACCTTTTCTCCCCCAAAATCGGATCAAAAACATTATTGTTTACCATTCATCCCACCCAGAATTACCTTCACTTAAACAAAGGGTAATTTTCAATTACCTTGGCACATGTGTGATTCACACATGCAGAAACCCATCCCACACCAAAAACCCTCACTCCCACTCACCATGGACCCCACCCTCAATTCCCTTTCAACCAATCAGAGAACAACTTCACCTCCAAGTAAAGACACGTGTCAAGACCAACAGCTGAGGCTCTTAGCTTAACCCCAAAGCTAAAATGAACGTCTAGGATCATTTTGACAGCTCATCAACAACAAACGGCCTCAAGTACTCATGGATACTATTGGAATTTCACTTCTAAGGTTTGTGAATAGTGTTAGCTATGCATTTGCCTATAAAAGGAGACCTCAACCTGTGAGAGTCCCTTTGTTCCACTTTTAGGCTATCAATCTTTGTAATCCCTTTTTAAGTTAATAAAATTTGATTTTCAGAAATTTGTGAAATCTCTTTTATGTTTTGTTAAAAGTTGGTGTTAGAATAGCCTAAATCTGAGTTCCACTTATATGTTTGAAGGTTTTTGAGGCAAGGTTTTAATCAATAAGACTTGTGTTTCAAAAATCAGAAAGTGTTTGATAGTTGTTCATCACTTTGGTTTGTTCTTCTTAGCAGGTACATTGGAAGCTGGTACTTGTTCTGCTAGTACCTCAGCTCAAACAATCCAGGGCCTGGATGTAGGTCTTGGAGGTTTGCACCCTTCTCCTTTTTCATTTTCTCCTTTATTTTCTGCATATTTGTGATTTTGTATGATCATTGTTGAATCTGTGTTTTCATGGTTGAATCTTGTTTATCTGGTGTTGTTTGATGTTCTTGAGTTCATGTTAACTTGATTTGTGGTTTGAATCTGAAAAATCCTTTGTTAATTTGTGAAAACAGATTATTAAGGAGTGTTTGGGTTAACTGCATAAGTAGGATTTGTGGCTTGTTGAGTGGTTGTTTTGTGTTGTTATCTGTTGGTACTTGTTTATCTGGTATACTTGATCATTTGTATGCAGGTTTTGTGGTTTGAAACACCCAAATCCATAAAAGGGCTATAAAATCTTTGTTACTTGATAAAATTGGCTATAGTTTAAGGGACACCTAGATCTAATCATAGACTAGGGTTAACAAGTGATTAAACTAGGTTAATAACATCAGGGAAGTAGGATTTGAGGCTTGAAATTGGGTCTGTGGTCAATTAGATCAGCAAACTGTGCTTGTGTTCTTGATATTCATATCAGTAACTATAATCTGCTTAGATCTTGTTCAATATCTTGTTTCAGTGCTTGATTTAAGTTTGTTTGTGCTTATTCATAGTTTATATAGCTTGTGTATGCATCCTGTTGAATTTGGCTGGCTTATTCATGCTATATCTGCGTATTTGTGTATAACAGCTTATTTTCCATGTCTGTGCAATATATGTGGCCTGTTTGATTAATCTGGGCTTATTGTGTGAACCAAATTGTGATTTCTTTGTTGATATTGACTCCCTGTGATTCACTGATCACAAGGGTGACCTTGTTTCCAATTGAATCCAACTAAATCTCTCTAAAAAGCTTGGTCAAATAGTCAAAGCAGTGGGAACTCCTTTACCCTGCTGCTAGCCACTGCTAGTATATTTTGGGTTTCAGCTTATCAATAAGCTAAAATAGCTTATTTTAACCAGCAACAACTTGGATTTTGTAATAGGTGCTCATTATTTGACCCATTTGTTCATACTGGAGCATTTGGTGGGTTGACTTTAGGGTTTGACTAGAAAACCAACTTAATTGACTTTTTCATAAGTGCTTATTGTTTATTCTGGCTTATTGGTGTTGCTTATTGGATTTTTGTTGATTGATTTGGCTTATTGAGTTCATTTGTGACATTTTGCAAGTTAAAACAAGTCCTGAGGTGCCCTAAATCTCAAACCCGACTATGTTGTCGTTTTGTGGATTTGTACATTGCTTATTTCTGGCTTATTGAGTGTGCTTTTTCAAAATTTCTTTTTACAGATCTCTTATGCATCCCAAAAGAAGGTTGTGTGTTAAATTAGAGATTATGGCATTGGCTTATTGCTTAATGGGCTTATTGGCCCAATAAGGATACGCTGTTTGCTTAATAAGCTGTGATAAGCTCACTTTCAGCTTTTGGGCCTTCAGAGTTTTGTGTTTAGAATTAAATTTTGAGTCAGATTGAGCTTTTCCAAGTCAATTGGGCCAAGTTTGACTTTTTGGGCTAAAAATCCCATTAGTGTTGACTGTTTTTGGTTTTGGCCCATTTGAGGGTCCAATAGGGGTATTCTGGTCATTTCACTTTCATTTTCTGTTTATTTAGGTTAAAATAAACTAGTTTACAAGTTTTTAGAATTTTTTATAATTTTTGGATTTTTAATATTATTTTAATATTATTTTATTATTATTATTCAAATGTTACATTTTTGCACTTTTTACTTTTTTCTTAGCTTAAATACATTAAAATAGGAATTTTGCAACTTTTAGATTAATTTTATCATCTTTAGATTAATTTTTATAATTATTTTAGGTTTTAATAGTTTTTAAATCATTTTAAATAGTTTTTCTTAGTTTAAAAATTTCTAAAAATAGTTTTTAATCTTTTTAGGTCATTTTAGAGGTTTACCAATTGGAAAATCTTTATTTGGGCTTTTTGATAATTAATTTGATTTTTAGGGCTTTAATTAGCATTTAAAAATTGAATATTTAATTAACTAAAAGGTTTGAAAAAGTTTTGATCATTGGTAAACTCTTAGTTTATTTATTTTGATTTTTGGTGAATTTTTGGTAATTTTTAGAATTAATTTTTTATTTAGCTCATTTTACGGTTTTACGTGTAGTCGTAGTAGTAATTAATTTCACGCCTTCGTCATTCTCTTTTCTCATCCCCTTCTAACCAATATTAATCTCAAACCTTGCTACACTTTAGTCACACACATATACCTCCTTGGGAAACGAACTTGAACTTCACCTAGGGTCATTAACACTTGGTTTTTCCTAAAATCATTTGTTTAATACTTACCGCTTTTACGCTCCTTTTCCTAAAGGTCGTATTTTACTACAATCATTTTGGCGCCGCTGCCGGGGAGGTGTGTCGTGATTAATTTGTCTTGTTGTTTTTAATATTAACCATAAATAGTATTTGTATTAGTAGAAATCTACTAATACGTATTATCGGTTTTTTTGGTTTTTCTTGTGAAATTATTATTACTATATTGTATTAAGTATCACAATCAATTCAAAATTTCTCCAAAAGTGTGAAAACACAACCTTAATTGGGATTTGATCTCCTAATTATTGTATTTGAATCTCAAACAAAAAAGAAAAAGGCAAAAATAGATAAATACTTTCGTGAAGCTCGATTTTGAAAAATACAAACTATAAGGTGGGTATAAGGCGGGTATTATAAAATATACCCGAAGGAAAAAGGCTCTTAAGTGCTTCACGCCGCCTCGTTTCCCCGCTTGCTTGTGAGTATTTTGAGATTGAAGGCTAATCGAGGGTTTTGCCGCCCAAAGTATTATTACGTATAATATATTTGCTTGGTTTTCTTTGTGATTAAACCCTCTTGAACAATTTGGTTTTCACCAAAGTTCTAAAGTCATTCGAAGGCGTTCACTCCACGTGATCGTTTTCATTCCTTTGAGGCTTCTTTAATCAAGAGTTTGATTCGAGGAGAGATTTGGTAGATTGTTGTCTACGAAGATACACCAAAATCCAAAAAAAAATTAAAAACAATCAAAAACACAAAAAAAAATAAAAATTGAAAATTCACAAAACACCCAAAAAGAATCTTCTTTGCTCACCTCCCATTCTTCGTGAAGTTTATGATCACTCGTAATCAAGCAAAACGAGCTCGTAAACGTCTTCAAAAGCAAGCCAATCAAGAGACGTTGATTGAAGAACAACCTCCAATTGTTGAACCTATTGTAGAACAAGAAGTCGTCATGGCTAATCGTACTATGATGGAGTTGCTACAAGCACCCAACGAGGGTTTTGGAGAGGCCATTGTGATTCCCGCTATCCTTACGGAGAATTTCGAGATTAAGACGGGTTTAATGTCGATGTTGCAAGCTAATAAGTTTAGAGGTCATGAGAAAGACAACCCGCATTACCACATAAGGAATTTTAATCGTCTCACCGCTACTAGCAAGTTTAAGGATGTTCCACATGACGCCATTAAGATGATGTTGTTTCCATACTCGTTAGATGGACCCGCAAAAATTTGGCTTGAGAAAGAACCGCCAAATTCAATTTTGACATGGGGTGATCTCGTTTCTAAGTTTGTGAACAAGTTTTTTCCACCATCTAAAACAACACATTTGAAAAATGAGATTTCAAGATTTGTTCAAAGAAATAATGAAAGTTTTTCAATGGCATGGGAACGCTTTAAAGAAATGTTACATGAATGTCCACAACATGATTTTTCGGAATTGCATCAAATTGATACTTTTTATAATGGGCTTAATGATCAGGAACTAGATTACTTGAATGCCGCCGCGGGTGGTAATTTTTTGTGCAAAACGACCGATGAAGCTTTAAAGATTATTGAGAATAGATCTAAGGTTTATAGCCCTCGTAACACACCGAGCGTTGCCAATTTAGGTTCGTCATCGTCGTCATCGTCTCGTAGCATTAATGCCTTACATGATGAAGCTAATGAGGAAAATCGGTTTTTGATAGATTTGCTAATCTTATGACTCATTGGAAAGCTCAAGAAGCTTCGAATTCCGCTTCGGTTAAAGCGGTTGCTAAGAGTTGTTTGTCTTGTGGTGGAGCTCATGATCTTTCCGAGTGCATTACCGTGGATGGTAACACTTCGAGTGCTTATGTAGCAACGGGAACTTACAACCAAAACGGCCAAGGTTCCCGCCCAAATCAAGCTCCACCAAATCAAAATGCTAATAGCTATCGAAACAACAACCAAGGTGGTAATTATCAAGGCAATTCACGTAACTACAACAAAGGGAATTATCAAAGTGGGGATGGACACGTCACTAATCAAAACCAAAACCGTGATTTTCAAAACACTACACAAGGTTTTCTAAATGCTCACACTAAAAATCTTCAAGGAGAATTTTTGGATTATGCTAAAGCAAATGATGCTAAATTTGATAACATGCAACGTGAGATGATTAGCTTAAGATCCGAGTTGAAAAACGAGCTTAAAAACGAACTCGCTAATGAACTTAAAACTCATGCAAATAAAATAGAAGGAAATGTTCAACGTCTTTAACAAAATCAACAAAAGATGGAACAAGGACAACATGAGATTAAGCAAGAATTGTTAAAAGCGGATGCTAGGCAATCACAATTTGAAGACCGAATGGCAAAAATGTTTGAAGCAATCATGTGTAAACCCTCTTCCTCGGGTGGTCTTCCTAGTGATACCATTGCAAACCCGAAGGGAGAAATGAAGGTTATTACTACACGAAGTGGTAAAACTTTCATGGAACCAATCTCTCGTCCAAGTACTTCTACGGAGAAGGAAATCGAGAAAGAGCCCGAGGTGATGGTCGAAAAGGAGCACATTACAATCCCACGAAGTACCGCTCAAACCACACCTACGGTTGAACCAATACCAATCATGGAACCCGAGATTCCAAGGCCGTTGCCTAATGTCCAACCCACACCACCCTTACCTTACCATTCGAGACGAAACAAAGAGAAATTGCAAGAACGTAACAAACAACAAATCGAGCTTTTTATAAAAATGTTTCAACAAGTGCATTTTGATGTGAGTTTAGCCGACGCGTTGTTATATATGCCTCGTTTCGCTTCCACCTTTAAAAGTATGATGAGCGATAAGGAAAAGCTTTCAAAGCTTGCTAATTGCTCTTCAGTTTATCTTAACCGCATACCGGAAAAAGTTGGTGACCCCAGAAAGTTTCTCATTCCTTGTGACATACAATATATGAAAGAATGCCTCGTCTTGGCCGATCTTGGTGCGAGCATTAATTTGATGCCATTTTCCATTTGGAAATCGCTTTCGCTTCCGGCTCTTATTCCTTCGAACATGTCTATCGAGATGGCCGATCATTCTACGATTTTAGCATGTGGAGTAGCCGAAGATGTTTTCGTGAAAGTGGGGAAGTTCTACTATCCCGTTGATTTTATAGTAGTTGACATCCCCGCGGATCCTCAAGTTCCTCTAATTTTAGGTCGTTCATTTTTAGACACCTCGAGATCGCTTATCGACGTTCATGCAAGAACTATCACTTTGAGATTCAACAAAGAGGAACTTGTTATAAACGCTACTCAAAACTCGAAACCTTCTCATGTTTATGCAATCTCTACCATCAATCACCTTGACTTAGTTGATGTGGTTTGCAATGAGTTTTCACAAGAAGTGTTAAGTTTTTCCGATAGCTCGTCAAGTGGCAATTCCACTATTTTGGATCTAATTCTTGCTAATTCTACACCAAATCTCACTCCATTCCAAGGAGGCGATCTCACTTCAAATGAAATCGACAATGAAGATGAGGTGTTGATTAGTGATGATACTTCTGTTCCACCATTTCTTCCGCCGATGGAAGTTATGAGTGTTGAACCAAAATCTTCAATCGAGGAACCACCTATCCTTGAATTGAAAGATCTTCCTTCTCACCTTGAATACACATTCTTGGAAGGTGATGACAAGTTGCCGGTTATTATTGCAAGAGGTCTTGCTAATGATGAAAAAACCGAGCTCTTGAAAGTTCTTAAAGCTCATAAAGGGGCAATTGCGTGCAAAATTTCCGACATTAAGGGTATTGACCAAAAATTTTGTACTCACAAGATTTTAATGGAGGAGGACTACAAAACCGCAATTCAAAGTCAAAGAAGGGTGAATCCCAAAATTCACGATGTCATTAAAAAGGAAGTGTTGAAACTCCTTGACGCGGGAATGATTTATCCTATCTCCGATAGCCCATGGGTGAGACCAATCCATTGTATCCCTAAAAAGGGAGGAATGACCGTTGTGCCTAATGAAAACAACGAGTTAATTCCCACTCGTGTTGTGACCGGTTGGAGGGTGTGTATTGACTACCGAAAGTTAAATGACGCCACTCGTAAAGACCACTTTCCTTTGCCCTTCATGGATCAAATGTTGGAGCGACTCGCGGGAAATGAATTCTATTGCTTTTTAGATGGTTTTTCCGGTTACTTTCAAATCCCTATCGACCCTCGTGATCAAGAGAAGACTACGTTACGTGTCCTTATGGAACATTTGCTTATCGTAGGATGCCTTTCGGACTTTGTAATGCACCGGGTACGTTTCAACGGTGTATGATGGCGATTTCTCACGATATGATCGAGAAGTCGATGGGAGTGTTTATGGATGACTTTTCGGTGTTTGGCAATTCGTTCACGTCGTGTTTATCTAATCTCGAGAAAATGTTAAAACGTTGTGAAGAAACCAATCTTGTGCTTAATTGGGAAAAATGTCATTTTATGTGTAAACAAGGAATCGTCTTAGGACATAAGGTCTCGAAAGCGGGGATTGAGGTCGATAAAGCTAAGGTAGACGTCATCACCAAGTTACCTCATCCCAAAACCGTTAAGGGAGTTAGGAGTTTCCTAGGCCACGCGGGCTTTTATCGTCGTTTCATCAAAGACTTTTCGAAAATCTCTCGACCTATGACACACCTTCTCGAGAAGGATGCTCCTTTTAACTTCAATGAGGATTGTGTTAGAGCTTTCGAAACTCTTAAAAGGAAACTTACCGAAGCTCACATTCTTGTTGCTCCTAATTGGGAATTACCCTTTGAAATCATGTGCGATGCAAGTGATTATGCTATAGGGGCCGTCTTAGGGCAACGTTATGACAAGCATTTCCGTCCTATCCATTATGCTAGTAAGATGATGACCGAGGCTCAATTAAAGTACACCACAACGGAAAAGGAATTCCTTGCCGTGGTCTATGCTTTTGAGAAATTCCGACCTTATCTCGTCTTAACTAAAAGCATTGTGTATACCGACCATTCGGCTATCAAGTATCTCTTAGCTAAGCAAGATGCTAAACTGAGATTGCTTCGTTGGATGCTCCTCCTTCAAGAATTTGATGTCACTGTGCTTGACAAAAAAGGAGCCGAGAATCTAGCGGCCGATCATCTCTCTCCTCTAGAAGATCCTCACAAAGATGTTTTCGAGAACAAGGAAATCACCGAAACATTTCCTCTCGAGACTCTCGGTGTAGTGAATTCTAAAGACACCACCCCATGGTTTGCCGACATTGCAAATTACCATGCGGGCAATTTCATAATCAAGGGTATGACGACACAACAAAAGCGAAAATTCTTTCATGACGTCAAGTTCTATTTTTGGGACGACCCTTATCTCTTTCGGGTTTGTGCGGATCAACTCGTTCGACGTTGTGTTTTTGGTGCCGAAGCTTCTACTATCCTTAGAGCTTGTCACGAGGGACCCACGGGTGGTCACCACGGTGCTAATCTCACGGCTAAGAAAGTGTTTGATGCCGGCTTCTTTTGGCCTTCTATCTATCGTGATGCACACGCACTTGTGAAGTCGTGTGATTCGTGCCAACGTCAAGGAAAATCGTCTCAACGTGATGAAATGCCGCAAAACATAATTCAAGTGTGTGAGATTTTCGACATTTGGGGCATAGAATTTATGGGGCCGTTCCCATCGTCTCATGGTAACAAGTATATCCTCGTCGCGGTGGACTACCTTTCTAAGTGGGTGGAAGCTAAGGCTTTACCTACTAATGATGCTCGTGTGGTAGTGAAGTTTTTGAAGCAACTATTCTCTCGGTTCAGAACCCCTCGTGCTATTATAAGCGATCGTGGAACCCATTTTTGTAATGACCAATTCGAGAAGGTCTTAAAGAAATATGGAGTTACTCATCGTCTTTCTACAGCTTATCACCCGCAAACGAGTGGGCAAGTCGAGGTTTCGAACCGAGCTTTGAAGAGGATTTTAGAGAGGTCAATTGGAGAAAACCGTGCTTCATGGTCCGACAAACTCCATGACGCTTTATGGGCCTTTAGGACCGCTTATAAGACACCTATCGGTTGCACTCCTTATAAGTTAGTCTATGGGAAGAATTGTCATTTGCCCATTGAATTGGAGCACAAGGCATATTGGGCCCTTAAGCATGCAAACTTTGACTTGAAGACTGCGAGAGATCACCGAAAAATACAATTGAATGAATTAGATGAATTAAGAGACAATGCTTATGAAAATTCATTGATTTTCAAAGAAAAGACTAAAAAGTTTCATGATGCAAAGATTAAAAACCGGGTTTTTAACGTTGGTGATCAAGTGTTACTTTTTAACTCTCGACTTAAGATATTTTCCGGGAAATTGAAATCTTGTTGGTCGGGTCCTTTCACCGTTACAAAAGTGTTTCCTTATGGGACCATCGAGATAGCTCAAGATGATGGTCCTAATTTCAAGGTGAATGGACATAGGCTTAAGCACTACTTTGGTGGGGAAATTCCTTCAATGGTTGACCTCGACCAAGTCACCTTCCCCAATGATAATTAGCATTGAGGGGATCGAGTCGAGCTCATGACTCGGTAATAAAAAACGAGGTGCCTCGTGAGGGAGATCCCATGCTTATCCTTTTATGCTTACTAATCACTAATAAGGGGACTTGTACCCTTCCAACTCGTTGTCTCGTGGTTGTTTGTGATTGTGTTATCTAGATCATCATCATCTACGATTGAAGACTCTCGTGTTCGTTTACGTGAGCCTCCATCGTTTGCTTGAAGAAGTTTTTCACGAATCCATTGACATATCCTTTATTGTTCTAACAATTATCTTTTAGCATACTTAATAAACGGCTTTAGATATATTGTTGATCACCCTTTCCATGCTAGATCCTAAGCATTCGATTCTTCGTCTCTAGTATGGGGGTGCTCCACCTTTAGACTCTAAACATTGAGGACAATGTTTACTTTTAGTATGGGGGGTGAATAGATACTTGCTTTGCTACGCCCTCACGCTTTCCAACTTTCAATGTTTTGTTTTTGTTGCTAATAAGGCTAAAAATGGCCAAATTTTAAAATTTTTCTTAGTTTTCATAAGTGTTTTTAAGACACGAATGTATATTTTCCGATGGGTAGAATAAGAGATAATTTTTGACTTGATGGGCATTTGGAGCCATTTACATTCCTTAACCCGCTCAATTCAAGTTTTGCTAGACTTTTATATAGGGAACTTTAAAACGCGAAAGTCTTAGCTCATTCGGGTTAAGAACAAGAACTTTTCGCAAGTTCCTATAATTGATCCTAGAAAGTCACTTATCAAGGGAACTATAAAATGCATTCTCTAAACTTGAAAAAGTCCAAGAAAGTGCAAGATCCTATAGGTGGCTTGAAAACCCAAAACTTTGATTTGATATAGTCTTAATGAAAGCTAATCCAAATTTGGCTTAATTTTGACTTGCATGGCTAAGTATTCACGAGTCTCTTTAATTAGAGGTCTTTATATAGTGAAGAACGAGAAGTGATAGAGTTAGACAAGTGATCATGCTAAACGTAGAACATGAAAATGTTCTTTCAAAAACTCATATGTTTTTAATTGTGGCTTTTTCTTCCCATAAGATCAATGCATTAGGAATAAAAATAATTGCAATAAGTAAGGTCGTACGATTTGAAAGGTTACTTAGCCTCTAGCGCAAGATCGTTTAAAAGTTGCTCGGGGTTGAATAGAGTTCATAGCCAAGGCATAACTTATTGAAGCGGGACGCGAAGATTGGTGAAGATCCAAAAAGGCCCTAACAAGGCATGAGGAGCTATATTTTGTTGCTAAAGATCCAAGATGATGTGAAGTATCATTATTCCTAAATCAATATGAAGGATCAAGACACACGACGAAAAGCAATTACTCCCCTAAAGATCATGGAGAAAGTCTATCCAAAAAGAACCTTACAAGGTATGAGGATAAATATATCCAAGTCCGAAAAGGAGGCGGATCGTTGTATATCAAAGTCCAAAATAAAGATTGAAGAAAAATGATGAAGTCGTGGTCCAAATATGAAGAATCTCTCAAAAACGTCAAGTGAAGAAATTCCAAATATATGAAGAGAAGACCATAATCTCAAGAACGTCTTCCCAAGATTTGAAGTATGAAGTACATGCCAAATATCGGTCCGAGAAAGGTCTCAAATCGTGAAACGAGTTATGCCAAGATATGAACTTAAGGAGATACACGAGAAGCCGTTTTAAAAGATTTTGTCCTTCGGCTAACTATCGATTAAATCGTGCTACTTTGCTTTCGGACTAATAACTACTCAAATAAGTCAATATGAATCACTTGTGATCCATGACAAATAGTTAAAAAATGCTAGTAACCCATTTCCTTTTATAATAACTAGGATTGCGGGGAGAAAAAGTATTACACAATTTGGACGTATGAGTAGTGTTAGCATTGTGACTTGTACCAACAATGATCTCGTTTTTGCACTTAGCATGGAATGTATGACAATCAAGGATGACAAAGTTTACTCTAAGGGACATTTACTTGTTTCTATTCTTTGACCCTAAAAGTCACATTCGTGATGAAAATCATACATTATGTCTTTACACATCTTCGTAGTATTGTTGCAAGTCTCTTACTTTTCAATAAAGGTTAATAAAATTGAACTTTAGTGATGCTTAGATACTTTATTCTAGCATTGCGTGAGGGCACGACAATGGCTTCGTATGGGGGAGTGATGAGATGGCATTTATACATGATCTTATCGTTCTTTTCGGGCTTTAAATGCACAAAAATGTCATAAAATACCATATATATGCTTGTGTTTGTTTACTTGTGTATTTTAGGTATGGATATCGTGAAAAAGACAAAAGATCACAAGAAACAAGGAAAAACAGACACGAGAAACGAAGCCGTACAAAGAACCGGGCCCTAGTTCATGAATTATCCAACATTTACCCTTGAAGACTTGAAGACATGCAAGATTGATCCTCAAACAATGAAGAATTGACACTTAAAACCCTTGTGAATTCATAATTACAAGTTTGGTCCCTTAAGTTTGTCAAAATTGCAAAAAGGTCCTTCAACTTTGAAGAAATGGCAAGATTAGTCCCTCATCAATTCTAATTTGTCAAGAATGGTCCTTCATAAAGTCCAAAATCTAAAGAGGCCCTTGAAGTTCAAGAATATTACATTTCTAGTCCTTTAAATATGGTTTAAATATCAAAAGGACTGAAATTGTAATTAGCCTAAAGTGATAAAAGCCCTAAAATCCCTTTTGAAAACTTTTTGTGGCCAAAACATGAAGTCTGAAACTTTAAAAACAAAGGGAAACGAGTTTATTAGGAAAATAAACTTGTTATACATGTTTGGCCAAAGTGTGAGGACTACTAATGGACAAGTGAAACATTCAAACCAGATTAATGCGCCAAACACCTTTTCTCCCCCAAAATCGGATCAAAAACATTACTGTTTACCATTCATCCCACCCAGAATTACCTTCACTTAAACAAAGGGTAATTTTCAATTACCTTGGCACATGTGTGATTCACACATGCAAGAACCCATCCCACACCAAAAACCCTCACTCCCACTCACCATGGACCCCACCCCCAATTCCCTTTCAACCAATCAGAGAACAACTTCACCTCCAAGTAAAGCCACGTGTCAAGATCAACAGCTGAGGCTCTTAGCTTAACCCCAAAGCTAAAATGAACGTTAATAACTAGATTTTGCTAGGTTAAATTGTTGTTCTCGATATCTTAACGAATTGATTTCCAGTTCACAGTACGACTCAGTTGATTTTGGTAAACAAATATTTTTGGTTGATTTTAAATTAAAATTGCAAAGACGTAAATATAGATGACGTTAAAGTAAATGACGTTAAAATAAAATGGCGAGAAATTAAATCTAAGTCTAATTAAAATTAAATGATGCAATATTTAAAAACATTGAAAAGTAAAATAACTAAATGACGGGAATTTAAAAGCGTGACGAGAATTAAAATTTGACAAAGTATTAGAACGTAAACTTAAAAAAAATAAACAAGAAAAAATATAAAAAATAATTACCCTAATCGGAATGTATTCCGATCAGATGATGATCGGAATATAGTGTCACCACCTAATCGGAATATGGGCTTACCTTCTAATCGGAATATAGGTCGGAAACACCACGATCGGAATGCTGTCACTCGTTCTGATCGGAATACCTAACTAACCCAGATCGGAATGTGTAGTGGACTCAGATCGGAATAATGATCGGAAGTGCCAATCGGAATACTGTCACTTACCCTCGATCGGAATACCAAACTTACCTCTGATCGGAATACTCACAAACCCTCCAATCGGAATATCATACACCCTTGATCGGAAAATCTGTCACTTACCCTCGATCGGAATGTTAGATCGCTCCCAGTCGTAATACTACAAACCCTTTTCCGACCAAGCAATGAAGTGCTGGTTGGAATGTATAACCCTTATCCGATCACTAGATCGGAATACGGAGGAAATAACTCAAAATAAGCTAGAAAAATAAGCTATAAGTCAAATAAGCACAAGTATAAAATCCTAAACAAAACCGTATGAGAAAAAGCTAATAAGCTATGATTTAAAGACTTTTAAATACACGAAATGAAACAAAGGTTTACGAAATCAAACTTAATATAAAAATAACTTTTATAAAAACTTAAGAAACTTTAAGATGAAAACAAATAAGCTATAAAAATTAATGATCCAAAACAATCAAAAGCATAAAAACACAATCTTTAATCAAATAAGCAAGACAATAAGCATGTAAACATAAAGATCAAGCAAAGAAAGAAAGGTAGAATGAGAGATTAAAACAAGAAAATTAAAGAACACTTACTTGGAAATTAAAGGTATTAAAAGTGCAAGACAAGTATTTAAATTGACATGTAAAGTAAATGTGCAAGTAATTAAAAGGTGGAAGAACTAGTGTCACTCTATCCAACAAAGAAAAAATGATTAACATCCTAAACTATATATAGGGGAGGATTAAGGGGTGCTTAGGAAGCTTCCTCCCCTCTTTCCTTTCTCCTTAATTGCATGCTTAGTCCTTCCTTCTTAATCTCTTTGTTAATTGCACTATTAGTCCTTAAGCCTTCAAATCTTCTTTAATCTTGGACTTTAATGACTTTTGGCTCGGGATTTCTTTGAACTCGTCTTTTAATTCTTCAATTAATTAGACTTGAGTTTTTCGGCATTTGATAAACTTCCGTCTTTTGACTTTTTCTTCGATAAATCTTCAGAATTGGTCTTGGACTTCCGTTATTTTTGCACTCTTGACTTCTCGACTTCATATTTCGTCTTTTTCTTCAATAATAGCCCGTGAATGCCGTGTTTTCTCCACTTTTCACAATTTCGTCCTAAATCACAAAAAAAACACAAACCACGCATAATTCCGACATAAAAGACATAAAATACACGTTTTGGCTCGGTTATTATTGTAATTAAGTGGTAAAAAGGATGGGTGTTTACACACCTATCAAATCCCCTACACTTGACCATTGCAATGTCCTCATGCAATGCATTAGTTACAAAGCACGTTTACATTTTTCATCATAATCAATCCACGTTGGCCTTTATTAAAGAGATAGAAAATTATTAACATTCGAAGTAAAGAAATCAAAAGCATACCTTGGGTTTTGGAAATGTCATGAATAATCATCATCCTCAAGTTTTCACTTTCTCCAAACCAAGCTTAAAAACGAGATCATTGTTATTATAAGTTAGCAAACTAACACTAACTCATGTGGGCCAATTACTCACTTAGACTCCCTTATTCCTAGGGGTATCTCTTATATTTTATTTTTGTCTTGAATGATCACGAGGATGCATTGTTTGACTTATTTCGATAGTTATTTAGTCCGAAAATAAAGTGAACGATTTAATCAATAGTTAGCTAAAGGACAAAATCTTTTAAAACTGCTTCTTGGGACCTCATAAAGTTCATATCTTGGCATAACTCGTTTTGCGATTTGAGACCTTTCTCGGACCGATATTTGGCAGCGACTTCATACTTCAAACCTTGAGAGATGTTCATGAAATTATGGTCTTCTCTTCATATAGGAATTTCTTCACTTGAAGTTTTGAGAGATTCATACTTGGACCACGACTTCTTCATTTTTCTCCAATCTTTATTTTGGACTTTGATATACAACGATCCGCCTCCTTTTATGACTTGGATCTATTTATCCTCATACCTTGCTAGGGTCTTTTCGGATACACTTCTCCATGACTTTTGGGGAGTTTTTGCTTTTCGTCGTGTGTCTCGATCCTTCATATTGATTTTTGATAAATGATTCTTCACATCACTTGGGATCTTTAGCAACAAAATGTAGCCCTCATGTCTTGTTAGGACCTTTTTGGACTCGCCAATCTTCGCATCCCGCTTCAATAAGTTATGCCTTGGCTATGAACTCTAATCCATACCGAGCAACTTTTAAACGATCTTGGGCTAGAAGCTAAGTAACTTTTCAAATCGTACAACCTTATTTATTGCAGATAAATTTATTAACAAGCGATGGGAGAATAGGCTTATAATTAACTCACATAAATTCCCGAAAGAATACCAAACTTATAATTGGCTCTATCATCTCTCTTTCTCCACAGTTTAAAATCTCAAGGAATGAGACTCGTGGATACTTAGCCTATTAAGTCAAAGTTTTGGGTTTTCGAGTCGCCTATAGGATTTTGCAAACTCTTAGACTTTTTCAAGTTTAGAAATCGCATTTTAATGTTCCCTTGATAAACGACTCTCTAGGATCAATTATAGGAACTTGCAAAAAGTTATTGTTCTTAACCCGTGAGAGTTAAGACTTTCGCGTTTTATAGCTCCCTATATAAAAGCCTAGCAAAACTTGACTTAAACATGTTAAGGATACTAGCTAGAGTAACTTAGATAAGTAAACTTGGGTTGAGTCAAAAGATTCACAACGTTTGAAAATTAAAACCACTTTATTAAAAATTTATTCTAACAAAGAAGAAAAATAACTATACAAAAGGAAAAACTAATAGGCCAAAATAGATCAAAAATTTTGAAAAATGTCGAAAAATTGATTTTCCGGTTAAAATGAGGACAAATACAAGGAAAAGGCCACTTAACTTCGATAGAAGTCCCCCTACACTTAACATAAACATTATCCTCAATGTTTAAGCATGTGGGAGTAAACTCCCCTACACTTAGGACATTGTGCACTTTGTTTAAATCTCGATAAGGAAGAGACAACTAAAGAGATTCCTATTTGAATATTGAAAAATATAAAATAGTGAATCGAAAAGAGTTTAGGATAGAACCGGGAAGAAGTGAACACAGAATCATGGGTCGTCAAGAATCATCAAGAGTGGATCATTGAGCGCTCGAATCCCTGATTAAGAGAGGAGAGGAGAGGAAATAGCAAACCAACGGGTCTCCCCTACACTTAGGATAAAGCAAGCTAAAAGATAGATACATGGGTTTCCTCCCAAGAAGCGCTTGATTTTTGATTACCGAGTCGTGAGCCTGACTCGACCTTGATCATCATAGGAAGAAGCATGAAATATATCCACCGGGATCAAAGACATAGTTTTCGTCCATCAAATAGCACAAGCTTAAGGCGAACAAGGCAAGCCAAAGGAGAATAGGCAAGGTTCCCTTAAGCAGCGATGGAGTACGGTGGGAGCAAGGGTGAAGTGGTGCAAGCAGATTTCCATAAGTTCCAAAGATATTTCCTTTTATTTCATCAGGTGGATACTGAGATGGCTGTAGAATTTCAATACCGGGGTCGAACACCTTTTCCTTTAGGGGAAAATAGCACTCAGGCTCAGCAGAGTGTGAAGAAGATCCGTGAAGAAACACAACCTCGTCCTCAGAAGGGGGACAAAGAGGTGTTAACTCATACGTGCTGCGGATATTGGTGTCGACCGGTTTCTTCTCCTTTGAAAGAATGTTCTTAAAATCCAAAGTAGGATCAAGACGATAATCTTCAAAATCATAAGGAGGAGCATCACTCTCATGAGGGAAGTAAGTGTTGAGAAATACAGAGAAGTCTTCCTCAAATGAGTAATCGTCCAAAGTAGGATCGAGTGATGGCGGAGCATCTTCATTATGTGAAGAATCACTCGACAGTGTATCAGCCTCATCAAAATCATCATATGTGGGCAGCTCAGGATACTCGGAAGTAAGGTAATCATAATCATCCGAATCTGAGCTAGAATCATCATCATAAGCATCAAAGACCGGTGGAGAATCATAAATGGGAGAAGGTTCCAAATTGGTGCGAGAAGCATCCACATCATCTTGAAAAATTGGATTATCATTGCAAGACTCGAATAGAGGATTGTTGTAGATGACAAAATCATCGAGCACATTAATCATATTCACTGATTCTCGTCCAAAGGATTTGCTTGTAAGCTTCCCCATTTTAAAAATTTGTGAATCATTCCCGACTCGTAAGATTAACTCACCTTCGGCCACATCAACTAGAGCTCGTCCGGTTCTCAAGAATGGCCGACCAAGTATTAAAGGAATACGAGGGTCCATTTCATAATCAACAACGACAAAATCGACCGGGAAAGTAAATGTGCCTACTTTAATGAACACGTCTTCGGCTATACCAACGGGGTAAGTGAGAGTGCGATTTGCAAGTTCAAGAGTCATCTTTGTTGGAGTAAGGTCGGGCAATGAGAGTGTTTTCCAAACACTCAAAGGCATAAGATTATACTGGCCCCGAGATCAGCAAGGGCAGTAAATTCTTCGGTTTTGTTGAAAACGCAAGGCAACACAAAACGACCGGGATCTCTAAGCTTTTCCGGAAGTTCTTTAAGAATAACTGCAGAGCAGTTTTCATTTAAGCGCGTGTTGGCGAGCTCAATCAGCTTCTCCTTCTTGTTAAGCAATTCCTTAAATGCTTTAACAAATTTGGGCATGTGGACAAGTGCTTCAAGAAATCTAATGTTGAAGTTCATTTGAGAGATCATCTTCACATAGCGTGACACTTCAGAGTCATCCTTGGTTAGCATTTTGGTCTTGCCTAAACGAGAGGGATAAGGGATATTGGGTTTTGATGGTGAAGGTGCAGGTGTAGCAGGTAAAGGTTGAGATGTTGAAGGGTCCTTCCTAGGTACATCGTCATGACGAGGCGGAGACGGTAATGGTGCACTAAGACTAGGTGTAGGAGGAGTAGGGATAAATGGTGGTGGAGGAGGTGTAGATGATGGGGGCGGGATTGGTGGATCGACAATGGTAATTCCACTACGAGTAGTAATAGCACTCACATTTGCTCGCGGATTGGTGACGGTGTTTGAAGGTAGAAAACTCGAAGACGAAGGTTGAGCGGCGGGCAAGAAACTAGCAAGCATATTCTTCAAATCATTGGTTTGATTTCTGAAGGAGGATTGAATATTATCTCGAAGCTCGGATCAAATTTCATTTCCTTGCTTTGTGATATCTCCTTTAAGATTGATAATTTGGCTCTACAGATTCATGATTTGCTCACCTTGGGTTCTCATGATAGCTTCGACATCGGGGTCAATGGGTGGGGCTTGTTGAGCGGGTGGGTGATAAGGATTAGAAGCTCTTGGTGGGATTTGGTTGCTTCGAGAGTAGTTGTTGGCAGGGTTTTGGTTTTGAGGAGAAAAACCGGGTGAAAGGTAGTTGTTTGATCGGTAACTCAACAAATTTCTATCCCCTTGTTGTCGAGCTTGGTAATTTTCCGGTGAATAATTACCATAAGCTGCATACACATTTTCCGGATTTCCTTGAGTCGAAGGACAATCGGTGTATGAGTGAGGACCGCCGCATGTTTCACAAGGATTAGCAACCGCTTTAACTTGTTGTTGTTGTTGGTTAGAAGCGAGAAGCGTGATACTTTTGCTCATTTCAGTCATCATGCGGGTGAGTTCGGTCATATCGGGGTTTGCTGAAGTAGAAGAAACACTGACTCTCGGGTTGTTCCTTGAAGAAGCAGAGGAATCCTAGTTTTTGTGGTGAGTAGTCATGTTCTTAATTAACTCTCTACACTCCTCGGGTCTCCTTTTCATGAATGTGCCACCGGCGGCTGCATTAATCGTATCACGATCACGAAAAGTCAAACCGTTGTAGAAAGTATCAATCAATGTGACTGGAAGCATGTTGTGGTTTGGACAACGATCAATCAAGACTTTATATCTTTCCCAAGCATCAAAAAGAGATTCATCAGGATCTTGCATGAAACCGCTGATTTGATTGCGAAGGCTCGTGACCATGGATGGTGGAAAATAGCGCGACAAAAAGCGTTGAGTCATGTCATCCCAAGTATGAATTGAATTCTTCGGGAGACGATCAAACCATTTCTCGGCATGATGTGATAAAGTATGTGGGAAGAGTTGTAGGCGAAGAACATCCATTGTGGCACCGGGCAACTTCATGCTTTGGGTGATTGTAATGAACTTGTCGAGGTGTTTGTTGGCATCATCATCAGGCATTCCGGAGAATGGATTAGTTTGCACTTGCTGAATCATGTGGTGCTTCAACGAAAACTCCAAAGCCGTGATTTGCATCGGCGCAATCGGTCCTCCTCGTCCAAACATAGTAGGTTGACAAAGTTCCTCCATGGTCCGAAGATCGGGCTGTGGAAGAACATTGTTGTTATTGTTGAGGTGCGGTGGATTATTGTTGTTGTTAACACCTGACATACTTAAATCTTCAGAAGTCTCGGGTTCTTGATAAGTAGAAGATCTAGTATGCATACACCTGAAAATGCAAAAGAAAAAGAAACCAAACACAAAGACAATATATATACACAATAAAAATAAAATCTTTTTGGATTTTTGAATTTTTAATTTTTATGGATTTTTATCAATTTTTAATTTTTATGGTTTTTTTTGAATTTTTTAAGCAAGAAAATAACGCTCACAAGTGAACGGATCCCAAAAAGCAACGCGTCTCTCACAGAAAACCGTTAATCTTTACGAAAAGAGCCGGCAGCGGCGCCATTTAATAACTAGATTTTGCTAGGTTAAATTGTTGTTCTCGATATCTTAACGAATTGATTTCCAGTTCACAGTACGATTCAGTTGATTTTGGTAAACAAATATTTTTGGTTGATTTTAAATTAAAATTGCAAAAACGTAAATATAAATGACGTTAAAGTAAATGACGTTAAAATAAAATGGCGAGAAATTAAATCTAAGTCTAATTAAAATTAAATGATGCAATATTTAAAAACATTGAAAAGTAAAATAACTAGCGGGAATTTAAAAGCGTGACGAGAATTAAAATTTGACAAAGTATTAGAACGTAAACTTAAAAAAAATAAACAAGACAAAATATAAAAAATAATTACCCTTATCGGAATGTATTCCGATCAGATGATGATCGGAATATAGTCTCACCACCTAATCGGAATATGGGCTTACCTTCTGATCGGAATGTAGGTCGGAAACACCACGATCGGAATGCTGTCACTCGTTCTGATCGGAATACCTAACTAACCCAGATCGGAATGTGTAGTGGACTCGGATCAGAATAATGATCGGAAGTACCAATCGGAATACTGTCACTTACCCTCGATCGGAATACCAAACTTACCTCTGATCGGAGTACTCATAAACCCTCCAATCGGAATATCATACACCCTTGATCGGAATATCTGTCACTTACCCTCGATCAGAATGTTAGATCGCTCCCAGTCGGAATACTACAAACCCTTTTCCGACCAAGCAATGAAGTGTTGGTCGGAATGTATAACCCTTATCCGATCACTAGATCGGAATACGGAGGAAATAACTCAAAATAAGCTAGAAAAATAAGCTATAAATCAAATAAGCACAAGTCTAAAATCCTAAACAAAACCATATGAGAAAAACTAATAAGCTATGATTTAAAGACTTTTAAATACACGAAATGAAACAAAGGTTTACGAAATCAAACTTAATATAAAAATAACTTTTATAAAAACTTAAGAAACTTTAAGATGAAAACAAATAAGCTATAAAAATCAATGATCCAAAACAATCAAAAGCATAAAAACACAATCTTTAATCAAATAAGCAAGACAATAAGCATGTAAACATAAAGATCAAGCAAAGAAAGAAAGGTAGAATGAGAGATTAAAACAAGAAAATTAAAGAACACTTACTTGGAAATTAAAGGTATTAAAAGTGCAAGACAAGTATTTAAATTGACATGTAAAGTAAATGTGCAAGTAATTAAAAGGTGGAAGAACTAGTGTCACTCTAGCCAACAAAGAAAAAATGATTAACATCCTAAACTATATATAGGGGAGGATTAAGGGGTGCTTAGGAAGCTTCCTCCCCTCTTTCCTTTCTCCTTAATTGCATGCTTAGTCCTTCCTTCTTAATCTCTTTGTTAATTGCACTATTAGTCCTTAAGCCTTCAAATCTTCCTTAATCTTGGACTTTAATGACTTTTGGCTCGGGATTTCTTTGAACTCGTCTTTTAATTCTTCAATAAATTAGACTTGAGTTTTTCGGCATTTGATAAACTTCCGTCTTTTGACTTTTTCTTCGATAAATCTTCAGAATTGGTCTTGGACTTCCGTTCTTTTTGCACTCTTGACTTCTCGACTTCATATTTCGTCTTTTTCTTCAATAATAGCCCGTGAATGCCATGTTTTCTCCACTTTTCACAATTTCGTCCTAAATCACAACAAAAACACAAACCACGCATAATTCCGACATAAGAGAAATAAAATACACGTTTTGGCTCGGTTATTATTGTAATTAAGTGGTAAAAAGGATGGGTGTTTACACACCTATCAAACGTCTAGGATCATTTTTGACAGCTCATCAACAACAAACGGCCTCAAGTACTCAATGATAATATTGGAATTTCACTTCTAGGGTTTATGAATAGTGTTAGCTATGCATTTTCCTATAAAAGGAGACCTCAACCTGTGAGAGTCCCTTTGTTCCACTTTTAGGCTATCAATCTTTGTAATCCCTTTTTAAGTTAATAAAATTTGATTTTCAGAAATTTGTGAAATCTCTTTTATGTTTTGTTAAAAGTTGGTGTTAGAATAGCCTAAATCTGAGTTCCACTTATATGTTTGAAGGTTTTTGAGGCAAGGTTTTAATCAATAAGACTTGTGTTTCAAAAATCAGAAAGTGTTTGATAGTTGTTCATCACTTTGGTTTGTTCTTCTTAGCAGGTACATTGGAAGCTGGTACTTGTTCTGCTAGTACCTCAGCTCAAACAATCCAGGGCCTGGATGTAGGTCTTGGAGGTTTGCACCCTTCTCCTTTTTCATTTTCTCCTTTATTTTCTGCATATTTGTGATTTTGTATGATCATTGTTGAATCTGTGTTTTCATGGTTGAATCTTGTTTATCTGGTGTTGTTTGATGTTCTTGAGTTCATGTTAACTTGATTTGTGGTTTGAATCTGAAAAATCCTTTGTTAATTTGTGAAAACAGATTATTAAGGGGTGTTTGGGTTAACTGCATAAGCAGGATTTGTGGCTTGTTGAGTGGTTGTTTTGTGTTGTTATCTGTTGGTACTTGTTTATCTGGTATACTTGATCATTTGTATGTAGGTTTTGTGGTTTGAAACACCCAAATCCATAAAAGGGCTATAAAATCTTTGTTACTTGATAAAATTGGCTATAGTTTAAGGGACACCTAGATCTAATCATAGACTAGGGTTAACAAGTGATTAAACTAGGTTAATAACATCAGGGAAGTAGGATTTGAGGCTTGTTATTGGGTCTGTGGTCAATTAGATCAGCAAACTGTGCTTGTGTTCTTGACATTCATATCAGTAACTATAATCTGCTTAGATCTTGTTCAATATCTTGTTTCAGTGCTTGATTTAAGTTTGTTTGTGCTTATTCATAGTTTATATAGCTTTTGTATGCATCCTGTTGAATTTGGCTGGCTTATTCATGCTATATCTGCTTATTTGTGTATAACAGCTTATTTTCCATGTCTATGCAATATCTGTGGACTGTTTGATTAATCTGGGCTTATTGTGTGAACCAAATTGTGATTTCTTTGTTTATATTGACTCTTTGTGATTCACTGATCACAAGGGTGCCCTTGTTTCCAATTGAATCCAACTAAATCTCTCTAAAAAGCTTGGTCAAATAGTCAAAGCAGTGGGAACTCCTTTCCCCTGCTGCTAGCCACTGCTAGTGTATTTTGGGTTTCAGCTTATCAATAAGCTAAAATAGCTTATTTTAACCAGCAACAACTTGGATTTTGTAATAGGTGCTCATTATTTGACCCATTTGTTCATACTGGAGCATTTGGTGGGTTGACTTTAGGGTTTGACTAGAAAACCAACTTAATTGACTTTTTCATAAGTGCTTATTGGTTCATTCTGGCTTATTGGTGTTGCTTATTGGATTTTTGTTGATTTATTTGGCTTATTGAGTTCATTTGTGACATTTTGCAAGTTGAAACAAGTCCTGAGGTGCCCTAAATCTCAAACCCGACTATTTTGTCGTTTTGTGGATTTGTACTTTGCTTATTTCTGGCTTATTGAGTGTGCTTTTTCAAAATTTCGTTTTACAGATCTCTTAAACATCCCAAAAGAAGGTTGTGTGTTAAATTAGAGCTTATGGCATTGGCTTATTGCTTAATGGGCTTATTAGCCCAATAAGGATAAGCTATTTGCTTAATAAGCTGTGATAAGCTCACTTTCAGCTTTTGGGCCTTCAGAGTTTTGTGTTTAGAATTAAATTTTGAGTCAAACTGTGCTTTTCCGAGTCAATTGGGCCAAGTTTGACTTTTTGGGCTAAAAATCCCATTAGTGTTGACTGTTTTTGGTTTTGGCCCATTTGAGGGCCCAATAGGGGTATTCTGGTCATTTTACTTTCATTTTCTGTTTATTTAGGTTAAAATAAACTAGTTTGCAAGTTTTTAGAATTTTTTATAATTTTTGGATTTTTAATATTATTTTAATATTATTTTATTATTATTTTTCAAATTTCACATTGTTGCACTTTTTACATTTTTCTTAGCTTAAATACATTAAAATAGGAATTTTGCAACTTTTAGATTAATTTTATCATCTTTAGATTAATTTTTATTATTATTTTAAGTTTTAATAGTTTTTAAATCATTTTAAATAGTTTTTCTTAGTTTAAAAATCTCTAAAAATAGTTTTTAATCTTTTTAGGTCATTTTAGAGGTTTACCAATTGAAAAATCTTTATTTGGGCTTTTTGATAATTAATTTGATTTTTAGGGCTTTAATTAGCATTTAAAAATTGAATATTTAATTAATTAAAAGGTTTGAAAAAGTATTGATCATTGGTAAACTCTTAGTTTATTTATTTTGATTTTTGGTGAATTTTTGGTAATTTTTAGAATTAATTTTTTATTTATCTCATTTTACGGTTTTACGTGTAGTCGTAGTAGTAATTAATTTCACGCCTTCGTCATTCTCTTTTCTCATCCCCTTCTAACCAATATTAATCTCAAACCTTGCTACATTTTAGTCACACACATATACCTCCTTGGGAAACGAACTTGAACTTCACCTAGGGTCATTAACACTTGGTTTTTCCTAAAATCATTTGTTTAATACTTACCGCTTTTACGTTCCTTTTCCTAAAGGTCGTATTTTACTACAATCATCTTTCCCAATCAAGATAGCCCCATCAATTATGATTTGGAAGAGGATGAAACATAAGTTATCATGAGCATGCAGCCTACCTACATAATCAATAAGGATCACCCCTTATCACAAATCATTGGTGATCCTGAAGCTCCTAGACATACAAGGTATTTAGCAAAGGAACACAACTTCATTGCAAACATCACCATGAAGTTCAATCATGACAACATGCAATGTTGTCTGTTTACTGCATTTTTGTCCAAAGAAGAGCCAAAGAAGATTTTTTAGGCTTTAAATGATCCAAGTTGGGTTGAAGCTATGCAAGAGGAGCTCTTACAGTTTGACATTCAAGAAGTTTGGATTCTGGTAGATTGTCCAAAATGGGCAAGTCCTATTGGGACAAAGTGGGTGCTCAGGAACAAAAAGGATGAGAGGGGTATAGTAGTCAGAAACAAAGCAAGACTGGTGGCACAGGGATATACACAGGAAGGAGACATTGATTATGAGGAAGTCTTTGCTCCAGTAGCCAAGATTGAAGCTATTAGATTGTTTCTTGCTTATGCTTCATTCATGGACTTCACAGTGTTCCAAATGGATGTTAAGAGTGCCTTTTTATATGGCACCATTGATGAAGAAGTCTATTTATGCAACCTCCAGGGTTTGAAGACCCAGAAAACCCAGACAAGGTATACAAGGTGAAGAAGGCTATGTATGGACTTTACCAAGCTCCCAGGGCCTGGTATGGAACTCTTTCTAAATATCTGTTGGATAATGGCTTCAACAGGGGGAAAATGGACCAGACCATGTTTATCAAGAAACAAAAGGGTGATATTCTTTTGGTACAAGTCTATGTTGATGACATCATCTTTGGATCCACAAACTCTATGCTTAGCAAAGAGTTTGCCAAGCTGATGCAGGAAAAATTTCAAATGAGCGCCATGGGTGAACTAAACTTCTTTTTGGGGTTACAAGTTCAGCAGAGGAAAGATGAAATATTCATCTCACAAGACAAATATGTGGCTGAAATTGTGAAGAAGTTTGGCATGTGTGAGGGAAAGAAAGTTTCCACTCCCATGGATAAGGATCATCCTTGGGACAAGGATGGTCCTGGAAAGATTATTGATGTCAGGAATTACAGGTCTATGATTGGATCTCTCATGTACCTTACAGCTTCAAGACCTGACATCATGTTTGCAGTCTGTTTATGTGCAAGATACCAGGTGGCACCCACAGAGTGTCATCTATTTGCTGTGAAGAGAATTTTTAGGTATCCAAAGTGTCATCCAACTTTAGGACTTTGGTATCCCAAGGAGTCACCATTTGAGCTGATATCCTACTCAGATAGTGATTATGCTGGTGACAACAATGATAGGAAGTCTACAACAGGTGGATGCCAATTTTTGGGAAGCAGGCTCATATCTTGGCAGTGTAAGAAGCAGACTATTATGGCCACATCCACAACTGAAGCTGAGTATGTAGCAGCTGCTGCATGCTGTGGTCAAGTTTTTTGGGTTCAGAATCAGCTGCTTGATTATGGGTATAATTTTCTTAAAACCAAGATATTTATTAAGAACAACAGCACCATTTGCATTATTAAGAATCCTGTTTTTCATAGCAAGACTAAACATATTGAAATAAGACATCATTTTATTAGAGACTGTTTTGAAAAAGGGTTGATTGTCCCAGAGAAAATTGCTACAGAACTTAATATTGCTGATCTTTTGACAAAAGCTTTTGAAGTGGGGAGGTTTAGGTACTTGGTTGCAAGTATTGGGATGGTTTCTCCCTAAAAATTGATGTTTGTTTTTGTCTTGTATACCCAGGATTGCTTTATTGCTGTTGTTGTATATATGTTAGTCATTTTTCCATCACTTTTCATTCAACTGCTTTTGAACAAAGATTCCCCTGCCGGGGTTCCTTCCCCTGCTAAGAGTTCTTATCTTAAGCTGGGTTTATGCTTTTTAAAAGTGGTTATATGTGGTTTTAGACTAAAAATGCAGAGATTCAAATGGTGCATGCTACACTCATGGGAAAATCAGGTATATGCTCTATGTTTTAGGGGAGGTTAGGTCACACCTTTAGGATTTAGGGTATCCTTAGGATACTCATATATGATTCTAGATCATATCCATTGGTGAGTAAGGGTTCAGAATGATGAAGACTTGCTGCAAAGCTTGTTAGAATTCTGAAACCTTGAGGCACTGTAATGTGTACTTATACTTCCTTATTAAACAACTTGCTGTCTAGATTCAGATGTTTAGTACACATTGCCAAGTCTAACTGACGATAGGTGAGGGAAAGGTAGGGATGGTGACTAGGGTATGCTTATTTTCTTGGGTTGACCAGGTACAGGGTGGCTTATGTGTTAACTTTTTGTGTTTAGAACATTGCTGAATGGAGGACTCTTGAGTTTCTGTGTATCTGCCTTGTGTATACAAGGGTGTGCATTAGAGCAGAGCTATTTAGCACTGGTCTCTTCATGATTAGTCTAATACTCCTAGTAAAGTTTCCCCTGCTTTCACCTTTTGATTCCCTTGCTTGATCAACATTCCCCTGTTTGATCGTTGACCGACAATACCGTTACCCTACTTATAGCCGTTGGGCCTGCTTGCTAAAATTTTGGTTAGGGAATATTTTATTCTTTTCAAAAGATATTTAAGGCGCTTTCTTCGCTGATTGGTAATATTTTCTTTATTATTTCAAACAAATTACTTTTTTATCAAGATTTATCTGTGATATTTTTGTAATTTGAAAATTTGGTCCAATCACAGCTCTTCAATTCGCCTATAAAAACTTAATTTCCTTAACCAGCAGGTCCATCTCTCTCCTTCGATCAAATCCCACCTAACTCTCACCATTTTAAACCTTCAAACATTTTCAACGTTTATCATGTCTCTCAAAATTGCTGCTAATCACAATCACATTGCTTTATTACATGATGAACCAGCAGAATTCGTTGATGTAGTGGCTTTTCTAAAATCTTTGTATTTTAGAGTGGCTCTTCTCATCAATCCCAGGATTTACACCTCACACATCCAACAGTTTTGGTCTAAATCCGTGACCAAAACAGTGGATGGAGAGGTAATAAATCAAAGCACAGTAGATGGTCATCCCAAGGTGATTACACTTGCCTCCATCAGAGACAAGCTTGTTCTGGATGATGAGGATGGGATAACCAACCTACCTGAGGCTGAAATCTTTGAGGGTCTTGTTAAATTGGGGTACACTCTTTCTGATGATAAAAAATGTAAGTTTGCTAAAGGTCAGTTTGCCCCACATTGGAAATATTTGATTCATACAATTTTACAATGTTTGTCACCTAAAACCACTGCTTTTAATGAATTTGGAAGTGAAGTTGCTTCTGCCCTGATATGCTTAGCAACAGGGAGAAAGTACTGCTTTTCTCAAATGATTTTCAAAGGAATGGTAAAAATGTTACAATCAATACTAAATTTTGTATGTACCCAAGGTTTACACAACTTTTACTGAATATGAGTGAACATGGTCCTATCAAACACACAAGGTACTTTTCAGCCACCAAACACTCTACCAAACTGTTTACCACACTTCTTGCACCATCTCCACAATTTTCTGGCAGGGTTGTTCCACTCACTTCCATCATGATGAAACAAATCAGACAAGAAGAAGCTAAGACAAAAACAGCCACAAACAAACCATCTGATTTCCCTGCCAAGACTCTATCCCCTTCCAGTACTCTACCCCCTGCTGATCCAAAACATGAAAAGAGAACCAAATCCAGGTTTGCCAGGTCTCCCTTGCCTGGTGGATCTTCACAAGTAGTAGAGAGGAGAGCCTACAAAAGGTTGGAGCACTCTGAGGGTTTGGCTGCCACTACTGTCTCATCCTCAAGGGGTGAGTAGGACAGTGACACCATCAGTAAGTCCTCTCCCTCACTCAGTGATACTCAAAAAGGGGAGCAATCCCCTTCTAGGGTTGAGAGCAAAATGCAACCTATGTCTATCTTGGAATTGACGAATATGTGCATTAGCTTGAAAAAGCAAAATGCACAACTTGTACAAACTGTCAAAAAGTAAGGTCTGGTTATCGCTAATTTGGAAACCAGACTTGCTACACTTGAGGGGAGGAGAAAGCCCAAGCTTATCATATCTACAGATGAGGATGCTTCCAAAGGGGAGGAAGTTCCTAACACTGATGAATCTACTCAATGGTATGCATATCCTGGTGAACATGATCTTAAGCAAGGAAAGGTAGAAAGTACTGAGAAAGGGACTGAGAAAGGAAGTGCTGAGAAAGGAAGTGATAAGGGGAGTGCCACAAAAGAGATTGCTCAAACATTGTTGACTATGAGCAATCAAGAAGAAGCCCCTGCTTCAAATATTTCCCCTGTTATAACCAATCCCCCTGCTGTAAGTTCTTCCCCTGCTAAATCTATTACTCAAACGTTTGTTAGGAAGAATAGAAGGCAACCAGCTCAAAAAGGAATTAAAATTAGAGAACCTGCACCTAAAGCCAAACCAACACCAACAATGGATCCAAAAGACAAGGGAAAAGGGATCATGATTGAACAACCCAAGAAAAATTACAAGCACAAAACACCTGAACAACAAAGGGCTCAAGAAGAATATGATGAACAGGTAGCTCTCATAATGCAACAAGAGGAGATTGATATGAAGGATCAGAGAATGCAAAAGATGAGGCCCAAAGAGATGCTTAAGCAGATTGAAATCATGCATAGAGAGTTGGATGACAGGGTGCCTCATGTTCAAGAGTTTCTAAATCAATGGGAAAAGGAGTTAGTAAATGCTCCTTTGGAAGACAGGTATGAATTGATTTGTCTAGTTTACAAGTATCAAAATGAATATCTAGAAAGAAGGGCAAATCAGATTCAGAAGGAAAGATATTTGTAGTCTGAGAAGGGGAGGCTTGCACATTAAAAAGTTTTGCTCAAAAGACATAAGAAGTGGACTGATGGTAATTTCAAAGACATGACTTTTGGGAATACAGAGAAGGCAGTCAGACCAGTTCTAAGAGAGCTAAAAGTGGAAGACTTCATAGCTATCAACTCTCCTAAGGAAGCTGAGTATCTCAGGAGACAAAGTGAAATGTTATAGAGAGCTAAGGAATCTAGAAAAAGAAAGGCTGAAGGAACAACAGTGGAAACTACACAAGCAGGTGCATCATCACAAGCAGGTGCATCATCACAAGCAGTTGCATCATCACAAGCAGGTGCATCAACTCAAGCAGGTGCAAGTTTTCTAGCAATTGAGAGATCTGTACTCAATACACAAAGGGAAGCTAAAAGACTCAAGAGGATGGAAAAAGTTGGTATAGTTACTAAGGAGACTCAGCGTCCCTCAAATGAAGAAATTGATAAACAGCTAATTGTGCAAGAAAATGATGAAATCTCACCTAGTGAGCTTGGGAAGAAATTTGCCGTAGTGGAATATGTTGTTTATGAACACAAGGGGATGACTTGGTGGAAGCTTACAAGAGATGACAATACAACACAAACATTTCTAAGTCTAGATGTCATGTTTCAAACTTTGGATAGTGAGGACTTAGAAGATCTGTGGAAGATTTTGAAGAAGACCTTTGCTGCAAAGCCTCCTACTATGGATGGTGTAGAGAAGGATTGGGTGATTTGGGAATGCATATGATGTATGAGCATGAACTATTTGATCCCATATTTGATGCAGTAAATGGAGGAAATTTGTTGTATTAGAAGCTATTTACCAATTCTGGGGTATATGAGATAGTCATGGAAGGGATAAGTGTTTACTTGATTAATCATCGTTATTATCTTTTCAATCAAGAGACCTTGAAGAAATTGGCACACGCTGACTTGATTGTAGATGCTAAAGCACCTGTTGCTTATGATCTGGTAAGGATGATGTACAGTCAGCTTTGGCCAGGAACTTTGTAAGCACCCTCATCAACTAGTATTTATTCAGAAACTTGTCTTTAGGTGAAAGCACAAGTTTAGGGGAGGATTGTTGGGAATAAATATAAGTGTATTCATTACCCCTGCTAGTTGGTCAATGGTTCCCCTGCTAGAGTAAGTTCCCCCTGCTAAATAACAAAGGCAGGGGGATTGGTTCCCCTGCTGAAGTCAAAGACCCTGCCGCTAGAGATAAACTTGGAATAGATTATAACGCGTTTCTGTTACTACTCCGAGATACTTTCCAAGTTTATTAGTAGTAATCTTGTACGTGAGTCCTTGTACTATAAAAGGACCCACCAGGTTATCATGCAAGGTGTGTCTTTCTCCATTGTCTTTCATTTCATACTTTAAGGTTTTTGTAACCCTAATACCATTATTGGGTATTCGTATATCTTTGATATATTAAAGTTTAACGTTTGCTTTAATCATTTGTTCTTGTGTTAAACACTACATTCCGCATCTTGTTTAGTTACTTTGTATTGCAAAGTTTCTCTAGTGTTAGCTTGAATCTATTCTATCTATCACGACCCTTAAACAAGCTAAGGTTTAAGATCTGAGTTTGGGATCAACACTGATCTCTGATAGGCCGAGATTTAGGCTGACACACTTTGCTTATAATCATATCTCAAAAGTACTATATGGACTGACTGTATTATTTTGGAGATATTGGTGCTTACGGGTTCATTCCGAATAAAGAAAACCCTTGTTTTGAAACTCAAATTCTCAGAAAATTTTCGAGCGAATTAGTTGGGCATATGACTGATTTTAGGCCTAAAAGTCAAGTTAGCTAGACAGCATTGACGACCTCTCAATTTTTAGTCATCGTTAGTTTTCTAGTTAACGACACTCAAACAAACACATCAAACACGGCAAAAACAAATAAACACCAAAACGATCCTTTTAAGATTCACTTAAAATGTCAAGCGGCTAGTATTTGGAGCACAAAATGTCAAGTGATTACGAAGTGGATTTGGTATTTCTTATTTGAAGTTGAAGTGGGATTTCACAAAGGCGTCTACTTAATTCATCATCGAGCCTTCCTTCTGTTTTCTTCAAATCTAGTCTATCGATTGATGATTCGCTTGAGCGTTTATGATTGAGACTTGAATTATCTAGTTACCAATGTCAAGGGGTGGATGGTCGACGATATGGACAACTATCACATAAAGGAGTTACGTTCTAGTGCTCAGTGTCACACTCACCTATAGTTGTAGATATTTCAAGAGGTTTTTTACATCTTATACTTCTCTCTTCTTTTGTGTATAAGGTACTAAGAGTCTTTTCTCTACACCGTTCGTCAATCAACAAAAGTGTAAGCTTAAGTAACAAATTTGGGGAATTGTACTTCAGTTTCAAGTTTGGAATATCAGGTTTACTTCACCAGTGGTCACTACATATAGCCGAAAGAATACGAGGTTGGTCAGTTTAGCCAGAGAGTAAGTGAGAAGTGAGTAGAGATGTGATCAACAAACAATTCTCACCAGAAATTTGAGCTACAAAATGTCAACAAAGATACTTCATAGTCTAAGTAAATCTTTCATAGTTTCTCGATCTTTCTCAACTATGAAGATTTTTTCTTTTGACAAGAACATCTCGTGATTTTGAACGTATACGTCAGATGATGCTTCCGAGTGTTCTTAACCATCATACTTTTGAAAAGAACATCTCACGATTCTGAGCGTATACGTCAGATGATGCTTCCGAGTGTTCTTAACCGTCATACTTTTGGCAAGAACATCTCGCGATTCTAAGCGTACACGCCAGATGATGCTTCTGAGTGTTCGTAACCATAATACTTTTGACAAGAACATCTTGCGATTCTGAGCGTACACGTCAGATGATGCTTTCGAGTGTTCGTAACCATCATGGGGGAAAAACGTGTAATTTTAAGTACTTAGTTCAACTTCTAGGGGGAAGTATTCTCCAAGCGTGAGAAGATTTGTTGTTGATTTCTTGCATGTTCCCCCAAACGCATAATCGTGAATACCAAAAATGTCAAGGTAGCAGTATTACTTGGTGTGGTTTGCTTCTTCTTTTACAAAATTCTGTTGTACACTTTAAATGTCAAATATAGAAGATTGTTCAAGCTACATATTCTGCTCAAGATATGGATATTGGTTTGGGGGGAAGCTAATTCAGAAGCTTCGTAAAAAAGAAGTCAATGAAGAAAGCTTTTCAAGACATGGAGTATGAATTGGGGGGAAGTTAACCCGGTTCATACAAAACACAATGGTTCCTCAACAAGAAAAGACAAAGACGATTCAAACTGGGGTACAAGTTTCTTTGAAGACTTGAAGATATCAACGTCATCCTCAACATTGGAAGCACTCTAAAACTATCATACTATTGTTGTATTTGTACTTGTTAGGAACATTGTAAGTAATTATGTATGTCTCCACATTGGGGGAAGATTGTTAGCCTTAAAAATGTGAGAGACTAACAGAATTACAATAGTTTACATAGCCGGGACTCGCAGGGACTAATATTGTCACATGTAAGTTAGTTCAAGTCCCGAGTTATATATACCCCTCCATACTTCCATGGAGGGGTGAGGATTGTCACTTTCTTGTTTTCCTTTCTCCCTCTTCTAATAAACACACATTAGAGTATCTCTCTCTCTCTTCTCTCTCATATGGCTAAACACTTGTTTAATCCTCCCCGACCTCTGGATCTTTACCCGCGTTAATGGTGAATCTTTTGTTAACATTACGCGTTTGAAAAGTAAATCATTAAGTGTTTATTTTGGTTTTGAGTTATAGTATTACAATAGGCTCATATTTTGGGACTTTCAAACCATATTAGCCAATTGATTTTGAACATCCCCCATTAGCATTGAGATCAACAAACTATTCAATGTTGTTTCACCTTCGTAGCAGAAAACTGTTCCACGTTGGTGTAAACTGGTCTCCCATTAGCATTGAGATCAGCGCCCCTTTTTGGCATCTTGTTAGCACTAGGTTGTGCATTCATGTTCAAGTCTGTCACTTCTACCTGAAATGACAGCTCAGGAGTGAAATGATCCTTCCAATCCCTTGTCGATCCAAGATTAAGATTCGTCCCTAAATGCTACTGGTCATCATAAGTAGTATCTTGCTGCGCATTAGCAGCCCTAGGCATGAAATTCACACCATCATGACTAGAAACCCTAATTCCCGACGTACCATCAACATGTGGAACTAAAGAAAATGAACTATCACCCTTGGTTTTAAACATAGTAGTATTACTTTCATCTACGCCTAAAAATTACACGACATTACTTCTTGATTTCTCAGCTCCTGAATTTGAACAACCTTTTTACGAAGTTGATTCTGACCAGCTGCATTCGTACTTTGAACCTGTGTAGTACCCTCCATAACATTATTCCCACGAATTGGAGCTCTATCACTACCACGATCCCTAACATGAGATGAAACATGACGCTTACGGATGGATTGAACCACCTTAGCGTGGGTCAAACCACCCCCACCATCAGACTTAGGAACAGTCACATCAGGCTTAGGGTTTTCAGCCATCACACCGGAACTTAGCCTTCGAGCATTAAGCTCCTCCTCATCATACGAACCATAACCATTATTCATCTCTCTTAAATACGACACGTTAATACACGAACAATAGCAACACTAACGAAACCCTAAAACCCTTTAGGGTTTGAAGTAGCTATCAAACCAACCCTACCCAACCTCAATTAGGATTAAACCAAACCTCCTTGGCCACTCCACTAGTGGCTCGGCTACGTCCTAGAAGCTACTGCTTACGCCTCTCTAGACTTCGCTATCGATACAATGATTGATAACAATAAGCACACAAATCAATAACCCCTAATTAATGACGTACGAAACCCTAATCTTAAAATTTGAAACCTCTCTAAATCAAAGATGTAAAGGACAATAACTTAATGTTGTAAGTTATTCTAAACGACCAGAAAGATGATTAAACGAATCTAAAAAATAAAAGTTAATTCGCATGTTCAGTCGCCATTAGAGAGAAATTAGGTTTTTTCTTCATTTTAACAAATAGTAACTCATATAAGCAACCAATAATATACGGGGCCCTTTTTATTAATAGGCTCAGATAGGATGAAATCTGCAAATGCAAAACTTAGTAGCATGATAAATGAGAAACATGTAATTGTTACATCCATTATTCTCACCTTTCCTCTTTTCATGTTACTGATATCTTATCCTTACATGTGTAAGTAGTTACAATAAATGACGATTGTCGATCCACTGATCACTCATGATATACAAATAAACTACACAAGAAATTCAATGCCATTTAAAAAGGGCTAATGTTGTAGTAAGGCTCAGGTTTTTGTATACGATAGTGGTCCCAAGTGCTCGTCATGGCTGCAAACACAATCTTGATGTGACTGCCTAGCCAAGATATAGGTATGGGTGAGACATATCATAATGCAAAAAGAAATCTTCATTTCCTTAATTAGTGTATTAGGCATTCACTGTAAAACCCGCTTAAAATACCTAAGAACATTAAATGCATGAAATCACGGATAAATTAAAACTTTACAATTAATTAATATATGACACGAAATATGAACATTTTAAGTAAGTATTATGTATATTAATTAATTACGACAAGTAATTACGTATGTTATTATAATTATCTCACGGTAAGTATTTACGTATAATACTTAAAAACATGACAAGAAATAAAACACGAGATTTAAGATACAAACACACATGATAATTATTAAAACAAGAAAAACGAAAATAAAATATATGAAGGAGTGTTGTTGGTGTTGGATTAAAGAAAGAAAAAGAAAGAATGGGCTAGCCCGACCCATTATCCATTTACTAGTAAACAAAATATCACCAAGAAAGGTCATTTTTCACTTTTACAAAAAATTTACAAACCCCTAGCCTCTCTTTTGTCTCCTCTTGGCCGCCGGTTTCACAAGCAAAAAGGGAAGGGAGAAAATTGTTTGATCTTGTTTAATCTACGGATTTGTGTTCGTGTTCATAGTTCCAAAACATTACGTATATGGTATCACTAAATCCTAACCTTTTCGTTTATTACTTTTTTTTATCATGAACTAAATAATCAAATCAAGAACATATGGTTTTGGGATGGTTAAAAACATGTATTAAATAAAAACAAATCGGGTTTTGGTGGTTGTCACGGGAACTGAGAGTCAAGGGACTCTTGATGGTGGTTGCTCTCGGCCAGCTACACCCTTAATGAGGCGGTGGCTGCTTGTTTCCTTCGCCCGCAGCCCAAACAGCCCCAATCAGTGGGTGCGTTTGGTTAACAGTGGGAACCGAGAGCCCATGGCTCTCGGTGGGTAATTTTGGCACGGCAGGGGGGACCCGACATAAGCCGGGGGCGGTTTTGGTCTAACGGTGGCAAGCCATAGCTTTCCGCTATGGTGATGTTGTTGGTCCGAGCCAAAGCCGAGACCCTATGGTCTCGGTGTTGGTTCGGTTATGGGACTCAGGTACACGAAAAACACCAAGGGGTGTTTGGACATTTATTTGGCTAAACTAAACAAGGGTTAATTTAATTTTATAAATTAAATCAGGTTATGTTAAATTATTTAATTGGACTTAGGATATAATTATTTAGTATAATTATCATGACATTAAACATGGTCCTTTTAATTAAATAAACTATATGTTAGAATAATTATTACTATAATTATTCATGGGATAAGTACATGTACATTTAATTAATTAATTTAAGAACTTAGATTAATAAATCAATTACATTTTAACCAAGGTTTAATTAATATAATAACATACTTTAATTTAATTATACAATTATCATTTAAGGTAAAGTTTAATTAACATAATCATGTAATATTATTAATTAATAATTACTTATAATATCATGTATTATATTATTAATAAATAATCATATGTTAAGACTAAAGTATTATTATTATTAAACTTTACTATATTATGATTATTAATAATCATGACTTATAAATATATGCTTATTAAACTATAGCTTATAGCATATACTTATTTAATAAGCTTCATACTAAATATGGAAACAAGTTATTTATGGATACATACTAAATATGGAAACATGCTATTTATGGAAACATTCTAAATATGGAAACTTTCTATTTTTGGAAACTTACTAACTATGGAAACTTTCTATTTTTGGAAACTTGCTATTTTTGGAAAGTTACTATATATGGAAACCTCCTATTTTTGGAAAGTTACTATATGTAGAAACTTGCTATTTATAAAAAGTTACTTATTATGATACAATAATTACTATAACACATAAAACATGAAATACACTAATCAAGAACACATGAAATACTAAGAATCACATGATAAACATGAAACGATAAAACAAGACAAGAACAAGTAAAACAAGTTAAGAGCACGTCAAGTAAACTAATAATCAATAAGTATAAGTTAAACAGACAACTCACTCATGTCCCTTTTATTATGTAGCTATCATGAAGTCAGAGTAATTCATCCGCTTTCGTATTCATCTTCATTACTGGACACAAGGTACGGATATTCCGTCCTTCAGTAAGGACACTCTCTTCCTATATTTAGGATTCCCCGTTTATAGCCATCTGTTTTCCTCAGTAGTTACATTAAACTTATCAGGATTTAATATGATTAGCATTTTTAAATTGCATGAGCTATATACATGCATGCCAGCTCCACCTAGTTCTGGAGGTACCATAACCATAGCACTTGAGACATCGGTGTTATGATTCTTCCGCGGTAAGAGTGATTGCTCGCAGCGTCCCTTTTCAGTTATTTAGCCTGTTAATGTAATGATGCCTAAAAACGTTACTTGCATTTTTCGGTCTCGCTTTGTTTTGAGTACGACAACATGTAAAAACAAGCATTACGAAAACAACGAAAAACGAATTCTTGAGTTCAAGTATTTTTCATTTTAACCATTATCACTTAAGGTATGTACAAACAAGTAGTTATCCTAATTAAGTGATCAAGGATTTAATTCTTTTTTAAAACTCACTTTTTATTAAGTATGACAAGTTTTTATTAAACTTTATCTTTAAGAAAATGTTTTATTAAATTAATTATTTGAAAATTTGAAAATGGCATATTCTATCTTGGTTTGGGATATCCTTTCAAGATATTTTATTCACAGATTTGAATCATACCACTAAAAGACAAAAAGGAGCAGAGTCTACTCCGGCGGCTCCTTAAGTGGCTATGCGGTTACTTATCGATAAGGAACCGTGGGTAGTTATAAGGAACCGCGGCCAGATATATTCGTTGGAGCCTTGTCTTATAAATAGTGGATCATTCTCAGATTTTCTCTTCACCTCTTTTGCACATATATTTCTAGATTCTTTCATACTTCTAAAATCACTCAAATCCTTGGTCATTTGGTTGATTACTACTTGTTTAGAAGTGAATCTTTCTTCTCCCATCTCTTCCTCTCCAAGTGCAAAGAGAAGAACACTTTCATCCTTGAAGTGTTGTGTCTACCTCAAAGATCCATAGAAGATCAAAATTTTATTTATTCATTGTTGTGTCATTATTGTGAATATCCAAGTAGTTGTGTCTATTTGGAAGTTGTGTATGTATTAAGGTTAATACTTGGTCCTTAAAGTATATTGGTGTAGATTGGTCCTAGCTAAGATTAGGGCTCAAATTTTAGCTTAGAGTCGGAAATTGGTTAAGAAATGTTGTGTACGGTTTTTCCACCTTAAAGAGCTTGTTGATTAGTGAACTCTCGAGTAAGGAGTACTCGAGGAGTGGAGTAGGGACGAGGAGTGAGCTTCGTTGCCGAACCACTATAAATCCTTGGTGTTTGGTTTGATATTTCTTTTCCTTATCTCTTTACATTCATTATTCTTTATTCGTATATACTTGTGATTATTAGTTTAGTTGCACTATCCCTTGTTCATATTGTGCATAAGAAGATTTCACATAATTACTCAAGTCTAAGTTTTTGAAAAGGATTTTTGAAAATCGTCTTTTGACAAGTAAATTTTAAGAAACTATTCAACCCCCCCTTCTAGTTTCTACAATTGGTATCAGAGCGTGGTTGCTCAAGCCTTTTTAAAATATATTGTATTTTAAAACTTGAATCGAACTATGGATTCCAACAACTACCTAGAAGGCAATCTATGCAAAGACCATCTCTTTTTGAAACATATAGTTTTATTTATTGGAAAAATAGATTTGAGACATATGTGAAATCGAAAGATTTAGATCTTTGGCATGTTATTACCCATGGTGATTTTTTTCCTTATTAATATAATGAAATTTCTAAAAGCAAAGAGATAGTCACTTTTGCCAAAGCTAATGATGACACTAAAAGGAAACTTGCTAAAAATAATGAGGCTAAAATGGTGATTTATAATGCTTTACCAAAGAAAGAGTACGAAGTGATTTTTATGTGTGAAACCGCTAAAGATATTTGGAACACTCTTTTAGTAACCCACCAAGGTAATATCCAAGTCAAAGAAAGTAAAATCGATCTTCTTGTTCAACAATATGAACAATTTATCATCTTAGAAGATGAAACTATTGATAGTGCATTTGCTAGATTTAACACTATTATTACTAGTCTAAAAGCACTTGATGAAGGTTTTTCTAGCAAGAACAATGTTAGGAAGTTTCTTAGGTCATTGCATCCAAAGTGGAGAGCCAAAGTCACGACGATTGAAGAATCAAAGGAACTCACAATGTTATCACTCGATGAACTCATTGGCAACTTGAAAGTTCATGAGATGATAATTTTGAAGGACTCAGAAATGGTGAAAACCAAGAGTGAAAGAAAGTCTCTAGCAATCAAGGCCAAGAAGGCGCAAAGTGACCATGAAAGCTCCTCGGATAGTGATTGTTGGGCCAATTTAGAGCCTAAATTATCCCTGTACTGATTTGAATGAAATATACCCTAAGTATTTTATATGTCGGTAAACTCATGATAGTTTGCCGAGTCATCCTCAAGATGTTCTTAGAAGTCCACAGAGACTCCATCACAACTGCAACGGATCTGAGCCAGTGAAGACAAGAACCAAGGTCAGGATGATGGAGTTAGTGAGTAATGACTGACTCACTAACTTCCGAAGACCATCTCTGATATGAAGACCCGAAGTATTTATACTAAAGACATAGTGGGAACTTCCTTGGGTGAAAAAGGAAGAATATAAAGTGCAAGGTGGTTACTTGACTTTATTGAAGCTTCCAAAGGAAGCTTCACTTTCCCACTATATATAGTGGTCTCATTGGTTAGAGATGGTTAGAGATTTCCACCACCAAAATACACATAGTGTTAGTGTTAGGATTTCCTCCTCCCATTGGTTCTTTTCTACCTTGTAACAATGGGAGTTTAGTTTGTCATCATTTCCAGGTTGTTATTCCGCAAACAACCGGGCAACACTTGTATATTTGTTGATTCATAATTAATAATATATACAAACGATGAAAAGTACAAACTTGTGTTATTAGTTAGTCATTTGGTTAATTGTGCATATTGTTCTTCATAGATCTTCATAGATTCGATATGTGCACAAGAGTAGTGGACCAACAAGTGGTATCAGAGCGGGTTGGATTTTCTCTATCTAGATCCGTTCGATATATGGCTGCTAATAACATTTTTGGCATTGTCAAAATCATCATTGTATTCAAAAACTACATATACAGTAGCAGTTTTTGAGGGGGAGATGAACACTGTTGTGAGACATATGCTAAAACACAAAACCCACTCACCTTATCCTCGTACCAATAAACCCACCACCGTCCATTTTAATTATACCTACCCTACAACCCACCACCGACACTCATAATATTCTTTACCTTCCCCACCGTACAATCACAAAAAAAAAAATCTCACTCAATCATCACAATAACCAGATCCAAATCCCATCCACTCACGTTTTTGTATTGTTTAGTCAACTCTCACCGTTACAAATTCAACAGTTCGACCTCATATCTTTCATATCCATAAATCCCTCTCGCCAATCTCATTTTACTTATATCGCAACGTCATAAACCCAGATCGAAACTCATTTTCAAATCCCACACAACATACAACATCACAATCCCACACAACCCGAAAACTTAGTGACAAAAGATTCGAATATTGGTGGATCCATCTCTTGTGGCCACGAGATGGGTTTCAGTTGCATAAAAAGATCGATTTTTTACTAGATAAATTGGTTTGTGAAGATATTGTATTGGGGATAATGATTTCAAGTTTATGGTTGAGGTCGGTATAGTTGCATCGAGAATTTTCAGGTCTTCGATATGAAGATCTTTAGATTGGGGAGATTTGTGTTGAATTGATGTTGTCGAAGTTGTGTTATTAGAATAACCAGTGTAGTGAGACTGAATCATAGGATTCGATTTGTCAAAAAAAGGGGGTTGGTGATTCCCTTTTGTTATTGATGAAAGCTGTGACGGTTTTTAGGCTAAGCCTGATGATGGAGCTTGTATTAAGCAAGGGTTGTGGCAGGGTGAGTTGAAAAAAAACCATCAGCGAATGTGAAACGTGGGTTAGCTGGTGAATACACCTCAACGATATTATTGTATGATGAAGCGGTTAACAACAACAAGATCGAGCATAATGGATGCTGATGGTGGAATGAATGTCTTCAGCAGATGCTGATGGTGGGTAAGATGGAAAGTAACAAGTATTTATATACTTGGTCAGTGGGTGAAAGAAAAAAAAGGGTGTGTTAGAACTGATTTAAAATCAGTAAACAAATGGATCAGTGGTGGATATATGATAATGGTATAAAGCTGATGAAAGATCTGAAGGATACGTGTTTAAAGGGTAATAAACCCAAGAGCTGAAGTGAAGTTAATGGACAATAGTCGTTGGCTCAAACATCTTGAACCACATTTTGTGATCCTTCCATCGAACTCCTTTGGTCACCTGATTCTCAGATCAGCGACCCCTGAACCTCTGTTGTCTTGCTGAACAGGTCGTTGGACCCTGGCCATGTGAACCCCCAGGTCAGTGAACCCTAAGCAAAGTTCGCTGAACCCTTACATAGGAAATGCTATAGATGTGTTATTAGTTAGTTAATTGGTTTATTGTGCACATTGTTCTTAATTGTTCTTCATAGATTCATTATGTGCACAAGATTAGTGGACCAACAGTAATGATAAGGAATATGCCATGGCGGTTAGAGACTTCAAGAAGTTCTTCAAGAGACGAGGTCATCACGTGAGGCAACCAAGCAACGACAAGAAACCCTTCTCCAAAAACCGATTTACCAAGGATGATAAAGGTGATAGGAAATGCTTTAGATGTGGTGATCTGAACCATTTCATCGGTGATTATCCTAAGCCTTCACGTGACAAGAACCACACGGCATTCATTGGAGGTTCATGGAGCGATAGCGGTGAAGATGTTTATGACAAACCCAAAGATGTGAAATGTCTTATGGCTCACACTTCTAAAGAGGTACATCCGAAACCGATTATTATAGCAATAATAGTTCTTCTCAAGATGATATCGAATTAGAAGGCCAATACAATAACTTACACAAACTTAGCCTTACAAAGTGCTAAAATCAACTAGAACTAAGCTTGAAAATGAGATTAGTGAGCTAAGAGAGAAATTAGCTAAGCTTGAGAAAAATAAAGAAGTTGATTTATGTTGTCTAAAATGTGAAAACCTTAGACAAGAGAATGAAGATCTCAAGAGTACCTCCATTTTGTTGGAAAAGTTCATGAAAGGTACTAGTGCTCTTGATGATATGTAAACAAACAAATTCATTCTAAGGAAAGACTTGGGTTGGGATATAACACTAATGAAGCATCTACTAGTGAACCTAAACAAGTTAGTATTTTAGAAAAACGAACCTATGTACGCGGTACGCCAGTATATGGCGCGGTTCCCTATAACTATGGAACCGCGGGTAGTGATAACGAACCGCGGACAGAAGTTGATTTTTGTGAGAATCCTGAACTTTCTGAAAGGTCTATCTTAGGTGAAGGGCCAAAACATATTATTGTTAACAAGGTCAAAGTACCTATTCTTGATAAAACTACTCTAGGTAAATTATACAAGCCCTTGAGTAAACCTCTAATGGGAACTATAAATTTATCTAGAAAAACATCTACTCCTCCAAGGGTACGCAATGAGTCAAAACCTAGAAGTAGAACACCTACACCAAAAAGGGACGATCAAGCTAAGTCACGACCTAGAAGTTAAACTCCAACACCTAGAAGAAATAAAAATAATTCTAGATCAAGATCAAACACACCTAGGAGAAACAATGGACAACAAAATGGCCATATGAATTGGAACAATTATCAACAACATTATTTTTCCCCATGGGGAATGTCTCCTCCATTCATGCATCCCAACCAAATGCAAGGGATGTTTGGAACTAACAACTTTGGACCCATGAGATATTGGGGACCAAATGTTTGATCTTGTGTGTTGTTACCTTGATATGCTTGGGAATCGATTTAGATCCTGACGAGTAGATTAAGGATAGTGGATGTTCTAAACACATGACGGGTAATCGAAGTTTGTTCTCGCACTACAAAGCATATGATGGAGGTAACATTACATTCGCTAGTAATCGACGTGGTAATATCATTGGCAAAGGTACGGTTTCTCTTGACTCCATGACCATTGAAAATGTAGAGCACATAGATAAGTTAGGTTTTAACCTTTTAAGTATAGGTAAAATTTGTGACAATAAGTGTAAGGTCATCTTTTTGGAATATGACAGTGAAATCGTAAAAGATGGAAAGGTCATTGGAAAAGGTGTTAGAAAGCATGGGCTTTATGTCATGAAGGTCAATAGGAAGTCAAAGGAAAACTTATGTCTAGCGACTTTAGATGATAGTTCTACTCTTTGGCATAGGAGATTAGGTCACACTAATATGCGTTTAATTCAATCTTTAGTCTCTCAGGAGTTGGTAAGACATCTCCCCAATATGAAGTTTGATAGTCACTTTTGTGACGCTTGCAAAGTTGGGAAGCAAGTTCACTTATGTCACAAAGCCAAAAATTTGGTATCAACCTCTCGGTGCTTAGAGCTCCTACATATGGATCTCTTTGGACCTTCCGCCATACGGAGTTATGGAGGTAACCTTTATACCTTAGTCATAGTTGACGACTATTCTAGATTCACTTGGACTAGATTTTTGGCGTCTAAGAATGAGGCTTTCGATCACTTCAAAATATTTAGTCGAGGAATCCAAAATCAACTAGGATGTTCAATTGTCTCTATTAGGACGGATCATGGTAGGGAATTTGATAATGAAGTGCAATTCAGTGCCTTTTGTGAAGCTCAGGGTATTACCCATAACTTCTCGGCTCCTCGCACTTCATAATCAAATGGGGTAGTTAAAAGGAAGAATAGGACCATCCAAGAGATGAGTAGGACGATGTTAAACGATCAATTTTTGCCTCAAAAATTTAGGTGCAATGTTGTGGACACATCGACCTATATTCTTAACTGAATTCTTATTCGACATTTCCTAGGAATGACCCCCTATAAGATTCTTAAAGGTAAGAAGCCCTCATTGGAATAATTTAGGGTGTTTGGAAGCAAGTGCTTCATTCTCAACACCAAAGATTACCTTACTAAGTTCGACCAAAAGTCGTACGAAGGTATCTTTTTAGGTTATTCTTAAATTAGCAAAGCCTACATAGTCCTCAATAGAACCTCGGGTGTAATTCAAGAATCACTTAACGTGACATTTGATGAAACCCCTCCTTCATCTAAGACACCACCTTTGGTAGATGATGACTTGGATGAAATAGACATAGTTAAAGCCAAAGATGTTAGAAACATAGGAGTTACAGACCTTAATGTTGAAAAGGGAGTAAACATTAAGGAGTCAAAGGATCATGCTCTTGACAACGTCATATGCGAATTAAATGAAAGGACCCTAAGATCTCAAGTACAAAATCAAAGTAACTTTTTTTGTTTTGTCTCCTTGGTTGAACCAAAGAATCTTAAAGAAGCTTTGATGGATGAGAGTTGGGTCATCGTTATGCAAGAAGAATTGAATCAATTCATTGCTAATGACGTTTGGGAACTTGTTCCTCCACCTAGAAGTTCTACCATTATAGGAACCAAATGGGTATATAGGAATAAGCTAGACGTGAATGGTGTTGTGTCTCGTAAAAAGGCTAGACTTGTAGCTCAAGGCTATAATCAACAAGAAGGTATTGATTATGACAAGACATACGCACCCGTAAAAAGATTAGAATCCATTAGAATCCTTTTAGCCTATGCTTGTGCCTTAGACTTTAAGCTTCAACAAATGGATGTAAAGAGTGCGTTTCTTAACAGTTTGATCAATGAGGAGGTATATGTGGCTCAACCTCCCGGCTTCATTGATTTTGAGAAACCAAATCATGTTTACAAGCTTAAGAAAGCTCTTTATGGTCTCAAACAAGCATCCAAAGCTTGGTATGATAGACTTAAGAGTTTCTTATAAAACATGAGTATACCATGGAGATGGTAGACAATACCATCTTTACAACGAATAAAGGTTCTCACCTCATTATCGTACAAATATATGTTGATGACATTATATTTGGTTCAACTTATTAATCATTGTGTGATGACTTTGCCAAAATCATGCATGACGAGTTTGAAATGAGTATGATGGGAGAACTTAACTTCTTTTTAGGACTCCATATTAAACAAATGGACGATGGTATTTTCTTTAATCAATCCAAGTATGTTAAAGAAATGCTAAAGAAATTTGGATTAGAAGACTCTAGACCAATGAAGACCTCTATGGCCTCGGATACTGAACTCACCGTAGATGATGATTGTGAGTCGGTAGACAACACCAAATATAGAGGCATGATTGGTAGTTTGTTGTACCTAATGGCAAGTCGACCGAATATCTTGTTTAGTGTTTGACTTTGTGCTCGCTTCCAAGAGGCTCCCAAAACCTCTCACCTTGAAGCGGTTAAGCGTATATTCCGATACATTAAGGGCACTATACATTTAGGATTATGGTATCCTAAAGGGAGTGGCGTAGAAACCATTGTCTACGTGGACTCGGATCATGCGGGAGACTATGTGGACCGGAAAAGCACTAGTGGAGTTTGTACCTTCATGGGTTGTTGTTTAACTTCTTGGTTCTCCAAGAAAAAAAACCGATCTTGCAATATCCACCACGAAGCCGAGTATGTAAGTGCCGGTAAAGCTTGTCAACAAGCTCTATGGATGAAGCAAGCGCTTGTTGATTACGGGATTTCTCTTGATGATGTTCCCATCATGTGCGACAATAAGGGTGCAATAGACCTTAACAAGAATCCCGTGCAACATTTGCGAACCAAGCACATAGAGATTCACCACCATTTTCTTAGGGATAATGTTCAAAAGGGGAACATTTCGATCGAGAAGGTACCCTCAGTAGAAAACTTAGCCGATTTATTCACTAAGCCACTTATGAGGGAACCTTTTAATTACTTGCGTCTAGGTATTAATATTTCATCACTTTTATAGTATATGTTTTGATTCTTTCCCATTTGAAGCGCCGTCTTCTATGCATAAACATAAGCATAATAATATCTCAAACATAATTTGAAACTATTTAACCGGTGGTTCAAACAAAGGTGGTGCAAGTATGGACCCTGTAGGTGAAGGATAGGATAGTCTTGGTGGGCTTAGTTCATACACATATGGTGGGTTCATAGTAAGGCATGCTTCATAGATGGCGGGTGGGCCTGACGTGGTGCTAGAGGGTGATCTCACAATAATAGCAGCCAATCTCCTTCATCATGTACACATAATTGTGTTACATTGAGGATTAATTATTTGTTATGATCAAAAACCTGTATAAATTTTGCATCTCTTTTGTATTGTTAAAGGATCATCAAGAAATTGAGATTAAAATGTTACGGGAGAGTGATAATAGAGGTTACTTCAGCAACTTCAGCGACTTTAGCTAGAGGGTGTATTTGCTTTAATCTTTATATATGTTTTAGCATTAAAGGTTTAGTGATATTAAAAGAAGGTAATTGAAGGTTCAAACTTTCTACATTATAATCTACTGTTCTATAGGAAAACATCTATGTATTTTTTTGTTTTATTATCGAACCAATAGTATCTAGATTATTACAGCGGGTGTGATGTATTTAATATATATTACCACCAGTATGAATGCTTAATAGATGCTTTACTAGTATTAGTATATTTCACAAATGCTCAACATCGGACCTTTAAAATTCAACTCCTGATGTTGGTTCTACGTTTCTTTCCTCTCTTGTCATTTTGTGCTTTGGAACTGTTGCAAATCAGCTACACCATTGGCGAGCCTTTGATCATGGAAAGGTACACATGCATGTTCATTGTTCACAAAAAAACTAATGGAATTGAAATTTTATGTCCTTCAAAAGATTTTGTATTTAGGTCATCAAAAATTCGTAACCAGCTGGCTGTTCGATTTTATAATAATTTGTAGGTTACCACTTTCACACGATCCTGCATTGGCAATTGCTAACTAATTGTGCAGGTGAGCTTCATGAATTTATGCATGTAGTTCAATTTCATTATAATTTTACATATATGTGTGTTTTAGCGTGATCAGACAACTTTTAATTCAGGTGTAGTTCTGTTTTGTAACATAGTAAGTCGATGGAATATCAAAACAGGATGCAAAACGTTGGATTTACTCCAAATAGTCCGAGTTTTAAATATGCAATTGATGGGTTAGCCAGAACAGGTGGTTACGGAAAAATGCTTAATGTAAACCCTGGTATGTTATGTACAGCTTCAAAAGACTCACCTTTTCATTTTTATCCCATTAAAATTACTGAAATTATCTAAAATCATTTGCAGCCCCCTGGCTCCTCTTTCTACAGTAGAGCATCACCAGGAAAGTTCCTTTGTAACATTATGAGAAATCATTTAATAAAAGGGATGCGTTTTGCATATGTTGACCGAGTGATGGACTGATGGTTCAGTTATCCAAGAGTGAGAGTGAGTGACGGAGTCAATCTCATATTTGTTCTCTTTTTCATTATTCTCCCTTTAGAACTACTAATTATATAAATTCGTTTTCAGGGCCCGTGGCTCCTCTTTCTGCAATAGAGTGTCACTAAAAAATCTCCTTGGTAACATTCTGAGATCATTTAATAAAATGGATGTTTGTTGCATATCCACAACGACATTTCAATGGTTACAATATGGAACGACATGGCCATACTGAAATTCTTGTGACAATTTTGATAAGCTCCGTGTCACTATTAAAGTTGGAGGAATATTTTATATTGAAACTTAACATGTGACATAGACCTTTGTTATGGAGTTCACTAAATATGAAGCACCCAGTGAAGGCAAGTGGATACACTGCTCGAGACGCTTCCTGCTTACTATCTTTGATGAACTTCTCGTGATGCTATAATATGTTTAATCATAATTTATGTGGACTATTGTTAGTTATGTATTTGTTAGAAAACTTATAATTTCTTTTTCGTATTCTTGCCAATTCTGTTTTTAGTAATAAAACCTTCATTTGTGCTTTTGTCAGATAACTTCATGTTTAGTGAAAGTATACATGTGGAAAAGAGCAATTCTTCATTTAAGGTCCACTCTGCTCTTTTAACTCCATTCAAATTGTTCAAATAAAAAAAAGCTTCATTTAACTCACCTATTAGTTGTAAGTATACCATATCGTGGTTTGTTGTTACAAAGTTATTGACACTAAGAGGAATAAAATGTCAAATAATTAGTTTATCCAAGTCACTAAGACAATTGTCGTGTCATATGTGCCTTTGCCTATGTACTATGCACCACCAACTGCTGAAGCGTTTGTCATTACGGATGCAGATCACTTGAACTTCTTGCAAGCCTGGCGTCTTTAGACTGTTGGGGGCTGGAAAAGGCTTTGGTGTCTTTGTCACCAGTTATGTTATCCGCCCGACTTTCAGGGGTGTTATTTTAGATACTTACAGTGAGACTTGGGGGTGTTTAGATTTCCGCTTTAGATGTGATTTTTTTATTTATTTTTCCATAATTATTTCAAAACTATTTTATGTGATATTACTTAATCTATAAAATTATTTTATCTTATTTCTTATTGATCCCTGTAACTAATATCATTAAACAACAAGAATTGCTTATACTGTGACAATCCGTCAATTTATGGTTTATATTTTATTCTCAATATTTAATTGAAAACATTATTTTAATGTTATAATATGAACTCACTTATTTTTGGGAAGAAATTTGGATTTACGTCTTGAAGTAGCATCGACTACTTCTAAACCGGAGGATTCAACGTTACGTGCTTACGTTTACATACACCATCTTTGGTGACAGTCCGACATTTCAGAAAATAAATTTATCCGTGAATATTATTTTGGAATTTTAAATTTTTGTTGGTTCATAAACTCACCAATTTACGAGAAGAGATTAGGACTTACGATTATAATTTAACGTCCTTTACGACTAAACAGGAAACCTTAGGATTACGTATTTACGTTTTCGAAGTCCGTTTTTGATGAGACAATTTTTATTAGATTCGTTTTGTGCCGTTGACTCATAATTTATAAAAACGTTTTTCGTAAAACGACCCGAGGGCACGCAAATCGAGGAAACTAGAATCAAGGAGTACCCATAATTAAATGGGGATGAGACAAGATAAACTTGCCCCACCCCCACACATGGGACGAAAAGTATAAGCTACAATAACACCATTAGGTGTCAAAGCTTAAGAAGTAAGCTAGGACACTTGTCCTAGCCACTTCACAAACAAGCTAACTAGTAAAACCACTTCACACAAAACCATTTCTCACACTTCATCTCATGCAAACCACCATTTTTCTCTCAACTCTCTCCCATGGTCGTCCACCATAGCTCCACCACCACCATTTTCATCAAAATCTAGCCATAACCCAAGGCTATAATCAACATATGTTGAAGCCTAGTTGAAGTTATGAAGATTTGAGGTGATTTTAACAACTAGCAAGAAGTTTCCATGAAGATCAAGGGCTGATTTTTGGAGAAGTCTACAAATATTTGGTGATCCTAGAAGTGGTGTTGATATCTCATAAGATTGGTTACCCAAAACCAAGCCTTGTTCATCATCAATCCCATATTTTCATCAACCTTGGTGGTATAAAGATTGTTCTTCCCATCCTCTTGTTATTTTGATTATGTAATCATGTATTTTCTTTCTTATCGTATATGTATATGATGAATATATGATGATAAAAATGTTGTGTGGGGATCAAGTGTTGATAAACATGGGTAAAAAGATGAAAAACTATATGTAAAAGTGGTTAATCTTGCTTAATTTAGTAGGCTGTATAAAAACAGTAAATAACCAAATGTTAAACTGATAAAATGGTATAGATGAATTGATATACAGTGAGTATTGAGAGTTGTACACATGTGAGAGTTGGCCATGCAATGGAATCATAAAAATGAGTGAGATATGATCAAAACAAGTTTAGAGTGCAAATCTGAGTACACTGTTTTGGACGAATTTTATAAAATACTTAGAGATTGATTCATCAGTAGCTATAAAGGAATGAAATGAAGCACATATCATTTAGTTTCTGTGATAAAAATTTGGGGTTCTATCTCCATGTATAACTCTAGATATGATCATTTTAGTAAACTAAATGTTTAGGACTGATTTTGTGAAATTAAAGTTTAATATTATTATATAAGCACTCAAATAAATATAGTATAAAATGTGAATTAAAACCCACTAACTTATATATTTCATTTATATAAAAATGCATAAGGATAATAAATGGACATTATATAAAAATGGTAGTTTGGTAAGTTTTATAAGTTATAAAAACTATATACTAAGTTTTACGTCTTTTCGGCTAAAACCGAAAGATTAACGTTTTTGTTAAATAAAACTTAGACGGTTGGACCCGTCTAATGTAAACTTTTATAAAATCACATACTGATATATAAACATATATAACAAGTAAAAACCGATAAAACCCGAGCTTTACAACATATAGACATTAACGGGCCAAAGTATCCTTAATGGACAATAAACCCGACTAATTTGGTAAAACACTTATAAACTTATTTCTTGGGCTTAACAAATTTGGGACCAACATATAAAGTATAATACTGATAATAAAAGTATAATTGGGCCAATGAATATTATTGGGCTTGTAATAGGCCCATCGGGCTTTAAAATGTAAACAAGTTGAACTAGTGTAACTAGTCTTGAAAATTACCAACATATAAACACTATAATGAATGAGTAAAGATGTATAAACCCACTTGATCATCATCATATATATAAAATCATCATATGTATACATGATTGTTATTTTTATAAAGTCATTGGACAAGAGTCTAAGACGAGTATTATTTGTCTAGGTTTCCGTGATTGAAGCACGTACCGTACATCCCAATTGCCGATAACCCGCTTTCCCACATCAACGTGAGTTCATAGCCTCGCACTCTTTTAAATGTTTTTATGAAATGTTTTATAAACCCGCGAGGGAGATAACATGTTAGTTTTTATGAAATAGGACACTAGTTGTCCCGATTGCTTGTTTATTGATTTGGACCCGAATGATTGTATGACCTGATGAATGATTAAATGACCCGATAGATGAAATGAAATGGACTATTAAAGTTAGGTTATGTCACTAAAAGTCCCATTAGCATGAATAGTGAACTACCGGGATTTGGTAGACGCTTATGCATATAATAGTACTATTTGGGGACGATCACCCCAGTTCGCGCCTTGAAGGTTGATCCCCGTCGTGCCACATTGATTGGTAAGCGAATTTATGTATGAGAAGATTTACACAAGCGTGATTATTGTGACGACACGCTAATTTAGATGGGCAAATTGAGTTTCGGGCTAGCTACCCGTTGTTTGTTGAAGTAAGGTAACAATGTCATGCGGCTTATAATAATCCAAAGATAACGAAATACTGCTATACGCACTAAATTACGATATATTGCCTGACTAGCAATACGGGGTCTTACTATTGATATTATGTTCGTGTTTTGGTTTTCATAACCATATTCATATAACGGTTTTTATTTAACTTTATACAACGTCATAAGACGTATTGTATGATGTTTTTACGACATTGGATCGTATAAAGATTTTGAAGGCAAATGCCTATATTATGATTTTTGATAAGGATTTGTATAAAATGACTTTGGCTATTTTATGTCCTATTATAAAGATTTGTATAAAATGATTTTCGGTAATAATTATGTACCGATGATATATTAATGATTTTATTAAACTCTATGAATTCACTCGGCGTTATCGCTGACCCTTTTCTTTTAACATGTTTTGTCTCAGGTACTTGAAGGTAATTATCGGGAAGACAACAAGAATTCATGGCCCGCACTTAAATAACAATTTCCATTCAAATTATTTGTAAAACTTGTATGAAATACAATGACTTGGGACCTATGTAAATTTGATATTTATGAATGTAAATGCTTTATTATTAAACGACGCGATTTTTACGCGTTGTCTATGATGTGAGTAATGTGCTATCCCGTAACACCAACGAGTCTTCCGCTGTATTAAATTGTGTAAATTTGGGGGTGTTACAGTTTGGTACCAGAGCTCTCGTTATAGAGAACGAAAGATTTTTAAAACCAAGGTTTTTAACAAAACATTTCAAAATCTTTTAACTATAAACATTTTTCACAAAATGTTTAAAATTCTTTTGACTATAACGGTGCCGAAGAATTCCCGAGTTACCGACAAGGCCAGACTGAGAAGTGTTATTTTAATATATATATAACTTGGATTATATATATATATATATATGATGTAATTTTATTACATGATTGTTTGATGATTATTTTGATATTTATACGAGGTATTTATACGACGTAGATTGTCACAAGGAACCCTAAATCCCCTAGTAAATTAATCGAAGCTATTCTCGTAGGAATTCTAGCTATCCTAGATCTAAACCAAGTTGTGGATATTTATGATCCCAACAAATGGTTGATATTCGTAGAAATATTGATATTAGTTGATTGTGATATTAAAGAAGAATTGGCGAGATTAAATCTGATATCGATGTCATGACGATCTTTCCTTATAGAGTGGAGTTTGACAAAACGTTACCACCTGGAAAGATGTCATCTGATTCGTGGTCACCCAATTCTTAAATTTGAAATCGAAAGGGTGAATGTTGCACTTGAGGCTGTTATTGGAACCATCACCCAAAAGCCTCATGCCACTAGTACTTTTCCGAGAAATCTAATTGAATGATCAAGTCATTTCATACTAGTGACTCATTTGATAACTATTGTTGAAGGATCTATAGGATTGGAAATTAAGTATTATTCATATCGAGCTTTTATTGCCCTTTTAAGGTTTATGAATAACGTTGAAAGTATTGAAGAATGAGGTAGGATGTTGCATTGAGTATAAGTTGATTGAAACTTGAATGACGTAAAATTTAACCCGTATGGAATATGAGATTGTTAAGAGGAAGTCATTAAGTCCTGTGATTGAATTATAAGGTTTTAATTGATTGTTGATTCGTGTTAAGTGTTGTTCCTAGGCCATTGTCCACTAACGAGGATGCCCAGTGTCCAAGAAATAAATTGAAGAAATCTTCTTCTGAATTGGGACCAATGGATCTTTGATAACTAAGGTTTTCCCTAGTTAAAAATTATCGTTCTAGTGTTCTCTTCGAATTGAAAAACTTGTGTTTAATATGTGACTCTATTGTTTTTGGTGGAACAAGGATGTGTCGTTGTAGTGTTTTAAAATAAAAAGTGCAAAACAATTAAAGTAAAGGTGCTCTTAAAGTAAATCTAAGTCTAATTGAAATAAAGCTGCAAGTATTTAAAAGCGTGACTGAAATTAAAAGGCACTAAAGTAAATGACGTAAACTTAAATCTATCTAAGGCAAACTTAAACGCAACTAAAACTTAAACTAAGGCAAAAACTAAAATAAAACTAAGGCAAATAAACTTAAAGTGCAATTAAAATAAAGGCGGGAAAAATAAAGCTTGAAAATAAAAATCAAAGACAAAAGCTAATAAGAACATGAATACAGCTCATTCGGAATAAACCTTCGTTTGGAACAATCACTCGTCCGGAATGTCACCTTTGGTTGAAATGATTCTTCTTCGCTAGGAATATTGCCAAAATCCTTGATCCGGAACAAATTGATCTGAATATGTCACTTATCCAAAACAATCCTTTGTTCGGAACTTTACTGATTCGGAACTCTAAATTTTGCTTTGATTCGGAAGTATTTTGTCACCCTTGATTCGGAAGTTTCCGAGTGAAGCCCCTTGATTCAGAAGTTTAGAACTTCCGAATGAACACCTCTTGAGTCGGAAGTTGCCCTTTGATCTGGAAGTTTATTCGGAACTTTTAAGTTCCGAATGAACAACTCTTGGTTCGGAACTTTGGAAACTTCCGAATGAATACCCACTGATCCGGAACTTTTAAGTTCCGAATGAACAGTGCTTGATCCGGAACTTTTAAGTTCCGAATGAAGCTTTTCTGGTTCGGAACTTTGGAAGTTCCGAATGAATGGTTCTTGAGTCGGAAGTTTTGCTGACCCAAAAATCTTCCGGATGAAACCTTGATTCGGAACTTTGGAAGTTCCGAATGAGCACTTTCCCTCCTTCTTGGTTCGGAACTTTTCCTGGAAAGATCAGAAACAAAGCAAACACTCCCGAAGAACAAGGAGATACAGTAACAGCAGATCTAAACAAAAACTAACCAAAATCAAACACAAACAATTCAATAAAAATAGTAACGAATCAACAGTAACATCAACAAACAATTAAAAACACGAAATCAAACAACTTTAACCACAATAATCAAAAACCACTTGGATCAAAATAAAAGCATGAATATGAACATAAACATGAACACATAAATCAAAGATTAAGAAAGGTAGATAAGAGATTGACAAGATAAAGTAAAGATTGACAATAATTAAATGAAAACTTACTTGAAATTAAATGAATTTAAGGTGCAAGACAAGGTATTTAAATTTGACAAGAAAAGTAAATGACAAGGTATTTAAATGGTGGAAGAGCTAATTGTCACACTTAGCCAACAAAATGAAATGTTTACATCTAATGACTATTTATAGGGGAGGATTAAGGAAGCTTCCTCCCCTCTTTCATTTCTCCTTAATTACAAGCTTAAGTCCCTCCTTTTATTAATCTTCATTAATTGCGTCATTAGTCCTTTTCTTCTAATCTTTTTTAAACTTGGACTTAAGGGACTTTTGGCTTCGGGATTTCTTCGAACTCGTCTTTAAATTCTTCAATAAAATAGACTTGAATTCTTCGGCTTTTGATAAACTTCCGTCTTTTAACTTTTTCCTCGATAAATCTTCAGAATTGGTCATGGACTTCCGTTCTTTTTGCACTTTTGACTTCTTGACTTCGTCTTTCATCCTTTTCTTCAATAAAAGTCCGTAAATGCCCGTGAATGTCCGTGTTTTCTCCACTTTTCACCTTTTCATCCTAAATCACAACAAAAACACAAACCACGCATAATTCCGACATAAAAGACATAAAATACACGTTTCGGCTCGGTTATTATTGTAATTAAGTGGTAGAAAAGATGGGTGTTTACACACCTATCAAATCCCCTACACTTGACCATTGCAATGTCCTCATGCAATGCATTAGTTACAAAGCAAGATTTCACTTTTCATCATAATTAATCCACGTTGGCCTTTATTAAAGAGCTAGAAAATTAAAGACATACAAAATAAAGAAATCAAAAGCATACCTTGGGTTTTGAAAATGTTATGAATAATCATCATCCTCAAGTTTTCACTTTCTCCAAACCAAGCTTAAAAACGAGATCATTGTTATTATAAGTTAGTAGACTATCACGAACTCATGTGGGCCAATTACTCACTTAGACTCCCTTATTCCTAGGTGTATCTCTTATATTTTATTATTGTCTTGAATGATCACGAAGATGCATTTTTGACTTATTTAGATAGTTATTTAGTCCAAAAATAAAGTGAACGATTTAATCAATAGTTAGCTAAAGGACCAAATCTTTTAAAACTGCTTCTCGGGACCTCATAAAGTTCATATCTTGGCATAACTCGTTTCGCGATTTGAGACCTTTCTCGGACCGATATTTGGCAGCGACTTCATACTTCAAACCTTGAGAGACGTTCATGAAATAATGGTCTTCTCTTCATAATAGGAATTCTTCACTTTGAAGTTTTGAGAGATTTATACTTGGACCACGACTTCTTCATTTTTCTCCAATCTTTATTTTGGACTTTGATATACAACGATCCGCCTCCTTTTATGACTTAGATCTATTTATCCTCATGCCTTGTTAGGGTCTTTTCGGATACACTTCTCCATCACTTTTGGGGAGTTTTGCTTTACGTCGTGTGTCTCGATCCTTCATATTGATTTTCGATAAATGATTCTTCACATCACTTTGGATCTTTAGCAACAAAATATAGCCCTCATGCCTTGTTAGGGCCTTTTCGGACTCGCCAATCTTCGCGTCCCGCTTCAATAAGTTATGCCTTGGCTATGAACTCTAATCCATACCGAGCAACTTTTAAACGATCTGGGGCTAGAAGCTAAGTAACCTTTCAAATCGTACAACCTTATTTATTAGCAGATAAATTATTAGCAAGCGATGGGAGAATAGGCTCATAATTAACTCACATAAATTTACGAAAGGATACCGAACTTATAATTGGCTCTATCATCTCTCGTTCTCCACAGTTTTAAAATCTCAAGTAATGAGACTCGTGGATACTTAGCCTATTAAATCAAAATTTTGGGTTTTCGAGTCGCCTATAGGATCTTGCAAATTCTTGGACTTTTTCAAGCTTAGAAATCGCATTTTAAAGTTCCCTTGATAAACGACTCTCTAGGATCAATTATAGGAACTTGCGAAAAGTTCTTGTTCTTAACCCGTGAGAGTTAAGACTTTCGCGTTTTATAGCTCCCTATATAAAAGCCTAGCAAAACTTGACTTAAACACGTTAAGGATACTAGCTAGAGTAAACTCGGGTTGAGTCAAAAGATTCACAACGTTTGAAAATTAAAACCACTTATTAATACATTTATTCTAATAAGGAAAGAAAATAACTATACAATGGTAAAAACTAATAGGCCAAAATAGATCAAAAATTTTGAAAAATGTCGAAAAATTGATTTTCCGGTTAAAATAAGGACAAAAACAAGGAAAAGACCACTTAACTTCGATAGAAGTCCCCCCTACACTTAAGATAAACATTGTCCTCAATGTTTAAGCATGTGGGAGTAAACTCCCCTATACTTAGGACATTGTGCACGTTGTTTAAATCTCGCTAAGGAAAAGTCAACTAAAGAGATTCCTATTTTAAATTTGAGAAAATATAAAATAGTGAATCGAAAAGAGTTTAGGATAGAACGGGAAGAAGTAGAACACGGAATCACGGGTCATCAAGAATCATCAAGAGTGGATCATTGAAGCTCGAATCCCTGATTAAGAAGTGAGGAGAGGGAATAGCAAACCAAAGGGGTCCCCCCTACACTTATGATAAAGAAAGCGAAAAGATAGATGCATGGGTTGCCTCCCAAGAAGCGCTTGGTTTTTATTTACCGAGTCGTGAGCCTGACTCGACCTTGATAATCAACGGAAGAAGCATGAAACATATCCACCAGGATCAAAGACATAGTTTTCATCCATCAATAAGCAAGAGCTTAAGGTGAACAAGGCAAGCCAAAGAAGAGTAGGCAAGGTTCCCTTAAGCAGCGATGGAGCACGGTGGAAGCAAGTAGGAAGTGGTGCAAGCATGTCTTCAAAATTTCCAAAGATTTTCCCTTTTATTTCATCAGGTGGATACTGAGATGGCTTAAAAACTTCAATACCGGGGTCGAACACCTTTTCCTTCAGGGGAAAATAGCACTCAGGCTCAACCGAGTGTGAAGAAGATCCGCAAAGAAGCACAACCTCGTCCTCAGAAGGGGGACAAAGAGGTGTCAAATCATAAGTGCAACGGATTTCGGTGTCGACCGGTTTCTTCTCCTTGGACAGAATGCTCTTCAAATCCATAGTAGGATCAAGGCGATAATCTTCAAAGTCCAAAGGAGGAGCATCACTCTCATGAGGGAAGTATGTGTTGAGAAATTCAGAGAAATCTTCCTCAAATGAATAATCGTCCAAAGTAGGATCGAGTGATGGCGGAGGATCTTCATCATGTGAAGAATCGCTCGATAGAGTATCAGCCTCATCGAAATCATCGAAAGTGGGCAGCTCGGGATACTCAGAAGTACAATCAAAATCATCCGAATCTGAGCTAGAATCATCATCATAAGCATCAAAGACCGGTGGAGAATCATAAATGGGAGGAGCTTCCAAAGTGGAGTGAGAATCATCCACATTATCTTCAAAGAGTGGATTATCAGTGGAAGACTCGAATAGAGGATTGTCATAGACGGTAAAGTCATCGAGCACATTTATCATATTCACTGATTCTCGGCCTCCAAATGATTTTCCTGTAAGCTTCCCCATTTTAAAAACTTTCGAACCATCCCTGACTCGTAAGATTAACTCACCTTCGGCCACATCTACTAAAGCTCGTCTGGTTCTTAAGAATGGCCGACCAAGTATTAAAGGAATACGAGGGTCCATTTCATAATCAACTACGACAAAATCGACCGGGAAAGTAAATGTGCCAACTTTGATAAACACGTCTTCGGCTATACCAACGGGGTAAGCGAGAGTGCGATTTGCAAGTTCGAGAGTCATCTTTGTTGGAATAAGGTCAGGTAATGATAGTGTTTTCCAAACACTTAGTGGCATCAAATTCATACTAGCCCCGAGATCAGCAAGGGCAGTAAATTATTCAGTTTTGTTGAACATGCAAGGCAACACAAAACGACCGGGATCTCCAAGTTTTTCCGGAAGTTCTCTAAGAAGGACTGCAGAGCAGTTTTCATTTAATCGTGTGTTGGCGAGTTCAATCAGCTTCTCCTTCTTGCTAAGCAATTCCTTGAATGCTTTGACAAATTTCAGCATGTGGCAAAGTGCTTCAACAAGGCTAATATTGATGGTCATTTTAGATAGCATATCCACATATTTCGATACTTGATAGTCATTCTTGGTTAGCTCGTTGGTCTTGCCTATGCGAGAAGGGTATGGGATTCTGGGTTGATAAAGGTTAGGTGAAGGTGTAGTTGGTGAAGGTTGTGATGTTGAAGGGTCCTTCCGAGATACATCGTCATTACGAGGCGGAGATGGTAATGGTGCACTACTACTAGGTGTAGGAGGAGTAGGGATACATGGTGGTGGAGGAGGTGTAGATAATGGTGGTGGGATAGGTGGATCGACAATGGTAATTCCACTACGCGTAGTTATAGCACTCACATTAGCTCGCGGATTAGTGACGGTGTTTGAAGGTAGAGAACCCGAAGAAGAAGAAGGTTGAGCTTCAGGCAAGAAACTAGCCAACAGATTCTTTAATTCAGTTATTTGAGTGATGAAGGAGGATTGAAGATTATCACAAACCTCGGTTCTGATGTCATTACCTTGCTTCAAGATATCTCCTTTCAAATTGATTATTTGGCTCTGTAGATTCTTGATTTGCTCACCTTGAGTTCTCATGATGGTGTCAACATCGGGATTGATGGGTGGGTGTTGTTGGGTGGGTGGTTGATAAGGGTTAGAAGCACGAGGTGGGATTTGGTTGCTTCTATTGTAGTTGTTGGCGGGATTTTGGTTTTGAGGAGAAAAACCGGGTGAAAGGTAGTTGTTGGAACGGTAGCTCAGCAGATTTCTATCCCCTTGTTGTCTAGCTTGGTAATTTTCCGGTGAATAATTACCATAAGCTGCATACACATTTTCTGGATTTCCTTGTGTCGAAGTACAATCGGTGTATGAGTGAGGACCGCCACATGTTTCACACGGATTAGAAACCGATTTAACTTGTTGTTGTTGTTGGTTTGAAGCGAGAAGCGTAATACTTTTGCTCATTTCAGCCATCATGCGGGTGAGTTTGGTCATCTCAAGGTTTGCTGAGGTTGAGGAAACATTGACTCTCGGGTTGTTCCTAGAAGAAGCAGAGGAATCCCAGTTCTTGTGATGAGTAGTCATGTTCTCTATTAACTCTCTACACTCCTCGGGTCTCCTTTTCATGAATGTGCCACCGGCGGCTGCATTAATCGTATCACGATCTCGAAAAGTCAAACCGTTGTAGAAAGTATCAATCAATGTGACGGGAAGCATGTTGTGGTTTGGACAACGGTCGATCAAGACATTATATCTCTCCCAAGCGTCAAAAAGAGATTCATCGGGATCTTGCATGAAACCACTGATCTGATTGCGAAGGCTTGTGACCATGGATGGTGGAAAGTAGCGCGATAGAAAGCGTTGAGTCATATCATCCCAAGTGTGAATATAATTCTTTGGGAGATGATCAAACCATTTCTCGGCATGATGCGATAAAGTATGTGGGAAGAGTTGTAGGCGGAGTACATCCATTGTGGCCCCAGGCAACTTCATGCTTTGGGTGATTGTAATGAACTTGTCGAGGTGTTTGTTGGCATCATCATCAGGCAATCCTCTAAAAGGGTTTGTTTGTACTTGCTGAATCATGTGGTGCTTCAACGAAAACTCAGGAGCGTTGATTTGCATCGGCGCAATCGGTCCTCCTCGTCCAAACATGGTTGGTTGACAAAGTTCCTCCATGGTCCGAAGATCGGGCTGTGGAAGAGCATTGTTGTTATTATTATTATTGAGGTTTGGTGGAATGTTGTTGTTGTTAACACCTGCCATATCTAAATCTTCTTGAGGCTCGGGCTCTTGATAATTAGAAGATCTAGTACGCATACACCTGAAAATGCAAAGAAAACAAAACCAAACACAAATACAATATATATACACAATAAAGATAAAATCTTTTTGGATTTTTGAGATTTTTAATTTTTATGGTTTTTTATCAATTTTTAATTTTTTTTATTTTTTTGAATTTTTAGGCAAGAAAAATAACGTTTACAAGTGAGCGGATCCCAAAAAGCAACGTGTCTCTCACAGAAAACTGTTGATCTTAACGAAAAGAGCCGGCAGCGGCGCCATTTGATAACTAAGGTTTTCCCTAGTTAAAAATTATCGTTCTAGTGTTCTCTTCGAATTGAAAAACTTGTGTTTAATATGTGACTCTATTGTTTTTGGTGGAACAAGGATGTGTCGTTGTAGTGTTTTAAAATAAAAAGTGCAAAACAATTAAAGTAAAGGTGCTCTTAAAGTAAATCTAAGTCTAGTTGAAATAAAGGTGCAAGTATTTAAAAGCTTGACTGAAATTAAAAGGCACTAAAGTAAATGACGTAAACTTAAATCTATCTCAGGCAAACTTAAACGCAACTAAAACTTAAACTAAGGCAAAAACTAAAATAAAACTAAGGCAAATAAACTTAAAGTGTAATTAAAATAAAGGCGGGAAAAATAAAGCTTGAAAATAAAAATCAAAGACAAAAGCTAATAAGAACCTGAATACAGCTCATTCGGAATAAACCTTCGTTTGGAACAATCACTCGTCCGGAATGTCACCTTTGGTTGAAATGATTCTTCTTCGCTAGGAATATTGCCAAAATCCTTGATCCGGAACAAATTGATCTGAATATGTCACTTATCCAAAACAATCCTTTGTTCGGAACTTTACTGATTCGGAACTCTAAATTTTGCTTTGATTGGGAAGTATTTTGTCACCCTTGATTCGGAAGTTTCCGAGTGAAGCCCCTTGATTCGGAAGTTTAGAACTTCCGAATGAACACCTCTTGAGTCGGAAGTTGCCCCTTGATCCGGAAGTTTATTCGGAACTTTTAAGTTTCGAATGAACAACTCTTGGTTCGGAACTTTGGAAACTTCCGAACGAATACCCACTGATCCGGAACTTTTAAGTTCCGAATGAACAGTGCTTGATCCGGAACTTTTAAGTTCCGAATGAAGCTTTTCTGGTTCGGAACTTTGGAAGTTCCGAATGAATGGTTCTTGAGTCGGAAGTTTTGCTGACCCAAAAAACTTCCGGATGAAACCTTGATTCGGAACTTTGGAAGTTCCGAATGAGCACTTTCCCTCCTTCTTGGTTCGGAACTTTTCCTGGAAAGATCAGAAACAAAGCAAACACTCCCGAAGAACAAGGAGATACAGTAACAACAGATCTAAACAAAAACTAACCAAAATCAAACACAAACAATTCAATAAAAATAGTAACGAATCAACAGTAACATCAACAAAAAATTAAAAACACGAAATCAAACAACTTTAACCACAATAATCAAAAACCACTTGGATCAAAATAAAAGAATGAATATGAACATAAACATGAACACATAAATCAAAGATTAAGAAAGGTAGATAAGAGATTGACAAGATAAAGTAAAGATTGACAATAATTAAATGAAAACTAAAAGTCCCTAATCAATGCAAGAAACCCTAATCTTAACTTAATCAACACAAGGTATTACTTTTCAAACGTAATCTTATTATTGTATAATAAAGAATTACAAGTGTTATGGATAACACAGTTTGATGACAATGTGTTGTGCACACTTTGAACAACAATAAACCCCAACTTATGAATACAGTCATAGCTGTTTGATTCACTAAGTTGTATGCACTAATGTTCTTAATATCTCAAAGTGTTGAATATTAATGCATGGATACACATCCTATTTATAGTGTTACGAGTTTGACTTAAACAGTACTTGATGTCGACTACACAAGCTTTTACAAGTTCCCACATCAGTCACATGATGTCCTTCTATTCTTGGTAGTCTTCCATTATGCTTTAAGGAACAGTTGTCAAAAACAGTTTCTTTATTCTTCATAGTCTCGAACACACAAATGGCATGTCCAAAGTATGCTGAGAGTTATCAAGGTATTGCCACCCCTGTTAACTCTCAACCCCTTAGAGTCCCTGATACATCTTGGCTGTTATCCATCACAGCCAATGAGTATGTCTTCAGGTAATTCTTCGACTTCCCTGACAATGTCTCTGACATGGACTCCTCTGAGGTTGCTCACAGAGACTTGGATCTCTGTGAGTCTTGCGAAACTTGCCTGCCTCCTAGGCACAGGCAAGGGACTATCTAACAGCCTAATTATGTTTAAATCAATGATCAGGGAATCTAACAAGTTTAGATTCCCAACAATCTCCCCCTATTTAGACATAAATAATGCTAGATCTAACTAGGTTAAGGTAAGTGAGTTTAACAGCTTCTTCTTACACATAACAGATCTAAACAAACATACCTCATGATTTTATTAAAACTTAAAGAAAATTACAAGTGCATTACATAAGTAAAATAAAAGATGAAGGTAAAACGGCTGTGAATCATCTTCAATAGTCATCATTTTTTATTCTTTCTTCAGCTTCGGCCAAGTCTAATCTGTTATCAATTTCATCCTGCAAAGTCTTTGAAAACTTCTTGGAATACTCTGTGTTGATCTTGAGACACTTCTTGTGACAGAGTAGCTGAATAGTTGAAGCTAAGCACAGCTCATCTTCCCTTTGAAAAGCATAACTGGCAAGCCTTGTTCATAAATGCCATTCCTCTTTCAGATTCTGTGTATGTCTGACCATCAACAGGGCCAACAATACCATTTGGGAGGATCAGATCCCTGTGCATACCATCCACATGAACATCTTCAGTAACAAAAGTTTCATTAACAATTTGTGAAATTCTTCTCCTTTTGTTGCCTGTCTTTGGGGGTTCTTGTTCAAAAAGCTGTGGTGGGGGATCAATCTTAAGTTTGGCTGCTGTTTCCTTGATCCAGTTAAACTTGGCCTTAAGAGTCTTCAGCAGAAGAAAATTAGCCTGTCCAGACTTTTTGGCAGCTAAGGCTTCGAGTTCGAACCATTCTGATAACCCAAGTGTCTTTAACCTGAAGTTGTCAAACACATCCATATTTCTCTGTTGGTTTTCCCTCCATAAGATCATCTGTGGGGTGTTTGTGGATTTATGAATGGTGTATTTGAACTTGGTTATCTTGCCAGTAGCATATTTATTGTTCACGCAGGCATCATAGTCAGCTTTGACTTTCCTTAAAGCCTCAGCGCGTTTAGTTTCCATTTCCCTTAACCTTTGTTTTTGTTTTTCCCCTTTCAGGTGGTGTCATCTTCCTCAGAGTAGCTTCATTTAATTCTTTGGCTGTCTTGAGCTCATTTAGTCTTTTGAATTCTTCAGCCTGTTGCTCTATTTCTTCAGGGTTCAAAGGAATCTCACCGGAAGGTGTAAAGGTTGAGAATTAGGAAAGGTCTGTGGTGGATCCTCCTGTCTCTAGCAACGCAGCTATCTTCTTAAGTTTGGTGTCAGTATCAACCAAAACTATCTCCTTTCCTTTCTTCGAGACAGAGGACTCCACACTTATGTTTTTCAAAACATCAGCTCTTTTGATAACGCTGTCTGAGCCTGAGTTTGAATAGCTTTGGGAAGAGAGCTAACAGTGAATTTTAATTTCTTGGCCGCTGGCTCATCATCATCCTCAGGCTTGCTGACGTTAACTAAGATCAGAGATTTTGATGAGTCAGCTCCATCTTGAGTTTGTTGCTCCCCCTGAGTATCATCCTCATCATCAGGTATTATAACAGGTGTGATGACTTGGAGAGGAACAGGTGTAGTTGAGGGATTAGCTGATGATGAGCCTTGTTCAGCAGATGCAAGGCTGAGTGTAGTATTCTTCTCCCCCTCACGTTTATCCTTACTTCTCAGATGCTTGGATGAACGTGTCTGAAAACGTCTTGCAATCTGCTCCACAGAGGCAGCCATGGCACGTTGTCTTTTTCTTGAACCCTGGCAATCTTCAGTAGGAGGTTGGCATTTGCATTGGTATTTTCCTGAACACGCCTGACAATAAAATTAGCATGGTTGTATTGCCTGTTGCGAATAACATTAAAGTGCCTGTGCATGGTGTGTTCATGTTCATGGAACATAGCAGGGACAACTGAGTCAATGGCATCCTTTATTCTTGTTGAAAGATGACCGAGTCCCTGGGCTACACCTCGTCTTGCACCATCCTGAATTGGCTCAGTGACAGCCTCAGTCACAGCCTTTTTGATGATGCCTGGAAATGTCACAGTGAAATTGTGCATCTCAGACTTGATCACATCCAGCTTTCTTGATAAGCGCTCAATATCAGATTGATGATGGACAGGGTGAAGATTCTTGATATTGAGGCTTTGCTGAGCAAAATCATCCCCCCTTGGAATTAAGTCAAAGTTGGTATGGGCAGGATGATCAAACATAAGAAATTCGGCTGTTGGATCATAAGTAGGTCTTTGGAAGACTGTTGTTGCAGAGGTAGCAGAGTTTGGAGTATCAACAGCTTCCTTGATAGGAGAAGTCTTGTCACCAGCTGGTGTGGACACAACTATTTCTTTAGGAGGAGAGGCAGACAGCTAGTCGTCCTCATCTTCTTCATCCTCTTCATCGAACATTCCCTCAGGGAATTCATCTTCAGGCATTTGCTCAATATCAGAGACATAATCCTCTAATGAGAGCATTTCTTCATCAGCATTTATCACAGGCTCTTCATCATTTGGTTTGTCCTGAGTCATTGTATCAGCCTCCGTTTCTTGTTGTACCTGAGACTCTACGACTGGATGTACAATTTCAGCCTGCAAATTTGTTGTAATTAGTAACAGGGAAAAATACAAGGGGAATGGTCGCCATTTCGCTGTCCCAGAGAGGCTGAGGGTGATTTCTCAGCCACTCCAAAGGATAAATCCTTGGGATTCTTTTAGGTGTGAATAAAATGTGGTTAATGATCGCCATTCGCTGCCCCTAGGAAAGCTGAGTGTGATTATTCAGCCCCCCCAAAAGGTAAAAACCTTTGGGACTCTTTTAATTGTGAGACATATGTTGTTATGGATCGCCAGTCGCTGCCCCTAGGAAAGCTGAGTGTGATTATTCAGCCCCCCCCCCCCCCAAAAGGTTAAAACCTTTGGGACTCTTTTAAGAGTGAAACATATGTGGTTGTAGGTCGCCTGTTACGCTGCCCCTAGGAAAGCTGAGGGTGATGATTCAGCTCCCCCTGAAAGGATAAATCCTTTGGGACTCTTTTAAGGAAGGAACCAAGAGGCTGTGTGAAGTACAACTGATCAAGGTTGAGACATTAGTATATTCAGGTTGTTGTTAGCCTGAATACTGTCTAGAGGGTGCAGGGTCATCGGGGTGCTTTATAAACACAAATGAATCATTCCCTGGTGCAAAGACATGGTGTACAGAAGTCTTAAAGTATTCTAAGTGTAATGACAGACTTCTATGGGTCGAGGATTACCCTAACTTCACCACTCTCTCCTACAGACAAATGAGAGTGGCTGCTTGTGAACCTCTAAAAATGTACACTGATTACCTGTGAGATATCAGCTTGATCAGGCTGGTTTCCTGTTGTCTCAGCTGACTTAGAGACACTAGACGCCTGTTGTTTGTCAGCCAAAGAGTCTGAATCCACAAGAGTATCTGGACCAGAGGCGGTGTCAGTCTTCTTTCCCTTGGCCTTAATAACAGCTTTGGAGTGGGAAGAAGAGGGGATTTTCTTCTTCTTAGGCTGTTGGCCAGATGAAGCCTTGGACTTAGTAGTGTGCTGCCCAGAGGTCAAAGACATAGACTTGCCAGCAACACTAGAAGTATTCACCTTCTCAGAGGAAGGGAGCAAGGGCTTCTCAGCGTTTGGTACCTGGTTGGCCACATTCAGCATATGGGCGGTGACAGGGACATCGTCAGCTCCTATTTCCTTGTAGATGGCGCCAGTGATGCGATAGGGCTTAAGAGCAGTCAAGGCCTTGTTGTGGTAGTTATCTCCCAGCAGACTCTCAAAGATCAGGGACAGGAAGCGCACATAACAGATATTCTTTTCCCTGACCTGATTCCTTCCCTTTAGCTGTTCTACCAGGTTTGAGAATAGAATGCTTCCAATGTCAACATCAACTCCCCAGATTAATCCATAAGCAATCTCCTGATGATTGAACGACATCTGATCCTGTGATCCCTGCATTCCTCCCAGGGACTTCACAATGTGGGTGAAGAGGACACGCCACATAGGAGTAAAATACTTAATCTTCAGAGGAGATTTGGCGAGGACCTCAGCAGGTGTAAGGGCAGGGTTAACGTCATGGCAAGGGAGGAGTGTGGCCAGGGCTTCCTTGACAGCCTTTTTGTCAACTACCTTCAGGCATTCATCTCCATGTTTTAATCCGACCACACTTGAAAAATCCTTAAGGGAGAAGGCAAAAGGGTGTTCATTGCAAGAAAGGCTAAAGGTAATGGTGTCTTCTACCACTTCAGCAGAATACCAGAATTCCCTAAGGTATTCTTGGTAAAAGGTGGATGGTGTTTTGGTGAAGGCTTCATTTAGGTCACAATTCTGCATGAAGTTTACCAGATCTGAATAGGTGTTGTTTGGTGCCTTAATCCATCCAATGGCATTGTTGGAAGCGAGGATGCTCTCGTTGATCTCGAAGTTAACATTTGAGGCTTTGGGAACTGAAAACGCCATGGATTTGAGGTTGAAGGAGAGCGAAAATGGCGGATGGTTAAGAGAGATAAGCACTTAGAGAGAGAAGTAGATTTTAGAATGATGGTGGGTGAGAAGAGAAAGAAGACAATATATATTCAAACTTAAGTGAACAGTTATTCAACCGTATTAAATGCTAGGTGCGAAAATGACTGCTCAAGTGGGTCCCCTTGACCTTTCAAAAAGTTTGTCTCCTCGTTATCCGAAAAATAAATGATTAAATATTTGAGAATATTTTTTGCATTTACTTGGAAAGTAACTACCTAGTTTCATGTGAAAAACATTTAATATAGAATCAATCATTTAATGAACACATTTAATATCAAGCCACAGGCTTTGAGATATTGAGCATCCCTAGCTCAGCAACTAGCCTGTTGAACGAAGGTTCAGCCAAAGGCTTTGTAAAGATATCAGCTAGTTGCAGCTCTGTGGGAACAAAATGCAGCTCAATATCTCCCTTCATTATATGATCCCTGATAAAATGATACCTGATATCAATGTGTTTGGTACGAGAGTGAAGAACATGGTTGTTGGATATGGCAATGGCGCTGGTGTTGTCACAAAAGATTAGCACTTTGTCATACAAGATTTCATAGTCAGCCAATTGACTTTTCATCCAGAGCACTTGAGCACAACAGCTGGCTGCAGCGACATATTCTGCTTCAGCTGAAGACATAGCCACAGAGTTTTGCTTCTTAGCACTCCATCCAACCAATTTTCCCCCTAGGATTTGACAACTGCCTGAAGTGCTCTTTCTGTCAATACAGCATCCAGCATAGTCTGAATCTGAATAGGCCTTGAGATCAAAGCCTCATTCTTTTGGATACCATAGGCCTAGGGATGGTGTTCCTTTGAGATACCTGAAAATTCTCTTAACAGCCACTAGATGGGATTCTTTTGGGTTAGCCTGGTACCTTGCACAGAGACATGTGGAGAATTGGATATCTGGACGACTGGCTGTTAGATACATCAGTGACCTAATCATGCCTCTATATAAAGTCTCATTGACAGAGACCCCTGACTCGTCAGGGCCCAAGTTGTTGGGTGGAAGCATGGGGCATTTCACTGATGCACAATTAGCTAAGTCATATTTTTTAAGCAAATCCTTAACATACTTTTCTTGACAAATTGAAATTCCCTTAGGACATTGTTTAATTTGAAAACCCAAAAAGTAAGTTAATTCACCCATCATACTCATCTCATATTTCTTGGTCATTAATTTAGCAAAACGTTTACTAAGATTGACATTTGTTGACCCAAAGATGATATCATCCACATAAATCTGCACAATGATGAAATCACTCTTGTCCTTGAAGGTAAAGAGTGTTTTACCAATAGAACCCTGATAAATTTATTTTCAGTTAAGAAATTTGAAAGAGTTTCATACCATGCTCTTGGAGCCTGTTTCAGACCATACATTGCCTTGTGAAGTCTGTACACATGGTTGGGAAACTCGCTGTTCTCAAATCCTTCAGGTTGAGCAACATACACTTCCTCAGCCAAATCACCATTGAGGAAGGCACTTATAACAACCCGAAAATTTTGACCAAAGTTTAAATTAATATTTTTCGAACATTTACGAAACTTGTTATTTATTTTCGATAATTTAACGAAGATCGTGTTAACTAAAATTAAAAATTTATTTTGAATATTTTCTTTTAGTTTATGAACTGAGAAATTTAAAATTTTTACGTTTACGTTTCGAAAAATTAAATATTTATTTTTAATTACTTGTAATATTTATCGACGTTTTAAACGACGGACTGAGCAAAATTAATAAAAATAATAGTTGAAACGATTCAAAACGAAAATCTTGAAAATATGAAAGAATAGTATTTTTATTATATCCTAAAAAGTTGCTAATAACGTGAGTAATAAAATTTACATTTTATTTTTACGGCGAAATCTAACCAAAATAGCTAGAAATGACTAAACGCGCAATTAAATAAATAATAGCAAATGTTTTCGAAACTCGACAAAGTAAGGACTCATATTTATTGGGAAAATGATTTTAAAAACGATGGCGCAAGTCTCGTGTCGTGAATCATCCGTTAAGTCACCCAAACGAGCCTCGAACGCTTACTTTACGAAAGTAAATAAAGTATTTACGAAATTTACCCTATACTATCCACTACTTGCCATTTTAATTTTTATAATAGAATATAAAGAGAAGGTTAACTCATTTTTCTTCATTTTTCTCTCAAAACCAAAAACACACTTAACCCTAAAGATATAAACTCTCTCTCTCTCTCTTTCAAAATCCGGCCACCAGCCGCTATGCAGTCGCCGCTGCCGGAATATTTTCCGGCGAGTATTTTTCTCCTATGATGGGTTTTTTTTTTCAGCGAATCTACGCAACTCTCCTCGTTTGTCGCGCCTCTCCAACCCTTAAAAACCCCCTACCCGCTGTCCCCTGCGGTTACCGCCACTGTGGTGGTGTTTTCCGGCCGCCGCCACCTTGTGGTGGTGTGTGGGTGACGGATTCACCATTTGAACATATGGATATACCTTAAAAACCTTTAAAACCCTTGGATCTTGTCCCGATCTACACATGCAAGATGGTTACAATCAAGATTAGACAAATAATTTATTTAGCTATTTTATTTTATGCATGGTGGTTGTTTTGGCCGCGTTTTGATCGGAAAAGGAGGCTGTCCGCCGCCCAACCACCGTCGTGGTGGCGGCCGGACGTGGCCACTGTAACCACAGCCGCCACTGTGGTGGTGTTGGGTTGTGGTGGTGATGTTCTTGAATTGTTTTTTTTATTTAGTATTATTATTTATTTTTGTTTTGGGTATAATAGATCTAGATGTATAATGATTATTGTATTTTTTTTTTATATACAATGAAATAACAAATAAAGTGTAATGACTAAAAGATTAAATAAAATCAGTTTATCTTTATTATTATTATTATGTAAAAAGGTGATGTATAAAAGGGAAAAAAAATAAATAAATAAATAGAAGATATAATAAGATTGAGGTGGATGGACTATAATAAATAAATGTAATTATTTTGAATTTGAGGAGATTATGGACTACAAATACATAAATGGTATAATAAAATAATAGTATTGTAAGAATTCTGAAAATATAATAATAATAATAATAATAATAATAATTTGATAAAATGAGATATATAATTATTTAAGGACTTATAAGAAAATAATAAATAAATACATATTTAAAAGAGTGTTGTTATCAATATTATTATTAATAAATGGTATATTAAAATATAAAATTATTTAATAATATATGGAAAGTAGTTAAAATATTGATGGGGATAATTAATATATTAATTAAGGTATTGATTAAAAATGGAAAGTAATTAATTAAGGAGAAATGGAAAGTAATTAAAATATTAATGGTGGGAATATATAGTTAATATAATAATTATATTATTAAAATTACCTTAATTAGAATATTGATTGAGAAAAATATTAATTGGGTATTGATTGAGACAAAGTAGGAAAAATTATGTATTTTATATACATGGAAAATGTTATGAAAACGGCAAGGTCATGCCGAAATTTTCTAAAAATGCATACTTTTATAAAAGAAATAGTTAACGAATAACTACGTTATAAAATAATTTTTGAAAAGTATTATTTTAGTTAATATGACATGTAACGTTATATATGATAAATAAATTTTAATGAGTTATATAATGATTTTCGAACGAGTGTCGAATTATATAAAAATAACTTCGTATACAATATTATAACCGAAGAATATAGTATATAACTTAAGAAATACATTTTTAAATGTTTGTTCTAAATAATAACTTACGACATGAATTATGAGCGTCATGTTCACATATAAATTATATACCGAATATATTATATGATTTATTTTATCATTTTATTTTATTTGGCCAACCACCAAAGTTTTACGAGTTAAATTTTATTAATTATTTTGTGTCGAGTTGATGTAAATATCCATCGGGAAAACACCAAAACATAAACCTTACCAAACGATTGGAGCATAGCTGTGGAATTATTTACAACCGCGGAAAGATATTTGTTGACGCTACATGATTATTTATTATGGTGTATTACGACTATTGGAATCAAGCCGTATATATTATGTGATGCTGTGTGGTGTGATACTTATATTCTACTGATGTCTGCATTTAAGGTGAGTCTATAGCCTCGCTTTATACTAGTTATTAAATGATTTTAAACCCGCGAGGGGGAATACATGTTTTTATAAACTTAGAACACAAGATTTTTATGGTATGCTTTGTCCCTCTATGAATGGACCCGTGGTTGCCTTTAAATTGCATTAAGTGATTGCCTTTGTTAAAGCCTCAATTATGGACCGTTAACTAGCTTATGATGGGCTAGCCGCTAGTACAATTAATAGATCTATGGGGGAAGCCGCCCCGGTTCAGTTTGTGTGGACTTGTCATAGAAGCTTAGGCCCGACCTCCGCACTGTTTGGACATATTGTATTGAGAAGTCAGGTATACGGCAATGTACCAAAAATCTAGAGGTAACCGACAATTAATAAATCTCTCGTCTTATTAGACTGATATGGGAGTGTCTAAGGGCTCGGTTCCATGAGCTTATTGCAATTTATGCTATATACAATTATCATTGTTGATGCAAATTATTAATTGATGCTTATAAGCATGCCACAAACTTATAATCTTTGCTTGTGTTTAAATTGATTACATAAACCTATAGATTCACTCGGCATTTTTGCTGATGTTTTACTCACATGTATTTCAGGTAATCAGGAAGGGTGAAGCTTGGAAGCCACGGGAATGAATGTTGTGCACTACTTTGCAATATAAACTCTTTGAAAATTTGTCGTTCCTTTTGTTCAAAACAATTTAACTCTTTTGTTTTGGTTGTACTTTGGTTACGATGTCTTAGGACTACGCTACTCTGACAAATGTTTTAGGAACGATAAATCTAAAACGTCTCTTTTCGAGTCATTCTTTATAAATTATGTGTTGTTGTATCATTGTTTAGCACCCAAAGATGTATTCCGCTGCGTGTAAATTTGGGGGTGTTAGAGATTGGTACCAGAGCCATGAGTTATAGAGAACTAGGTCTTTTTCTAAAAACCTAAACTATAACTGTCGGTTTTATTTTTCAAAGAGTCGGTGCACATGATTTCGCGTGACTTCAGGTTCAAGCTACTTCTGAGATTACAATTTTAGTATACGTTATTACGTATACCTTATTGCCAAGTAATTATAAATAAATACTATGATCCATTTACGGATATATATTTATATCTATGATCCCTTTTATCGATATATATTTATGTCGTTAAACTTTTCGATAAAAGTTTATCATTTATTAATGATTAACTTAAATAAATACATTGAATTTTCAAGATCTTTCTGTATTTATTTTTGAAGTATTTAAATTGTTTTTATTGCAAATTTTATATTATGACCTTACATACCTTCATCTACGCGCGTTACTTTCATTGTTTAACCGTTTGTGATATCTATATAGATATTCAAATCGTCTTCCGGCTATTTATGCTTGGACGTCTTTTAACGTAATTTCTAGACCATTGTGTAGCTCAATGTGTCCTTGGAATAGACTAACCGCTATTTATTGACATTTATATGTATCGACTCCGAAGTGTATTGTTCACTTATATCTCGGTAACGTCATCGTCATTTTATAAATCATCGTCTAGATTATGGCGCTAGAATTGGAATACGATTTTACTTATATAAAATTGTATCATTTGTTTTTCATTAACCTTCTCGCTCCTGGAGTGTAGCATGTTAATGTTCCATTCTTTTCTTGTTATGTTTTGTGTTTTTGACAATCGTGGCACCAAGGAGATTTGCCTACATTGCATTTTGGAATCTAAATTACGAACGTCTTTCACCGTCTTGCTTCCTAAATTTCGTGTTGAATACCTTGAAGCATTTTCTGTCGTTCATCATGCTATATTTTATTTGATGCTCATTACGAGATTTATTTTTCGTTGTTATAAAATCCACAAGACATGTGTGTATATATGTATATATTTTGAGCCGTTAAAAAGTGTCGAAAAATACACTTTATGCATAAACCGTAGGGGCAGTATAAACAGGTCAAAACTTAAAAGTAAAACCTGTGTTTTTTAAAATAAAATAGTCAAACCTGCACAGAACTTGCAGGGGTATTTTGGTCATTTTACATTGGTTTTCAGGTCTCGGGTAAAACTAGAAAGTCGTTTAAAACGTCGTTTTGCATCAAAATGCTTTAGACTCTGAGTCTTGGAGATGTCGTTTATTGGGTCAATTAATCGGCTCATATTTAAAAGTTAAATCTGATAGAAAATTCAGAACATGAGTTTTAAATGTTTCTAAGCTGTTTTGATTTTAATTTGAGATCGTAAAATTTTAACAAATATTATTTTACAACTAACGAATACTAGTTGCATGTGAAAATATTAAAAAATAAAAACAGTACAGGATTAGCAATTACCGGATTAATGGTGTAATTTAAAAACGAATAACATACTTTCTTAAAAGCATGTTGTGTCGAGTATCTTACAAAGAATACACATGTGGATTGTTTTATTCTTTTTATATATATGACTCTTTTGTCATTCGATATTATTTTTATTTTTCTTTTAACCTTCCACTGATTTGAGTTGAGTTTTAAAGTTTTGCCTTCACATTCTTATTCGACATTCTCATCACGTGTCTCATGGCGTTTTCGTCTAAACCTTATAACCTTTTGAAAACTTAACAACTTGAAACCATTTCATTGGTTGTTTTATGAGCTACTATTTGCCACTTCTTGCAAAACGTTGACTACTTTATACGTTGTCATAATGTCATATTATAAATAAATCTGATATTGTTTCACGATTATTTTCACCAATTATTTTTACTTTGGTCTTATAAAATACTTTTTGTGACATTCAAAGTTGCTTATTGAGTATTTCACAAATTACCTGTTTCCTATAATTTTATAAAATATTTTTAAAATCCCATTTTTCAAATGGCATGGTTTTTATATAAACATAAGAAACGTAATACTTTTCGACGAAACTGAGCACTGCATTGCTAGCCCTAAATTATACATGGCCTGATCACCTATGTCTAATTTAGAAGGAGCCATGCTAGGCTGAATAGTAGTCACCTTAAAAATCTTGATAATAATCAACTTTTTACTTGTATTTATGATAAAGATAAATAAAATTAAATAAAGTGAAAATAAGTTTTGAAAAACTTTATATTTTACGCAAGTAGCGCAATTTCTATGCATCCGCATATGTTTTCTTACCTTTTGTTAAACAAATTACGTGATTATAAGTACGTTTTTACTCGATGATTGTTTTCCCACTTGTTACTTCATTTTGTCTTATAACTGATTTCTTTTGACTGTTCGTCTAATTACTGACTGTTGATAAAAGACTTGAAAGTCTCGATGTTTTATCCTTCCTTCTCGTCCAATCTTCTTTATGCGACCGGGTAGATCTTTGGAATGTCTCCGCACGTGAATAATGACGTATCACTAGAGCGATTTTCGTATATCCGGGATGACGTCCGTCACTCTCGTTTGTCTCGAAACCTACTTTTGTGAACCGTGCTTTGACTTCTCTCTTTAAACACTAACATCGTTCATTTGATTTGTTTTAATTACAAGTGATTATTAGGAATTTTATTTTATTAAATTTTTTTTGTATGGATCTTCTTTCCGATCATGTATCGACCACCGCTAAGTTGACGAGCTGATGTTGGTGAACCACCGACCGCACTAACAAAATTGACAACTTGTTTAATCTATTATTTCTTATCGTCTTACCATCAACGCCTTTATTTTATTATTCTCTTTTAGAATTCATACGACATTTGCTTCATTCTCTTTTGTACCATTGATTTCGTATTAATTGTTGACTATTATTTTCATTCGTATTCGTTTATTATCTTGTCACATTTCGAAACCCGAATATATTCCATGTTTATATTGAAATAATAAACACCTTTAAGTATTTCTACAACATATTATAAAATTTTTATGTTTATACATTTTCCAATGATTTTCAATTATCGAAACAACCATCAGTATAAGTTTAATTAATAAATTTACGTCATTCCTTCAAAGTTTCTTAAGACGACCAAATAAATTTTAAAACTATTTTACCTCTATTTTGATGTATCATCTTTATCGAGAAAGTACCTCAACTGAGTTTTAAGGTAATACCAAATCCGGGACGGATAATTGTGACAAATGTTATTTTAATAATAATGTATAATTTATTCTTCGCTCTCATTTTCCTACTCGATGACAAACGACGGAAATCTGTATTTGATATTTATGTTTGAATTTTGCTTTTAGATACTTATGTGGCATGTGATCTAGTCGAATGATCGTAAGTTGTGAGAACTTCAGACGGCATTGTCCAATGACGTCCGATCATGGAGAACGTGTACCATATAATATCTTTTGACTTTCTTCGGAACTTAGACGATGACTTGCCTGTTTTTTTCACTCTTCACTGTTAGACTGAAGACTATCGTATGCGAATTAAGCGCCGGGACGTCGCTTCCTAAAGGAGTGGATGATATAACAACCCGAAAATTTTGACCAAAGTTTAAATTAATATTTTTCGAACATTTACGAAACTTGTTATTTATTTTCGATAATTTAACGAAGATCGTGTTAACTAAAATTAAAAATTTATTTTGAATATTTTCTTTTAGTTTATGAACTGAGAAATTTAAAATTTTTACGTTTACGTTTCGAAAAATTAAATATTTATTTTTAATTACTTGTAATATTTATCGACGTTTTAAACGACGGACTGAGCAAAATTAATAAAAATAATAGTTGAAACGATTCAAAACGAAAATCTTGAAAATATGAAAGAATAGTATTTTTATTATATCCTAAAAAGTTGCTAATAAAGTGAGTAATAAAATTTACATTTTATTTTTACGGCGAAATCTAACCAAAATAGCTAGAAATGACTAAACGCGCAATTAAATAAATAATAGCAAATGTTTTCGAAACTCGACAAAGTAAGGACTCATATTTATTGGGAAAATGATTTTAAAAACGATGGCGCAAGTCTCGTGTCGTGAATCATCCGTTAAGTCACCCAAACGAGCCTCGAACGCTTACTTTACGAAAGTAAATAAAGTATTTACGAAATTTACCCTATACTATCCACTACTTGCCATTTTAATTTTTATAATAGAATATAAAGAGAAGGTTAACTCATTTTTCTTCATTTTTCTCTCAAAACCAAAAACACACTTAACCCTAAAGATATAAACTCTCTCTCTCTCTTTCAAAATCCGGCCACCAGCCGCTATGCAGCCGCCGCTGCCGGAATATTTTCCGGCGAGTATTTTTCTCCTATGATGGGTTTTTTTTTTCAGCGAATCTACGCAACTCTCCTCGTTTGTCGCGCCTCTCCAACCCTTAAAAACCCCCTACCCGCTGTCCCCTGCGGTTACCGCCACTGTGGTGGTGTTTTCCGGCCGCCGCCACCTTGTGGTGGTGTGTGGGTGACGGATTCACCATTTGAACATATGGATATACCTTACAAACCTTTAAAATCCTTGGATCTTGTCCCGATCTACACATGCAAGATGGTTACAATCAAGATTAGACAAATAATTTATTTAGCTATTTTATTTTATGCATGGTGGTTGTTTTGGCCGCATTTTGATCGGAAAAGGAGGCTGTCCGCCGCCCAACCACCGTCGTGGTGGCGGCCGGACGTGGCCACTGTAACCACAGCCGCCACTGTGGTGGTGTTGGGTTGTGGTGGTGATGTTCTTGAATTGTTTTTTTTATTTAGTATTATTATTTATTTTTGTTTTGGGTATAATAGATCTAGATGTATAATGATTATTGTATTTTTTTTTTATATACAATGATATAACAAATAAAGTGTAATGACTAAAAGATTAAATAAAATCAGTTTATCTTTATTATTATTATTATGTAAAAAGGTGATGTATAAAAGGGAAAAAAAATAAATAAATAAATAGAAGATATAATAAGATTGAGGTGGATGGACTATAATAAATAAATGTAATTATTTTGAATTTGAGGAGATTATGGACTACAAATACATAAATGGTATAATAAAATAATAGTATTGTAAGAATTCTGAAAATATAATAATAATAATAATAATAATTATTTGATAAAATGAGATATATAATTATTTAAGGACTTATAAGAAAATAATAAATAAATACATATTTAAAAGAGTGTTGTTATCAATATTATTATTAATAAATGGTATATTAAAATATAAAATTATTTAATAATATATGGAAAGTAGTTAAAATATTGATGGGGATAATTAATATATTAATTAAGGTATTGATTAAAAATGGAAAGTAATTAATTAAGGAGAAATGGAAAGTAATTAAAATATTAATGGTAGGAATATATAGTTAATATAATAATTATATTATTAAAATTACCTTAATTAGAATATTGATTGAGAAAAATATTAATTGGGTATTGATTGAGACAAAGTAGGAAAAATTATGTATTTTATATACATGGAAAATGTTATGAAAACGGCAAGGTCATGCCGAAATTTTCTAAAAATGCATACTTTTATAAAAGAAATAGTTAACGAATAACTACGTTATAAAATAATTTTTGAAAAGTATTATTTTAGTTAATATGACATGTAACGTTATATATGATAAATAAATTTTAATGAGTTATATAATGATTTTCGAACGAGTGTCGAATTATATAAAAATAACTTCGTATACAATATTATAACCGAAGAATATAGTATATAACTTAAGAACTACATTTTTAAATGTTTGTTCAAAATAATAACTTACGACATGAATTATGAGCGTCATGTTCACATATAAATTATATACCGAATATATTATATGATTTATTTTATCATTTTATTTTATTTGGCCAACCACCAAAGTTTTACGAGTTAAATTTTATTAATTATTTTGTGTCGAGTTGATGTAACCATCCATCGGGAAAACACCAAAACATAAACCTTACCAAACGATTGGAGCATAGCTGTGGAATTATTTACAACCGCGGAAAGATATTTGTTGACGCTACATGATTATTTATTATGGTGTATTACGACTATTGGAATCAAGCCGTTTATATTATGTGATGCTGTGTGGTGTGATACTTATATTCTACTGATGTCTGCATTTAAGGTGAGTCTATAGCCTCGCTTTATACTAGTTATTAAATGATTTTAAACCCGCGAGGGGGAATACATGTTTTTATAAACTTAGAACACAAGATTTTTATGCTATGCTTTGTCCCTCTATGAATGGACCCGTGGTTGCCTTTAAATTGCATTAAGTGATTGCCTTTGTTAAAGCCTCAATTATGGACCGTTAACTAGCTTATGATGGGCTAGCCGCTAGTACAATTAATAGATCTATGGGGGAAGCCGCCCCGGTTCAGTTTGTGTGGACTTGTCATAGAAGCTTAGGCCCGACCTCCGCACTGTTTGGACATATTGTATTGAGAAGTCAGGTATACGGCAATGTACCAAAAATCTAGAGGTAACCGACAATTAATAAATCTCTCGTCTTATTAGACTGATATGGGAGTGTCTAAGGGCTCGGTTCCATGAGCTTATTGCAATTTATGCTATATACAATTATCATTGTTGATGCAAATTATTAATTGATGCTTATAAGCATGCCACAAACTTATAATCTTTGCTTGTGTTTAAATTGATTACATAAACCTATAGATTCACTCGGCATTTTTGCTGATGTTTTACTCACATGTATTTCAGGTAATCAGGAAGGGTGAAGCTTGGAAGCCACGGGAATGAATGTTGTGCACTACTTTGCAATATAAACTCTTTGAAAATTTGTCGTTCCTTTTGTTCAAAACAATTTAACTCTTTTGTTTTGGTTGTACTTTGGTTACGATGTCTTGGGACTACGCTACTCTGACAAATGTTTTAGGAACGATAAATCTAAAACGTCTCTTTTCGAGTCGTTCTTTATAAATTATGTGTTGTTGTATCATTGTTTAGCACCCAAAGATGTATTCCGCTGCGTGTAAATTTGGGGGTGTTAGAGCACTCTTAACATCCATCTGATACACAGTGATGGTCATATAGGCAGCATAAGCAAGGAAGATTCTGATGGCCTCAAGTCTAGCAACAGGTGCAAATGTTTCATCATAATCAATTCCTTCAGTCTGAGAGAACCCCTGTGCTACCAGTCTGGCCTTGTTCCTGATGATGTTCCCAATTTCATCCATCTTATTTCTATAGATCCATCTAGTACCTGTGATATTCTTTCCAGGTAGAGCTGGCACTAGAGTCCATAGTTTGTTCCTTTTGAACTGGTTGATTTCTTCTTGCATAGCAACTACCCATCCTTCTTCTACTAGTGCCTCAGCAACTCTTTTAGGTTCAATTTGTGAGAGAAATTCAGCAAAGAGATATTCATTGGCTGGGGCTGACTCTGAGTCTTGGATTCGCTGTCTGGTTGTGACCCCTGCATTTGGTTCCCCAATAATATTGACAAGAAGAATGTGTTGATCTCTTGACCACTTATTTTGAGGAGCTGGGGATTCAAGGACAGGGGTACTTGAGGGCACAGCTGGTACAATTTGAGTCTCATCATGTTGACTAGGAGGACTTTCTTCAAAGACTACTTCAGTGTCAGAGTCTTCTTCAGCCATATCAAGGGAAGCTATTTCATTATCAGCAAGAGAATCTTCAGGGATTTGAAGAATTGGTGAGTCATCAATATCATGAGAAGGACCATCAGAGATTTGAGGTTCTTCTTCATCAAGTTCCTGAGAGGTAGGAATTTCTATGTTGTGAGTAGACAGAGGGTCAAAAGCAGGGACATAAGGAGCGAGAGTATTGTAGTGATGATGACTGGTAGGTCTGGGTTCTGTGAACTCATCACTTGGGAAAGAAATATTTTCATTAAAATCTATTTCATCACCCTCTGTTCCTGTTCTCTGTATGACTTCATCATCTTCATTGAATCTGACATGGAATGTTTCTTCTACTTCTTGTCTTCTGATGTTGAATACTCTGAAGGCTTTGGCTGTTGGAGAGTATCCCAAAAAGAAACCATCATCAGCTTTTTCATCAAACTTTCCAAGTTTATCCCTGTAGTTATAAATAAACACAGGGCATCCAAACACATGAAAATAGCTGACGTCTAGAGATCTTTTTCTGAAAACTTCATAGGAGGTTTTACCATGTCTTTTGACAATGATTGATCTGTTTTGAGTGTAGCAGGCAGTGTGAACAGCTTCTCCCCAAAATTGCTTTGGTAAGGCTGCACCATTTAACATAGTTCTTGCTGCTTCAATCAAAGTCCTGTTTCTTCTTTCAGCCACACCATTTTGTTCAGGAGTGCCAGCTGAAGAGAAGTTTTGAGAAATCCCTTTTTCATCACAAAATGATTCAAGTTGATGATTCTTGAATTTTGTACCATTATCACTTCTTAGAGCTTTGACTCTAACATCATTCATATTTTCAACATGTCTGATGAAGGACATGATGGTTTCAGCTGCATCACTTTTCCTTCTGAGGAAGAACACCCATGTATATCTTGAAAATTCATCAACTATGACCAAGGTGTATTTGTTGTGATTAATGGTTTGAGGTTTGACAGGCCCAAACAAATCCATGTGAAGGAGATGTAAGCACTTGTCAATAGAGAATGATTGCCTAGTCTTGAATGAAGACCTGTGATGTTTTCCTTTGACACAGGCAGAACAAGTTTTGTCTTTGGAAAACATTACTGAAGGTAGACCAGCAACCAAGTTTTGAGTGGCTATCTTATTGATGTTCTTGAAGTTGAGATGAGACAGTCTTTTGTGCCACAGCCAGTTGACACTTTCAGAGGCTTTGGCAAGAAAACAATTTGAACTGTCTTCAGAGCACACAGCCATGTTGATGACATAAACATCTCTCCTTCTAGGTGCAATCAGCACAACATCATTATTTTTGTTGAATATGGTTCCCTGAGTCTTAGTAAACAAAACCTTATAGTCAGCATCACACAATTGGCTGATGCTAATGAGGTTGTGTTTAAGACCATTCACATATGCAACCCTGGTAAATGTAATCCCATTGCAGTTCACTGAGCCATATCCTTCTGTGTCACCTGAAGAGTTATCTCCAAACACCACTTTAGGACCTGGCTCCTTTGAGTATCTGTGCAGGTATTGTTGAATCCATGTCATGTGTCTAGAACAGCCACTATCTAGATACCATACCGATTCCTTGAGATATTTCTGCACAGATACATAGAAACATATTAGTTCCTATGGTGAACCCACTTTCCAGTGGGTTCCCTGAATTGCTTATTAGCAACTCTTGTGTTCCTGAAAAACTTTTGGCGTTGGGATGGACAGTTCATTGTTTCATGGTTATAACTCCCACAGATATCACACCCAGGGAAGTCACCACACTCGTCTAAGTGATGGTCTGTGAACCCACAGAATTTACAGGGAGGATAAGGTTTGTAATTTCCCTGTTGCCTTTTGGAACTCTGTGGTCTGTCCCTAGAGGGTGTCTGGGCTCTTTTAGCTGCCATGTGTCTGTCATGATCTAAGGTCGAATGGTGAGAATTTTTACATACATTGCAATAAGGTTTGATTAACCTTTCCCCTTTGGGTTCACCTAGGACTGACTTAGGTTCATGAGAAGTAGAGCATTCAGCGGAAGGCTTAATGTGTTGTTTCAAGAGTTCTACTTCTTTCATAAGAGACAACAGTCGATCTTCAGTGGTAGGTTCAACCTTATTCACAACTTTAGAAGTGACAGGCTTAAAAGCTACTTGTTTACCAGTTTGTTTAGCAGGCACACGAAAAACTTTGGCTGGAGGATTCTCAATATCTGTCCTAAGTTCGTCCTTAGCAGATCTAGAAGAACTGCTAGGTTCAACTCCAGAGAGTTTGGGCAAAGGTGGTAGCTCAGCCACATCTTCAGAGACAGGGTCATTAGTCAAAGAGGTATCTGACATATGAATAGTCTCTGTAGATTTAAAGACAATGTCTTTGGGTTTGGTGAGAATCCTCAGCTTATTTTTCTTAGCTGTTATATCCCTGTTTAAGTCAGCAGGCACTTCATCCCTAAGCAATTCATCAATAGTAAACCTAGCACACAGCCATTTTTCAATAATCTTGTTCAATTCAGAGACTTGATCATTTAAAGCTATGTTTTTCAAGGTTAATCTAGCTACTTCATTTTGCAGGGATATTTTCTCTAAATTAACCCGCCTGAGAGTTTCACATTCAGCCTTAGCATTTATCATTTCAGATTTAATAGAGTGAACTTATCAAGTAGGTTCTTTCTTTGTTCCTCAACAAAGTGTAAATCAACAATGGTGTAATCAAGGACATGCTTACGTTCATCACTATCAGACATAGATAAAAGCCTGTGTACCTTTTTCATTGTGATGTCAACCCATTGTCCTGATCTAGCATCACCTTTTCTAACAGCTGGTTCATCCTCAGCTATCGCCATAAAAGCCCTGACTCTTGTGGTGTCTTCTTCATATGAAGTCAGTGGTTCATCATTCCAATCATAAGTTTCAGCAACCAACCCTTTCTCTGTCTTTTTCTCACCACTTTTCTTTTTGGACAGAGCTTCAATCTTCAAGTTCATTTGTTCTAACTCAGATTTAAGTGCCTTGTACTTATTTTTGTAATCTTTCTTCTCAGTGCTTGAAGAATTGGATTGAGATGAGTTGTTTTGTTGTTTGAACTTGTAGGGTTTGGATGAAGATGATGAATAAGAGGGTGAGGATGTCTTGGTAGAAGGACAGTCTTTTTGATAATGTCCAAGCTTTCCACAGGCAAAACACGTTTCTTTTGACCTGTCAGTTGGTTTACTAGCTGATCCTACTCTTCCAGATCTTTTGTAGTATCTTCTTTGGTTGGCTAGCAACGCTCTTTCATGGAACTCTGCATTGAGGTCTGACAGGAACTCTTGGCTGCTACGGGTATCTTCCTCAATATCAGAATCGCTGTCATGAGGATGTGTTGCAGAGATCAAAGCTTTGGAAGATGCTCCTTGGACTACAAATCTTTCAGTCTCTGATTTGTAGATAGTATCGATCAGCCCTTCTTCATAATTGTACTTACCATAGAGCTGAGCAAGGGTATCATTTTTGATTGAGTTGTTAGCTCTCTGAGTCTGATTCATGCTCAGCCACTTTCTTGGAAGGCTGTTGACAAAAGTAGCATTGATCTCAGCTTGACCAATAGTGACATCATTCATAGCCAGGTCATTTAGAAGAATCTTCAGCCTAGTATAGGTTTGCTGAACCTTTTCACCTTCAAGTGACTTAAAGGCATTAAACTGAAGTCTGAGTGCCTGAATCTTTGTCTCTCTTGTTTCAGAGGGTCCTTCATGGCCAAGAATGAGGTCTGTCCACATTTGTTTAGCTGTGGGACACTGAATGACAGACTTCATGATATGCTTGGGAAGACAGGAAATTATGATGCTTTTGAGCCGTTTATCTTGGTTTTCTAATTTCCTATCAGCTGGAGTCCATTGTTTGAGAGGTTTAGGAAGAGGGTTTTCTTCAGTGGATGTAAGCGCCATGGGAATATATGGACCATTTTCTAAAATTTCTAAGAGAAAAGGTTCAAGCCCATCAAGGTATACAAGAAATTGAATCTTCCAACTGGCAAAGTCTTCTTCATCAAAGACTCGTACACTGGTTACGTGTGATCCACCTCTTGAGTCAAGAAGTTGGGGTAGATCATCGTCATTGGCTGGAGGGTTAAGTCTTGGTGAAGATGGGTTTGTGGAAGGTGATTGTGGGCTAGAAGTTTCCGGCATGATGGATCTTGATTATAAAACTGAGAACGATGTTTCTTGAAGGTTTTAATATCAAACACCGCTCTGATACCAATTGAAAGTCCCTAATCAATGCAAGAAACCCTAATCTTAACTTAATCAACACAAGGTATTACTTTTCAAACGTAATCTTATTATTGTATAATAAAGAATTACAAGTGTTATGGATAACACAGTTTGATGACAATGTGTTGTGCACACTTTGAACAACAATAAACCCCAACTTATGAATACAGTCGTAGCTGTTTGATTCACTAAGTTGTATGCACTAATGTTCTTAATATCTCAAACTGTTGAATATTAATGCATGGATACACATCCTATTTATAGTGTTACGAGTTTGACTTAAACAGTACTTGATGTCGACTACACAAGCTTTTACAAGTTCCCACATCAGTCACATGATGTCCTTCTATTCTTGGTAGTCTTCCATTATGCTTTAAGGAACAGTTGTCAAAAACAGTTTCCTTATTCTTCATAGTCTCGAACACACAAATGGCATGTCCAAAGTGTGCTGAGAGTTATCAGGGTATTGCCACCCCTGTTAACTCTCAACCCCTCAGAGTCCCTGATACATCTTGGTTGTTATCCATCACAGCCAATGAGTATGTCTTCAGGTAATTCTTCGAATTCCCTGACAATGTCTCTGACATGGACTCCTCTGAGGTTGCTCACAGAGACTTGGATCTCTGTGAGTCTTGCGAAACTTGCCTGCCTCCTAGGCACATGCAAGGGACTATCTAACAGCCTAATTATGTTTAAATCAATGATCAGGGAATCTAACAAGTTTAGATTCCCAACAAAAACTTACTTGAAATTAAATGAATTTAAGGTGCAAGACAAGGTATTTAAATTTGACAAGAAAAGTAAATGACAAGGTATTTAAATGGTGGAAGAGCTAATTGTCACACTTAGCCAACAAAATGAAATGTTTACATCTAATGACTATTTATAGGGGAGGATTAAGGAAGCTTCCTCCCCTCTTTCATTTCTCCTTAATTACAAGCTTAAGTCCCTCCTTTTATTAATCTTCATTAATTGCGTCATTAGTCCTTTTCTTCTAATCTTCTTTAAACTTGGACTTAAGGGACTTTTGGCTTCGGGATTTCTTCGAACTCGTCTTTAAATTCTTCAATAAAATAGACTTGAATTCTTCGGCTTTTGATAAACTTCCGTCTTTTGACTTTTTCCTCGATAAATCTTCAGAATTGGTCATGGACTTCCGTTCTTTTTGCACTTTTGACTTCTTGACTTCGTCTTTCATCCTTTTCTTCAATAAAAGTCCGTAAATGCCCGTGAATGTCCGTGTTTTCTCCACTTTTCACCTTTTCATCCTAAATCACAACAAAAACACAAACCACGTATAATTCTGACATAAAAGACATAAAATACACGTTTCGGCTCGGTTATTATTGTAATTAAGTGGTAGAAAAGATGGGTGTTTACACACCTATCAATCTTCTGGGACATGTGGAACAACTAATGACTCTTGTAGATTAGTATTCATTGTGGTATCTTTTAAAAATAATCCCTAACTTAACTGAGACATCAGTTGGTAGGATGAGTTCTTGGAATTGTATGACATAGTGACACGTAATGTGTTACGATACAATTTTGACTTGGTTGTGATTAATGAAAAGACTACATTTGATTGCTAAATCCTACATGTATCAATGTTATCTATCTTTTATTGCTTCATCCTAATGCTCGCATTAGTGATGCAACCATTGAACAAGTACTCATCTCGATTTGAGTTACGTTGTGGATTATTCTTTTTGAGTTCCATCGAGGTCATGAACCTCATGATTATATGGCTAAGCTCATCTCCTATTATATTGTAGTTAGTTCTTGGTGAACAACTCTTCATCACTCTTTTGCAGATCACTGATTGTTTTTATAAGATAAAACAGTATCCTTTGAGAAAATTGAATTTTCATCACTATATGGATTATTTAAAGTGAGACTTATAAATAATCATTATTGAAATAAAGTTGATTATGAAATACCTTGGAAAACTTAATTGTTTTCATAACAAAGAAAATCTTTGTAAATTTATTTTTGATTCTTATTTAAGAATTAAGCATGAAAATGTTTTTATTATAAACATGATGATAAAATTTTGATGAACTGAGTATTGCATCGTTAATCTTGAAATTGTATATAGTTGCGCGCCTACATACAATTTGGAATGGACCATGCAAGGCTGATTAGTAGTCACCATAAAACTAATGAATAAACACAACATTTTCTTTGAAGATTGTGAAAGATTAAATTTTATGAGATCTGCAAGAAGTGAAAAATAGGGACATAGTGTTAGGGACACCTACATATGTGCCTGTAGCATCTATTCTTCTTAGTCGAATTTACTCATCTGTGGAAATTGTCTTATTTGACAATTGACAATTCTTTCTTGTCCAATTCTCCCGTAGTGAGATTCTTAGGAAAAGTATCTGATTACCGAGTGTTGATACCCGACTGGATGTATCGACGTTCCTATCATTTCTTTTGATTTGATTTCATTTGAATAACCTGGGTAACGATCCGAGGAGCTTTCGAATGCGTATTCAAATTATGAAAACATGGGATATATTCATATTCATTAAATGTTTTCGTCTGTATCTGATTTGGAATTCTATCGCGTAGATTATGCGTTGACCTTACTCTTTTAGTGGTAGTTGTGTCTTCATATATCCTTGAATTTGTGAAGGATTATGATTTATTATTAGTCTTTTGAGAAGTTCACATCTTATCAACGGTAATGAAACTGGAAAGATGATAATTCCAGTAGAATGGATTGATTGATTATGACATGACGACATTGTCTTAATTGATGGGAACTCGAATAGAATTCCCCTAAATGATAAGATGTTGATTATCAAAAGTGATCTAAATAATTTTTGATGGATGACCATATCCTGCATTTAGACTTGAAATTATACTGTGAATGGTTGTGAATTAGTCATAGATACTATAATCTAGAAAGAACCTAATATGAATTTATTAAAAGATGTTTCTTTTATCTGAAACTTTAGGAGGTATTTATTGGTGAATTACCTAGACTTTTGCCATTAAGGCAAGTTGAATTTTGTATTGATTATATTCTCGGTGCTGCACTTGCGGCATGTGCACTGTACGTCAGCACCATCTAAATTAAAAGAATTACCGTACAACTGAGAGAGTTGTCGGAGAAGACTTTTATTCTACCAAGCTCGTCATCATGAAGAGCTATGGTGTTATTATTTCTTATATTTATTTATTTCCGTGAACTAGGTAAATTGACGATTAAGAATCTATATCCACTACCCAAGATGATAGATTTGTTCGATCATTTACAAGGTTCTAGCGTATATTTGAAAATTTGATCCTCGGCATGGTTATCATCAATTTCGCATCCGCGAAAAAGATTATCTATTCCAATCACTACATCCAGAACTTGTAATGAATATTATGAGTTTCATGTCATGTCGTTTGGATTGACTAATGCACATGTAGCATCCATAAATTTGGTGAATCACGTGTGTAGGCTGTAAATTGATAAATTTATGCTTGAGATCATTAAGGACCATTTGTTTGTATATAAGAATAAGAAGAAGTTAATAATTATTTATAAACTTCCCTGAATTGGCCGAACAATAAAAACCTGTACCTTGAATAATAAATATGTGATTTAAGACTTAATCCTTTGTATTAATTGTCGTGTGATTAATAGATAATGGAATATATTGACTCTTTAAAAATTAGAGCCATTTGAAACTTTGGGTTTTACCAAAAAGAAAGTGCAAAAATGTTTTGACAAATGTTTAATCAAAAGAACTTTTGAGGGATTATTCCCTTATACCCAGAACATTTAACTAAACTCCCGTTTAGGGGTAAATGTTTGTGTGTACTTCTAGACAACTTAAGAAGAATTTAGGAAACTATATAACTTATGACTTGAAATTTGAAACGACAATTTTTACTTTTCAACTAAGAAAATTTTGACCAAAGTATAACCAAAGATTTTTCGAACATTTACGAATCTTATTAAATATTTTCGATAAATCAACAAAAATCTTGTTAATTAAATTCAAATTTTTTTTGAGCATTTTATATAACTGGTCGAACTAAGAAATTTAAAATTTTTACGTTTACGTTTCATAAAAATTTAATAATTATTATCTAATTAATTGTAATAATTATCGACGCTTTAGACGCCGAATTGAGTAAAACAGATAAAATAATAGTTGAGACGAAACTAAAACATAGAAGATATGAAGAAAGAAATTTTGAATTAATACAGTCATGTTATATATATTTCATCAGGAGAAAGTGAATGTAGATACTGACACATTATATAGAAAGGATAAAGAATCAATTAAGATGTATTTCTTAATAATGACTGTGCAAAATAAATTACCGAGTAATTTAAAATATAGCCGATGTTTATAAGAAGGATAATATAAATAATAAAAGAGGGTTCGCGGCTAATGTGAACCATTAGAATTGAGAAGCCAATGGCGTTAAATGTTTTAAAGGCCACTTGTGGTTGCCTAAATATGGAGATTTAGAGATATAGTTATGTTGGAATCTTGTAAGTATAAGTATTTTATTCATGACATTTATGATTTAATGTACTTTTATCTAAAGAAGTTGTACTAATGGAAAATTATGAAGGCAGATATCGCCTCATGCATTAGTGAACGTCTAGCTATTGCAAAGGTCATCATCTGAATTTGATTCGATTTGGGTCATCGTCGACAGACTGACCAAATATGCTAATATCATTCCTGTTAATGGTAGATTCTTGATGAAGAAATTGACTCTTTTGTATTTAAAGGAGTTGTGTAAACATGGTGTGCCTGTATCGATCATCTCTATCAAGATCCTCGCTTCGCATTGAATTTCTAGAGTTTTGCTCAGAATTCATTGAGAACGAATCTTGATGAAAGTACTGTGTACCACCCCAATCGAAGGGACGAGGTAAAATGACGATACAAAATACTATAAGTGCTATTTTATGTTTGAATGATTGACCTTTGGTAATAAACCGTATAATCGCTGTCCTTTGGGGAAATTATCATTGATAACTATCGTATTAGGATCGAGATCGAATCTTGTGAGGATATATATATTAGAGCATCTGTAAGCAGGATTTGGGATGAAGACACCCGACATACACCCATTGTGAGTTGGACATGTCTTTTAGGTTTAAGGTTTCCTATGATGATGAACCTAACCTTACAAAATACCCGACCCGCGAGACCTGAAATGATTGTTGAAATTAGGATCTGATTAATGACTGCCGGTAGTGGGCAGGAGGGTATGTGAATATGAAATGTAGATCTTGAAGTGCCAGATGGGTAGCGAAGTTATGCCAAAAATTTTAACCATGGAAAAATGAATTGATGATCTGAAAGATCATGGGATATAAGTCCCCGTTGTATGGGACCATAGGGATGATGTAAAAGTTGGTATAAAATGCATATAAGCTGGATCCACCCTAGGACTTCAAAGGCTGCGTGAATTATGATTCGTATATCTAACTTGATAAAATGTCTATCAAGTGAAAATCTGACTATTCCTTAATGAAGCTTAGATCGGCGAAAAGTTGCATTCATCAAAAACCCGTGAACATCATGGATAGAGAAAGTAAGTCAACATTAAGCCTGATCTTATTCCCGTAGTTATGTTTGATGAAACTCGCGTATTGTAATGAATTACACTTGTGAGAAAAGACCGAATGTGGAGGAAATACCCACATGGATTTAACTCTATAAGAAGCGAGTAGTAAGATAAGATAATCTTTGAGGACAAAGATCCTGTTTAGGGGTAAATGCTGTGACAATCCGTCAATTTATGGTTTATATTTTATTCTCAATATTTAATTAAAAACATTATTTTAGTGTTATAATATGAACTCACTTATTTTTGGGAAGAAATTTGGATTTACGTCTTGAAGTAGCATCGACTACGTCTAAACCGGAGGATTCAAAGTTACGTGCTTACGTTTACATATACCATCTTTGGTGACAGTCCGACATTTCAGAAAATAAATTTATCCGTGAATATTATTTTGGAATTTTAAATTTGTGTTGGTTCATAAACTCACCAATTTACGAGAAGAGATTAGGACTTACGATTATAATTTAACGTCCTTTACGACTAAACCGGAAACCTTAGGATTACGTATTTACATTTTCGAACTCCGTTTTTGATGAGACAATTTTTATTAGATTCGTTTTGTGCCGTTGATTCATAATTTATAAAAACGTTTTTCGTAAAACGACCCGAGCGCACGCAAATCGAGGAAACTAGAATCGAGGAGTACCCGTAATTAAATGGGGATGAGACAAGATAAACTCGCCCCACCCCCACACATGGGACGACAAGTATAAGCTACAATAACACCATTAGGTGTCAAAGCTTAAGAAGTAAGCTAGGACACTTGTCCTAGCCACTTCACAAACAAGCTAACTAGTAAAACCACTTCACACAAAACCATTTCTCACACTTCATCTCATGCAAACCACCATTTTTCTCTCAACTCTCTCCCATGGCCGTCCACCATAGCTCCACCACCACCATGTTCATCAAAATCTAGCCATAACCCAAGGCTATAATCAACATATGTTGAAGCCTAGTTGAAGTTATGAAGATTTGAGGTGATTTTAACAACTAGCAAGGAGTTTCCAATGAAGATCAAGTGCTGATTTTTGGAGAATTCTACCAATATTTCGTGATCCTAGAAGTGGTGTTGATATCTCATAAGATTGGTTACCCAAAACCAAGCCTTGTTCATCATCAATCCCATATTTTCATCAACCTTGGTGGTATAAAGATTGTTCTTCCCATCCTCTTGTTATTTTGATTATGTAATCATGTATTTTCTTTCTTATTGTATATGTATATGATGAATATATGATGATAAAAATGTTGTGTGGGGATCAAGTGTTGATAAACATGGGTAAAAAGATGAAAAACTATATGTAAAAGTGGTTAATCTTGCTTAATTTAGTAGGCTGTATAAAAACAGTAAATAACCAAATGTTAAACTGATAAAATGATATAGATGAATTGATATACATTTAGTATTGAGACGTGTACACATGTGAGAGTTTGCCATGCAATGGAATCATAAAAATGAGTGAGATATGATCAAAACAAGTTTAGAGTGCAAATCTGAGTACACTGTTTTGGACGAATTTTATAAAATACATAGAAGTTGATTCATCAGTAGCTATAAAGGAATGAAATGAATCACATATCATGTAGTTTCTGTGATAAAATTTTGGGGTTCTATCTCCATGTAGAACTCAAGATATGATCATTTTAGTAAACTAGATTTTTAGGACTGATTTTGTGAAATTAAAGTTTAATATTATTATATAAGCACTCAAATAAAGATAGTATAAATTGTGAATTAAAACCCACCAACTTATATATTTCATTTATATAAAAATGCATAAGGATAAATAAATGGACATTATATAAAAATGGTAGT